>BPTQ01000001.1:273314812-273958933 GCA_019973895.1 Chrysanthemum seticuspe | reverse complement strand
ACTATGGAGGCTCAAGTCATTGCTGACTTGAACCTGCCTTGTGGATCATATGAGTTGTGCCATGTAGAAGTATAAGATCCACTATTGTTCTTGGGTTTCCAATGAAACTTAGGTCCCTGTTTATTCCAAGAACAACCTGCTGAGGTCTTGACAGCAGTATCCCAGTACCCTCTCCCATCAGTCATAGGGTTAACATATCTAGGCTAAAAACCATTTTTAAAATATTCACTGGTTGGTTGAAAATATGGTTTTCCAATTGATCTTCTCCAAGGAAAAGAAGTATTATAATTAGTAGCTTGTGGAACATAAGGAGGTATATCATTAACATTGGTCCACATTGGTCTAGTATGCCTAGAATCACCACACCTACTCATTCTTTGCTCATGATAATCACAATCCTTAATTAAATGAGATTTACTTCCACACACAAAACATTTCTTCTGAAGAGAAGATTTATTCAAACCAAAAGAAGTATTCTTACAAGCAGAAGTATTCAAACCAAAACCATGAAAAGAATTGTTTTTAACAGTATTATTATGCAAAGTATTAAAAAGCAAGTCTTCAGAGGCAACTGTCTTGGAAGTGCATTCCTTGGCAGCAACTCTGTCATGCTTATAGGTAGTCTTGGGTGCAGGCAAGGGTGAAGACTTGGGAAGGGCAGACTTGGGAAGGTCAGACTTGTCATTTGAATCACACTCTGTAGACCCTTGCTTGGAGGACTTGTCACTGTTAACACAAGAGACAAAGTCATTAGTAGAAGTATTAGGGTCTGGCATGTCTCTTGACTTTTTGCCATACAGATGGTGTGAGCCATCAAAGTCTTTAAGAGTGGAAAGGTCAATGGGCATGTGCTCACCTCTAATTGGTCCACGTACAGCATGTAGGTCACCTTCTTTCACAAAATTAGCTAGGCATGCTGGTGTAGATTTACGTGTGTCATCCCTAGCTTCTAAGCCTACATATTTCTTAAAACCTAAAGCCACTGTAGAATTGGGAGCTTGACTGCTATAAATGAGACTAGCCAACTTATTACCATTCATCATCCATTCATTATTCCTAGCAATTTCCTCCTTAAGTTTCTCCTTAAGCTCTAGATTTTCTGACTCTACATCTGCTCTTAACTTCTCAGACCATTTTAATTCATTTGTAGCACATTCGAGATCTCTTTCTAAAACACCTATTTTCTCATCATAAGCTATTTCATTCTTCTGAAACCAAACCTTTTGTCTTTCTAGTGTTTTTAAAGCCTGTTTATAAGCTTCTACTTCCACATAGCATTCATTATATTTTGGTTCCATAATATCATAAGCTTGTTTGAGTTCATTATAACGCTCACTACAACCAAACACACAGTTTTGTACCTGAGAGATGCCCATCAAGGCAATCTGATCATGCCTATCCTCTGAAGTACAGCTTGCAATCAACCCAACATTATCAGGACCATCATTATCAGCCTCCTCATGTTGCTTCCAGTCCACATTGCTATCCAGAGTGACCAAAGCAGTTGATCCCTTTGACGTTCCTGCCTCCTTCTGATACTGCTGATAAGTAGAGTATCTTGTCTCATCACCAGCTTTCCTGTCTTTGCATTCTCTAGAAAAGTGACCCATCTGTTGGCATGTGAAGTATTTAACCTTCTTTTTATCAAACCTTGCTGGATCGCGTCCTTTGAATCCAAACCTTCTGCCAGCTTTGCGCTCAAAGGTCTTGATATCCATGGAAAGCATGGCCACTTGCCACCTCAGCTTCATCTCTTCCATCTCAAGTGGGTCCACCTGATCAAAATCCTCATAAGCCAGTTCCTGCTGAGGATCATAATCAGCAAAGAAGGATCCAAGTACATCTTCCATAATGTTGCTTGATTTAGAGTGAGAACTTGATGAAGGAGCAGCATTAGATGATGATGGATATGGGCTTGGACCATAGCTAGACTTTGGAGTAGAGGCTCCAACAAAAGCAGTATGACTAGCAGTAGAAGATGATCGAAAAGGGCTTCTTACATCATGTTCAAGAGCTTTAAGTTTGTTATACAGCTCATCAAAGGTCATCATGTCCAAACCACCTTTAGCTTTTAAAGCTATGCTTACATGTAGCCAGGATGGAGGTAATGACCTCAGAAACTTAGAGTTGCAGTCATCATTATCCGGCTTTGCCTGTAGCTGATTCAACTGACTTAAGATCTTGTGAAACTTATCATAGCCCTTGTGAATTCCTTCCTCTTCAGAGATTTGAAAGTCCTGAAACTGTTGTCTTAGCATGGACTTCTTCAGTCTCCTAGACTCCTCATTCCCACCGAACTTCGCCTTAATAGCTAACCATATATCCTTAGCATCTTGCATGAAGTGAAAATCACTCAAGTGATCCTCAGGAATAGCTTGCAGAAGAATAGTTCTGACCTTGGTTTCTCTCTGAACTGCCAGCAACTCTTCAGCAGTTTTGGGAGGAACATTCATCATATTACCAGCAGCATCCGTGGTAGTTCTCTTCAAACTGTTCCCCTTCATAATGATCTGCCATAGATTCCAGTCAATGTTGGAGATCTAATTCTGCATCTTCATCGCCCAAAGATCATATTCCTCCCTTTTAAGGTAAGGAAACTTAGCATTGCTATTAGAGAGACTTAGTTGTTGTAGATGGGTGGAGTTTTGGTTGTTGGTGAGTTCAGTATCAACATCTGAACCAGGCATGATGATATTGTTATGGTTGTATGGGTGTTTAGAAAAACTTGTCCTTAGTATCGTAGAGACTCTCACGAGGCTCTGATACCACTTGTTGAAACAAACAAAGACCTTGATAGATCTTGAGCTCGTGGATCGTTATGTATGCCTATGTAATCACAAACACAATAAAAGACAATCTCTACTACTAATGTTTATCAGCGGAATATAAACACAAGTAACAAATAACTAAGAACTTCTTGATCCTCTATGGATCTTTATATTAACTAAAACTGAGTTTTTCAATCGGTACATAACTCATTCTGATGTGTTCCTTTTATAGATAAGGAACCCTAAACAATATTGCTAAACCGTTTCCCAAGAAACGTATAATCATAAAACTAAATAAGATATACACAATCACTTCCTAATAAAGCTCATGTATATCCACACTAAATAAACTAAACACGAAATAAACACATCCGCAGAAACAGACTATTAACTATTATACTTCAGCAGATTATGTCTTCGGCAGAATCCACTTCTCTTCAGTAGAAACACTTCGGCATTAAGTTCAGCATAATCCAGACTTCACATAATTCCCAACAAATAGGATATGTTGGATTAAACAAGCTGAATTATGTTAATATGAAAGAGTTATATGAAGCTGTTCGAGAAGAATATAAGAGACAAGTTTCTAATATTAAAGATTTTAAAGATGGTGATGCTTACAAAGAAGAAGAAAGAAAAGGTTGAAAAGAAAAAGAATAACTAGAGTTAAAGATCAAAAGTCATCAAAGAAAGTTGAGTTAAGGTCTGATACTAATGATGAGCTAAGGAATTACTTAAGAGTAATAGATTTTGAGTATTCTAAAGATGATGCTGAATTGAAGATGAACAAATCTCCAATAACTACTTTTGAAGTTATAGAGTCAAAAGAAGAGAATTATCTGATATTTCACAAAGAAGATGAAAGTTTCAAGGTGTTCATTATGCTATGGGATTTATTGCATATAATTGATAGAGTGGATTTATTCCATTTATATCATGTGGTGAAAGAATATTATGATCACAATCCATCAGAAGGATTTGGTTTAGTCTTACTTGGAGATCTCATAACTGTTTGGGAAACTGAAGAAACAAGTACTACTGAGATCTGGAAAAACCAAGAAGATTGGGAGATTACTTGCTGGAGATTCTTTGAAGAATCCGGAGTACATGTTCTAGAGCTAGAAGATGGGACGATGATTCACATGTTAGCTGATAGAAGATATCCTCTTACACCAGATCTTATAAGGAGGATGTTGGAGCATGGAATGGAAGTAGAAGAAGATAATGAAATAGCACGTCTGGTCATCAAACTGTTTATCAGATGGACTACAATTGCTGATGATGATGAATAACTGGTATGAATCTTAATTGATTAAATTTTTAATATATCAGTACTTTATTCAAAAGTACTGCTGATCAAACAGTACTTTAATCAAAGTACTGCTTGCAGTCTTTAAACCAGTTACTGTTTTTGAAAAACTTTTGTTAAGTAATAAACATTTTGAAACAAAGGTTGAATGAAATAAATGGTTTTTGAGATGGTAACACCAATAGGTTATCAATCCACCATGGTTACAAAAGGATTGGCTAATCCATGAGCAAACGGCTCTGGTAAAGATATCTCAAATCCGTTTTTAGTTGACAACTTGCTAATAAGTTGTATGGTAATCAACTCACCATATCAGTAATGTAAAGAGTTGGCTAGCCCACAAGAAAATGGCTTGTGGTAAAGGCTGTGGAAAAACCATTATATGGTAATTAGTTCACCATGATGAAAGAACTAACTAGTCCAAAAGGGTACAGCTTTTGGTAAAGACAAATCAAATCTATTGATAGCTGATGATTTGCTAAAAATCATATGGTTATCAGTGTACCATGATCTTACACATCAAAACATTTGCCTACTCCAGAGTTAATGGCTTTGGTAAAGAGACATTAAATCCATTAAATTTTCAATGATTCACCTCTCACAGGAGTTTACACACCTGGAAGTGATGAGAATAGACTGGAACTTAACTGAATTAAATGTACAAATTGTCTTATGTTGCTGAAAAGATGGAGCTTGCTGAATGTTGCAGAAAAGAAATAAGATTGTTGATTGATGCTGAAAAGAATTATTCAAATAAAGACTACTTTGATGATGATATAAGCAGAGAATCTACAAAGATAAAATTTGAAGATAAAGTCACAATTCCTCTTTGAAGACAAAGGTGTTAAAGTTAAATCTACAAAGGAACTTGAAATCAAACAAGTAAAATTCAAGTTAGGGGAGGATTGTTGGGATACAGAAAGTTAAAGTACTGAAGTGTTAAAGTGCTGAAGATTGACAAAGTACTGCAGAAAGACAAAGTACTGCAAGAAGTCAAAGTACTGCTAAGTAAAAGTCAAAGTACTGCTTATTCATCAAAGTACTGTAAAGTTAAAGTCGGTTGTAATTGATTAAAGATAAAAAGTAATGTTTATCTAGAACTTTCTATGTATTGTTTACTTGACGTACAAGGATAAGAATTGTAAATCGTTTAGGGTTATCCTTGAGCCTATAAAAGGACCCCTAGATTGATATTAGATATGTGTGTTTTTAGAATCCTAAAGTACGATCAATATTAGAGTTTTAGAGAGTTCGATATTTAGTGTTTTAGAGTTATTAATAAAGTTATATTCTTCTTAGCTTTGTTAAGTAAATTTCGCATACTTGATAAAGATTACTCAGTGTGTCATTGTTAATAGCTTAGTATTTATCCGAGGTTATTAAACCCTTAACAAGCTATTTAAGTTAGTTTGGTTAGAGTACACTGATCCAACAAGTGTTCAAGTCAAGGGGAAGCATGGAAGACAAGATTGTTTCATTCATGGTGAGATTTAATTATCTCCAACTTTTGCTACTTCGTCTAGGGAAGTTCGTACAAGAATCGTGGTTGTTTTGTTACCATCAAATAGGGGAAGATTGTTGGTTCTATTATAGATTTGATGATACAAAACAAGAAGAATGAAACATGAAGGACTAAAAGTGACAAGAAGGGAAACTACAAAAAGATGGAGGATTTGAAATATTCTAGAAGATATGCTTAAAAGAATATTTAGTTTCCTAATTGTATTATGATTCCTCTTGTAAACCCTAGATGTCTCTAGTATATAAAGAGACATATGGTCATTAGTTTAATAGTACGTACAAGATGTAAACCAAAGGTGTGTGTGTGTGGAAACCTAGGCGTAGGGAAAACGCCTAGGGTTTAGTTAGTTAGTGTTAGATCAAGTTTTTTATCTTTATTATAGTTAATTAGTTAGTTTATGATAATGAAAAACCTTGTTCATAATAATGTTGATTCTATGTTTGAATATTCCGTTTTCATTATTATGTGTTCCTAGATATAATATTAGACCTAGTCTAAGAGCTTACAACGATCTTTACAGACCCTCTCCCCGTTCTAGTGCCAAAGTGAAATACCGGAGTGTTGCTGATGTTGTGGATGAGACTGCATGGCTTCGTAATCTGCTTCAGGAGTTACATTCTTCTATATCGACGGCCACCCTTGTCTACTAAGATAACGTCAGTGCCATTTATATGTCTGCCAACCCTGTTCAACATCAGTGGACGAAACATATTGAGATTGACATTCATTTTGTCAGTGACATGGTTGCCATTGGTCAGGTACGAGTTCTACATGTACCCTCTCGATAATAGTACGCCTATATCTTCACCAAGGGAGTACCTTCGGCGTTGGTTGAAGACTTTCGTTTCAGTTTGAGCGTGGGGCCTCTTCCCGCTCTAACTGCGGGAGCGTATTAGTCAATATTTTATGTATTGTGTTAGTAGATATTGTGTATAGGCCCACTTGTGTATTTAGGCCTAGCTCATTATGTTTAGCTCTAGAATCATCTTATGTAATCATATTTGGCGGATTTGTTTGTTAATGAGAATCAAGAAAAATCACCTTCCAATGGATATCAGTATGCTGACTCTTCATTAAAGGATTACCAACTGCTTTATTTTATGAGTTTCGCTCCAGCTTGAGCGTTCGTTCTTCTCCTACTCCAACTGAGGGGGGCTGTTAACGGATATTATTTTGTATAGCCCAATAATATGGTTTAGCTTTGTTAATCACTTAGTTGTTGGCCCATTAGTTTAGGGTTACGTTTGTTATATATTCAGTTACGAGGTTTGAAGGCCAGCGCTTCGCGGCGGAACTTTTGAATACGAAAATATTGACTCCCGTTGCGAGCCGCGACGGAGCTCGAGGGTCTAACTCTGTAACGGATGGATAACCTGAAAGACCTTTTTTGTAAATTTTTTTTTTTTTTTTTTTTTTTTGTTACAGCAATTGTGTCTATGCTAGTGTTTTGCTGCAAAATTAGTTGTGAAGGTATGGGTTTGCTACGGACCTGTTAGAAGGACCAATTACGTAAAATAAGAGAGCTAACTCTGTAATGGATAAATAACATCAAGGACAATTCTTGTAACTTTTTTTTAAATTTTGTGACAAAAACTGTCTCTATGTTAGCGTTTCGTTGCAAAGTTAGTCATGAAGGACTGACCTTGCAACGGGCCTATTACATGAAGGACCAATTAGGTAAAATATGTGTTACTTTTTTGTAATATTAAAAATAAATTCTAAAAAAAAAAAAAAAAAAAAAAAAAAAAAAAAAAAGGTCGTTAGTTAAGGTCCGTTAGTAGATAATGGCTCCCGTAACGGCCATTTGCAAAGTTAGTTATAAAGGACTTACTTTGCAACTGACCTGTTACACGAAGGACCAATTACGTCAATATTTGTATTTTTTTTTAAATATTAAAAAAATTAAAAAAGATAACGGCCGTTAGTTAACGGAGGGACAATTACGTAAATATTTGTATTATTTTTAAATATTAAAAAAAATTAAAAAAAAAAAAAGATAACGGTCGTTAGCAGATAACGACTCCCGCTCTTTCAAAGTTAGTCATAAAGGACTGACTTTGCAACTGACCTGTTACACGAAGGACCAATTACGTAAATATATATATATTTTAAATATTAATAAAAATTTTAAAAAAAAAAGAAAAAAAAAAAAGAGATAACGGTCGTTAGTTAACGGAGGACCAGTTATATAAATATTTGTATTATTTTTAAATATTTAAAAGAAAAAAAAAAAAAAAAAAAAAAAAGATGAAACGACCGTTAGTAGATAACGACTCCTGCTCTTTAGTCTTTAGTAGAAATTTACTGATTGTACTCATTCATCATTAAGCAACAATACATCTTTACATCTTCGATACCTTGGAATTTAAGTGAGCTAGCCATCTAGGATTTATTATCTTCTGTAACTTTACTTCTAAGTTAAAAATGCTTTCAGTTAGTTAAGTACGTCCAAAGCTTGCGAGCATAAACTCCACCATATATGTTCGTATTTGTTACTGATTATATATGTAGTGGCTATATCACTAAAATTTGTTTGAGCGACGGATCAAGAGTAGGTCCATACATATTAAGAAATATATGCGTATATTGTCGCCTTCACATTATTACCAAAATCATTAGTCTACAAAAGAGGCTTGTGAACAAAATACCATTGATAGTAATTGCTCACCAAATCTATCCATTTTATTCATATCCGTGTTCCATCAATCATAGACATATTATAGTACAGTAACTAACTAAACGAGTTTGATCAACCGTCACGGGTGGCTGAGTTGATAAAGAGTAGGGGCAGAACCAGTAATTTAAGTCGGCGGGTGCACAATTTCTTTTACGAGTTTAAAGAAATAGAGTAAACTAAAAGATACGATTTTATTAAAACTAATCGAAGATTAAGAAGATATGTATTTCTTTTGACATATTAGTGGAGATGACCCCTATGATGATGATCCTTATGATGTTGATGATGAAGTCCACAAAAAGCTTTCTGCTAGTAAAATTGCTTTTTGTGATTCCTATGACATAAGGATTCCTAAGAACTTTAGACGTTAGTTTATGTTTGGTTTTATGTCAAATATAATTTAGTGAGTAGTGGTTTGTTTTCTTGTTTTAAAGGATAGGAAGTGTCTTGTTATGTTAGTTTTACCGCCTATGTAACGGGCTGAGATATAGGACTTCACCCATATCCTTTGTATTTAAACGTTTTTTAAAGTAATACATTTACCGCCCTTTACCCATATTAGTGGATAATCTAAGCAAGGCATAGATTTTTGTGACACAGAATTTCATGACCAAGTTTATTTTGAAAAAATTAGAATTTTAAAAGAAAAATTATATTAAACCGGCAAACATTTATCAGGTTCACGTGAACCTCTGAAAATCCCCTCAGGTCCGCCCCTGATAAAGTGTCTTGTTAAGTTCATCTAGAAGTCACAAGTTCAAACTCTACTTGTTACAAACAAACCGGAAGTTGCCATGCTAATCTCTCAAAAACGAAAAGTTTATTTGCTAATCTCTAAAAGTTACATACAAGTCTCTACTTATTTGGGACTTAGGTAGTTAAAACCCTCTTTCGATAGACAATAAAAGGTTTCATGCATCGTTTATTCCAAATATTGTTGGTCAAAGTGTACATACACATAAGACACACGCCATTGTCAAAAGTTAATGCTTCTATTTTCGTCAAATTTGTAGCTATAAATCTGCCCCATTTGATACTACTAGCATATGAGTGGGTCATACACATTCCTATTTATAGCACCACATTTGCCCATTCTTCACATACTTGGCTTTTAATTCCATTAACACAAATCATACAATATAATGCCTCCTATCATTACTCTTCTTTTCTTGCTTATTGCTTCTATCTCAAGCAACGCTCAACCTTCACCCGGTTTTTACCCTAGTTCAAAAGTTAGCACAATACCTTTTAACAAAGCCTATAGGAGCTTATGGGGCGCACAGCACCAGCGGTTCGACCAAAACTCACTGGTCCTGTGGCTAGATAGGTACTCAGGAAGTGGGTTCAAGTCACTCAAACCATATAGATCCGGCTACTTTGGGACCGCAATGAAGCTTCATCCTGGCTACACTGCAGGGGTTATTACATCGTTTTACGTATGAACTTAATTTATTACTTGTGACAAGCATATATATATACATTGTTTTGCATGCATGAAGTTGTAGGTTATAAGTTATAACTAATGGTTCTTTTTGTGCTTGAAATGTTGTAAAGCTTTCAAACAATGAAGATCATCCCGGAAACCACGATGAAGTCGATATTGAGTTTCTTGGTACAACATTTGGTAAACCTTATACATTGCAAACGAACGTGTACATTAGAGGAAGTGGTGACGGAACCATCATCGGACGAGAGGAGCAAATTCACCTATGGTTCGATCCAACGACAAGTTTTCATAACTACGCTATACTATGGAGCACCAATGAAATTATGTAAGTATGCAATAGTAACATGTCGAGTTCGTCACACACGTACACGCCAAAACCACTTAAAAAGTTTCGCATTTTACTCCTTATTGCATTCATCATAAATATCGAGTTAAAAACTTCTTTTGGAATAATGAAATATATATTCCGACATGTCTAACTTGATTCATTACATTTATTTATGCGTAAGTCCCACTAACAAAACCATCAATAAAATATAAGACAATAATTCATCAAGTAATAGTGTATTTTTATTCAAGTATGTATTAAAGTGTACGGAAACTATAAAAATGCAGATAAATAGATGACAAGTGTTTTCTAAATAGTGTTAACAAGTGAATATCTAGAACCAGTCTCTTTAACTTCGGGTAGGAGTGTGACTGTCTATATCTCACCTCGCTCTGACAGGATTGTGTATTGTTGTTGTTGTTGTTGTTAACAAGTGAATAAATGCAGATTTTTCGTGGATGATATTCCGATTAGGCGTTACCCGAGGAAAAGCGACGCTACATTTCCATTGAGGCCAATGTATATGTATGGGTCGATTTGGGATGCATCTTCGTGGGCTACCGAACATGGAAAATATAAAGCCGATTATAAGTATGAACCTTTTTACGGTAGGTACAATAATTTTAAGATAGGAGGTTGTACCTCCAACTCTCCATCATCGTGTCGTCCACCATCTGGCTCACCTGCTAGGACAGGTGGGCTTAGCCGCCAGCAGATAGCGGCGATGAACTGGGTTCAAAAGAATTTTAAGGTATATGATTATTGTAGTGATCCGCAAAGAAACCATGCTCAAACACCTGAGTGCTAAGTTATAGTAGGAATTTTTAAGAAATTGGAGGCTTGAGATGTGTCTAAATGCTTTACAAAAGCGTCCAAGCCTTCATTATACATTTATACATTTCTGTTTTTGTGTGTTGTGTGGTGAGTGACTTATTGGAGTGTTTGTATACAAGTGACGACCATTATTGTCACTTTTTGAATTATAAAAATAATGAATGCATAAGGATTACTTACTGCTTTTTTATTGTGTTATCAATCGCGAGAAGTTCATAATCAAATATTATCACTCCTTAGCTTAGTTGAAGCGAAAAAACAAACGAAGTGAGGTTGGGTTGAGCTTTGTTGTTAAAGAATACTCTGTATCAACTAATATATAAGTGTAACAATATAACCAATTCAGAACATGCATCTAGCTAGCTCATACACGAAAATAGTATCGTAAATGTTAATACAGGCTCGAAGAATGCGCACAACATGAAAATCGACTTTTAATGATTGCGGTTTTAATGACACAAAAAAGTGTCGTTAAATCTAACTTTTTAGTGATTCTTTTTAAAAAGTGTGGGCAAAAGATAAAAATTTGAGAAAAGGATGTGTCATGAAAGGCAAAACAATTATCCTTACACTTTCTTTTGTGTCATTATAGTTAAACTTTTACTTACTTCATTTTTACCTACATTTTTTAAATGTAAAAAAAAACACCCAAAAATCTTGTGACATATTTCTCTAACCTTTGTTGATAGTTCATGTTATGAATCAATAACTTAAACAACTCAACATATGTGTATTATTGGTTGTCACCTTTTGCAATCTTAGACTAATAATGTGGCTACATCTTTCGGCTTATTACCCTAAGTGTAAAGTGTCAAATACGTATATCTTACTAATATAAATACCTCATGAATAATGCATTCAAAGAAACTGCACCAAGTTCACAAGGTAACTTATACTTGTCATATTTTTAATACTTCTTTAAATACCTCATGAATGCATTGAAAGAAAATGCACCAAGTTCACTATTAAGGTAACTTATACTTATCATATTTTTAATACTTTTTTAAATACCCCATGAATGGATTGAAAGAAAATGCACCAAGTTCACTATTAAAGTAACTTATACTTATCATATTTTTAATACTTCTTTAATGATACTTGAAAATTCTTGATTATATCGGTAATCTTGTGATAAAACTTGTTAATTATAGCAATTGTATACTTATTGCGGCATCTTTTTTATTTTAAGTGACACTATTTCTTTGTGTCATTACATGACAATTTTCTTGTAGTAACGGTATTGTATTATTGTAATTTCATGTTCCAAACATTTCTTTCAAGTAGTGAATAAGAGCTTTTATAACCGGAAATTTACTACATTACTAAAATCTAGTGGCATATTTTTATGAAAAATAAGCATAATCAAGTGTGTCATGTCCATTGTCACTTCCCGCCAAAAAGCAGGAGAAATAAAAACCTTGTAAGAATCAAACATGACAAACATTCAAACAACAATCTAAGGGCCCGCTTGGTTTGTAGACGGGTTTAGAATTAGAATTTGGATTTAGATTTGGGTTTGGATTTAATGTAAAGAAAGAAAAAAATATAATAAATGATTAAAAATAATTAAATTTATATTTGGTTTTGAATTTAATAATTTTTTAATTCAAAATAAAATAAAAAATTAGATATGGATGGTTGATAATGATAATGGGCCCATTTGTCAGTCAAAAGAACCAAAACCAGGGCATTATGTTGCCTTTTATAGAACCCTCCATATTCGATCATCAGTACCAATTCTTATCCTCATGCGAACATACCAAACATTTAATTTTGGCTTAAATCCTAATCCATAACCTCATGACCCTATACCAAACACCCCCTAACAAATTCAAAACTCCATACTATAAGAACCAACTTTTTGTCTTTTTGATGAACTTTTTAGTTCAAAAAGAATCATAAATCAAATACAAGAATTCAACTAGCAAAAATCAAGCCACAAACAATAACATATCTAAGCACATTTACTCTTTAGCAATTTAAACAAGATTAGCGGACTAGCAATCAAATTTTGGTAACCAAGTCTAAGGTCTACGGTCATTATGTGTTTAGTCCTTATTATGGATCAAGTCATGTGGCGTGGGGAAAACTCTTTTTAATGACAAAGACTGAATCAAATAAGACGATTCTGTTCTTTTCAACAATTTCACGTGAGAAAACAAGTATAGAAGTCTATAACAAATTCATCCATTGTGATACCTCCAAACCACTACAGTGTTAGACAATGTTTCTAGTAAATCATTTCTCATTAGAAGATAGTCAAGATACTAGAAACCCTAATGGATCCAACCCTCATTCGGGCTTTGGCTATTATATCGTCTAACACTCTCCCGTAATTTGAGCAGTGAAATCGCAAAAGCTGAGATTTGATTAGAAAACTAAATAAACACTAAAGCAATAAAAATTTTGTTGACGAAGACGTTCGACAGCAAACGGAGACAAATCTTAATCTGCAACAGCAAAAGCAAAATAAAGCGGTGGCAAAAGAAATCAGTAAAGCAAATAAATAATTTCGATGACGACTTCCGATAACAATTGGATATTAATCTTCAGCCTGCAGCAACATCAAACAAAAATGAAAGCCCATTTTTATTTTATTTTTTGGCAGTCAACTTCCGGCGGCACGTCCGACTGCCGACAGAGGCGATTCAAGTTGGGTTTTGTACATAATTGAAAAACGAAGAGAATGACATTGACCGCGTCAGTTAACACCAAACGATTACGGAGTAAAAAGTTACGGACAAAACAATAAGCTGTTAGGGTTTTAGCCGAAATTTGAACTTTTTTTTATATAAGGGATAAAAGGTGGTGCAAAGGTTTGACGGGATGGTTAGGGAAGGTGGCTCAACGTAACCACATAGGTCTGATGATCAGATCCGCTCGGATACCATGTAAAACGTGATTAATTTAGTTGATTGAATAATTGATATGTATTTAAAATTTTGAGGTCCAAACTCCTGAGTTGCATTTTATTTTTATCTTGGCCCATTAGAGAAAATCCACAAACTTAAGGCCCATTTATACTTGTGAATATTATGGGATGTGTTTCAGTGTTTGTGTAATCGTGCTTCTTTTTATTTTTGGAACAGCGTTTGTGTAATCGTGCTAAGTTGAGTCAAACCATGTCAAGCTCAAAACTTTATTGGATCCAAATCTCGAGCTTAATACCTGACTCAAGCTCGATCAAGTATTAACTTCCAAACTCTAGATTGAGCTCTAATGGTATAATCGACACTCATGAGCTAGACACGACTTAACTAGTTTATCAAGATTAGTCAATATTAAAATGATTGCTGTTGAGAGATGAGACTGTTCTTGACTCACATATGTAGTATAAAGATCATGCGAAGTTACATATCAACAAAGGGTAAAATGTAAAATTACAGAAGACTAACAAGCTCGCAAACTTTACAAGCAGAGTGTTTTCTGGTTCGAGTCTTTTTGGTCCAAGTCTAAGGTCTTTGGTCTCTCTATTTGGTCCGGACTTATTCTCAACTACAAGTGTGGACGTATGGTCCGGACTGGGTCAAGAATGGGTCAGGCCCGGCATCAGCGGCCCACTCTACGCCTAAACCCTAATCCATGCCTATATATACACACGCAGGTTATCTCTAAACCTAACACTTTTTGCTATGCCACAGCGCATACTAACTTGACCGTCGGAGGTGGACCCCGGGGCTACGGCTCCGGGTCCACTCCTAACTGGTTCTCTTTGTTGACAGGTCTACTAGGGCTCGAGAAGACGACTAACGGCCAAGGAGAGTCGTTGAATCCAGTCCGCGCCAGATTATGCTTCAACAAGTTGGCGCCATCCGTGGGACCACGAATAAACAAGTTTCGTGTTCTCATATTACCGAAAAGCAGATATTGCTTATGTCGGTAAACTCTAAAACCATACGAATGAAGTTAGTACCCACAAACCAAAGATTCTTTTTCGGAATTATGGTTCGTAGATGTAATTTAATGCTCCTACATGGTACGTAATTTAAGTTCTCATTATTACGTTTGGTTGTAAACGTGAGATAGCCAAAAAACTATGGTACGTAAACATAGTTTCTCATTATTACGTTTGGTTTATGTAATCAAATCACTTAAATAAAGTCTCTTTATTATTGGCTTACTTTAAATTAAACACGTTTGGTTTACATGATAAATCGTATATAAACGAAACAGTCCGCATGATCGGACCTATTTTATCTTTTAATCCGCATGATCGGATCTATTTTATCTTTTGATCCACACGATTGGATCTAAGAAAAGCCCGCACGATCGGAGCTATTTTCTCTTCTAGCCGCGATAAATTCGTGCAGATACTGTTTTTACGGTTGGTACGCCTGTTCGCGCTCAAACACCGCAGTCGTGATAAATCTACCCGCGTAAGACCGTACGTTCAGATATCTTCGCAGAGAACGCGTACGCGCGAAAACCACGATGCTAGTCAATCGCCATGATGCGCACTGGACCAAAGGCCGTGGTATAAACATCTGCGATCATCCAGAAACGTTCGAGTCTATGTGGTTACGATAAATCTATCTGCGTCTGTTAGTCGCGGTCACGGTACATCCATCCGAGTTTTTATTTTATACATTAAAAAAAAATCTCACGATAGGTTTTATTTTATACAAACAATTGTTTATGTAGTTTGTACAACCTCACGATAGGTTTTATATTATTTATGCTATGCGCAATATATTATTCATGCTATGTGTTGTCTATTGTTTCAATTCATTAGGTTTTATATGCTGCGATTCGCGGCATATACTTTTAATCTTTGCATTCAGTGTTTTTCGCAGATTAAATAAGTTTAATGCTCCTACACGAGTAGCACCATCAAACTTGGGGGGCTACCAGGGTGCATACTACTACTGTTTCCGTACGCGTCACGCAGATTATTTGGAAGCAGAACGCAAGCTCAGTACAAAGACGAATTTAAATATTCGCACCATCTCACCGTAGGGGAGACGTCCTCTGTCGGTTGTAAAGACAGATGTAATGCGCGCAGAAGCACGTCTTCTGTCGCACCTATTTGTCGCGCACAGCGCGCACTTCTGCTACAGAAGCACGTCTTCTGTCGCACATCTTTAGCGCGCACCTATGCGCAGAAGCACGTCTTCTGTCGCACTTCTTTGTCGCGCACAGCGCACACTTATGCGCAGAAGCACGTCTTCTGTTGCACATCTTTGTCGCGCACAGCGCGCACTTCTGTTACAGAAGCACGTCTTCTGTCACACCATGTTGTGTCGCTACTGGTACAAAAGGTACGCCCTTACCCAGGATGCAGCATGCGGGTTCCACTTTCACCTACGCGGCCATCAGAACTTAAGTCTAGCATAACATAGCCATGCGCTATCTCATACTAGACTTGGGGGGCTTGTGGACGTATGGTCCGGACTGGGCCAAGAATGGGTCAGGCCCGGCATCAGAGGCCCACTCTACGCCTAAACCCTAATCCATGCCTATATATACACACGCAGGTTATCTCTAAACCTAACACTTTTTGCTATGCCACAGCGCATACTAACTTGACCGTCGGAGGTGGACCCCGGGGCTACGGCTCCGGGTCCACTCCTAACGGGTTCTCTTTGTTGACAGGTTTACTAGGGCTCGAGAAGACGACTAACGGCCAAGAAGAGTCGTTGAATCCAGTCCGCGCCAGATTATGCTTCAACAACAAGTCCAAATTCAAAGTCTACCGTAATCCTTAGGTATATATTTATCAAATCAAAATTTTAATTTATAAGTCAGAATAAAAATACTAATGAAGTAGGTCTTTGGACCTAGGTTGGTCCAAGATAGAATTGCCCTTGACTCCATCCTTGATTTGTGCATGTCGTTAGAATGTTTATGACTTTGTCTGCTCATCTTATGAAATGCACCATATGACCTTTAATCCCGAATCCGCCAATGATCAAAACACTAGTTTATAAAACAAAAATGAGCTATTTAACCTCCTACAACAGATAATATAATGCTAAAATTCATAGCTAGTTACCCGGTATGCTGTGTATTTAGTACTTGAATGATTTTTGTTACCTTTTGTTTAAAGTTTATTTACACAAAGTTTCTCATACCAACATCTACTACAGTAACTGTTTAGAAGTTCAAGTGACTAAGCGTTGTGTGCCCTAAAATTCGATTATAGGTGTTAGGAAAAACTTTTGTTGCCCGATTTAAGGAAAGGTCGCATAATAACATAGGTTAGGCATTTTAGTTATTAGTTACAGTGAATTAGGCATGTTCATAGTTGCAATGAAGTATTTGTTAGGCATGTTCGACTACTAAATTTAAACCAAACCAATGCTAATATGCATATCTAGAACCACTAGAACTAAAGACAACCAATTTATACATCACTGGAGTTTTGTTTTTGGCAAAAATAAATACTATATGGAAATTGAAAAACAATTATTATTATCTGAATACATAAACAATTATTAAAACTATATGTATATCCGTACAAAGCGACGGTGTATAGCGTCAAATAATTATACTTGCGAAATCGTAATTCTAGTTCGACATTCGATGCAAAGCATGTGTTTTTTAAAATTAATATAGTGTGTGTTTTTGAAAATTTGACAAGTTTATAATTGTATCAAGCTTAAGGTGTATTAAAGAATACTTAGAGGTAATTTAGGCAAACTATATTAATCTAAGTTTCAAATATTCAATTCAAGATTAAAGATTAGGTATTCACTCTTTTTATATAGTATAGATCTGGATAGAAAACGTTTATTGAAAGTGATTGACTTTCGTGTGAGAAATAACGTCCATATACGATAACATATATGTTGAAAAACGAGACCAAAATCGCGATAAAAAGTTCCCGAGAAAACGTACTCCATGATGAGAAACTTGAGATGAAAATTATGATATTTATAAGCCTCAAAGACCTAGGTGGAATTTGTGTTATTCACGGGTTATTCGCACGTCACATCAGCTTTTTATCATATAACATCTTTATAACACATAACCTAAAAAAACACATTCCTCAATAACATTATTATAACACACCGCTAAAAGAACCCCACTTTACACTAAAAAAACAAAAAATCACACACACAAACTGTTTGCTATCACCATGGCGCGCTGCCTCTAACACAGGAGCCGATGCAATATGACCCTTGTTATAGGTACCAAACATGCCTTATAACGCCCCTTTAAGGAGTTGCACCAAGCACTCACACTTGAACCAACGGCTAAAATTAAAAACGTTGCTAATTATGGATTCTCGAGAGGAATCAAGAAAACATGAATGCTATTACATCTCAAGTCCAAATCACATGATAACAAAGATAGAAAGATCGGATAGTTCAGGCATGTAGTATGATGAAAATGAGATACATGAAAAGCATTGTTCAAGACCTATAGAGTTTAGAGTTCTTAGCAGATGTTATTGTATTTGTTTAAACTTTTTTTTGGTTATTAGTTATTTGATATTGCGGATGTTTCAACTTTCAACCAATTTCGTTTATATACCACAATTTTTGTGTGTTTTGTTTGTTTATTCAGATCGTTGGTATTCAGGACTTGTCCCGCTAGATTAAGATGACATGTCTGACATGAGTTTCGTTACAAGGTGCAAAACGAAGATACCCCAACCCTTCCTTCTGTAACGTGAGTCGAAAAGGTTTAAAGTTATTATCAACAGCTTTAGTTTTGTTTACATATAGGGTGTGTTTAGCGCAAATCGTTTAGTAATATTTAAGAACTGTGATCAATGAGTGTTAAGTGTTGTGATTTTTAATGTTCTTTTGTCAAGGAGTAAGTAGCTTTATCTTCTTCTATTTTTTCTTTTTCTTTTTTTTGTAATCATGATTTCCGACCTTTAGGCCGACTAATTAACGGGGTTTGAATTCACCGCTACACAGACTCAAATTAGGGAAAGCCCTCATTTTTCAGGAGGTTGGTGTGATCTCTTCAAGGTTGTTTGCACCTAGCAGGACATGAACTTAAGACCTCACACATTTTAAAGTGATAGTCAGAAACTTTTTTGCCACTAGGCCACCTTAAGTGGTTAGCTTTATCTATTTTTTCAGAATGCTCTTTCTCCAATGTTTCAACAAACAGCATTTAAGAGATGTTTTACACTTTTACACACTTAATTATGGGTTGGGATTGTCTCAAGTTGTTTAACTTGAGTCAAGTTGGACATGTGTGAGTCATTGGATTTAATCCAATGGCTCAAATCAAAAGAAGTTTTTTTTATTTTAGCCTTTGGATTAAATCCAATGGCTCACATTCTCCTAACTTGACTCAAGTTGTAACATCAGCTTGAGACAATCTCAACCTCTTAATAATTACAATTATAACTACGTTAGTAAACGTTTTTATAAAAAAATACAATTATTGTTTACAGTTACTATTATTTTTGTCAAACACATCCTGAATAAATCTCTACAAAAACCATAAAATGAAACAGAGTAAAATGAATTTGGTATCTATCAACTCATTCTCAACAAAGTTCCAACAGAAAAAACAGAATTTTTCTACACTTTAGTTTCCATCCAAATAAAACCAGCCCAACTTCATACCATATTCATCCAGGTCCCCACAATAAGACCATGTGGACAATTCCAGCTAACCAAATTCCACAACCCACCCGCCCAACTCAACCAATCACATCTTGCCACGTCATCACAAAGCCCAAAATTGCCAACTAAGCAGCATGTCTCTATTCTCCATGTAGGGGCCCACATACGCGGCTAACACGTATTTGATGTTTTGTCACATCCTAGTCCAGCTGTATGCCAAACATCTTTTCCACGTTGGCATTTCTAATATACCCGGTAGCTTCGTCGAACAGTATAACTCACGTATGATAACAAAACTTATAGGCGCGCTGAAGAGACTTTGCGAAATAACTCACGTATGATGCAAACAGTCACACTCTTAACATTAACATTTTAACAGGTAGTAACGTTGATGACTTCGTAGAAACTTCCGACCTTACAGGTTTCGAAAAAGATTAGATTAATTTTCGCGTGTCATTTTCTCATTGGGTCAAAACCTTTATTCTTTTGTAAGACCTATCAAGCTTTTTAGACAAGGCAACAAGTATATTCCACGTGGCGTCACCATTTTCCACCTCAGCGCTATAAAGTAGGGCACGTCGGATATTTGGGTCCCACAAATTGTTTTGAATGGATGAGAGGTTTGTTGATGCCACGTGGTCGAGTATTTTGGCAAGGTGTGTTATGTCTTTCTCAGGTACAGCGAGGGAAATGTCGGGCCAAGGGATGGTGGAATCGAACGGGAGGTGTATCCCGTCGGCTATGATGACGGGAATGCAACCTAAGGCGACTGCTTCGACTAGCCGAGGACTCCATGGGGCCCACCCGAGAGGGCATAAGCAAAATGTCGACCGTGCAATTTCCGAGTGGTAACTGGCAAAACGACGTCGTTTTAGGTAAAAACGTTTCTCGTTGCCATACTTGCGCCATATCTCCGTTCTCACACGCCTATAGCAATAAAACGAACAAATTAGTCTATCGCTTCACGATAGTTTTTTACGCTAAAAACGTAAGATTTTTTTTTTTAAAAAAATATGTAATTAACAGTTATTTAGAAAGAAAGAAAACATATCAAGAGATTAACTAGCAAATCCTTCTTGACTTTTTATTCAAATGCTCATTAGTCAAATTTAGTCAAAGTAAAAAAGAGTTAAATGACATACTTGCTGTAAAACCGTCCGCTAACATTCTTTGGGTGGACTTCCATTTTGCCTCTAAAGAACACGAAAATGTCTCGACGGCCATTGACCGGCGTCTTTAACAGCGTTGACTTGACCTTTCCGGGTGAAACATAAGGCGGTATAACAATGTGCTCAACATCTTGACAAGGGTGCGCGTATTTGACACCAAACGTTTGTAATATAATCGAGTTCTTCATAAAGTCTGGTATCCCATTAGCCACAGCTTGATCCTCCTACATTTCAAACACAAAAAAACATCAGCATATGCAAACTTCTAGTTTTAATTTTACATATATCATATCCCGGTCGATACTATTGGCATAAATGGTTCATAATTGCACTGTTTAGTTTCATTTTTGGTCCGGAAAGTGTATTCCTACCTTCAGTTTTCACCTTAAAAGGGTAACAAACAGCGCAACTAGAGACTATCTATGCAAATACTATCGACCCTAAACGATTTTCAATATTCTAACTAAGCAACATAAGGGAAATCTGCAATCTACTCTAAACTATACTTTATCGCATACCATGGAATGAAAACAAGCTCCATAATCATGAGAGGCCACAAACACATGATCCAAACCATTACTCCTATTCCAAAAGGGCAACTCAGACGAAACAAGCTCAACAGCAGACGAAATAAGCCCACGAGCATGCCCAATCGCTGGAAAACCATTAACCGTGCTAAAATTACACGAAACATAAACCGGAACAAAGAAGAAATCAGCCTCGGATGGGTCTAATGTCCGCACATCGCTATTTAACAACGCCTTGTGTATAGCCACTTCAGATGCAAATAAATGGTTGCTACATCGATTATTCGATAGCCAATCCACATTGTATTTTGATGGTAATTCGTATACATAAACTTTCATATCATTCAATAAACCTGTAAAAGTGTAAATCATATTACATTAACCAAATTAGCATTGACTATAATAACTACTTATTGCATTTTAGGACAACTAAATACAAATTTTTGAGAGGATTTCACCTTATGAACTCGAACTGTTTTATCTGCGTTATTATAAAAGCATATAAAACAG
The DNA here is from genome assembly GCA_019973895.1 of Chrysanthemum seticuspe. NCBI lineage: Eukaryota > Viridiplantae > Streptophyta > Magnoliopsida > Asterales > Asteraceae > Chrysanthemum > Chrysanthemum seticuspe. Next base: position 273,937,311 of record BPTQ01000001.1, on the reverse strand, counting down.
TTCTGTTTAGACTATCCGCATTTCAAAATGCAGATAACTGCATTAAAAATGCGGATAAAACTATTTTATCTGCATTTTTTACAAAAGCAGATAAAACCGTTCTGCTTTGACTATCCGCATTTCTAATGCGGATAAGAAAATGCAGATAAAACATTTTATTAACTTAAATATCTCAACTAACCTTTCTGCAGTCGAATAACTTCGACCGTGTCGCGTTCCAAAACCGCACGCGACACGACATTCGCTTGCGAGCCAATCCTCGTTCGCAGCGAAATCGTGTCGGGTTGATGGTTACTAAGAAACCCAACCAAGACCAAAAAAGTTACACCAACAAATAACAAAACCCATTTAACAATCCTAAACAAAAACCCATTTCGTAAATAGCCTTTTTTGTCTCTCATTTTTTTTTTTTTTTTTTTGAAATGTGGTTTGAAGAAGATGAGATAGTGATTTATGGTGGGTTTGTTGGGGGTTTAATGAATGAATAGTTAAATTTTTGAATAAAGAATTGGTTATTGTGAAAGTGTTTTTGTGTTTGTTGGTTTCGAGATGTAAAGAATATTTGATAAAAAAATATTGAAATGAATGAATGGATGTTGGTATTGTTGCAGGTGTGTACAGAGAGAGGATTTAAAATGGTTAAGTGGAGGTAAATTAAATGACGAAATTGCCCTTTGTGTCAGATGAGTTAAGGGTGCGTTTGTTTTAACACTTTGGAATGGGTTCGAGGTTGATTTGACATTAATCAAATGTTTGGTTGTGTGATTTGGATTCAACATAGTACTTGATTCTTTTAGATGAGGGTGTCAACTATTCCACCCTATATAGGTGGGTATTGAGATAAAATGTCACTCGTTTGCTTCTGGAATACTAAAAATATATTTTTTTTTTCTTGTTATGATAGTTTTGCTATTAACTAACTAACAGGTTGAGCAAATCATACCAAAAATTGAATTGATCGCATATAGTTCTGTTTACGGTCTTATGTATTTATGATTTTCAGTTTTGGTTTAGTTCGTTTCGAGCCAAAACACCTAAATCGTAAAAATTGGACTGAACCGAATTGACCGACTGGTTTAACTGGTTTAAGTGGTTTAAGTGATGGTTTGACCTGTTTTTTCTTCTCAAAACCGACTTTCTATCACTCGCCGATTTATGATTCAACCGATCAAGTAGATACGGGTTTTGAAACAATGGTTAAATTTATAGTGATGGTTGAAAACTTGAAATGAACAAAGGGTAAAACAGGAATAAGAACTTAATTATTATTAATTTGTCTTACGCATTACTAAAATGGAATTGGTCGGTTTTTAAAGTATGTGCTTTGAACTAACATGTTTTGATATTTAATTATTAATTTGTCGTATAAAGACAATTAATGTTTAGAAAATTTCATAAACGAACACTTTGCTTTAGTACTTTACAGATATAAACCTCGCCCAAAAAAAATTCTAAAATGAACTTTTTAATATTAGACGTTATATTTGTAGGGTAATACGTTTTAAACCGTACACGTGTACACCAATTCTCTGGGTGTGGTCCACGCGAGAAGTTTGGGCGTGATGCTTGTTCTGGGCGTGGCATAGGCGAGGGAGTGACCTGGGCGTGGCATGAGGCGTGCCCTGGGCGTGGCATGAGAGCTGGGCGAGGAACCTGGTGGCTGGGCGTGGAGCATGAGTTATCAAGAGAGTGCCCTAGGCGTGCCCTATGCGTAGCATGGGCGTGAACCTGGGCTTGCCCTGGGCGTGGCATGAAGCATCTAAAAAAAGTTAATTTTAGATAAGACCTGTGTGATTAAGGATTGGAAGCATAAGGTGGGGATGTTTGGAAGTGTATACACACTGTTATTCCGATTTGAAGCAGTGGTAATCAGTCGTAAAATGTTTCGCTAAAACTGATTATGATTCAACTGTTCTTAATAAATATGGCCAAGATAATCACACATGAAGAAGCAGGTACGGAGTTGATACAAGAAGATTAAGATACTCATATGATGGTCAAGTTACCTAAGTAAATGCCTCCAAGCAGCTAATTATTTAATCATATGATTCTGATTCTTTAAGTCTCCGACATCAATGGTGTAGGCGTATAAAATCTCATGTTTTACAACCGATACTATTTATCAGCAGAGCAAATACTCATGAGTGGCCATAGGTACTTTGACAAGCAAGAAAATAGTAGAGGTCACAAGTCGTATATAACAATGATAATAACAAGGAATATGGTGTATTGCTGAAATGCTTAGATGGCTTATCATGATCTAATGAGCAATTAACTGCTGAATGTCATCCATACTCTCTTGCTACAGCATCATGGCTAAAAAAATTAGTCAAATGATTTTACTCGTCATTTATCAATCCTATGTCCTTATCCCTATTTGCATGTAATCAGGCATGCAATCAATGTTTAATGTTCAAACTCAGCTCCCTGACTTTATCAATAGCCAATAAAGAACCACCATGGAAAAAGGTATGGGGAAAAAGGTATCTTGCGGAGAAAAAGTTATGATTGTGACGTCGTGATTGTGAAATGTGTGATAGTGACGTAAAATGGTCATACCTGTAAACTATAGAAAAAAGGTTCGTTCCCGTATAATCACTTTGTATACGGTTTATTTTTGTAATTTGCTTATTAATTTTTATTGGAGTTGGTGGAAAAGATATTATTAGGACACATTTGCTTCTTCGAAGAAAAAAATCAAGGTAAAAAGAAAAGAACAAGAATTATCTTATATAATACAAGGGGCAAAGACTCGCATACCAATGCATAAACTATTATTTTCCTGCCGTCCATTGCAAATGCCATTTGTTCCTTGCGCTGCGATAGTTGTCACCAATGCATAAAATATTCTTTCCTTTCATCTATAGCTGCCCGGTTCATATGTCAATGGCACATTTATCTTTATGACCCGGTTCTGCGTCACCTCAGGCAGGCTTCTTTTGTTGGGCCTGATCTGCGTGGCCCAGATGTTACCTGCCCATTCATGCTTGGTTGGCCCTTCCAGTTTTTCTATATTGACTTCGTATAACCGTTTGGTCTTCTCATATCACCTACATTTCTCCAGAAGCAACCGACGTAAGGTGTAGGTAGGGTTTTCAGATCTGAAACGATAGGTTTAGCTTTTTGTGTATGCTTGCTTTTGCTGCATGTTGTATACTTATTTTTGAATGATTGTTGCTGTTGGTGATGCATGTAGTATGGATTCAACCAGTTGGCATGTTTTTAGTTTTTTGTTTTCTTTATTCACCTGTGTTATTGTTGCATGTGGTGTCTGTTACTTTCGGTTTGTGTGTTTATGTTTTTTGTTTCACTTACCATGTTGATTACGTTGTTTCATTGTTTGTTGGCACGTTGCATGGCTGTTTCATTTGTTTCATCGGTTTATAACTTACTGATTAATTCGCTTTTTTTGCTATCATCGTCCTCAAAGTTTATCCCTATAATTGTTGCACAAAACTTTTGGTTTCCATTTTGTATACGTACTTGGCTGCTTGCTACCTGTTTCCTGTTTACATAAGCCATGCAAGGTCCAAAAAAAAATTTGCCTATACCTGTGGTGGTTACACCTGCTACGACTATTCGTGGTTCCGAGACCGGAGGAGAAGTTTTTGTTACAAGCGCTGGGTTGGGTTGTAGTTGTCATTCGTCGTTGGTAAATACGCCTGTTGTGTCCGATACTTTTCCTCACATGCCGGAACCTGTCGTTTATCGAGGAGTGTCATACAATGTGGATAGGGAACGAAAGCGTAAGCGCATGATGGTTGACAAAGTAATGAGTGAGGGGTTGAAAAGGATATGTGTCGACAATGCCGCCTGCTTTATTGGGAAAGGCCTTGACAGTTCTAATGGGGAGGTTCGAACGGTCTCTATGTGTGCTGCAGAAGCTGGTGCTCAGGTCATTTGGATGTTGTATTTGTAGGTTTGTATGTTTGCTATTTTACCGTAGATGTCATGGTACTAAGGTTGTTGATGTGTGCAGGTTTGTGAAGCACCTACCAGTTTCTCCAGCTTTGTGCATGTGGGCAACGTTGAATCTGTTTGTCATATGTCGTCTGCGGAATGTCTTCCTACGCTTAAAAGTATGTCGCCATCAGATGATTCCATGCTCTCTTCTGTGTCTGCACATCATTTTCATTTGAAAAGATCTGCGTACTCTGCCTTGGAAGCTGTGGTTGGTCGGGCTACTAAGAGGGTGGACCACGAGAAGGCTTCCACTTATAAACGTACATCTGAATCTTCATCCCAGGTTAATTCTTTATGCAAATTCTTTTTGTATTGGCATACATATTGTGCTCTCAAGATAGATTGAGATTGCTTTCTAATTGCAGCAGCACCATACGCCTGTACCTTTAGAGGCATGTGGTTTAACCTTGGAATCTTGCGTGCCCCATCCCGTGCCTGAAAATCCATCCTTTACATACGAAACTTTTTCGTCGCAAGTTCGTTCTCCACTTGATTTTGATCAAGGTTTGTTATATTTTGTTTTTGGCTTTCAGTTATGTCAATATATTGACATCTTCGTTTATCAACACTTTTTCCTTTCCTTATAATGATAATGTTGCTCTGTATAGGTGTGCGTAGGGGTCCTTTGTTATTGGACTTTAAGACAGGAAATGTGCAGCTCCTTGGCCAACGAAACACTGTCTGCGAATCTGAAATGGTATACCATGGTTCAGCTCCTCATCAGTTTATACCATCTTCTTCTTCAGTAAGGGCCCACAATTTTGTCAAAGGGAAGCAGCCTATTGAAGGTGGGTTTGTGTTGTTATAGTTACTCATTTTCAATGTCTTTAATATATTATATGGTACCTCGACGATTTTTATTTCCTGGATCTACATAAACCGGTTGGTGCATTTTGTTTTCCGTTATCAGAAACAATTGGGATGCAATCACGCCAGCGGAAAGGGAGCCATGACCGGCCTTTAAGTGCAGTTGTTGGCGCCTTTCAGCCTTCGCAGGTTTTAGGAGGCACGGGTTTTGGGGCATCAGCTCAACGTGCACGTGCGGCTGCAGGTTTGTTACATACAAATACTCTAAGTGATTGGCAATTTAGTGAACGTCTGTTGTTTACATCTTTTTATTCTATTTGTTAATATCTCCTGAATATCGTGTGGCTATATAACCCTACAGCTACGTATATACAAGAGCCGGTGGTTTTGGATGAACATGCCTTGCCAAACTTTCGATCATGCATGTCAGATATACTACCACCATCGGCACACTCACAGATGGAATTATCTTCAACTGGTGACCACCATGCTGTGCGTGATGCTTTTCAGTCGATGCCATTGGCTGCTGGAGAATGTGAGTTAAACTTATATGGCAACGACATTGTTACGTCACCGTCGGTTACTTGGTTTTTTTTAACAAATTATTTATGCTATTGGTTTTGCTGTTTTTTTGTACAGCTGTTCCTGGACGTAAAGATGGAGCACCTCACACATCCAGTCGTGCACGCGCTCCATCGACGGCCCATAACAGTCAGCAATCGGTCCCACAACCAATACACGCAAGGCATAATGGTAAGGCTCCTTCCATTCAGATAAATTAGTTTACACACCAATTCATAGTATGCACAAACCAGATTATTCGGCTTTCAATTAACATAGGTTAATTTGCAGGGCCACCGTCAGAATACAAACCATACGGTCCTTGCAATTGCATATGTTCAAACTGTCATGCCCGTTTCTGGTTCGAAGAGCGCTTAAGTGTATCCACTCGAAGATCAGGTCCTTTATATAACCGATGCTGCAAGAGTGGGGGTGTAAGGCTATTTACACCGCGAGTGTATCCATTATATATAGAGCAACTTTTCAGTGACGTTCACTTCATGTCAAATATCCGTGCATATAATCAAATGTTCTCCATGACATCGATGGGTGCAACAATTGATGAAAGTATAAATACCGGTAGAGGGCCTTATGTTTTTAAAGTGTCGGGCCAAATATATCATCACATCGGGAAGCTTTGTCCAGAGGTGGGCCAAGATCCACGGTTCCTTCAGCTATACATCTATGACACAGAACACGAGGTCCGCAACAGGCTTGCTCACTTTAGGAGTGGAGATGCGAGTCGCCTTAGAGAGGATATAGTATATGGCTTGATAAGGGTATTAGATGAACACAACGCACTGGTACAGCTATTCAGGTGTGCCAGAGACAAGTTGGCACAAGGTGACATCCCCGAGTTTAAGGTCAGATTATATAGTGTTGCGGGATCGGTCCAGCATGAACTACCAACGGCAGACTCCATTGGAGCTATAGTATACCAGGATGGTCCTGAGAGCGAATCTGAATTTGATATAGTCATTCACTCTCATTCAGGGGAGCCACAAAGAGTTAACAAGTTGCATCCATGTTACATGGCATTCCAAATGCCGCTACTTTTCATTTACGGTGAACAAGGGTACCACACTGGCCTCAGATTGGTAGATCTGGCTACTGCAGAACTGGAGGCCGATAAAAGATTGACAATGCATGCATATTATGCTTACCAGATACATGACCGCGTTAATAGATCAGGGCTCCTTACAAGAGGTGGGCGGCTTTTACAGCAGTACGTAGTTATGGCTTACTGTTCAATTGAACAAAACAGGATGGATTTCATAAGGCAGAAGCAATCAGATATTAGAGGTGAGTATTTAGCGGGTCTACATGACGCTGTTGCCAGGGGTGATCGTGATGGTTCACAGGTGGGCTCCAGAATTATACTTCCGGCATCATTTACTGGTGGCCCAAGATACATGTACAGCCATTATTTGGATGCACTTGCAATATGCCGTGTACATGGAAATCCGGCCTTCTTTGTGACTTTTACATGCAATGTCAACTGGCCGGAAATTGAAGACTACATGCGGTCATTTCCGCTCCTAACTACTGCAGATAGACCAGACGTGGTTGACAGGATCTTTGAACGTAAGATACATGACCTGATTAAATTCATCAGGGATCGGAAACCGTTTGGTCCTGTGATTGCAGGTAATAACAATTGGTCATTTCTAGCAATTTACATACATTGTTTTCTTCAGTTATTCATACTATCTGATACTTCAGTTTCTTATAAACATTTAAATACCGTGTCTACTGTTTTACAGCTTTCCGTTTACTAATAATATTCCTATTTGCAGTGTTATACACCATTGAGTTTCAAAAAAGAGGTTTACCTCATTGCCACATACTCTTATGGAACAACAGTGGTTCCAGGACAATGACACCTGCAGATATTGACAGATGTGTGTCGGCAGAATTACCAGACAACGTTGCTGACCCAGAGGCATTCAGAGTCGTTAGCGAGTTCATGATGCATGGACCTTGTGGTCTACCATTTCCTACTGCCCCATGTATGCGTGAACGTACGACGTGCAAAATTTTTTTTTCCAAAAGACTGTTGTCCAAACACATTTATCGATGATGCAGGGTATGTACATTACCGGAGAAGAGACCTTCATATCAATGTTACCCGTCACAATGTTCGGCTAGATAATGGGTATGTGGTTCCTTACAACCGAGCTTTATGCATGGCGTTTTACGCGCACATCAACGTCGAGTGTTGTGGCTGGACAATGCTAATTAAGTACCTGTTCAAATATATATCTAAAGGCACAGACAGAATTGTAGCAAGGATAACAAGGCCGCATACTGCATTAAATGATGAAGGGACAAGCTCAGGTGCTGCTACTTCAAGTGCCACATGTCCACCCCCGATCATTGACGAAATTAAAAACTTCATGGATGCACGTTATATTGGCCCTCATGAAGCGTGTTGGCGTATCTTAGGATTCAATATACATAGCCGGGATCCAGCAGTCCAGATATTATCAGTTCATCCTGAAAATATGCAGCATGTGACATTCAGAAAAACGCAACAACTACAGTCAATAGTCGACAGCAACTGGCTTCAACGAACAACACTTACTGAATGGTTGCAGTTTAACAGGTTTTACACTTTCGGTAGACATTTGACATACTTACATTTTCCTTCAGAATTTGTTTGGTCAAAAAAAGATAGACAATGGCTTCCAAGACAAAACACAAACAAGCCATCTATAGACCGGCTAACATATGTTCATCCAAGCTCCGGAGATTTGTTCTACCAACGACTTCTCTTATGTCATCAGCAAGGTTGTACTTCGTTTCCGGGTATACGGACGGTTAACAACCATGTTTATCCAACATATAGAGCTGCAGCGGAAGCATTGGGTCTCCTTGAAAACGATGGCGAATGGTTCATAGCGCTTCAGGAAGCGGCAGCAACTACCACTGCCTCGGAACTAAGAGCATTGTTTGTACAGATATTGGTATTTTGTAACGTTACAGATCCCGTGCATCTGTGGAATTCTTTTTGGCAGTGCATGTCCGATGATATCCCAAGAATATTGTCCTCCATTCATGGTGTCCAGTTTACGCACATTGACGAGCCACATCTAAGGGGTGGTGTTCTTTATGAGCTTCAAGCAGCGCTTGCTCTCCACAGTAAATCTTTGGAAGATTATGGTATACCTATGCCTCCAGACAATTTGTTAAATGTTTTAAGAAATCGTAGTATAATGGAAGAGAGAAGCTACAATCGAACAGCACTGGCACACGAGAGGGACACACTTATCCCGAAACTAAATACTGAACAACGCCATATATTTGATATCATTGTGCGGGCAACAGCTGAGCAAAAACAGGAGATGATTTTTGTCTATGGGCATGGTGGTACCGGGAAAACCTTTTTGTGGAAAACGATTATTACTACTCTTAGATCAGAAGGCAGGATCGTTCTTGCAGTCGCTTCTTTCGGAATAGCTTCGCTTCTTTTGCCGTCGGGCCGCACAGCGCATTCGCGATTCAAGCTCCCGCTCCAGCTAACGGATGAATCCGTTTGCAGTTTCAAAAAAACTACTCAGCTAGCCCATCTATTAAAACAAACAGATCTCATCATTTGGGATGAGGCACCGATGAACGACAGACAATGCTTTGAAGGATTAGACCGCACCTTAAGAGATATCTTTGATCTACCAGATGCTGTCTTTGGAAACAAGAGCATAATGCTTGGTGGAGACTTTAGGCAAACCCTGCCGGTAAAAAAAAAGGAACAAAAAATGATATTATAGCCTCATCAGTTTCCGAATCATATCTTTGGCAGCATTTCACGATTTTTCGCCTGCATCAGAATATGCGTGTACACACATTCTCAAATACTCCTGAGCAACAGCAACAGGCAATAGAATTTTCCAAATGGTTACTCGATGTAGGGGACGGTGTAATTGGTCAACCAGATAGTGACAATCCAGAGGACTGTTCATGGATCGACGTCCCTGACAAATTCTGCTTTCCATCAAGTGACGAAGGGAAACTACAGCTTATCAGGTTTATATATGACAACACGATATTACACTAGCCATGTGCAGAAACATTGCAAGACAGAGCAATAGTATGCCCGAAAAATGAAACAGCTGACATAATAAGTAAACAGGTTATGGGAATGGTAGAAGGCGTTAGTACATTTTACAGTAGCGTTGACGAAGTGGTGCCACGTGGAAATGACGGCGGGGCAACTGAGCTCCTGTATCCAATTGAATATATGAATTCGCTCACTTTTGCAGGTTTCCCTCCTCATACGTTGGAACTGAAAGTTGGGACGCCCATAATGTTGTTGCGAAACCTTAATTTAGCAGGGGGATTGTGTAATGGTACAAGAATGATTGTCAGTCAGTTACTTACAAAAGTTATTGAAGCAAAGATCATTACTGGCACACGTGTGGCGCAGAAGGTTTTTATACCTAGGATAATGTTAACATCTAACGATGAAAAACTACCGTTTATTTTTAAAAGGCGCCAATTTCCTACCAAGGTCTGCTATGCAATGACCATCAACAAAAGCCAAGGCCAATCATTAAAAAAAATTGGTATCTATCTTCCTGAACCAGTTTTTGGTCACGGGCAATTATACGTGGCTCTTTCATGAGCCACATCACCGGATGGCCTGAAGATGGTCATTGAATCAGCTCAGGGCACCCGGCGTAATGCTACGAAAAATATAGTCTACACAGACTTTTTAAGGAAAATCAACTCCACACAGGTTATAGGCATATTTTCTTTGATAAATGGATAGTATATTGCATGCATTTATTCGTACCGGTGATTAGGCTTCTACATTTTAATGATACAAATGGCATTAGATTATGTGTCCGTCATGCTGGCAGATATAAAAACCACCATCGATCAATTAGCAGCCTCATATTATTATGTATACATGCATATTTACTACCATGCTTATATTATTAAACATACCAACAGACTTATTGTATTCCTTTTATTTGCTGTCATTCCTTTTTATTGCCATGTTACATTGGTGTCTGTCATATGTCTGATACATATATTTGAAATCGTTGTTACCTATCATTGTATCTAAATACGTTGCTACAAACTGCATGCCTTGCTCTTATTGGTGATGTGTATACCCAGTGCATCACCGCCTATAACCTAAACAATGACTACTAACAACATTTGCTGCAAATTTCAGAGATATGACAGATAAAGGCAAAGACGTCGCTACAAATGTTGACGAACTAGAGAAGCAACAACCTGAAAAACTGACACCGCCACATTCTTTAGACAAAGGCAAAGGACCTGCAGTTGAAATAGACGCTCCTGACCTAATGAACCTAAAACCTATGGATTTCGACAAACCACTCCATGTCAAAGTCTATAGAAAATGGTTATCAAAGAATGTGCCGGATCCAAATCCTACTGGCCTTTGCTTTATCCTTTTGGATAAAAAGGTTGAAATTCTATGCTTTTAAAACCTACCATACTATATACAAATATTGTAATATCCGCTTACCATCGTTTTTGTAGGGAGGAGCTATCCAAGCCAACGTACAGCTTTGGGACATGAAGTTGTTTGACACAAAACTTGAAACTGGCTACTGCTACAAAATTGAGCGATTCGGTTGCAAAAAGACAGACAACTGGCAACGGACTCTAAATAACCCCATCACACTGTTGTTTGGAAAATATACTCATGTTACTCCTGCCGAAGAGGAAGACTTCCCGGATCATTATTTCAACTTTGTGGCGTATAATGAGTTGGGCCAACGAGCAGATGCACGAGACAACACACTCACAGGTGATATACACTATATTAACATTGTTTTACATACAATATACAATAAGTGTTACCTTTCTTTCAAACAGATTACATCGGTATTATCAGAAATATTAGCCCCATAAGAGAGTTTGGCGATGCTACAACAAATAGGCTTGCACGCAGGAACATAGACATCCAGAATCTGCAGTAAGTTCCAAAAATGTTACTTGAAATAACACATTCCCAATACAGTAATAACAGATAAGCCTTTCTATACAGTGGAAACGTTGCTACGTTCACGCTCTGGAACGAAATGGCTAATAATTTCCCTGTACAAACGCTATCCCAACTGGATCAACCCATACTGATTGCTGTCAGCTCTTGCTGGGCAAAAAGATATTCAGGTATGCTGCATGCTCTTACAGAAACAATACAAATGACGATATACAAATCACCCGCTCATTATCACGCATTGTTTAACAAACAGGCACCCTACAGTTGTCGGCCACACCCGCAACATACTATTATCTGAATCCACGGATTCAAGAGGCTGACCGTATTCGCCAGCTGTAAGTTTCCTGAAAACAAATTTCTCAAAAACAACAACATAACAAAATACATATCACTCATTTTGTCGGTACAGGTACGAGCAAATGGGACTTATAGCCGAGCCGTTGCAGTTACCGGCAGCTGATGTGCAGCAAACAGGCGAGCCACCGGCACACAGATTAACTCCGATAAGCATACTGATGCAGGCAGGCCCAGAAACCGTGACGGTTAGTGCAACTCATACAAAAATATAAACATTTAAGAAAATGTTGGTCCTATTAAAGTCCTTCTCTTCACATTTGCAGCAACAGTTTACCATTGAAGCAACCATCGCAAAAATTGATGAGCAGTCACCTTGGTATTTCAATAGATGCAGAGTTTGTGGCAACAAAATTGATGAAACAATGCCACACCGTCATTGCCAGCAGCCGGGCATAAAGCCGATGCCAAACTACATGTATATAAATATCATATGCATACACAACTTCCAGGAACAGCAAAAAATTTCCTATTACATGTATTGTATCAAATACAATCCATAGATATCGGCAACAAAACCATCCTAACACAAAAAACACTTACTACAGCTATTCCTTCAGAGCATTCCTGTCAGACTCAACAAGGAATGTTTTGGTTACTTTCTTCAGTCCAGAGGCAGACACATTCCTTGCACTGAAAGTCACAGACCTGCTGAGTTACATCCCAGAACCAGATCCGTACGTTTTCCCACCAATAATAGAGCAGCTTCAAAACACAACGCATGTATTCCATGTCCACCTCGCAAAAGGCAGCCGGAGAGGCTTTCCAAGGTTTATTGTAGACGGTGTTGAAGATACCCAGCTACCAGCACTACCACCAAACCCCACTGATGCTGAAGGAACAAGCACAGCTGCAACTGCAGAGCCCAACCAGGAACCCGTAACCATCACAGATACAGGTGTTGGTGTCATAACCCCGCCTCCACATTCGGATGAGGCTGCAGAAAAAATAAGGGAACCGTCCGAAATCCAATCAACTAGCGTTAGAAGGGAGCTGTTTCAGACATCCGGAGAAGAATCACCCTCACACGTTGCCAAGAAACCTAAGATCGATTGACGGCACACCAACAAGAATGTGAAGGCCTTATGAACAAATGCTTCTGATATAAAATGTAGTAGTTAATGTGTTGTGAAGTAGGTAACAATATGTACAGTAAGTAGTCGTACAATACCCTGACCTACCATATAATATGCACAGGGAAAGTGTAGCACAGCCTGCACAATTTTGGCCCGGTTATGACCGGCACAACTACATAGCTCAAGGTGGTGCATGCTGCAGGTGTATAACTGCAGGGTGACCGAAATGCAGCTTTAGCTGCATCATTTTGTACTGTTATGTTTAATGAAAACCACCTTTTCCTATAATGTAACTGTATCAATATTCTCGCACAAAAAAAACTGTCGAGCACCAACACTGGCCAAAATCTAAAAGGATAAAAAATTCTATGTAATGCAAATTGCATCCTATTAAAAGTTCTTGCCATATATTCATTAACCCTTTACTTCCAATATACAATTAGGTAAAAACCAACGAACTGCACAAGATATTGTTCCCTTATGAGGCAGGGAACCAGGAAAGATATTTTTCCCTCTCATACAACCAACAAAAATACAAACATTAATTACACAAAACATCCAAAATGTAACGAATAACAGTTACTGAAACACAATGGACGCCGTACCCAAGAAGATGCACAAAACTAACAGAAGCCAAATACCACACTTTTCCATTAACATAATCTACTTACAAGCAGTTGGAATCAATGGGCAGGTGATAACCACAAAAACAAAAGCATAACCCATAACAGGTTACATCCACCCACTGACCATACATACACTAACGATCGAAATATAATATTAACAAATTTACACCTACTACCTAACTTACACAACACTACCATAAACCTAGGAACACCTAACACCAAACAAACGACTTCACAACCATACTAACCATCCGAGGACCCTTCCTCCAACTCCATGAACACCACATGCTTCTCCTTCTCGGCTATACCATCACGAATAGCATCAATCAAAACATTAAGGGCAAGTAGAGTTTGACGATCAACACGTTTAAACTCCACCAAACCTTCCAAACCAGCAACAGCTTTTTCGTTCGAAGGCCCAAACCAATGAGTTTCAGTAGTTGTTTGGTCACGTTTTCGAAGTTTGCCAATCAACTGCTTACGTTCCTGCTCCATACGAGTCACAAAACTACGATCCTCACAAACTTCACTGGCAAACAAGAACTTATAGGCGGTTGCAAGATCATCTGAACCAGAGGCGCCCATTAACTCTTCGACATTGGGTTTAGTAGCCATTTGGGGATAAACAATCTGGATAACTACTCACCACAAAGGCTACTTAAAGATATTTGTACTAATATTTTAAAAAGGCTTCTCCTAAAAAGGCTAGCCCAATATATTTACCTAAAAATTAAAAAAAACAAGGCCCATTACACTAAAAAAAAGGTTGCCGGACTACGAGTGATCGAGAAAAGATAGGAAAACAAACAAAATTACCAAAAAGCATACCATGCTTAACACTCGAATTAAAGTTATCGAAAATACCCTAAAAGCGTAAAACAAATGGTGCACAAAAAAATAAGCAAAACCGTTAAAAAAAATTGTTGCAGATTCACCCGCCGCAACGCGGCGGGTACATACAACTCGTTTCATAACATATTAGGAGCTCTTGGTCACTTTTGACCAAAGAAAAGTGTTTAATAATCAATTCTTTCAACTTGCGTGAGGTTTAAAATCTTTCGTCATTTGGTAGGGCAAATTGTCGTATTTAGTCCTTTTGACCGAAAGCTCAACATAAGTTCGCTAAACGTGTTCTCTATGGTGTTCTCATAATGCACAAGTTGAAAACACGGCAATATATCGTTTAGTTGCTCGGACATCAAGTTATTATTGACCGTATAGGTCTTTTGGTAGATGCAAATACGAGTAGATCTAAGACCGGACATAATAAGGAGGAGAACACCGAGTCTACGGACAAGGAGGACGCGTCCTCCTAGTTATAGAGCCCCCGGCACGTGTCAAAAATGGGAAAAAGGCAAGACTCGGCTATGTGCGAGACCGAGTCATAGGAGGAAAGAAATGAGGCCAACTATTGAAAAAAGTAACCGTTTGGCATTTAAAAAAAAATCACTTAAACTTTTTATTAAGACTAAAATACACCGTTGGTCCATAAACTTGCCAAAACGTTTCGCGATGGGACAAAACTCGGCGTTATCATCGCCTGAGGTCCAAACCTTGGCCTTTAAATGCCAAAATCGTCCCTTGACCAATAACGGCGTTGTCAACGTTCCGTTATACTCTAGAAAAACCCGTTATCATGTTATTGTTGAGGGTACAATAGTCATTTTACTTTATGTATTGTAGCAGATGTCTTGTCCAATTTCCCGCCATTATGTAGAATATAACAAAGCTGTGTACTCATTGCTCATCTCCAAACTTGTTTTGGAAGCCTACCCAGAAAACCCTAATGCAATGTCTATCATCAAATCAAATAATATAACTAAGAAAATAACAAACAACCACATTGGATTTACTTTGTGGCGAGTAAGAGAATATCCTTTCTATGATGATCGTGAAACGGAGGAAAGTGCTGCAATCAGAAGATATTGTAAGTCTTTTTTGGTTAGAGCCTATTACAATCATATGTTAGTACGACTGTTTAAGTTATTCCCCTTTTAGGTAACTTTAGCTTAACATTGTTTTTGTACATTTTTTATACAGCGGGTGAACCTGGATCCTTTAGCATGATGTTCCATTATGAAGGTACATTTAAATACTTTCCAGGTAGGATATATCAAGGAGGCAAGAAATGCCTTGTTGATCTTGTGGAAATAAAAGAGGTATCCGTTGATGAAATGGATGCTCTCATGACCCAAATCGGTTATGAGACTGGACAAACCAATTATTTCTACTTTCTTAAGTCTGGTTGTACATTAGACGACGGTTTGTTTTCTTTGTGTGAAGCTGCTAATGTTGACTTGTTGAAAGATGTTGTCATAGAGCATAAGCTGATAGGCGTCTATGTGGAAATAGGGAAGACTAGATTAGAACTTTCTGAAATGTCCCCACAATCAATTAAGACTGTGTTTTGGGAGATGGATGAAGATAGGAGAAAAGTCGCTACTGCGGATATTCAATCCTGTTGTAGACGGTTGGTGTTAGATGATCTAGATAATGAACCTGCCCTAGATCCTTTCATCCAACTTACACAAGTGCCTGTGGACGTCAATGATATTGGTGAATCTTGCAATTTGCCAAACATTGAGCCAGTATTTTCCACCTTAGACTGCTCATTTGCTAGCCAACCTGTTCATAACAGTGAGCGTGCTTTAGTACTTATTGATGAGGACAATGCTATAAAGGAGCCTGATAATGTTGAGGTTAATCTGTTCCGAGTGAGTCAGTGGAAGCACTTAGACAAAGTTGGAAGAGCACTAGTTGATGTCAATAACAGCTTTGAGGAGCCTGAAAATTTTGAGGTTAATCTGTTTCAATTGACTCAGGAGAAGCACTTAGACAAAGCAGGAAGAGCACTAGTTGATGTCAATAACATGTTTGAGGAGCCTGATGTGGATGTAACTCTGTTTCAATTGACTCAGGATAATCATCTTGTAGGATGCGCTTCTGTTTATGACAATAACATGGAACAGGATCCTGTTGTTGATGTTACTCTGTTACAAGCGAATGACAGTAGTGACTTAGGCAATGCAGTTGATGATTCAATTGAACCAAATGAAGAGAACACTTGTCAGGAGAATGATGCACAACTTGGTATGGTACAAGTAGGTCAGAGTAATGAGTTAGGTGAAGCAGGAACAACCATTAATATAAGTGATGACAGGTAGTTGGTAAATGATTTACCTGTGATGGTTGATGATGCATTTTGCAGTGACTATGTTTGTTTCCAACAGGCAGACTTTGCAAATGGAGTCTATACCACTTTTTTCTATGCTGGTCAGGAGTTTGCTACTGCAGGGGAAGTAAAAAAACCTAGTAAGAGAGCATTCAATAGAAACTAGGAGGGAGTTGTTTCTTTTGAAGAATGACAAAACAAGAATAAGGGTCAGGTGTAGGGGTTGTGTTCCACTTTCAGGCCCAAGTGAAGGTCCTGGACTGGATATAGGCCCATCTACAAGTCCATTAAACAGAAGGGGTATAAATGCATTGCTTTCTGGCAAAAAGGACCCTTCACAAATACTCTGCCCATGGCTATTGTTTGTCGGAAGGAATTGTGAGACAGGTATCTGGTCAGTCAGAACATATAATGAGCAACACACTTGTTTGCAATCAAGGGAAGTCAGAGCTTTTGACCTTCATTATATCTCACAGAAAATTACAGCACAAGTTGAAACAAATCCACAGCTTCTTGTCAAGTCTGTGCATAATCAACTTACCAACCAATACGAGCTTCAAGTGTCCCTGCAGAAGGTTTTAAGGGCCAAAAACCTAGCAATAACAGCCATCAGGGGTCAATTCAAGCTACAATTTACCATGTTGAGAGATTATGTTCAAGAGTTGCAGAAGACAAACCCTAATACAACAGTGGTGATGAATGTGGAACGACCTCCAGATGAGGCTCTTCCAACCAGAGAATTCAAGAGAGTGTATGTTTGTTTAGGTGCACTGAAGCAAGGATTTAAAGAGTGTGGGAGATCGCTGTTGGGGCTGGGTGCTTTTCCAATTCGTGGTCCTTTGAATGGTCAACTAATGACAGCTGTGGGAATTGATAGCAAGAATGGTATATACCCTTTCGCTTATGCTTTTGTTGATTCATAAAACATAGGATCGTGGACTTGGTTTCTTCATTGTTTATACGATGATATAGCACTTGGGCCAATTTCAAGCATCACTTTTATTACTGACATGGAAAAGGTACTCTCTTACTCTGTTCATGAATTTAAGTCTCTCTGTTTTGAAACAGACAGTAAACATATTTGATTTTGTGCAGGATATAAGTAGAGCTTTAGCAGAAGTTTTTCTAGATGCAGAACACAGATTCTGTATTAGAAGCATTCATGAGAAAATGAAACTGCAATGGAAAGGTAGGGCCTACAAAGACCATCTGTGGAAATGTGCAACAGCCTCAACTGTTGTACAGTTTCGGAAAGCTATGCTGATCTTAAGAAACTTAATCAACCAGCCCATGATTGGTTAACTAAGATACCACAGATCCATTGGTCAAGGTCACATTTTTCATGTAAGGGATCTATCTGTTTCAGTTAATTTGTATTTGTTAATGCAGTATAAACAGTTATAATTAATACATATTTATTACTTTTAATCTTTAGGGAGAGCTACTTCTTATGTGTTACTTAATAACATGTTTCAAGTGTTTAATGACAAAATAATTGAGGGTTTAAGCAAACCAATTATTACAGCATTAGAATACATCAGGGAATACTGTATGAAGAGGATAATGCATGTTCTTATGGTGATTGAGAAGAGTGATGGGCCACTAACACCAACTGCACAACACATGCTAGAGGGTATTAAGAAAGAGGTTGTTAAGTATAATGTTTTATGGAATGGGGGAACTAAGTTTCAGGTTAGTGGACCATAGGGTGACCAATGTGTAGTTAATGTTGTACACAAGTCTTGTACTTGCAGAAGATGGGAAATAACAGGTTTACCATGTAAACATGTTGTTGCTACCAATTGGAATATGGCTTTAAATGGGCAACAAGTAGGAGCTGTAGAAACATGGGCTCATCCTTGTTATTATCTTCTCACTTGGGAGGCAACCTAAAAACACCATGTCCAGCCTATAACTAGTAGTGAACATTGGGAAAAATCAACTGTGCCAACAACAATTGTTCCACCGAAATCCGAAACAAACCCGCCTACCACAAGAGGTAGAAAAAGAGTTAAGATAGCTCCTGAAAGTGAAGAGATTGTGAAGGATGGTAAGTTGTCAAGGGCTTGGAAGAGTGTTAAGTGTAGTATTTGTGGCATTGCTGGACACAACCGGATAACATGCCTAGGGTATGGTGGAGCTGAAAGTAGTCGAACTGCCAATAAGGGAAATGTCAAACAAGTGCCTACAAAAGCTGCAGCAAAAAAGAGACATCCTAAAGGTAAAAAAGTAGCAGCAGATAAAGAAGCTGAAGGTACAGGTGTTGTCGAAAGTCAAGTTAGTGCAATTTAAGGAAGTGGTGTTCAATCTGAAAATCTATATCCAGCAACTGAAGATCCCATCATATATGATGCATCCCAGTCACAATCCCAGCAACATCAAGATGAAGCAACTGCCGATCCCAACATGCATGACCAAGCCCAGTCTCAATCCAAGCAACATGATCAATCCCAGTCTGATTCTCAGCTGCAGTCAAGCGATGTTCAAGCAGTTTCTGCTTCAACCCAGCCTGCTACACGAAGAATGACTAGGCAGCAGGCTGCACTGGAAAGAATGATGGCCTTACCATAGGTCAATTCTGTTATGCTAATTATCTAGACAATGTTTCATCTAGTTTATTTTCTATGGACAAGTTATGTACTCTAAAAACATATGTGTGTGTGTGTCTAACTGTAGTTCTCATGCTTTGAAAAGTATGCAATTTTATGCATTTGGAATTATATCCATTTGCATTAACTATGGAACCATGTCATTATTGTGTATTTTTTTTAGATTGACTGAGCTTGATGTGTGAATAATTTGCATCAAAAGTAACCAAAGCTAAACAGAACCTCATAAGAATGTTGACATTTAAAAGTCAACCCTAAACAAATTGCTAACCATCTGCATACCCATAAGGCATTGAAAATCAGAAACAAACCAAACTGAATACTTCATAACAAGGTTACTACAATTCAAGATACAGAACATTAACCATCTCTCCTCATTACATAAAAGGTAAAAAAGTTATCCCAATGCATAAACGATGAAGAACAACATCCAACTTAGCACCAGGTAAATCTTCCACTTCCACACATCACCTTCAGCAGCTACTAATCTTACCTCAAGCTCATTTCTCCCCCTCAAAAGGCCTGGTATGATCATTCTTGAACGAGCACAGATTTCAGGATCATACTATCTTATCCACCGACAAGAAGACCCCTATTGATGATTATGACAAGTCATTAAAAAACCACCATTGTTACAATGTACTTTGTTGCTTCCGAAAACAAACTAACACAATAAATATTAAGACACACTTACTTTAACAGGACAACCAAAGAATCGATGCCCTGGGTTGGCAAAGGTCCACGAAGTGCGAATAATAGCTTCCTTACCACACCAGCAACGTACCATCTTGAAACGATTATCGTTTTGTAGAAGACCATTTTTGTAGGATAGTTTGGGGATGGATGATAAATGTCGACCAAACCATGTTACACACACATATACTAGCTACAAACACTGTACAACGGTTTCTATTTAGTACGCTACAGTGAAAGACGGTTTTGCCCTCACCAACATAACGTTGACAACGGCATTATTGGTCAAGGGACGAGTTTGACATTTAAAGGCCAAGGTTTGGACCTCTGGCGATGATAACGTCGAGTTTTGTCCCATCGCGAAACGTTTTGCCAAGTTTAAGGACCAACAGTGTATTTTAGTCTTTTATTAAGTTAATCTTTATAACAATCAAATAATTTTCATTTTCATTCACTCTTTCAAATACATTCCTTCTTAAACACTCCACACTTCTTATTTAAAACAAATGGATTATGAACATTTTTTTTATATACTCGGATAATGAAGAAAAAGTTAGTAGTAACGAGCTAGGGTTTTTAAAAAAGACGACAACATACTATATGAATTATCAAGCTTCCACTGTTACAATCCCCAAAACCCCGATACCATGAAAATGATACCTAGAGATCGTTATGGTGCTCATGATCGTCTAATGGCTTCTTACTTGTCTCAAAACTCAATGTATGACGAAAAATTATTCCGTAAGCGGTTCCGAATGAGCCGATTACTATTCACTCGCATTGTTCTAGAAATAACTGATAATTCATCGTATTTTCAACTGAATAATGATTGTTTGGGAAGATTTGGCATTTCCCCATTGATCAAGTGTATCTCTTCAATTTGTCAATTGCATACGGCGCCGTTTCTGATACTTTATACGAATATCTGCAAATGATTGAGAAAATTTCTCGTGATTCTCTCCAAAAATTTTGAAGGCTATTATGTACTTATATGGAGACGACTTTTTGCGAATAACTACTTATATTGATGTCAAAAAATTCTATGTTTATCACGAGGAGAAATATGAGTTTTTCTGGAATGTTACAAAGCATGATTGTATGGTTTGGCTAGGGATTAAATACTCGAAAGCATATCGTGCTCAATATTGAAGGGGTGATCACGGGCCACATCCATTCTTTTATTGGATGTGCTTGCCTTACAAGATTTATGGATTTGGTATGCGTTCTTTTGTGTTTTCGGGGCGAACAACGACATCAACGTCATAAGTTAATCGCCTATTTTCAACGATCTCAAAGACGAGAAAGCACAAGAGGTTCCGTTTTTTGCAAACGACGTGCCTTATAAATGAGATATTATCTTATTGACGGTATAGATCCGGAAGGTATGTTCTTGTTAAGTCTATTTCACAGCCCGGTGCGACTGATACGAAGCGAATAAGGTATAAGCAAGCGCATGAAACAACAAGAAAAAATGTAGAACGCGCGTTTGGCGTGATAAAAAAAAAGTGTGATATAATAAAAAAAAAATCTCGCACGACCAATGACTCTTAAAAAAATAACGGGTATGATGTACACATGCATATTACATAATATGATTATAAAAGACAAAGGAAGGGCAATCTCTCCAAACTTTTATCCAGAGGAGCAATATCGTGAAAATGATCTCGTACGAACACATGAATAAACATTACAAGTTGTTAGCAATTTAGTCAACGAAGAAACTCATCTAAGCCTTAAGCCTATCTACTGCAACACATTTACGTCGAACAAATGCACACTAATTTGTAGTTTTACTATATTTGATTTTTTATTGTAATGTTTTTTTATTGGGCAAATGACAAAAAAATGTATCGAACTTGACATTTTATGTGATTGTGTGTAGCCAACTATTTTTTTTCTTATTGTATGTACAGAACTTTCAAATTTCGATTATTATGTGTATTTTGTGACTATTCTGCCATGTAAAATGACCATTTTACCCTTCGAAATTTGAAAAAGTTAAGGGTAAAATGGTCACAAAATACACACAATAATCGAATTTTGAAAGTTTAGTACACACAATAAGAAAAAAAATAGTTGGCTACACACAATCATAAAAAGTGTCAAGTTCGATGCATTTTTTTTGTTATTTGCCCTTTTTTATTTTAACTATTATTAAAATTTTGATTTTAGTGTTTAAAAATTGAAAATGAAAAACAAATAGAAGTTGGTGGTGAAGTTAATTGTCATATTACATTAAGTTGGTGATGAAATTAGTTTAGAGATAGAAAGCTGATGTAA
Source organism: Chrysanthemum seticuspe (assembly GCA_019973895.1). Classification (NCBI taxonomy): domain Eukaryota; kingdom Viridiplantae; phylum Streptophyta; class Magnoliopsida; order Asterales; family Asteraceae; genus Chrysanthemum; species Chrysanthemum seticuspe. The sequence goes on along the minus strand of BPTQ01000001.1, from coordinate 273,915,190 downwards.
TGTTGAGATTAAAGTGATGAAATTTGTGGGGTGTTTTTATTAGGGCTAATTCTTTTAAAAAATCATTATAGTTGTCAAAAAATCAAATTTAGAGTAGCGAACTAAAAAAATACCCTTGTGAGCTCTAATGCTGATACTTTTGTCTTTATGTGAGTAGATGACTTTTTTACCCTTTTAAATTACATAAATGATCCTTGTGGGTTTGCGAAAATTGTATCCACCATCTCTAGGCTAAATTACATAATGGTCCCTGTCGTTTAGAAAAAAATTTTGGAATATATATTTTTCCATTTTTTTTTAAAATTATTTAAAAAAAAAATTCTTCGTAGTTTTTTTGTCAATTTTCTTTTTCTTCTGAAATAATTTTAAACTTTTCCTTTCATTACATGTGAAAGCGAAAATTGTATCCACCGTCCCTAAGCTAAATTACATAAATGATCCCTGTCGTTTGGAGAAAATTTTGGGAACAAAATTTTTCCAAATTTGTTTACGAAATTCTTTTTCAATTTTTGTTTCTTCGTAATTTTTTTGTCGAATTTTTTTTCCTGCAATATTTTTAACTTTTTTTCGTAATATTTTCTGAAAAAATCCGATTAAAAAATTTCACTTGCAACAAAATAAATTCACATGTGACAAAAAAAGTTTTTCAACAAAAAAAGTACAAAAAAAAATCGAAAAAAGTTTAGGGATTGTGAATGCAATTTTCGAAAAACCACAAGGACCACAAAAATTCATGGGTAAAATGATCATCACATAATATTTTTTGTCTTTACATATGAAGACAAAAATGTCAACATTATTAGTCACAAGACAAGAGTATTTTTTATTTTTATTTTTATTTTTTTTTTAGTTCGCTACTCTAAAGTTGATTTTTTGACAACTATGATGATTTTTTAAAGAATTAAGCCTTCTTATTACATCTAACCTAAATCTTAGAACCCTATTAGTGTTACGACCTAAACAAAGCTTTCAAAACAAAGTGAATTCCTTATCAATAAGTGGTCGACTATGTGATTGGTATTTGGTAGTATTGCATAATACTACCTTATGTAGGGGTGGAAACGAGCTGAAAAAAATCGAGTTCTGTCAGAGCTTGAGTTTGGTTTGTGTATATATATAAAGCTCAAGCTCGGGCTCGAGCACGATTCGAGCCTCAAATATTGAGCTCGAGCTCGGTTCGTGAAAATTTTCACAAGCTCGAGCCCAGCTCGGGCTCGACTAAGTTATATAACGTGTTGAAGAAAGTAAAGCTCAAAGGCTCGTTGATCACACTATGCTCGAGCTCGTTTATTTTTTTAAGCTTATTTATACATTGTAATATGTTTAGAAAATATATATAAATATATAATTTTAAGAGTATTTTTTTTTAAATAAACACTTTACCTCCACCTTTACCAAAATGAACCATCTAAACTCGTTTTTATCAAAATTTACACTTTGGGCGAGCAAGCATTTGCTTTCCATGTTCTTTGTCTTGTAGCGAGGCGGAGAGCAATTGGAAGGCAAAGCAAAGTATTTGCTCTCCATGTTTTTTGTCTTGTAGTGAGGCGGAGAGCAATTGGAAGAGAGAGCAAAACATTTGCTCTCCATGTTCTTTGTCTTGTAAATGGCAGAGAGCAATTGGGAAGGAGAGCAAAGCATTTCCTCTCCATGTTCTTTGTCTTGTAGCGAGAATATGTCGGTAAAATGAATTGGTGAGCAAATTGTTTGCTCGCCCAGATGGTTTGCTCGCCCAAAATGTCGATTTTGGTAAACTCTTTTGAAAGTATTTATTTTTGTAATTGAGTACGAGAAGTGTTTGTTGTGGTAATTGATTTTAATTTTAGGGCTCGAGCTCGATTATTAGATGAGCGTAAACTTAGGCTCTAACTCTAGCTCGAGCTCGTTTAGGCTCGACTCGTTCGAGCTTTTTACCGATCCGATCTCTAGCTTTTCACGAGTGGCTCGACTCATTCCCACCCCTAACCTTATGTTATCTAATAGTCTAACACAACTTTAAACATCATATTCCTCATTCTCAAAATAAGTGTCAACATTGCTATTTTATTATGTTATAAAATAAATGTTCAATATATATTGCAACCATTCAGAAAAAGACTTTAGTTGATAGAGATGATATTTAGTTAATGAAGAGTGTTGTCAGTAGATCTACTAAAATGTGTGTAGTTTTTAATGGACGATTATTTTGAGACCAAACAAGTATATCTTTTTCAAAAGGAAATTGATTTGTACATTTTCACTTTTGAATGGGACTCGTCAATTACCACATCAGGCAATCATATTGACATCTTGCTTATTACTTGTATCATGAGTGTTCAAATAAAAACGAAGAGTGTGCAAATCACCACCTTTTTCAGAATGCTCTTCAAAATGCTCTATGCATCCAAACTAATCTAACGTTTCAATGGTTAAATGGGATGGAATGCATCAGAATGTTGGGTTCTTAAAAGTTCAAGCCCATGGGCGAGAGAGTTATGGGCTGGAAAAACGAGGTCATATAATTTGCAAGAAGCAAAAAATTATGTTAAATTAGATCGCAAAAATTACAGTCTTTTCATCGTCCTTTTCCATTGGAAGTATCCAAAATTCCAAATAATGATTTTTAAGTAAAACCCTTTAAATTTATGCATTTAACTCGTTAGTGATTATTAAAGCCGCTCAAACAATTAACAAATTATTTTTCCATTCGTCCACATCAAAATATTGTCTTTATTTGTTCACATATTTTAAATACTACAACGCCTGCAACATACAAAACTTGCAACTATTTTGTTGTCATCCTAGCAAGTAGCAAAGTATACAATTATGTGACAAGTACATAATTTTTTGGTTCAGATTAACACAAGCTGCAAAAATGAATGACACGCCAATAATGTCCGAATCCACCACCATCGCTGACCGAAGTAATGGCAACAGTAGAGTAACTCGGACCTACTCTACAGCAGTCCAAGTCCTCCAAGGACGATGGTTCTCGCTCTTTGCCTCCTTTCTAGTTATGGCCGCGGCTGGTGCAACTTACTTATTTGGTATCTACTCCAAAGACATCAAAAACACACTCGGGTACGTAACTTTTTTTGTAACTCATCATATTATATAATAGAAACAAAAATTTATATAATACAAACAAAAATACTTAAGGTGAAAGTTGAAAAAAATATGATTTCAAAAAGTCAAAACAGGACAAATAAATTAGAACGCAGAGAGTAGATTAATAGTTTTTTCCCCTATAAGAAAATAACATAATTATGTTAACTTGTATTGTTCCTTTGCTAAATAGGTACGACCAAACCACCCTTAACCTCATAGGCTTTTTCAAAGACTTGGGTGCAAACATTGGTGTCATTTCAGGCCTCATCGCCGAGGTCACACCAACATGGTGCCTCCTCCTCATCGGTGCAGCCGTAAACTTCACTGGCTACTTCATGATGTGGCTTTCCGTCACCCACCGTATTCCTGAGCCACGTGTATGGCAAATGTGTATGTACATGTGCATTGCAGCCAATGCTCAAAACTTCGAAAACACGGGTGTTCTTGTGACAACAATAAGAAATTTCCCTGAAAATAGAGGGGTGGTTTTAGGTTTGTTAAAAGGTTTTACTGGATTAAGTGGTGCTATATTCGCTCAAGTTTATTTGGCGGTTTATGGAGTTGATAGTGATTCGAAAGATCTTATTCTTCTTATTGCATGGCTTCCCGCGGTTGTATCAGTTGTTTTTGTTTACACAATTCGAGAGATTAAAGGAGTGAAAGTTACACAATCAAATGAGATCAAGGTTTTCTATAATTTCTTGTTTGTGTCCATTGTTTTAGGGTTGTTTATTATGGCCATGATCATAGCTCAGAAGATGGTGAATTTTACGCACGTGGGTTATGCAGGAAGCTTATCCGTGGTGTGTTTTCTACTCTTTGTTCCTCTATTTATCTGTATCAAACAGGAACTTGAAATCATGAAGAAAACCAATCAAGAAGTAATTACGGTTTGTGAGGTTAAAGTTGAGACTTTGGAACATTATGAAGAACCCTCTTGTTTTGATAACATTACGAATAAGCCTAAAAGAGGTGAAGACTATTCGATTCTACAAGCTTTGTTGAGCACTGATATGATGATTCTTTACATAGCAACATTTTGTGGGCTTGGAACAAGCTTTACCGCGGTTGATAATCTTGGTCAAATTGGGGAGTCTTTAGGTTACCCTCGAAAATCTATAAGCACATTTGTGTCCCTCTTAAGTATTTGGAACTATTTTGGAAGGATTTTCTCAGGGTTTGTGTCCGAACATCTTTTACATAAGTATAAATTCCCTAGACCGCTTATGATGACACTAGTACTTTTCCTTTCGTGCATTGGGCACATCTTAATCGCGTTTCCTTTCTCTGGGTCTGTTTATATTGCGTCTATAATCATTGGGTTCTCATTTGGTGCACAACTACCATTACTATTTGCTATTGTTTCAGAGCTATTCGGGCTCAAACACTTCACGACATTGTTCAATTGTGCACAATTAGGAAGCCCACTTGGATCCTATGTTTTGAATGTGAAGATTACCGGGCCAATGTATGACAGGGAGGCAATCAAGGTATTGAAAAGTAGTGGTTTGGATCGCTCATCGGTGAAAGAGCTGGTTTGTATAGGTAAACAGTGCTATAGGCAATCGTTTATGGTGTTGGCCGGTGTTTGTGGCTTTGGAGCCTTGGCTACACTTGTATTGGTGGCTAGAACAAGAGAGTTCTACAGTGGCGATATATATAGCAAATTCAAAGAGCAAAACATCGAGGCCAAGGCCGAAGCCTCTTGATTCGGTTACAATTGATGTATAACAACGTATCATGTTAATATATTCGATGGCAACTATTATATATGATGCCAATATTCATATTGCGAAAAAGATTATGCATAAGTTAAATGTAATTTTGTCAAGACAGGATTCCTTTTTGTTAAAACGTGATTTCAAAATTCTAGATTTTGTTTATTGGTTCCATAGAAGTATAAAAAAACAATGCAAGAACTAAGCCAAGAATCTTACTCTAAAATTTGGGCTGTTTTAGCCCAAATGAAGAAAAGTATAAGTGTATAACATATGGCCCAAATAAGTAGAAATTATTCATGAGATTATGACCATATTAAGATGGCTGTTTTCTGTTTTTTTTTATCTTTTCGTAGAACAAATTCACAAAATATATACAAAGCAAATAATATACTTCTAAGTAATGAAAACCATTACAATTTTGCAAGGTAACAAAAGTGTCGGTATTTTTTAAACTATAGCCTTTTAACTTATGTAGGTGTTGTTACATCAACCAAATAATGTTAAATTTGACCTTGAGACATTGTTGTGTGAATATATGTTCGCCTTTAGCACTCACATGAAGATATATATACATGGATTAAAATTGTTTTGGAGTATTGAATGAGTATTGGTTGAGCAATTCTAGAAATGGTCAAATGGAAACCAATTTTATTTCACAACAGAGACTAGTCAGTTCATGCCCTTCCAAAAAGACTGGTCCGAAAGTTCGGCTCACACCTTTTCCTTTTCTTTTTAAATCGATGTCACAAAAAGTTAAACCCTTTAGTGTAAATAAAAGAAATATTAATATTGTTAAGCGAGAACTTATATAAGAGCAAAGGGTATGGGTGTAAGTTAACATGCCAAAGGGGAAAAAATATACCAATAGCATGCCATTACCATACCATCTAACATGCCATTTGTGAGCCAAAAATTGTTTGAGTTGGTTGAATGGCTCAAGCCAAAGGAGAAAGAGGACAAAGTTTTACTATATATATATATTTTTTTTTTTAGTGTATTGTGAGTGAGGGGTATTTTTAGTGGGGTATTTTGTGCACCCAATAACATGTTATTGGTGTGTTATGAGGGAGTGTGTTTGAGTTATTGGTGAGTTATTGAGAGGTGTATGATGTGGCGATGAGGTGGCATACCAATAACGTGTTATTGGTATCCACGATACCTTGTGCTCTAATCTTTGGTCAATGTAACACATTTGATATTCGTTATGTTCGGTAAAATTAGCAATAATGACAAATACTTAAGGGAGATGATTTGCACATGAGTAATTATACATGGACTTAAATTTATGCATAAACTTAAACCTAAAACTATTTGGCATCATTCTGATGGGTTGTAAAATAAGTGGGTTTCTATCTGCAGCCATCAGGATGCTAACACTTGATTTTAAGTCTAAGTTTAGGTCCATGTATCATTTCTCTTTGCACATTTTACAAAATGATTGGGATATTTAAATTTATTGTGTTTGGACATTTATAGCCTCACAGGGTGAAAATGTAAGAGTATTTGTGAGGGTATAAATGTCCAAACACAATAAATTTGAGTGTCCCAACCATTTTGTGGAGTGTGTAAATTACCTCTCAATACTTAAGGGTGCATTTGGTATCCCGGATTGGGAATCATGGAATGAATTTTCATTCCAATCAAAGTGTTTGTTTAGGATGATGGGCCCACCATTATGGGAATGTGTTGGAATCACTCCTAAACTAGATTTCAAGTGTTAGTAATTAATACTACCTCCGTCCCAAAATTATAGTCCCCGTTTGACTTTTTCGGTCTTTCCTTTTCAACTTTGACCTTAAATATTTTTATTTGTGTTATACAATAATTGATAAAAATTATACCAATGAAAATACATTTAAAAACCCAATCAATTCATATATATTACATCAAATATTATATAACACAAACAAAAATACTCACGGTCAAAGTTGTAATAGAAAGACCGAAAAAGTCAAAAGGGGACTATAATTTTGGGACGGAGGGAGTATGTAATAGTTAGCTTAATATGGCTTTTATGTTAGTTATCATGCCAAGGCTTATGTAGAAAGCCCATGAGCCTTGGCCCAAGCCCATAAAGGAAAGGAAGGGAACTTGCATGTTGCCCTAGTTCCTTCCTATAAATAATGCTTGTAAACCTTCACTTGAGGGTTGGTTGTTCAATTCACTCATTCACTCTTACGCATAACCTTTCATATTATCATACGTGTGTGTGTGTGTTTGTTCATCCGATCTCTTCTTCTCTATTTCTTATATTGATGCTTGTGTTACTAATATGGTGACCTAACAGTGGTATCAATCGCCAAATAGTTGGGTGGAAAGGTTTTGTTTTTGAAGTTATTTTTTGTCTTACGTGTAACTCACGGTTCTCAAACTTTGTCACGCTTAAAAACTCAATTTTTACACTTTTCAATCCAAGATTCTTGTACTTTCAACGTTTTTAGGTGTTAAAATATCTATTTTTGGCAAAACGTTTCGAACTTTACGTGTATTTCTTTGATTTTAAACTTGGTTTTATACGTAGGATCATTTCTGCGCATAAGATGTTTCTAAGTTTTGGAATCAAGTTTCACACTTTTGTGTTATTTTGGTGATATTGAAGCTGTCTCATCTCAAAAATCTGGTTTAGAAACACTTTGGGCTAAAAATCTGTTTTGGTCAAGTTTTACGCGTAACAAAACCCTAAAGTTACACATAACTTTTCCTTGGATCGATCTTCAATTTTCGTGGTTTACTCAGTGTTTTCTTGCTTGGATAAGCCTGAAAACACTTCGACTTTGGATATCATTTACACTGTGATAGTGTAAAGGATTTTTGGGCAAAACCCTAATTTTACGCATAAGCTCACTCTTACGCGTAGAACTCTTTACGCCTAAGCTTAATCTTACGCCTAAGCCTTGTCTTACGCATAAGCTAATCTTACGCATAAGTTTTCTACGCCTAACTTTCAGTTTACGCATAATCTTAGTGTTTTTTAATTCTTACGCGTAAGCTAATCCTACGCGTAAATATCACTTTTACGCGTAAGTTTGGTGTTTTTACGCCTAAGTGTTACTTTGCCTACATTTGGTTTTTCACGCCTAAGGATACTTCATCAACAACGTTTCATTCGACTACAAAGATCCATTTAACAACACAAGTTTTCAACATGTCTCAACCACCATACTCTAACTACTTTCCTTACACGTATAATCAACAACAACAACAACAACTAAGTCCACAACATCAACAATTCAATCAACAACAACAAATTTATCAACAACAATTCAATCAACAACATTATCCACAACAAGGAGCAATTCCACCTCAAATGGTTCAACCACCACCTAGTCTTCAAGTACAACCTTACACAAACGTTTACAATCAACACCCATCCAGGAATACTATGAAGGAACCGACTTGGTTTACAAAGATGTGTGAAGCTTTAACTAGCCAACAATCCATTCATGAGGCAGGATCACTTGATAGACCTCCAATGCTCACTCCCGGAAACTATGATCAATGGGTGATTAGGTTCTTTAGGTTTTGTGATCTAAAGAAGCCACATGGAAAGTTCTTAAAGAAGGTCATCTTGGAAGGTCCATTTCAGATGCCTATTCTCGTTACACCCGGAGATCCAAATGCTATTCCACCAAGAGATGATCTCACAAACATTGCAACTGTCGCTGACCTTTCTGGTGATGAACTTCTACACTACGAAGCTGATGAGCTAGCAATGCAATATATCCTTTTAGGATTACCCAATCCAATCCTTCGAAGTGTTGATGCTCAAAAGACTGCAAAAAAGATGTGGGAACATATTCATCTTCTTATGGAAGGCACTGAACTCAATCAAGAGGATATGGAATCCAAAATTTACTTGGCTTATGAACACTTCATGATTGAACCCGGAGAGACATTAGAGTCATATCATCATCGATTCTCAGACATAATCAGTGACTTGGACAAACACAACATCATCATGCCAAGAATTGCTGTTAACACTAAGTTCCTAAGTAGTCTTGGTCCTGAGTGGGAAAAATATGTCATTTTCATCCGTCAAGCGAAGAATCTTCATCATGCTACTTACGGATTGTTGTACCACTATTTGAAGCCACACCAAAAAGAAGTTGACAAAGAAAGGACTATCCGTGGACTCCCGGCCCCACCGTCACTTCCGGACAATCAACAACTTGCTTTGTGGGCTCAAACTAGTTTTCCTCCTCAACCCGCTCCTCAACCAACTGCAACAATTACACCATATGATCCGTCACAACAACAATCTCAACAAACTCAATTGGTTCCATACAACAACAACAATGATCAAGCACTTTACAGTGAAGATAATGAGGACTCCGAAGCTTTCGATGCATTGCAACAACGATTTGTTATGATTGCTAAAGCCTTCGGCCGGTATACAAACAAATCCAACAATCGCATTCGCTCCTCATCAAACACAAGGAATCAGGCTGTTGTGAACAATGGACGTGTTGAAGTTCAGAATTGTGGTTATGGTCGTCAGATGGGAGGTGGTCAAGGGTTTAATGCTATGGGAAGGAATAACATGGGTGCTCCACAACAACAGAGAGCTCAAGTGGTTGAACAGGGAAATGCTCAGAATGGGATGAATGGTCTTCGCTGCTACAACTGTAATGAGAAGGGTCACCTGGCTAATGCATGCCCAAAGCCGAGAACAAGAGGCAGTGCTTATCACAAGGAGGCTTTACTTTTGGCTCTTAAAGATGAAGCTGGTGAAACCCTCACAACAAAAGAACAGAGCTTTATGGCAGATGCAGACTCAGATGATGATATGGAGGACTTGCAGGCTAATGCAGCAGTGATGTTGATGGCACAAATGCAAGCTCTTCACATGAGTGACACAGGCCCAGTGTATGACACTGATGGCTTATCTCAGGTACCCGAACAAACCATATTCATCACTGATCGTATATCTCAGCCAACATCTGAATCCGACGAGGCTCAAAATGTTCAACATGAGCCGTCCACATCTCATTCTGACGAGTCTCAACTAGACCCCGTAGTTACATTTGACGATCAAGATGACCTTATGGTTACCTTTGATACTCAAATTGACTCCGTGGTTATACTTGAGGATCTGAATAATAATCATGTTGTGACTCACGTTGAATACGCTGAACCTTTGCCTAATCCAGATGTTGATCTCTTACTTAAAGACCAACAATCCCGAATGGATGAATGTCGTTCATTAAATCAGCAATTACACGGTAAAAATGCACTGTTAACCAGGGATGTTGAATGCTTAAAACGACAACTCAATTTTTTCAAAACTCAAGAAAAACGTGAAAAAGGTTTTGAAGTCGCTTTTGCTAAATCACACCAAAACGAAAAATCTTTAGAACGACAGATACGTGATCTAGCCGCATCGAAGAATGCTTTGTTGTCTCAAATAGAACAACTGAAACATGAACATACAAAACAACTTAACGCTCTTACTTTGGAAAATCAAAAATCCAAGTCTGAGTTGTTAACTTGTCAAAAACAGTTCTCTGAGTACAAAAAGTGTTCCACGAAACGAATAGATGACTATCTTGAGGAAATAGTCGACTTACAAAACAAAATCAAAGAGTATCGAACTGTTGTTTATAAACATGGTGAATCAATCACAACGATTCAAAAGTTTACTTTCAAACCAAATCCAAATGGATATGGACCGAATCTTGCTGATTACAAACCAAAGTTTTCAAACAGAGCATTTAAACCAAATCCTAAAGTTTACAGTGCAGAACATAGAGTTGATGATTCAATTATGAGTGTTGTTGAATATAACCGTCAAGAGGAATTAGATGCAGAAGACGAGAGTCGATCAAAATTAGAAAATGTTGTTTATAACAAACCATTTAACTATTCAAAAGCCGTCACTTTCGTTGCACAAAAGGATTTTTCTAACACACCTTGGGTTATCACACCTACTTCTGAGGGTCCCCTTTCCAATAATGTACAAATTAATGGTCATTTACCTTCACTTAGTGAAATAAAACCATTAGCCGAACAATGTAAAGTCATAAAATATTCTGAAACATTCACTTCGGACATCAAACTTTCGGAACGTGAAATTGAATTTCATTCTGAAATAAAAAATGAACATTTTCAATCGCCTCTTGCGCGTGCACAAAGAGATATTCTTCAGAAAAGAATTTTACCTCATGTCCGAAATTTGAAAAATTGTGCTATATATTGGGAAAGGGATTTTCACAAGGAGCTTGGACTTATGAAAAGAGTTTTCGAACAAACAGAAACATCAATTAAAAATACAAAACGTAAAAAGAAGATGTTACGAAAAGATGTTGATCGACTCTTGGAAGATGTTATCTGTGCTGATATCCATAATGTTGTGTTGTTGCATTCTTTGTCATATGCATTTGATTATATCTCTGCTGATACTGTTGATTCTGTTGAAATTGTTGAGAATACTGATAATGTGCATCAGATCGAGTCTTTAAAAGTTGAAAATGCACGACTGTTAAACGAGCTTTCAAATGCAAAACGTCGTCTTCAATGGTGTCAAAAAGATTGTCACAATCGTGAACTTGCTTTGCAAAACAAAATCAACCAGTTGCATTCCACAACTTTTAATCCAAAATTTGAGCAACTGGATGATCACAACGCGTCTTTGAAATGTCAAATCTCAAAATATGAACAAGAACTTGCAAAAGTTAAAAATGAATATGGTGTCATATTTGATTTACTCAAACAGACTCGTGATGAAGCATCAAACGAACTTGATCATTATCTTGCACACACTAAAGAAGTCATGAATTTTTCTGGAAATCTTCGTTCTGAAAATCAAGATTTGGTGCACACTATCATTAAGTTAAGAGAGATGTTAGGAAAGTATGAACAAGTTCAACCTAGCATCATTAAGAAACTTGCACCTGTAACACTTAGAAAAACTGACCCTAGAATGCCTACTGACAAACCACAAGATACTAATGTGTTTCCCTCTACTGAAAGAGGAATAGTTGCCTCTTTTTCCAACGTCCGCACTTCACAGCCTAGGAGCAATACAAGGAAGAATGGGAAGTTGCAACCTAAGAAAAGAACAATCAAGAATGCTGCAGTAGAAGAACATCCTAGGACTTTGAATAAGACTCATGTTGCACCCACTTTACATAATGCGTCTGACAAATGTAATGGAAAAGTGTTGTAACAAATGCTGAACCTTTAAGTACTTTTGATATTCAGTCTGAAGCTTCTTGTGTTACTTGTCGTAAAAGTATGCTTTCTGATTGTCATGATAAATGTGTTGCTAAAGCTATCTTGTCTCGTTTAAGGAATCCTAAGAAACGGAATACCTCTAGGCCCACTAATGCTTCTAAGTCTGTGCTTGGTAAACCGCCCTCCTTAGATTCTAAGAACCGCATTGATGTCCCTGTAGCTCCATTATCACCTACAAAGAACGTAGTACCACCTAGTGCATTCATGCACTTATCATGATTTCATTAGATATGAATGTGTAGTGTGAGCATGTGGCTATGGATTGACCGCTTCATTCTGATCAGCTGCAAACGTCGGGCGTACCTGCGTACAACAGTTAGCAATAAAGTGCACGAAAGTGTCTTTGATCACTTTCGTTGAATTGAGGTACACGGCCCACGGTTCCCCGTTGATCAGTACAAGTACTGCCTGTGATCAGGTATAATTCCGAAGAATTTCCTTGACAGGGTTTCGCAGCTGGTCTAGCTGTTCTCAAACCGAAACGTCTCAAAGAAGACAACACGGAGTGAGTGAACCAGCGAATTGAGATTCACTGATTGATGAAAAGAGATTTGAAAAAATAATCGTGTACCGCTCAATAGAAATTGTTTTTGCAATACAACGAAGGTTTTAAAGAAAATCAATTATCAATTAGAGATCAAAACTAAGCAACCTAAACAACTCTATATGGTAAACAAGCTACAAACAAATAGACTAGGATCTACTAAGAACAAGCAAAAACAATAAAAACTAACCTGGACCTGCTAATGGATATGAAATAAGCTGATGAAATACTAACTTTGGGACAGAACAAGATCAGTATATAATGATAGCAGCAGCAAAAGGCAAACTAGGGAACTTTAGGATCAAAATAAACTGTCTATGCTACTCCTACTTGCAAATAAGCTCAACACAGGAACAATACTAAATCTCAAGAACTTGAAAAACTATTTGCAAATAAAACTCACAGTGGACATTAACTGATACTGGATGAAAAATGGGATTTGTGACAGATTTGATAAAACATTGAAACTTCAACTCTTGACTTGAACACTTGAATTTATGGCTTAAAATGACTTTGCAAACAATTTTAACAATCAGTAAATTCAAAATCAACAATTAACTTTTACCAAAACTCTAGGACTAAGCTACATCCAAACACCCCTTTAAAATTCCAAAATGCATTAAAACTTAAAACCTTGATGACTAATAACATAAATTGAAATGATTCACTCAAACAACCATTAAAATCAACTCATTAACACATGAGAATCATCAATCACTCAAAAACTGGTTTGAGTTCTGATTTTTTACCAAAGTTGACTTCATTTGACTTTTTTTTCAAAACTGAGAATTAAGAGTAATTAACCAACAATAAGCTCAAATAAGCTGTAATAAGCTTATTTGAGCTTATCAAAACAGTGAAATAGCTATTGAAACTAATAACATCAAAATTAAATGACAAGGGATTTAAATGATGAAAGACACTTATATTAATGAAAACTGATTACAATGATGAAAAGTAAAGGTTTACACTAATTGAAAACAATTAAATGACAAGAAATTAAAATGGTCAAAACTATTCTAAAACATGAAAAGTTGGACGATTTTGCTCTGTGGAGAAGGAGTCCTTTTATAAGCTTTTTAGGGAGCCATGGGATACCATTGGGAAGCTTCTGGTTCTTCTAATCTGAGCCTTTGATTACCCATCTTGTCATCACATCTAATCTACACCCTTGGATCAATTGGGTGAGGTGGCTGCTCCAATGAGAGTGCTTCAATCGTCCATGTTGGCAAACCTTGAGTGTCACACCTCTGACACGTTGTCAGAGGCTTCCAGAAGCTCTTTAAGTGTACGGGTAAATGGGTGAATGAAGGTAAATATGGTGATGGTGGTAAACAGTAACTGGGTTATGGTTTGGGCGCGCTTGGGGTGTACTGGGAAGGTTTTTTTATTTTTGTTTGACTAAGTGTGTTTTGACCAGGGGTGGGATAAATGGTATGGGTAAAAACCGGGTATACGGGTTGGGAAATGGGTTGATATTAAAAGGGTACCGGGTCTTGGCTGGGTTGTGTTGGGCTTGGGTTGGGGTGTTTTTTTTGGATTTGGACCTAGTATACTTTTAGGCTTGGTAAATTAGAGATAGCATCCAAAAATATCAAAAGGACCATTTATGCAATGTTATAAAGACAAAGGGCCAATGGTGTTAATGTGAAAAGGTTTAGGGTAAATTGGGTAAAATGGGTAATTGATATTTATGAGGGTCTTTTGTGTAAATTTGTGAAAGTGATGGTGAACATGAGAAAAATCCCCGAACATGATCTGAAATCCGTAATTTGCATTTTTGAGCACCAAAGACTATGAAAAGCATCCCCGGCATCGGCTTTTGCTTTCTTCTTTCTCTCGTGCTCGGTTTTCTTCCGGTTTTGGCTTCTTTTTTTGTGTTTTTACATATCCGTACCTGCACAAGCACAAACTCAAGAAAACCACAAATATTAGCAATAAACGGCTCTTTCTTGGTTGTTTTGGGTCAATTTTGATAAAGAAATTATATGTGTTTTAGCACATATCAAAATACCCCAGACGAGACCATTATCGTGTCCTCACGCAATGCAATCAACTCACGCTTCTAAAACCAAGGATTTCAATCTCTTTCTACTAAACCTATGAAGAAGTAGCAAAGATTCCTCAAAAGAGATTAAGAATCCTTAATTCTAAAAACGCCCCGTTTACCTTTTTAAATCACATGTATAGATATTATGATTAAGCACATTCCGGTTATGAATGACGGTATGTTAAACTTTCATGTTGATCAATAACTCCAACATTTTTCAATCGACACGTTAGGATCACGGAGTAGAAAACACAACACAGCGTGAAGTGACCATACGGATAGAATACATCGTCCCTGATTTTTCACAAGTCCCAAACTAAGCATAAAATCGAAATCATTGTTAAGTATGAATCTAGATGCTAACACTACCCATGGAAGTTACTTGTGTAAATACCTTTTGCTCCCATTTTCCTATTTTCCTCTAGATTTTTTATTTTTGTGAGAAATGAATTTCTTCAAATTTCTCGTTTCGATAACTTTTAATCCGATAAAGATATGAAGCTAAGTCGATAATTAGTTATCCATCTTCTCTCAAGAACCATTGTTCCAAAAATGAGGTCCACATCAAGGAATTTTTATTCACTTATACTTTTGACTTTTTTTCATCATTTTTCAACAATTTTTTTTTTTTTTTACTTATACTTGTATGAGCTATGAACTACGGAGCTTCACGGGGAAGTTCCAAGACTATAGGCTTCATGAAATGAGGATCCCGGCTGGCTAGGCTAAGACCTTACTCAATCCTGGCTAAAGATCCAAGGGTCCGATCTCGACACCGCAGCTCACAACTTTACTTATTACTTTTCACTTATCACTGATTGCTTATTCATTACGGATCCTTGATGTGTACCCAATTTTTAAAACAAAGATTCTTTTAAGAAGATAAAGAACTAACTATTGCCAAAAACTCAACATCTCTAATTATTTATTAGACAGATATGGGGTGAAACAATTTTGTGGGAACAAAAAGCCATAAGTACCTTCGATGGGCTCTAAAGAGAACCAACTACTCCACGCTTAGCATCTAAACTCATAAGTAACTCTATCATTTCTCGATCTCCGCAAATTTCAAATCCCAAATAATGAGATCCGCGGATGCTTAGCCGATAATTTTCAGATTACCTATGGTTAAGGGAACAAGCTAGGGCTCAACACGCCCGGTCAAGTCAAAATTCTATTCCTACTCTCACAAGCGGAAAGTCAACAAGGTGTCAAAACATATATTAACTTAGCAAATGCTTCGTCTAATGAAATAAAGTTATGCATATTTAAAGTCACTCAGGAAAACTTGCAAAATCTTGGCCTTGTGAGCTAGAATTCGCATTTTATAGCTTCTTGTCTAAGAGACTAGCAAAACTTTTCAATCAAAAAGACTTAACAAAAGCTTTAAAAAAATTTTAAATTTTTCTCATTTTTGCACAATTTTTCATTTTCTAAGGAAAAACGGGGTTGCGAGAGTACACGACGAAAAACAAGCAAGTGCGGTCAAATCAAATCGAAGATTACCCTACCCCAGACTAGAACGAAACATTGTCCTCAATGTTTAAAGCAAGGGTATCACGAAAATCTAAAAGCCGTTTATAAAGTATGCTTAAAGATAAACGTTAGTCGATAAGATTAGGATATCGGATTTCCATAAGCAACGATCATGAAACTCGAGTGGAGAAAAGACAAACTTCGAGCACGAGAGTCTTCATATCAGGAAAATCCTACACACAACATCACAAACAACCAAACACGAGAAATCGAAGAGGCAGACCCCTTCGCGTCACTTATTAGAAAATAGAAAGAAGATAGAGATAAGCATGGGGTGCCTCCCACGAAGCGCTACTGTTTTTGATCACCGAGTCGCTAGCCTGACTCGTCCCCGAATTCATTTGTCCTTGGGGAAGCAAGCGGAAGGGATACCCGGATCAAAGACGGTATCCTCACTCCGGAGGGAAAGAGAATGGGTGGGTTGGGAGGGGAAGAAAATGTCGGGCTCAAGCACATAAGGGATAACTTCTCCCAAACTCACATGAGGTATATCAAGAAAGAATGATCCGTCATCCGGCGGTTTTGCGGGTGGACGAAGAGATGACGGATCAAAATGAAAATACTCCAAAGAAGTCGGGAGTACATGGTAGAGGATAAGAGGTGAAAGCTCAATACTGAAGGCATCCATCGGAGGATCCTTATCTCGAACAACGTTTCTAACAAAGAACTCATCAATGCATATCCCGGGGTTGAAAATCTTGTCTTCACATGTGGGCTCAACGGGATAAGTGAGGGTCGACTCAACAGAGGAAGGAGAATCATCATTAAGCAAGCTTTCAAGAAAAAGGACATCTTGATTAGAGTCGCACCCGTCACTCTCAATACCCGGCGGTATTGGATCATCAAGAAATAAGTCGATTTCTTCCATATCAGAATCATAAGGCGGATAATCAAGAATATCGTCTTCAACCACTTTAGTCAATTCATAAATCTCCATAATATCTTCAGTGTCAGATTCATCACTTTCTTCATCTTGCATAACATCACATGACGGGAGATAAAGGTCGGAACACAGAGATGGGACAAGTGGTGTGCTCTGAGAGCTAGCAATATCCACCACTTCCGTTGTGGTCTCTGAATCGGACTCAAAATCTTTGTCGAAAATAGGATTAACTTCGCAAAAGGTATAGTCGTTTGTGAATTCGAAAAGAGGATTTGAGAAAATCCCGGAAGTAACCTCGGAAATGTCAAGAGAATCACACAAAAGCGAATCACAATCACTGTCAGATATATCCTCGGACTCACTTGGGATTGGGTCAAGGCTCTCAACAGTAGAAGATTCCGTTTCCGGAATAGTGCTAAGAGGCTCGTCCCCCATTATGAGAGAGTCAACGGGATCAACAACTATCGAAGACATAGAATCATCGACCTCTTCCAAAAAGACGTTACTTCTCTCAACCGGTGTGAGAGAAGGGGAAGGGTCGGAAATGAAAGGCTCAGAAATGGGAGTGGTTTCAGCCGACAAACTCTCATAATGTTCTTTCATTTGAATGGAGTCCTCATCATCATCGAAAACGAAAGTCTTGCGATATTGGGCTGTTGTAGCATTGTAGACTTCGTCATCGGTGGCTTGGCAATCGTAAAAAGGATGGGGACCACCACAATAATCACATCTTTTGGAAACGGTATCAACGGGCTCTGGTTTTTGCTGCATGCATCGAATATCATTAGTAAGCTCAGCCATCTTAACCGGTTTATTTCTTGATGTCATAACTTTTGATTTGTTCTCGATGATTGTCAATATATCCCTAGGGGTACGATACAAGATATTGCCACCGGCGGCTGTATTAAGTGAATCTTGATCGGTTTGCGTTAAAGCATTGTAGAATATATCGATCTGGAGTAATTCCGAAAAACCATGATGTGGGCATTTTCGCAGGAGATCTTTGAATCTTTCCCATGCCTCACCAAAACTTTCATCAAAACGTTGCTGGAAGTTTGTAATTTCGTTCTTAAGGTTTATCGTTTTAGAATAAGGAAAGAAACGATTTACAAATTTTGAAACGAGATCTTCGCAAGCAGTGATCGATCGAGGGGGTTCTTTATCGAGCCAATTTCGGGCTACCCCCTCAAGAGAAAATGAGAATAACATCAACTTAATTGTGTCATGAGGAACATCCTTATATTTTATAGTCGAAATTAAATTATCAAACCATCGGATGTGAGCATAGGGATCGTCCTTCTCGAAACCATAGAATGGATTCGACATAATTAGCTGAATTAAACCGGTTTGTATCTCGAAATTTTCGGAAAGAATCTCCGGTACAACGATAGCATCTTCGTAACCCTCGGTGGGTACTTGGAGCAATTCTAATATCGTACGCGTGTCCGCCATTAGAATTAAACATATAGAAGGATAAGAGAAAAGAATTATTGGGTTAAGAGGATAAAAGAAGAATATTTTTGGGTTTTTAAAACAAATTTTGAAAAGAAAAATCTTTTTGGGTTTTTATAATTAAGTAAACACAATATTTTTGTAACCTTCACGTCAACCGGTGCTCGGTAGCTCTCAAAAGTACGCGCAGCGGAGCGGGAACGAAGAGTGGATCGTTCTTCAGTCTGCAATTTAATGTCAAGACTTTCCTTATACCCCGTGTATAGGTTGTACCTTCAAGGTGAGCCGACGTAACAATTGACGTTTCAGTTTCTTTTGTTGGTTTTTTACTTTTTATGGTTTTGTAAACACTCTAGGAAGAATGTTTTGGTATTTTTAGATTTTTTTTTTGGGTTTTTCAAAAATATATTTACAAAAAATGACGGTAACTTCACTCGGGGAAGGATCTTCAAATGCACGCGATTCGAGACGAAATACGAAAACTCGCTACAAGCCCTCCGCGGCAGCGGCGCCAAAAATTGATTCGCTAGGGAAACCAATAATAGAGAAGTGTGTAGTATGTGGGTAACTCAAACGTGTTAGGTTTGAGCACCGAGATCGTTCCGAACGAGGGTTGAATGGAATTTCCAACTCACGTCGCGATTATCGGGATTTGAATAAGAGAAGGGGATAAAATGAAGTTTTCTAAACTACGGGATCAGGAAAGTAAATGGGAATAAAATCTATGGGGAAAACCTAAGAATTATGGCAAATTACGCAATTCTACACTAAAATGCAAATACGGGATTAAAACGAGACGCGAATAAAATGCAACTACGACTAATCTAAATCCTAAAAATGACCTAAAATTACTTTTACTCTAAAAATGATATTAGAAAAATATTTATGAATTAAAACTAATTTTTAGGATTTTCTGGAATTTATTAAAATTAAAAACTAATTTTTAACTTTTAAAACTAAATTAAAATACTAGAAATTATGAAAATTAAAGGGAAAATTATGAAACTATTTTTATAAAATCTAAAATATCCTAAGATAATTTTCAAAACTATTTTTGAATTTTTCTGATTATTTTTCTATTTTCTATGAATTTAAATCTATTAAAATCTAATTAATTGGATAAAAATACCAAATAAAAGGGGAAAAATAGGGAAAAATATTTTTTAAGCTTTTTATATTTTTCTTAAACTGGGAAAATTGAAAATTTATATTTTAGAACTTTTTCTTAATTATTTGCAATAAAAGCTATTTAAAAGTGAATAAAAACTGTTTTTAATTAAGAAAAAAATAGTAAACAGTAGCTAAAAATTATGAAAAATCAGGAAAATTCTAAAATATTATTCTAAAGCTATGAAAAATATAAAACATGATGCTTATGTGTAAGATATGAGAGCAGATGTGTAACTATATGGTAAATAAGCACTTTAAAATAAGCAAATAAGCACTAAAATGCACCAATTTAATACAGAGGCTAGATTATATTATAACTACTCTAAAGCAACTATTTGCAACTACTCCTAACCTCTAATCAATGATCTACCAAGATAATAAGCTAACTGCTACTCTTATCCAAACAGCTATTGACCGTACTGTTTAAGCTACTGCACAAGCTTATATAATAAGCTAAAGTGAAAACCAAAACTGAGGTTCTCAAGACCACCAACCAGAGATTACATATCTAAAATATCAGCTAATAAGGACTTATGATGAAGAAATTAGAGATCAAAAACTAAAGGCTGATGTGGGAAACTAGTGACTGATGTGCAGCAAACTATAATGGGCAGAAAGGGCTTATCAGCAGGCTTGATTCAGCAATTACATAAGCACTTGAAAACAAAATAAGGTAACACACCTGTACTCTACCTTTAAGACTATCTAAAAGAACAATAGTGAGCATGAACATCAAAAGGAACAGGAGGAATCAAGCTAAGCAATACTCACTAAAAATCTCATTTAGACTAGGGCTAAGGCTACAAAAACTACTGATATGGGCAGAACAAGGAAATCGGCAAAACAACAGGCAATCGGGCAATTAGAGATCAAAACTAAGCAACCTAAACAACTCTATATGGTAAACAAGCTACAAACAAATAGACTAGGATCTACTAAGAACAAGCAAAAACAATAAAAACTAACCTGGACCTGCTAATGGATATGAAATAAGCTGATGAAATACTAACTTTGGGACAGAACAAGATCAGTATATAATGATAGCAGCAGCGAAAGGCAAACTAGATAACTTTAGGATCAAAATAAACTGTCTATGCTACTCCTACTTGCAAATAAGCTCAACACATGAACAATACTAAATCTCAAGAACTTGAAAAACTATTTGCAAATAAAACTCACAGTGGACATTAACTGATACTGGATGAAAAATGGGATTTGTGACAGATTTGATAAAACATTGAAACTTCAACTCTTGACTTGAACACTTGAATTTATGGCTTAAAATGACTTTGCAAACAATTTTAACAATCAATAAATTCAAAATCAACAATTAACTTTTACCAAAACTCTAGGACTAAGCTACATCCAAACACCCCTTTAAAATTCCAAAATGCATTAAAACTTAAAACCTTTATGACTAATAACATAAACTGAAATGATTCACTCAAACAACCATTAAAATCAACTCATTAACACATGAGAATCATCAATCACTCAAAAACTGGTTTGAGTTCTGATTTTTTACCAAAGTTGACTTCATTTGACTTTTTTTTCAAAACTGAGAATTAAGAGTAATTAACCAACAATAAGCTCAAATAAGTTGTAATAAGCTTATTTGAGCTTATCAAAACAGTGAAATAGCTATTGAAACTAATAACATCAAAATTAAATGACAAGGGATTTAAATGATGAAAGACACTTATATTAATGAAAACTGATTACAATGATGAAAAGTAAAGGTTTACACTAATTGAAAACAATTAAATGACAAGAAATTAAAATGGTCAAAACTATTCTAAAACATGAAAAGTTGGACGATTTTGCTCTGTGGAGAAGGAGTCCTTTTATAAGCTTTTTAGGGAGCCATGGGATACCATTGGGAAGCTTCTGGTTCTTCTAATCTGAGCCTTTGATTACCCATCTTGTCATCACATCTAATCTACACCCTTGGATCAATTGGGTGAGGTGGCTGCTCCAATGAGAGTGCTTCAATCGTCCATGTTGGCAAACCTTGAGTGTCACACCTCTGACACGTTGTCAGAGGGTTCCAGAAGCTCTTTAAGTGTACGGGTAAATGGGTGAATGAAGGTAAATATGGTGATGGTGGTAAACAGTAACTGGGTTATGGTTTGGGCGCGCTTGGGGTGTACTGGGAAGGTTTTTTTATTTTTGTTTGACTAAGTGTGTTTTGACCAGGGGTGGGATAAATGGTATGGGTAAAAACCGGGTATACGGGTTGGGAAATGGGTTGATATTAAAAGGGTACCGGGTCTTGGCTGGGTTGTGTTGGGCTTGGGTTGGGGTGTTTTTTTGGATTTGGACCTAGTATACTTTTAGGCTTGGTAAATTAGAGATAGCATCCAAAAATATCAAAAGGACCATTTATGCAATGTTATAAAGACAAAGGGCCAATGGTGTTAATGTGAAAAGGTTTAGGGTAAATTGGGTAAAATGGGTAATTGATATTTATGAGGGTCTTTTGTGTAAATTTGTGAAAGTGATGGTGAACATGAGAAAAATCCCCGAACATGATCTGAAATCCGTAATTTGCATTTTTGAGCACCAAAGACTATGAAAAGCATCCCCGGCATCGGCTTTTGCTTTTTTCTTTCTCTCGTGCTCGATTTTCTTCCGGTTTTGGCTTCTTTTTGTGTGTTTTTACATATCCGTACCTGCACAAGCACAAACTCAAGAAAACCACAAATATTAGCAATAAACGGCTCTTTCTTGGTTGTTTTGGGTCAGTTTTGATAAAGAAATGATATGTGTTTTGGCACATATCAAGGGTCTCCTTCTTCAATATCAACAAACTCTAAGAGAAAGTCGATAGAAAATGTCGGTTCCCCGTGAGAATGAAACAAGCCCTTTTAAGAGGAACTTGAGTAGCTTGGGAAGTTTAGTGTAGTGCATCACTGGGTCCATGATGTCTTGTCTTCAATACCAGTGTTACCTTAGTAAACACCAGTAGCATATGTGTTGAACCCAGTTTCTGCCCTAAGGTTGAATAATTGGAGGGCTATTTCTTTTCACCCTTTTCTCATTCAATTCTTTTTCATTCTTCCACCCCTTCAGTGCTTACCGAGACTTCATTACTAGAACCTTGGTGGGTTTATTCCAGTTCTAGCTGTATCTCAGTCCGCACTCTTCCCATATCTCACTTTTCTCCTTTTTTCATCATACCTAAGGACTTCTACCCTATCTAGTGGATTGTCCCTTGGTAGATCCCTCCGGTTCTGGCGGATCGTGGGAACGAGTACCTAACCTAGCCATCCTTATATCACCATACATAAAGTAAATTTGGTCGGTCTATTTGGTATTGTTCGTCTGCCGTTGGAACCAATTGAAAACCATTTGAAAATCAATCCAGATACTTGTGATATATTATCAAAGCATTTTGTACCTGAATTGTTTTTGATATTTTTAGAGAAAGATCTCTCCCTCAACATGTGCATCATGTATTAGAAATCGTTTTAGCACACAGAGGCAAGAGGAAGAATTAACTTCTTAGATTACCATTTTCTAAAAGATATCAACATCACTTCCCTGATCAAATCAAGTAGATAAAGCATATTGGGGAAGGATGAGGTTTTCAAAAGTTTGCTCCCCCTCAATATGTGCC
This sequence comes from Chrysanthemum seticuspe, assembly GCA_019973895.1. Taxonomy (NCBI): domain Eukaryota; kingdom Viridiplantae; phylum Streptophyta; class Magnoliopsida; order Asterales; family Asteraceae; genus Chrysanthemum; species Chrysanthemum seticuspe. Next base: position 273,891,895 of record BPTQ01000001.1, on the reverse strand, counting down.
TCGAGGTTTCAAAGAGTTTTGCACATATTAGAAGGAACCTGCACTTAGAGACAAATCAATCACGTTTCAATTCTTTGTGGTTTTAAAAGGATGCTCCCCCTCAACATGTGCATTGAAAATTTGAAATCGTTTGGCACATGTGGGGAGGAAAGCTTGCAAAACACTTGTGAAACCATTTATCGAATCATCAGTTTTAAATCCAATTTAAATCACAAATTCTCCCCAGATCACAATTTTCTAATCATTTGAGATTTGTGATCTCTGTAGATTTAAATTGATTTTGAAAGCTTTTGAGGAGAATTGTAACTTGATTATGAAAACATTTTAACTGATAAGGATCGGATTATGAGACATTAAATTCCATTGATTAAACATGCATGATTATCTTTTGAAAATAATTGTATGACAAATAACCTTTTGATTTAATTGAAATCATTCTCCCCCTTAATCAATGACATAAGTTGTTGATTGAGAGACAGATATTTTTGACAAACGTTAAGTCCAGATGATTTTCAAAAATAGAGACCGGGTTATTTTTCAAAGCAATTAGTTTTCATTAGATAGTAAGTAATTGTTTATAGAATCAGAGCATGACATTTGAAAAACAAGATAAAGCATGGCTCTGTTCTTTCTTTGAAAAACGGGTTACTACCTGAAATGACAACAAACCATTGTTTCACTTTCTCCCAAATATATATATATATATATATATATATATATATATATATATATATATATATATATATATATATATATATTTGGAACATTCGAACAACATCTAAAATCCCGTGTCATTCTTTGAATGACAGCACAAAGATCGTAGATATTGTCGAATGGAGAAAAATCATGACAAAAAGACAATATTTTTTGAAATTTTTCAAGATTTTCAAATTTTTATGGATTTTTTGAAAGTTTTATATTTTTCTATTTGCTTTTTGAATAAAATATTTACAAGAGATGGATGAAGAAAGGCCTTTACTCCTCGTCTTCCTATTGAAGACGTTTGAGTGTTTCCGGTTGCAGACTCTTTAGACCAAGTCGTGGGAGGATAAACTCAAAACGTTCCCTAGGAAGAGCTTTGGTGAAGATGTCTGCTAACTGGTATTCAGACCTCACAAAATAGAGTTCCACCACACCGTTTTCTACTTGCTCCTTAATGAAATGATGTCGAATGTCGATGTGCTTTGCTCTTGAGTGTTGAACGTTGTTGCATGAAATAGCAATAGCACTTTTATTATCACAGTACAGAGGAATTTTGTTGAATTCAAAGCCATAGTCAGATAATTGGGATCTCATCCATAGGATTTGAGCACAACAAGATGACATGGCTATGTATTCAGCCTCCGTAGAGGAAATAGAAGTACTCATTTGTTTCTTTGAAGACTAGCTTATAAGTTTATCACCCAAAAACTGAGCACCTCCAGACGTACTTCGACGTGTATCTTGACATCCTGCATGATCAGCATCTGCATAGGCTGTTAGTGATATACCGGTGTCCTTTGGGTACCAAAGTCCCATATTGATGGTTCCTTGGAGATACCGAAAGACCCGTTTAACTGCTTCAAGGTGCTTTTTGGTAGGCTTAGCCTGATATCTAGCACACATGCAAACAGCGAACAGAATGTCTGGTCTACTGGCTGTGAGGTACATCAGGGATCCAAGCATACTACGATATTTAGTTTGGTCTACCATGATCCTTGAGTGGTCCTCATCCAGTTTAGTACGCTCTATCATGGGAGTGTCAACAGGGTCACAAGAATCAAATCCAAATTTCTTTAAAATCTCATTTGCATATTTAGATTGATTTATAAATATGCCTCCGGGACTTTGTGAAATTTGTAATCCCAAGAAAAATGACATTTGTCCCATCATTGACATTTGAAATTTAGAACCCATTTCACTTGAAAAATGGTCACATTCATTGGGGTCAGTCGAGGCAAAAATGATATCATCAACATATATTTGAACGTGAATTAAATGTTTGCCTGACTTTCTGGTGAACAATATCGGATCAACTGCTCCTTTGCTGAATCCAGTGGATAGAAGAAACTTTGATAACGTATCATACCAAGCCCTTGGAGCTTGCTTCAAGCCGTAAAGAGCCTTCTTCAAACGATAGACGTGAGTAGGATGCTCTGGATTCACAAAGCCTTCAGGTTGGCTGACGTATACGACTTCTTTAATATCTCCGTTAAGAAAAGCCGTCTTTACATCCATCTGATATACTACCATGTTCTTACTTGCAACATTAGCCAAAAAGATTCTGATTGCCTCGATACGAGCAACTGGAGCAAATGATTCTTCAAAGTCAATACCCTCCTCTTGACGGTATCCTTTTGCAACCAATCGAGCCTTGTTCTTTAAAACATCACCATGCTCATCAAGTTTTACTTTGAAGATCCACTTTAGAGCAATGATCATTGCACAATCTGGAGCAGGTACTAATTCCCATACATCTAGTCGATCAAACTCATGAATTTCTTCTTGCATGGCATTGAACCAGCTGTCTTCATTCATGGCAGTTTTCACGTCTTTTGGTTCGATCTTAGAGATTACGGAGTTGAATAAGTACCATAAGGCATCGGTTGCAAGTTGTTTCCGTGTGGATATTGGACGAGAGAGGTTTCCAATGATGTTGTCCAATGGATGATCATGTGTCCATTTCCTAAGATGTTCATGTGGTTGTTGTTGAGGAACTGAAGTAGCAGAGTCTATATCTCTTGATGACGATGGTTCTGATGATGATTCAGGAGCAAATATGTTTTCAAATGGTTCATCTTCTGGAGGAGCAAAAGGGTTTTCATCATCTATAACAGCAGCAACATTTCCATTGTGTACACTCGATGATTGATGATTTGTTGATGAGACAGAGTGATCAGCAGCAGGCGCTTTTTGACTTAATGACATTGAAACTGAAGACAGGGATAGAGGCAGCCTCTGTTGATGGAACTGACATATCATTAGCACTTGGCTCATAGTGTTCATCAAACATTGGATCAAATAATTTCTTCAAATCATCTTCTGAATGAGGTACATAAGGAGTTGCTGGTGAGGGATTAGAAACAAGAGTAGAACTGATAGGACTACTGGATAAAGGTTGAAATGCGGGTCCAGAACTGGATTGTCCTGGAGCCATTTGACCGGTCAGCTCATCAAACGTAACGTGAATTGTTTCCATGATATTTCGGGTTCTCTTGTTGTAGATTCGGTATCTTTTTCTGTTTGGTGCATAATCTACAAATACTCCAATGTCCGCGTTAGCTTTTAGTTTACTTAAATCTTGACCGTCATTACTTGGGTAACATAAAGCACCAAACACATGAAGGTAGGATAGACCAGGTTTTTGTTTATGGACAAGTTCATATGGAGTTTTTCCATGAGATGTGTGAATAAGGGAACGATTTTGGGTGTAGCAAGCAGTGGCAATGGCTTCAGCCCATAGAAACATTAGAACCTTTGAATAAATTAGCATTCTTCTTGCGGCTTCCACAAGAGTTCGATTTCGTCTTTCAACTACACCGTTCTGTTGAGGAGTTCGTGGAACACTTCTTTGATGACTGATTCCAACACTTTCATAAAACTGAATTAAGTCTTTGTTAACAAACTCTGTGCCATTGTCTATTCAAACAATTCTAACAGTATTGTTGAGTCGAACCTGAAGCGGTTTGATAAGTTTGATGATGACATCTGGAGTTTCATCCTTTGTCCTCAAAAACTTTACCCAAGTAAATCGAGAGTAGTCATCAACAACTACTAGAATGTATTTCTTCCCATTTATCGTTTGCACTCTCATTGGTCTGCACAGATCCATATGAAGGGTATGAAGAACTTCCATTACTGAGTTTGTGGGTTTTGGTTTGTGGGCATATTTTGTGCTTTTTCCCAATTGGCAAGCTGAACAAAGATGATCTTTTTCATACTTTAATCTGGGTAATCCTCTTACTAAGTCCTTTCTGGAAAGATTGTTTATGGTACCAAAGTTCAAGTGATTGAGACAACGGTGCCATAACCATGACTTAGTTTTGGAATCCTTTGACAGCAAGCAGATGGGTGAAGATTTCATCATATCTTCGATAGAGATAACCACGAGTTCCTCTGAGCAGTTCCACACCATCAAGTTCTCTAACAAAGCAAGTATGTTTTCTGAAGGCCACTTCTAAATCTGAGTCACAAAATTGTCCGACAGAAAATAGATTATGTCCAAGACCTTCAACATAATATACCCTGGAAATCACACTATCTCCAACCACGTAATCTCCATAACCCATAATAGCACCAAAATGATCGTTTCCGAATCTCACAGTTCCGATGAATTTACTCACGAAGTTCATGAGCCGTGACCGGTCTCCAGTCATATGCTTGGAACAGCCTGAGTCCAGGTACCACACTTCGATAGAGATGGTGTATAGGTTTGAACACAGACAAGAATGGGTTCCATTTGGTTAGTAACAGTGATTGGAACACCCACATCAGAGGTAGAAACAATGGACTCATTAGAAATAGATGCAGTGCTAGTGTCCATATTTGACCTATTCAAAGTATGTTCACTTCTTAAGGGAATAGTTCTACCAGTAGGCATCCATTTTCTAGTGGGCATTGACTTAGCAAATTTAGGGCAAAACTCATTAACCTTACGCCCAGTAGGTATCCATTGATAACCTATATTACTAAATTTCCTTCCTGTGGGTTTCCACTGTTTTCTAACTTTCTTTCGCCTTTGCCCTTTAGCCTTCCTAGCTTGATTTTTAGCATTAACAGTTTTAACAGGGCATTTGACAGCATTAGACAAAACATTCACACCACATTCATGATTAGTAACAGAAATCAAGCAGTCATCATTACATGGTTTACGAATAGTAGCAGAATTCGAATTAATTACAGTACGCTTATAGCTAATACTAGAATCAACACGATTTGTTTTATTCAACTCAAACTTAATATTCCTAGGGTGATCTTCTACTTTCTTCCAATGCACATTCTTAGCTTGCGAGGTCCTATCTTGCTTGGTATTGCCTGGAGGCTTTGACCCACTTGCTTTAATGTCACTGATTACTCCTGTAGAGGGAATTATGGGAACATTAGTTGGTTGATCTACTTTTTGCATTCCTGAATTAGAAGTGCAGGGATCTGAACTACTTGAAGGCACATTAGTGTTTACTTTCTTAAAAGTGGACATAGCATGGTTTGTATGCTTGACACTAGGCATAGAACAAGGCATCACAACTTTTCCTTTCGTACCTAAGGATTTAGGACATGTTGCTATTAAACATTCTAGCAGCTCTTGAGATCGTTTGGCCTGAATGCAAGCAAACCTAATTTCTCTATCAAGAGGCTTATTTAAGAAATCCTCTTCCACGATCTCACGGAGACATTCTAGACTATCCTTAAGGTGAGCACAATAGTTGTGAAACACAGGTTCATTATTCCTAAGATGGAGGAATGTATTTAACAGTCACAGTATATTTGCAGTCTGAGGATGACTTTGATGCAACGTTCTCATTAAAAACAAGTGGCAGTTTCCCTTTTTCCTGACTCCTCAGATTCTCAATTTCTTTTTGTAAAGATGTTATTTTTTCGTTGTTTTTGTCACGAGTGACTTTCATTGAATCATATAACTCTTTAAAGTGTCGTTTAACTTTTTCATTTTCTTCTAGAAAACTCTCGTTTTCTTTTTGTAAAGCATTAACTAAGTTTTGAAGATGAAAAGTTTGAGAATCCTGAGAATCTAAAGGAGGAGGCATTTGGGAGCCAGTCACATTGTTCTTTTCACCCTTTAATTGAGAGATTTGGGCTTTCAACTTTCTGATCGTGTTACAATGAGCTTGAATCTGTTCGTCACGTTTGTTTATCTGAAAAACTGCATCAAACTCTGGAACATCTGAGGATGTCTTGATATTTGAGGTTTTGACATTTTCTTTAAGATGTTGATATTTTAGTTGTAAATCAAAATGTTCAACTTCTAGTTTAGAAAGATGTTTTACCAAATTATCGTGATCATCCTGATCAATTTTCTCACTTAGTTATGAGTTTTTGTTTTCAAGCTCAATGACACAATCATGGGAAACTTTCAATGCAATAGATAATTCATGAAATCGAGAAGCAGTAATAGAGTGCTTAGTAACAGTATAAAACACATCTTGAGCAACACAACTTGAAATCAAATTCTCATTTAAGATGTGCAAGTTCTTTCTTTCAACTTCATTATATTTGATTTCCTGTTCATAATCATTGACTTCAACTATCATTGCATCAAATTCCTTTTCCATTTCTTTAATATCTGAATTTATCCCTTTTTGAAGACTCTCAAATTGTCCTTTTAATTGTTTGAAGAAAGGCACGACCTCAATTAAATAACATTCTTTAGTTTGCTCAAAACCCCTTTCCCCCTCAGTTATCCCTGTAAGTGTGATTCTCTTCTTACATGTTTTCTCAAAATCAACAAACAGCTGATAAACAACATACATGCTGATTAAGGTCTTGCTATTAGTGGCAATAGATCTAGGAACTAGATGCATTGGTGTACTTGGAGGATACACAGTAGCTACAGGCATTTTCCTAAGGGGAGTGTTTGTTTCAACAAGTACATTAACTTTTAGCTTATCCATGTCTTTCTTCCAAAAGATCTGTTCTGGGGTTAATTGAGTTTAAGGCTTAAACATGTTCAAGGATATCCAATTTTCCTTAGTGTAATCATGGGGTTTGATTGTTATGTTATTCTCTTTACACGCAGGATCGTTAAGCTTCTTATTCATTTTCTCCCTAGATGCATCATCTAGTTTTCTATCTTCCTCAGTGCACTCAATGCAACTAGGTTTCTGTCTAGGTTTAAGAATCTCATTGCCATCATAGATTACATTTTGAGCAGCTTTTGCTATCTTACCATACTCAGGGTTGGATTCCTTTATAATGGGGATACTATGCTTATCGCTGAGAACTCTATGCTTAGTGATCATGTGAGCAGTCTGAATAGTATTCCCTTGTACGTACAACTTATTTTCAAGCTTGTTTTTCAAGGTTTTTAGATTAGAAAAATCATTCAAAAGTTTTGATTCCTTAGCACTGAATTCTTGCTTAAGCATTTTAACATTTTCTTGAAGTTCTTGTTTTTGCTTAGCAGTTTTAGAAAGCTTTTCATGTAAGGAGTTTAACTCTTGTTTTAATACTTCTTCTCTAAAATTACTTTTTCTAATAGTTGTACGCATTTGTTCATCCATTTCCTGCTCACGGGTGGTTAACTCAAACTTAGCACGTTGTTCATAAATAGCAACTTGTTCTTTATAGGCATTTAGTTCAGAGATGACAGAATCATCAGGGGCACAGGCAGTGTATTCATAAAAAACATAGTCATCATTGACTGCAGAAGATGCATCACTAGGTACAGTCTCACTTTCACTTTGTTTCACATATTGATCATATGGGACAACATTGATATTACCCATATTTTCAATATCTGACTCAAAAGTTTCAGTTGATTGTACTTTGTCATGTATCTTTTGCACATCAACATTATCGTACAGTTTTAATACCTCTGAGATGATTGATTCTTTGGATGGACCAGCTTGCTGTGATGATGAGACCTTTGGAGAGACCATTGGAGAAATGCTAGCCATGAAGATTGTCTGTGCAATAGGTTCATCATCGACGTCAGAGTCGTATGCATCACATTCTGCAACTTGAAAGGCATTTTGATGATTATGACCTATCTCCTGAATTGGCTGCTCATCCACATCTGCATCATATGTCTTGGCATTCCCCTCAGCAAGAAACAACAGCTCCTCTTCATCCAACACAGCTCCATTATCCTGGGCTTGCACAAGTAACATCTTGTCTTTGAAGTACTCTGCATTTTGAGGGCGTTTTGGAGAAGTGCAGTTCCTTGCTATGTGTCCATCACCGCCACAGTTGTAGCACTTAATTGGCTTAGCTTGACCCTGATTTGGATTCCTTCCACGATTCTGATTTGTCACATATCCTCTACCAACTCCACCTCTTCCCTGTTCATACTGCCTTTCTTGAACTGGTTGCACCATAACCTTCCCATCTCTAACCAAAGCATGATTGTGTAGATTGGATGCAGTCCTGATTTCATTGTTAGTGTGAAGACGGTTAGTATGTGGAGTGAAGGTTAAGTTTTGTTTAACCATAAGAGCTAGTTGATTGATAAAGTGTTCCATGACTGCATTGGCATCAGGTTGCTTGAAACTTGGATCGGGAATGAGTTTGTGATTTCCGTTACCCGTGGGTATGACTTGAGAATCTTTGGTGGTAATTCCAACATTGGTGTAAAAAGCTGTAGAGTCATTTGACGAACTTGTTTCTCCCTGGTTGGTTTTGAACTGTTCAAGAATCCTTTTTTCAAACATAGCATGTCTCTCATTCTGAAGAAGGAATGCATAAAGTTGCTCATAGTTGGTGTTCTTCAATCCTTTGGTTAGCTTCACAGAGGTGACAAATTTATGCCATTCGGGATTCATGTTGTTCACAAACTTTGAGTTCACCTGAATGTTTGGCATGGTCATTTTGATGTTCCTCATATCATTCATAAGCTTGTGGAATCTCACGTAATACTCATAGACACTTTCTTTTGGCTTCATCTTAAAATGCTCAAATTCATCATACAGCTGTGATTCTCTGTCTTCCTTGGTTAATTCAGAACCTGAGAGAAGCATCTTGACATTATCCCAAACTGCCTTGGCTTCAGTGTTGTGATTGATAAGCTTGTAGATGTCTTTTGGAAGACCCTGAAGTATAATGTTAGAAGCCCTGATGTCAGCATCGAATCTCTTTTTCTCCTTATCATTGAGCTCATCATACGTCTTTGGTCTGTCTAATCCATAGATCATTGTTCCATCTGCAGCTGTATCAATTAAGTCTCTTGTATTCTCAATCTGATAAGGTCCTTCATCAATGGATTTGAGAATGTTGACCACATTTTCCTTTCCAAGACAGTACAATCTGATTCGTTGAGCCCAAGAGTCGTAGTCAGTTCTGTCAAGCATAGGTGGACGAGTATCTGAACCAGCTGCTTGAACATCCTCAGCAACAGTGGAGATAATTGTAGGTACGTTGTAGACATGTTAACAAATTACAAGGGATTTTATAACTCTATGATTAAACTGGGAAATAGATTCTTTCACGGGATTTTACTAAATCAAGAGAAAACCGTATTACTAACAAAAATCAACCAAGTTGCTACGAATTCTTGAACCAAGTTGCTACGAATTCTTGAACCAAGTCGCTAGCCACCAAGTCGCTAAGTAGCAACTCGCCAAGATCTCAAATTCCTGTGAACCAAGTTGCTAAGACCAAGTCGCTAAGACACAAGTCGCTAGTGCACCAAGTCGCTAGTGCACTCAATTCATATGCTACTGGTTGTCACTTGATGACGCCGGTATTGAAGATTAAAGTCGTCATGGACCCAGTGACGCATGCACTAAACTTGCTTAGCCACTCAAGTTTCTCTCAACAGAAGCTTGTTTCATTCTCACAGGGAACCCTACGTAAACTATCGGCTTTCTCTTAGAGATTGCTGGTATTGAAGAAGGAGACCCTCTCCCTAGTCTCCGTTCAGGAAAATCAAAGTGCACTATTGAGTCTAGAGCCACGAGATTCATCAAAAGATCTCTTAGGTACACTTGACAATTCATCGCTTGTTGTTCAACAATAAGAACACAAGTGATACATTATCGTGTCCTTCACAGATCTTAGCAATCTGTCGAGAGCATTTATGAGAGGTTCACAATTGTGATCTTCAGTGATTGAATGGAAACTCCTGCCAGGGTCAACATCAAACATCCCTGACAGCAGGTCATTTCGGTAACTCCCCGTGGATTACGCTTAGTGTGTCTCAAACGGTCTACAGTCGTGAGGTGATGCTTCGGTGTACCTCAACGACTCATCTGAACTGTAGGTGTACTTCGATACATCGCGTTATCTCACTTGTGGGACTCCAGTTCAGGAACAGCCTTTGTGAGAATTAGAGTTGTGTTTTCACACTATGCTGTTAACACTCTCGAAGTTCAAACTTGTAAGTGCTGGAATCCGCTTATCACTAACCATTCTTATGTTTTCTTCTTATGGAAGTTCTGGAGCAGACTGATCGTGCAGATTCTTCACATGCTCATACCAACAACATCACTAATTGAAGTTCTCTCAAAAGGCAACACAAAGTCAGAATGATTCTTCGTCAAAGTCAAAGAATCTACAAAGTTTAAAGACTAAGAGGACTACATCAGTACTGAAATCCAACGTTAAAGAGCGTGTGAGCATGTTGGAGAAAGACGTGGAGACACTGGAGCAACGAAGCAGACCTGATGCAGACAACAAAAACATACTATCACTTTCACCACAAAGAATAATGAACTTAAGAACAAGGAATATGATGACGTCAAAGCAGAACTTTTCAAAGGAAACAATTTCTCTACACTGGGGAGATTGTTCGAATCAAGGCACTTCTTCTCACAAGAAAGAAGAATGTCAGAAGACGTCAAAGCTACTATTACATCAGCACCTTCAACGTTTATATTATCAATCACTAACACTTAGGGGGAGATTGTTGGAATCACTCCTAAACTAGATTTCAAGTGTTAGTAATTAATATGTAATAGTTAGCTTAATATGGCTTTTATGTTAGTTATCATGCCAAGGCTTATGTAGAAAGCCCATGAGCCTTGGCCCAAGCCCATAAAGGAAAGGAAGGGAACGTGCATGTTGCCCTAGTTCCTTCCTATAAATAATGCTTGTAAACCCTCACTTGAGGGTTGGTTGTTCAATTCACTCATTCACTCTTACGCATAACCTTTCATATTATCATACGTGTGTGTGTGTGTGTGTTCATCCGATCTCTTCTTCTCTATTTCTTATATTGATGCTTGTGTTACTAATATGGTGACCTAACAGAATGAATGATAGATTTACTCCATACGTCATATATATCAAAGGAGCTAGTATGGATTTTTCATATAGGGGAGGGACCAACCACTACTATCAAACTCATACCCATTGTGATTCATGACAGCATACCAAACGCACCGTTAGTTGTAGACTGTAGTTCTGTTGTAAAAATCGGCCCAAGCGGCCGATTAATCCCCGCATAATCGCTGATCGCTCACTAAGCGCTTTGATTTATCATAATCGGCCTATTTAATCGGTTTGGTCAAAATCGCTTAAAATCAGTCAACAAACCGATTAATCGGAACAAAATCGGTCTAATCGAATTAATCAAACAAAGTTGCTTAAAAATCGGTCAACAAAATCGCTTAAAAATTAGACAAAATCGCTTAAAAATCGGTCAACAAACTGATTAATCGGTCAAAGATCGCTTAAAAATGGTCAATAAACCGAGTAATATATATGTTTGACTTTGAACTTTGAAGAATTATGTATTATGTTTATATTTGAACACTTGAAATATTTGAACTTTAATACACTATGCTTATCTCATACGTATAATATATATAATTTAATTTCTAAAATTACAATTTTGTGCATAAAAATTCCATTCCGATTAATCCATGCTTAACCGATTAATCGTTAGGCCTTACCCGAACACTTCACTAGCGTCTAGCGATTTTTACAACATTGGTTGTAACATGTATGTTATCGCATGTCATATATATGTATCTTGTAGGAAAAATATAGTGGACACAGGACACTGGTATACGCCGACATCCGATTTTATACTCTAAAACTAGTAAGATATCGACCTTTGTTGGAGGGACGTTTTTACGTCTACTTGTCGATGTCTTTCTTTCACAATTTTCAAATACACTTTTTCGAAAAGTAAACATGAAATAAATTAAAATTTTTAGCCATATGTGAAACTCAAATTATTGTAAATTTCAGTAGATTTTTTTGTTTTTTTTATTGCACTTCTTGTATCATTTTTTTCGCATAGAAAATAAGTAAATAAATCCAAAAAAAGACATAGATAAGACTACTAACCTAATTCAACCCCTACTCTCTTGAATTGACCATTTTGCTCTCACTTTTGGCCCTTTTCACCTCCTTTCCCTCTCTTTTTAATTTTTAATTTTTAAAAAGCAAACACATGCAGTTCGGTTTGACATGGCTATCTTTTAAAACTATAAAGATAGTTGAACTATCATAAAGCTAGACTGACGATATTTCTATGCAATTTTAATTGGATGACAAATTGTGGCTTCAATTTGAGAAAAAGACTTGCTAAGTTATAAAAAAAGGTATTAGTAGCCTTGAAAAAACGTTATGGAAAGAAACCGAAGATAACTATAATTAACCTCTTGATCGGTTAATTCACGAGGTTTAAACTCATCACACAAACTCAAATCATGTATATTGTTTCTGATTCCGCATGTGCCTTTTTACGTAGTTTTATCGGTTTTAACTACATCTACAACTATTCGTTCAGGTACTTGTATCAAAGGGGGCTTTGGCTGAGTTGGTATCCACCTCCGAAAAACTCATGAGTCAACTGAAGAGATTTTGTTGATAAAAGGTTAAGAGTTCAAGTCTCGGCTCCTGCCTACTCCAGTTGGTGCCTCACTGAGCTAGAAGAGTTACCGAAACTATTTCTTGTGAAGTGAACAATGGCTGGTGCCCAAAAGTATCTGAGGTCAAAATGTTCTCGACAATTCACGTCTTTTGTGAATAAGATTGCATGGAGTTCGCATATCACAAGTACTATTTGATGCTAATATTTTCAAACATAAAATGTACATTGAAATTATAGGTACATGACCTTGTTAACTCGATTATATGACTTGCTGTAGCTTAGTGGATTAGTAAGTTTGACTACTAAAACCAAGCTTTTTTCAATATGGTGCTTTTGCTAGACTACATCATGTGTAAGGACAAATATAGATCACGGCGTATCTTATGAAAATGCTCAATAGTCTTATTAGTCATCCACGGAGCAGAACTGTAGAAATAATTTACTTGTAATTTTATGACTAAGGATCAAATGAGAAGAATCCTTAAAATAAGAAGGATGAGAAATAAATATAAGACTAAAATACACCGTTGGTCCCTAAACTTGTAGTGGAGGATCGCGATGGGACGAAACCGGGCATAATCATCGCCACGGGTCCAAACAGTAGCGATTAAATGCCAGATTGGTCCCTTGACCACTAACACCTATGTCAACGACTCTTTTCTGTTAGTTTCACGAGGGTAATATAGTCCAATCACATTTATAACTCAACCTAGTTAATTATGAGAAACGGTTTACCATATACCATCTTAATTGTTTCCCGCCTTCTTCACACAACCCTCGCACACACTTTAACAATGGCAGACAAGGAGCTTACTTGTACGGATGTAACTGATGAGATGGTAAAATATGTGAAGGCAAAATACGGGAATACTTGGTTAAAAGAAGATGAAATGTCTGATGAAATGTTTGATGATTTATGCAGATTTGAGAAAGAAGCTCAAGTGATGAAAGGTTAGTCAGGTTTTTTTTGTATTTGTGTTATTCCCATTTTAAGAGAGGAGCATAAATTACTCCTATTTATTTGACAGAAATCCGAGCGGTTTCAGAATCTGTCAAAAAGAGGGATTATAGCAAGCTAAAGGTATCTGCCGATATGGTTGACTATGCCATGGCTACTTATGGGAATAAGTGGGATATAGGAGATGACATTGCTGATGTGATACTTGAAGACTTGTGGGAAAAATATGGGAATAAGGAGTCTCAGAAAGGTCAGACTTTAGAGTGAATGTTTACAAGCCAAGAAAGTTGTAATGGGTCAACTCTGATTATATCTGTTTTGTCTATCTTTCCAGATACTAACGTGAAGGGAAATGAAGTTGATGTCATCATTATTTCAGACACATCTGATGATGAGTGTGGGAACATGTCTTCTAAGACCACTAATTCGAAAGGTTCCACTTCCCAAGCTTCCAAGGCGTCCAAGGCTTCCGCTCCCAAAGTTGTACTTGGTCTTGTAGCGGCTGTGGGATGCTCCGGCACAAATAGGAATGAGTGGTATGTGCCTCCCCCTAAGGACCTCAAGTCTCCCCCCATGAATAACAAGCCTCCCATCAAGAAGTTCACCTGTTATTTTTAGTTGTTGATGTAATGAAGATGTATAGTTTTTGGCTGATGATGGTTACTGAAAACGATACTTGTTAACATGTATGTTTTGCTTCATATGGTGTAATTAGGTGGTGGTGTAGGAATATTTTGGAAATGTTGTTTTCATTTTGTAGTTTGCACTTGCATATCCAGTTTAGGTGGGTGCTTGAGAAAACCCATTTTGACTTATAAGGTCAACATAAACCAAATTATTAGAGGATACCAAACCGAATTGTTAGTTTTTAAAATCTCGCTTGTTTGACTTATAAAGTCAACAGATTCAAATTGTAACCAAAATTCAATTATTATAACAAAAGAAGCACACACATATCAGTTAAAGCTACATTTAGACTGAAAGACAACATAACATTTCTTGCTAGGAATTCACTGCGATAAATTACTAGTAGGTGATCCATTTGGTCTGTCAGTTGCAGTTGGTTCAACTGGTGTTTGTCTCGGGCGTTCTCTATTTGCTCTTTCAGTTGCAGGTGCTTCACGTGGTGTTTGGCTTGGCCGAACTCCACTTGCTATTTCAGTTGTAGGTGGTTCACTTTGTTCTTCATCACCGCCCAAGGATGCACCAACACTAGTAGGTGCAGAAATATGTAGATCCATCACATATCCACCACTATCTCCTGTGGTTGTGTTTTCCCTTGTAACACCATCTCTACCAGTATAAGATGTGTTTCCCCTTATCTCAAGGCACACTGGACAAACATACCACATGAAAGCTCTATAAGGTGGACGCCTTGCAAAAAAGGTCAATCCAGCCCTGTTTTCCCTTTGAAGCCAACAGTCAATGCATACCATTTGACAACCATTTTCTACATCCATGGTGATAATATGGTGGCATGATAAACAATTGCTGACTTAAGATGTGTTATATAAGTAGATGGGAGTTGTGGTTGTTGAACAAGCAGATAAGGAGTAAAGACAACATAAATTCTTACAAGCTAGTCAACTTATAAAGTCAACAAAAAAAACAAAAACATGTTGAAACATAATATTGTCGATATTACAAAATGGCTAGAAGAGTAGAAGCCTACAACCTTAGAAAACTGTTGGAATTTGTTACTTTCAGAGCGAGAATTTTATCCATCACATATGGATGTCTTGGATATAACTCTTCCACAGACACTCCATAGTAAGCTGCCTCATACTCTGCATCTTCAAGCCAATTTTTCCTCTCCCATTCCTCTTCAATTCTTTTGTACATTCTCTCCTCTTACAAAAACTGCTGGAATGCTTCTTCATCCAACTTGGACTGCTCTTCATTTTCCTCCAAATTTGTGTGTTCTTCTTCTTGCTCGTAAAGAGCATCATAAAACTCTTGTTCCATAGTCTTTCTTATATCCTCTTCATCCATCCACTTCAAAAGTAATACATTTGTACATCAACTAGAATGTAAACACACTAGAACAATCGTTATACAAATGACAATTAAATGAATACTTGTTGCCTTCTGCCATCACAATGCCTTTTTCTACCTCGAACATTACTTTCCTTTGTTGGTTTTGGTACCTGATCCTTGTGACAGCTAGACTTATTATGTCCAACAGTTTGACAATTGGAGCATTTAATCTGTTTACGAGCTCTAGATTTACCCATTTTGACTCAATTTCTCTGAAAGGGTTGGGTTTATGTATTTGAATTCAAATTTGTGGTAAAATGTGAGAATAAAGTGCTTGCTATAAGTTAATGCAAGACTGGATAGGGGACTAAAACCTGTGTCCCCTACACTCTAAATCTGTTTGACCAAGGACCATAGTTCCACCAACACCCAATACAATCAAAACCATATTACAACTCTCTTAGACGAATACAACAATTAACAACATAATTAACGAATTAAAACAGTAGAACATAACATATAGATTCATTAACTTCATATTAAAACACTAGAACATAAATATTCAGTACATATTTTTCCAAAAAAAAAGGGGAAAACATAACCATAGCATTTTCTTCTCAACACTTCCTAAGATGATCAAGGAAGTTGTTCCTGTTACACACCTGTGAGTGTGTCTGACAGATCATCCTCCGTATCTCCAACGCCTTCAACACATTAGCCTTTTGCCTGTTGCGAAGATCCTCGATAACCTTGTAGTTCATCACCGTAGTTCCAAAGCCTTCGATCTCAGAGATGTATTGTTGGGTTTCCTTCATACCCCGAATCAAGTCAGTCAAAGTGTTTTGGAGTCCTTTAGCAATTTTGATGTCCTTATCGTTTTCTCTATGATAAAAGAGAGAAATCGAGTCAAACATGTAGTCGGAGTTCGAAGATTTGGCGAGTTCTTCAAGTAGTGGGAAGTCAGCCATTGGGAGGTTGTTTCTTGTGATTGTTGGTATGCAAATGATATAGTGTATTAACCAATAAATAGCAAAAACAACTGGACGTTCCAAATTCAGGGACTAATTGTGAAGTTAGTAAACACAGAAAAAGTCAAGTTTGTGTAACAAAAAATACGCGGGAATTTTAAGTGCAAAAAACGGCTGACTGGCCAAATTGAGGGACCAATTGTGACATTATAAACCTAGTACCCTGAAACTTGGCCTTTTGCCTTCCTTGATACGCATATACACAATTAATGTGTTTGGAATCACCAAAAGAACCCAACTAACAAGATCCGAAACCATAAACACTATCATAATAACCCGACCCATTTAACAAAACCCAATTAAAACGAAACCTAACATACATCCACACTCACGTACTGAAACACACATCTAGTCAAACCCATTGTTAAAAAAACAAAAAACTAAGAATGAAGGACAGAAGCATATTCGTCTCCACGTTTAAGGATGTCAAGGAAGAAGAAGAAGGTGAGGTCCTGTTCAGAATCCACTATAATGGGGTTTTTGATTATAGCCCACTCAGGTATGAACGAGGTTCATTAATTAATCTGTGTGCCTTTACCAGTGATAGGGATATATTTAGTTCAAGCCTTGATAATGTGTTATCAGAGATTAATGAACAAAAATGGGCGTTGTTTTTTTGTGATCCTAAACAATCCCTAGAAAATGGTTTGCATTTGATTCATATTGATGTTGATGTTCATACCTTGTTTGGAATGGCTGAAACAAATGACTCAGTTGATATCTTCATAGCCCACAAGCCCCAAAAGTTAGCACAATTTTACTTAAAAAACATCAGTTTTGAAGTTGTGGGTTGGGTAGAGCAGGATGCTAACTTTAGGATGCTTAGTCAAACACCTTTTAGGACTACAAGTCAATGGCAGGGGATCGATAAGAAAAAAATGCAGGGGAGTGGAACCAGGACACCAAGAGTGAAAGGAGGGGTAGTAATCAAGGACGAAGAAGGGGTTGTAGCTAAAAAAAGGGACAAAATTAAAGGAAATGGAAAAGGAAAGATGGTTGATGAAGAGGAGGTTTTGCCCAGAAAAAAAAGGAGACAAGTTGTTCAAGAATTTAAGCGAGGTTTAGACGGGAATGGGAAGGCCAAAATGGTTGAGTTTGCAGGGTTTGATGTTGAGAACTTGCCTGGGTTTGACTTGGAGGGGAAGGCTGAAAGGGTTGGTGGTGCTGCTGCAGATGTTTCAAGCGGTGTTAAGACACCCTTTCGGAGCAAAGAAAAGATTACAAACTGCGTCCTAGCACTCTTCGCCCAAAGGCGACCCTAGGTGATGTTTCAGTGATGAATACCATGTCATGTGTTAAATTCCATTAACCTGTAACACTACAGTTCATAACTTATATGTTTGTAATTTGTATACTTGTTTTAGCAGACAAAGTGGCAGCAACATCATCAACTTAGGCCTAACAGTTTTGTCGGTTCAACAGTTTATGGATATCAATCTCATCTGTGTAGATCATTTGAAGATTCAGCAGTTGAACGTTTTGAAGTTGGGCCCAAATTCATCTTCTATATTTTGCAACGAATCAGTAAATTAACATGTATCAGACAATGACTCCGTAGTATCAGTTATGTTCCAGTTTAATCAAACACTGTATATAGTTGACTGTTATAAGTCAACTAGCTAAGTAGTTGATAATGTATAAATTTGTTTGTTAATCCTGGGTAAATTTCTGTGAGCTATTACTTTCTTTACCAGTTGACTTTTATGAAGTCATACTTAAGTGGTGAGGACTCAGGAACACTGATATTATTTGTGAAAACAATATCACTTTTTTGTTTTGGTGGAATAGTTCTTGGGTTAGAATTAACTAGGTTGAGTTATAAATGTGATTGGACTATATTACCCTCGTGAAACTAACAGAAAAGAGTCGTTGACATAGGTGTTAGTGGTCAAGGGACCAATCTGGCATTTAATCGCTACTGTTTGGACCCGTGGCGATGATTATGCCCGGTTTCGTCCCATCGCGATCCTCCACTACAAGTTTAGGGACCAACGGTGTATTTTAGTCTAAATATAACTATACATTAGAGATGCATCGATTTGAATTAGATGCATCCCTAATTTTTTAGATGCATCATAATATATTTTCTAGCAAAAAATTAGATGCATATACATATATTAGATGCATTTCATCAAGTTAGACGAATCATATGCATTTTTCGTCCTCAGAGGGTCAAATTTGTTGCTAGTACTAATTTGCATCGTTTTCACTTCAAAATCAATTTCGAAACTAATTGTGATGCATCTAAATGAATAGAGATGCATCTAATTCAAGTCGATGCATCTCAAATATGCGATTATAGTTATTTCTCATTCTTCTCATTTTAAGTTTTCTTCTCACTGGATCCTTACCCGTAATTTTATATCAATGTTTATGTTTGATTACATATATGTGACATTTTGATCCAAACCAAACATGGGCTCTCACAAATATGAATGAAAGTTCTTAGTTTGTATAAACATACAGAAACCATGTTTGTACATGTATTGTATAGTCAAGTCTCTAGCTTGGACAAGTTTTGTCGTAGCGTCAAGTGTTTAAGCTTTTCAAGCTACGAACGAACCTCAAGTATACCCATTTTCGTAAAGAAAAGCTTAAGTTATGTGTTTAATATAACAAAAATGATTTAAAGATGTCCATGTTTATTTATGCTAATTAACTTCGTCTAACATGATCAAATAAAATAACACAAAGGGTGGTGCTATCGTACTCTCTAACCTTATTTACACCTGTGATGTTACAAAAATTAAGAAGCAATAGTTGGGGAAGAATTTTTTCTGAATTACTGTTATTTCTGCAACAAACTGACGGAAAAATACAACAAAAAGAAAAAACAAAACAAAATTGATCGAAATAATTTTATTTTTAGAACATATTAACAGTAAAATATACTCACCGGCTCTTATTCTTTCAATAAACTAACAAAAAATAAAATTAAAATTAAAATGTGCAAACATAAATATAGAAATGTAAAGATACGATTAACCTAGCACAAAAATGATATGAATAGGACAACAAAAGGAGCAAACAATCTTTACTAAAGAAAAGTAACTTTCAATACGGTATTTTACTAATATCGTCTTCTATGATGTATGGGGGAGGTTGAGACACGGACTACCTTATCTTTACCTACGATAAAGAGACTACTTCTGGTTTAACCAAAGGTAGAAAATGACCTCCGACCTTGCAGGAGGTGAAAATCGAACCCTTGACGGCTTGACCTTCCTCTCCATAATCAAATGTGTTAAACAATCTTTACACCAATGTTTTAAAACCCGGGTTGAACCGGGAACCGGTTAAGAGACCGGGCCGGATGTGACCGGGTTTTTGCCTATTTAAGAACCGGATTGAACCGGCGGTTTTTCATTGACCCAGTTTGATAAACCCAGTCGGGTCATGACTTTTGTTCTTTTTTTTTCTTCTTTTCTTTAAACAAAAAAATCTTTTTCTTTCCTCTAATACTAACAAAACGGTTTGGTCATTTCGTTTTCGCTAAACTCAAAATTTGTGTTTGGTTAAGTTCTATTTGTATGGACAAACATGTTTTAATTGAAAAGGTTTATAGTTAAATTGAAAAGTTAAAATCATTAAGACATGGTTAAGTTTTGATGAAAAGTATATGAATTTATGAAAATGCTGAGATCGTCAAATATGTTGCTATTTGGCTAAATGTGTAACTATGGACGTTACTGTATTACTTTTCTCATATTTCATTTAAGAGAGACTGACTATAATTGTTGTTGTATAACTTATATAGTGATAAACTTCTTATATAGCTTGACAGATCTAATAATCTTTCTATATGTAACTTATTGTTTACTTTTGTTCTTAAATATTTCAATCACATAAATAAGAAAATAGATATTTAAAAAAAAAATATCTACCAAAGATGTTATGAAAAATATACATATGTAGTATAGAACCGGTTCGACCCGACGGTTGAACCGGTTGAACCGGTAACCCGATGAACCGGCAACTCAACCGGGTCAACTAAAAAACCGGGTTTTAAAATATTGCTTTACACTAAAAATACGTAAATACTACTATAAACGTAAAAAGAAAAAACAAAAAAGTTGTTTCATATTTGACTTTTTTGTATCATTCTTTATCTCACACTTCTCAAGTCAAAACAAACACTGTAACAAACATAATTTATAAACACAAAATAAAATAAAATGAAAAATAGTAAACAAATAAACTGTTCACATACAGTAGCCAAGACCATGACTAGCCCCAAGACCACACCATATAACCCCAAAACACCACCCACTCACACACACTCCCTTCACTCATTTCTTAATCAAACCATCACACTAAAAATCACCATTTTCAAGCATTAATGGAAGATGATCAGCACACCAATTATCTTTTCAATGATTGGTCTTATTTCTGCCATGCAAAGGTAAAAAAAAGTTTCCATTTTTATCACTTATTTCATACTGTATCAGCCATCTCAAATTTGTCACATTTTTAGCTAACCTAACTTCTTTGTACTAATTACCAAAAAACTTATAATGTGTTTTTGTTAAAGTTTTATTTATATTTCATAAGCTCATTTTTTTAAAGATTATTTTAATTTAAGAGGTGTTTGTCTAAGCTTATTTTACGGGTTAATGAGCTTATTTAATATTAAGCTTAATTTTGTGGATTTGTGAGCTTATCTACTTAGCTTATAAAGTTCATAAGCTCAATTGTATAAGCTCATAGGCCCAAAAAGTTGAGATTACGAGCTTATCAAATTTTCAATAAAATCATAAATCTATCTAATAAGCTTAGACAAACACTTTGGTTATAAATACAACTCTAATTGGTCATGTCAAAGTTACTGAAAAGGGAAAAGTTTTAACCGGTTTTAGTCTGTGTGACGATGAGCTCAAAACCCGTAAATTAGTCAAACAAAAGGTCGGAAGCTTATAAATTTAACAAAATCTTTTTATTGCAACAGAGTACAGAAGAATTAACAGAATCATTATTAATCACAACAATGGAGCTTGAATCAACAAGAATCAAAGCAGAACAACAACTAAAGCTCAAAAACGAAGAACTAACCCATCTCAAAAGCCTTCTAAAAATAGCAATAATCGAAAAAACAGAAGCTCAAGCTCACTGCAAAAACCTTCTAAAAATAGCAACCACCGTAGCACCACCGTACTCCGCCGTATCAAGCATTTCCGACGAACAAGAACCCATTACAAATCATGGGTTTTCTTCCTCCGACTGTGAAGAATCCATTGTGTCATCTCCGGTGCCGGAAAACCCTTTTCCGGCGGATCAAGATTTTGGTTTTCCGGTGAAGGGTTTGCCGGAAAATGGGAGGTTTTTGGAGGCGGTGATAAAAGCAGGGCCTTTGTTGCAGAATTTGATGGTGGCTGGAGCAATGCCACTGTGGCGACACCCACCGCCGGCGGTGGATGTTCGCCGGATTCCGCCGCCGCCGGTGGTGAGTTATTTGCTTGATAAGAAAAGAGGGTTTTGCGAAGGGTCTGAGTCTTCTACTGAGACCAAGTATCAAAGGATCAGTATTAATTAAGTTTAGAAACCCGGGTTCTGGTCAGACCGCGTATATCTGAGTAAAAATGCTCGAGTAGCATGAACAGGGATATCTATCTGTTTAGTACTAGTATAAGATATGATTACAGTTTAATTGTTTTGTTAAGAGTTTATTAAGTAGGTTATTATTGGTATTATGAGGTGGAGGGATATTCTTTCCCATTTGTAAATTAGAAATCTACCCTAATACAATGGTTTTGTACGATATTTGATTTTAGTTGCAAACTAGCTTTAGAGCCCGTGCACGTCGGATATCTTTACATGATCGCATTAAAAGAATAACACGACATAAAATATAAAGTATAGATAGTATAAAGTTAGAGTTATTTATTAAATTTATAAAGTTATTAGTAAAAAACATGAAAACTGATAAATTTATCTAAGTTCATATAATTTAGAGTAAACTACACCGTTCGTCCTTGTGGTATACGTTGACCATCATGTTTCGTCCCTTGACCAAAAAAATTGCATCGTTAGTCCTTAACTGCGAATCGTTAGTCATCGTTGGTCCCTCACACTAACTGGTTGGACTAACTGGCATTAAGCCTTGTTAAGTGGAGGGTATTTATGTCTTTTCCCACCCACACCACTTTTCCCACCCTAAAGATTTTTCCCGCTTCTTTCTTTCTCATTTCCCACCATATATAACCATCCCATCACACCTAATTTTGTATTTTTCTTTCTTTCTTCCATTTACACATGTATTCACAATAGTTGAAAACACAGAAATGGTGAATTGTCACTGTGGAAGACGAGCAGTGGTGAGAACATCATGGACCAACATCAACCCAGGACGAAGGTTTTATGGTTGCCCTGATATGGTGCGCATCATGTGATTTTGTGAGTAAGAACATGGTTTTGATCTCTTTTATGATGTTATTAACTAAGTATTATTGTTTAATCTTCTTAATAGGCATCAGATTGCCCTTTCCTTGATTGGGTGGATCCCCCAATGTGTGGTCGATCTGTTAACATAATACCCGGACTATTGAGATCACTGAACAACTATCGAGGACAAATTCAAGAGTTGCAGGAACAAAGAGCAAGGATGAAGAAGTATCTATATGTTTCTTGGTCTTTTGTGTTGATGTGTGTTGTTTACAATTTGTTGACTTAAGTTAGATTTTAAGTTTAGTTCGTTTGTGGTGTTTAGGTGTTAAGTGCAATTTAGATCTTTTGTGGAAGTTAGCTGATTGTAAACGCATACCACTTTGTTGGTTCTATGAATGAAAGGCAGTTGTTGGTTTTGTATCATGGGTTGAATTTCTTCTTTTTGTGCTGAATGATACTGAAACAAGTAAAAGTCAGTTGTAAAAGTCTTTTTTTGTTCAATGAAATACCAAAAAGTGTACCTAAATTGACCCATTACTAATTAAGTCAAATGGAACCAATTACCAAACCCAAATTGACCCATTACTAATTTAGTCAAATGGAACCAATTACCAAACCCAAATTGACCCATTACCAGACCCAGTCAAATGGAAACCAAATACGAAACTCAAATTGACCCATTACCATTCTGAAATTGACCCAGATAGACAAGCAATTAAGTTAAAACTGCACATAAGTAAAAGTCACATTTTTGTAGACCAAATACAAAGTAGCCCTAGTACATCAAGACATGATCATACAAAATAGGCCTAGTACATCAAAGTTATGCAGACCAAATACCCATACTGCATCACAGTTTTGCAGACCAAATACAAAGTGATAATCCTAAAAGACCATTTCCAAATACATATTAGTAGTCTTAATTCAGAAATAAAAAGACACAACTATCAACCAAGAACAACAACTTTCTTCCTTGGTTGACATTTCTTCTTCTTTCCATCATCAACTGCAACTCCTTTACCTTTATCACCATCACCAGGTCTTCTTGCAGAGTTGTCATCTTCCCCAAAAGCACTTCTAGTTTTCATCTTCTTACCACCTCCCTTTGACTTTGATGTTCTTGGTCCAGTGCAACTCCTTGAGTTGTGACCTCTGTTTCCACACTTGTCACATGTCACGGTTTTGAGTTTCCTTGTCAGCTTGCCATGCTTGGACATATGCACCACATCAACCTCTGCCCTAGACTTCCTCCTTTGCTTTCTTGGTCTTCCAACCTGTGGTTGATGTTTTGGTGGTAGCAGAGTTGTTGGTACATTACATTTAGGCCAATGAACTGGACCTCTGATTGGGTTGATCTTGTATGAGTAAACCTTCTTCCATGTATCCAGCCTATTAAATGGAAATGCATTAATAATCCTACTGAATTCAGGCAATGTAAATGAAGTAATTGCACAATCAAAACAAGTTATTACATACCTATAAAATGGATGTACCCATTCCTCTGGTAATTCTACTGTTTGATTGTTAAGTGCCATATTCCAGTTGGTTGCTATGGCATGTTTACAAGGTATCCCAGTTAACTCCCACTTTCTACAGGTACATGTCCTTTGTTCCACATTCACCACACACTGATCATTCCATGGCCCACTTACCTCATAATAAATACCTCCTCCCCAAGTAACTGTATACTTACTTGCTTCATCACAGTTCAACTTCAAAATCTTTGTAGCAGTAGGTGTGAGTGGACCATCACATCTTTCAATCATTTTATTCACATTAACTATGCCAAAGGGTAAATCCCATTATTTGAGTTTCAGTCTCCACAATCCCATATGCCAAAGGGTAAATCCCATTATTTGAGTCAACACTTACAGCAGTAAGTAATTGACCAGGGAAAGGACCCTTCATGAATGTCCCATCTAGTCCAAGTATTTCTCTCAATCCAGCCTTGAATCCTTCTTTTAAAGGCCCTAAGCACACATATATTCTTTTAAAAACCCTTGTTGGACATGTATGATCTGCCTCAGCTTGCACCTGAATCTTCACAGTTGTGTTTGGATTGGCTTCCATCAACTCTAATGCATAACTTCTAAGCATCTTATATTGATGAGTATAATCACCTCTAACTTTCTTTTCAGCCTCTGACTTTGCTCTGAATGCTTTTTGTTCTGAAACAGCTAACTCATGCTTCCTTTGTAATTGCTCTTGCACAGCTCTGACAGGTATGTTAGGGTTTGATTGGAGTTGCTCAACAAGTTCTTTAGCAAACCATTTTGATGTGGCATACAAATTGTTTCTGGATTGTAAGCACTTATGAATAGATCTATGAGTTTTCACCTGCCATGTATCACTGCTTTTTAATTTGGATACTAGCAACACCCAGGGACATTTATTGGCATCATCCTCTTTCCTACTTGTAGGTCTTCCACCATTTATTATTCTCTCTTTTGTCTTTTTTGATGGACTAGCATTAACTGACTCAGACCCATTATGTGGCCCATTATCAAGCCCATTAACAGACCCAGCTTCACATGTGGGCAAAGTTGGTATAATACCCCTGCAGACAACCCTCACTCTTTCCTTATCATTTTTTTCCATCCTAAGTTCCCTCCTTGTTTCAATTGAATGCTCCTTAACTAGGTCTTTTACTTGTTCCCTGTTTCCAAAGTTCTGTCCCACATAAAAGTATGTCTTGTACACCTGGGTTGAAGCATGTGCCTGTTTCCTAATCTGTTTTAACTTCCTTTTTCTCAACCTATCAAGTTCATTTTCTTCATCTGAAGCACTCTCAAAATAATCATTATCCATAACTTGTATATCCTCTTGTGCTTCTTCATTATCAGATATTTCATCTCTATTCCTACATCCCATGAACTCAACAGTTTCATCAATGTTGCAACGGAAGTCTTCCATGTCAACCTCAACCTCAGGAACATAGTTTTCTTCATCCATAATGTAATCACTATCCTGGCTATCATCATCACTAGAATCTGAGTCCTGATTCCCTTCACTATCCTCACTAGAAACACAGGTTTCATTCTCTACATCATCCATATTATCAACATCTAATGTAACATTTTCCATACTATTTAGATCTAAATCAACATTTTCAGGTCCATGTTCTAACATATCATCTAAATCAGCAAAAGGATCAAGGTTTAGGTCTACTGAAGCAACATAAGGGTCATAAGAAGAATAAAAATCATTCACAAATTCACTATCTCCCTGACTAGGTACAACCTTAGCAGCACTACCTTCACCTACATCTTTAGTGACACCACTACCTTGACCTACATTGACACTACTTTGTGTACCTACATTGCATGCATTCTCATCTCTAATGCATTTCCTAACAACTGGTGTAATACCTGCTTTGGACAAACTTGGTTCATCTAACTCTTCTATCAAAACCCCTTTGTTTTTCACTGCTGGAGTAAAATAAAGGTCAGCCATTGTTCTTTCATGCTCAACATATATTTCAATGAATTTGTGACCTTCTTCAACATATTTTGCCAAAAAAAGAACATCTTGGTCACTGGCTAAAGGTTGTAGGCCACTATCTAAATCACCACCAGGTTTAAGAAAATGATAAAACATTACTTTGTGGCCATCATTACCTAACTCTTCTACAATGGCATCCATCTCATGCACAGAAAACTCATCAGAGTCTAACTCATCTACAATCTTTGAAAAGCCATTAATGTACCTCCTATCAGGGGCTACAGTGAAAGAGCCTCCATAATGCACCCTTATTGAAAACGCAGTACGTAGGCCAGCTGAAAAAAAATTATGATTAGGGTTTATTAGGGTTTATTCAATGTTGGATCAAATTAACCCAACAAAAACAGAGTATCAGTGAACTTTGGATAAACAAAAAATTGCATAAAATAAGAAAACTTACCATAAGCTACATTTGGATCAAACTCAACTTGTGATTCTCGTATTACATACCCCATGGGTAGCACCATTTTTGTCACATTC
Organism: Chrysanthemum seticuspe; assembly: GCA_019973895.1. NCBI lineage: Eukaryota > Viridiplantae > Streptophyta > Magnoliopsida > Asterales > Asteraceae > Chrysanthemum > Chrysanthemum seticuspe. The sequence continues at coordinate 273,865,098 of BPTQ01000001.1, read as the reverse complement.
AAGGTTGCAGTTGGTGTGTGTTGGTGTGTGTTTTTTTGTTTCGGGGTATGTGATTGAAATGAAAGGTAGATGAAACAATTAATAGTGGGTAGGAAAAGACATAAATACCCTCCACTTAACAAGGCTTAACGCCCGTTAGTCCAACCAGTTAGTGTGAGGGACCAACGATGACTAACGATTCGCAGTTAAGGACCAACGATGCAATTTTTTTGGTCAAGGGACGAAACTTGATGGTCAACGTATACCACAAGGACACATTAATTAGACATAGACTCCCACAACCTTAGTTTAGATAATTAGATAATAGTAGAGTAATCGGTAGAAATACCAACGCAACTAGGAATAAGACGTGACACTCATTAATTAGACGAAACTTGATGGTCAACGTATACCACAAGGACACATTAATTAGACATAGACTCCCACAACATTAATTAGACGAAACTTTAGACACACAACGCAACTAGGAATGTTGGAATCACTCCTAAACAGTATTTCAAGTATTTATATTTCATATGTAATAGGTAGCTTTGTTATGGCCTTTATGTTTGTTTAAGGTCAAGCTTATGTAGAAGGCCCATAAGCTTGATCCAAGCCCAATAAGGAATAGGGAAGGAGAGGGAGTGTTGCCCTAGCTCCTTGCCTATATAAACTATTGTAAACCCTCATTTGAGGGTTGGTTGTTCAAGTTATTCTCTTTCACTCACTCTTTTCCCTTAACCGGTATTACTATTACGTGTGTGTGTGTGTTTAGCTTGTTCATCCGCCTTCATCTCTTTCTCTATAAGCTTGTGTTGTAAAACTAGTGACCTAACAGTGGTATCAATCGCCAAATAGTTGGGTGTACACTTTGTTTTTGAAGTTTTGGTTTTGGGTATTACGCGTAAAGATAACACAATCTTTGGTTCGCTTAAAAATTGATTTTTTACACTTTTGAATCCAAGATTCTTGTACTTTCAACGTTATTAGGTGTTAAACTATTGGTTTTTGGCAAAAAGTTTGGAACTTTACGTGTTTTTCCTTGTTTTTAAGCTTGTTTTTGTACGCAAGTGTTATCCTTCTTGCAGAAATTCTCGGCATACAAAAAGCATTCAACGAATCGGGTAGATGACCTTCTTGCATACAAAAAGCATTCAACGAATCGGGTAGGTGTTAAACTGAGTTGTTAAATTGTCAAAAACAGTTCTCCGCATACAAAAAGCATTCAACGAATCGGGTAGATGACCTTCTTGCAGAAATTCTCGGTTTGCAAAACAAAATTAAAGAGTTTAAAACTGTTGTTTACAAACATGGTGAATCAGTAACAGCTATAGAAAAGTTTACCTTAAAACCTAATCCAAATGGATATGGAAAAAATCTAGCTGATTACAAACCAAAGCTTTCACTAAAAACATTCAAACCAACTCCTGAAGTGTCCAGTGCAAAATACAAAATTGATAATACTGTCATGAGTGTTGTTGAATACCATCGTCAAGAGGAATTAGATGCAGAAGACGAGAGTCGATCAAAATTAAAAAATGTTGTTTACAACAAACCTTTTAATTATAAAAACGCGGTCACTTTCGTCACACCAACGGATTCTTCTAACACACTAAGGGTTATCATCAAAACACCCGAGTCTTCTATTGTTAATCCCAAAACAGTCCTTGCACAAACTTATGGTCCTTTACCTTCCATTAGTGAAGTAAACTCAAAACCTGAAAATCGAAAAATTCTTCGATATTTTGACATTTTCATGGCTGACCTCAAAATTTTACAACATGAGATAGAATATCGATCTGAAATCAAAGTTGAACATTTTCAATCGCCTCTGGCGCGAGAACAAAGAGACATTTTTCAGAAAAATCTTTTACCTAATGTTAAAAACTTGAAAAGTTGTGCAATTGCCTGGGAAAAGGATTTTCATAAGGAACTTGGGGTAATGAAAAACGTTTTCGAGAAAACAGAAACATCTATTACTAACACAAAACGCAAAAAGAAACTATTGAGAAAAGATGTTGATCGACTCTTGGAAGATGTTATCTGTGCTGATATCCATAATGTTGTGCTATTCTATTCGTTGCCATATGCATCTGATCATATCTCTGCTGATATTGTTGAAACTGTTGCAACTGTTGAGAACACCGATAATGTGCTTCAGATCGAGTCTTTAAGAGCTGAAAATAAACGATTACACACGGAAATTTACAATGCAAAACGACGTCTACATTGGTGTGAAAAAGATATTCACAACCATCAACTTAGTTTTCAAAAAAAAATCGCTCAATTGAGTGCAAAATCTTCTGATACTAAAATTGAGCATCTGGATGATCAAAACGTGTCTTTGAAAAGTCAAATCTCAAAATATGAACAAGAACTTTTAAAAGTCAAACAAGAATATGGTGTCATATTTGATTTACTCAACAAGACTCGAGATGAAGCATCAAACGAACTTGATCACTATCTTGCTCACACTAGAGAAGTCATGAATTTTGCTGGTAATCTTCGTTCTGAAAATCAAAATCTGATTCACACAATCTCTAAGTTACGGGAAATGTTAGGAAAGTATGAACAACTTCCGCCTACTGTGATTAAGAGATTAGCACCAGTCACACTTAGTAATCGTGAACCTAGAATTCCCACTGCCAAATCACAAGTTGCTAATGTGTTTCCCTCTACTGAAACAGGAATAGTTGCATCTTTTCCAAACGTCCGCACTTCACAGCCTAGGAGCACTCAATCGAAGAATAGGAAGTTGCGACCTAAGAAAAGATCAATAAGGAATGCTAAAGTAGAAGAACACCCTAGGAATCTGAATAAAACTCATGTTACTTCCACTATAGATGTTGCGTCTGGCAAATGTAATAGAAATAGTGATGTAACGAATGCTAAACCGTTAAGTACCTTTGATATTCAGTCTGATGCACCTTGTGATATTTGTCAAAAGAGTATGAATTCTGATTGTCATGACAAATGTGTTGCTAAAGCTATAATCTCTAGATTACGGAATCCTAAGAATCGGAATGCCTCTAGGCCCACTAATCATTCTAAGTCTGTGCTTGGTAAACCACCTTCCTTAGATTCTAAGGCAACCATTGCTATCACAGTAGCTCCCGCTACACCTCCTAAGACTACAGTACCACCTAGTGTTTTCACTAAGACTAAAGCAAAGAGTAGTTATAGATGGCAGAAATGGATATATAACACACTAGGATTTAAGTGGATGCCTAAAATTCTCAATGTGTGTATGTCTAATATACCTGCTTCGGAACCCTCTAACATTTCGGGTTCCACATCTACTTCTATTCCATCTGTGTCGTCTGTGTGTAATGCAGGTGATACAGATCATTCTCTGGATTGTTGATAGCGGTTGTTCCCGACACATGACAGGCAACCTTAAACTGTTATCCAACTTTATTGCAAAGTTCATTGGCACTGTCAGATTCGGGAACGATCACTTCGCAGCCATCATGGGCTACGGAGATTATGTTAATGGGAACATCGAAATAAGCAGGGTTTACTATGTGGAAGGCCTCGGTCACAATCTGTTTTCAGTAGGTCAATTTTGTGATGGAGATTTGGAGGTTGCTTTCAGGGAGAAAACTTGTTTCATTCGTGATCTACAAGGAAACGATCTTATGTCTGGCTCGCGTAATTCCAGTCTCTACACTATCTCTATGCAAGACATGGTTGCTTCCTCTCCCATCTGCTTACTTTCAAAGGCAACATCTACAAAATCCTGGCTATGGCACCGTCGTCTCTCACATCTAAACTTTCAAACCATCACCAATCTTGCTCGACACAAACTAGTTGAAGGACTCCCACGATTCCGGTATTCAAAAGATCACCTTTGCTCAGCCTGTGAACAAGGGAAAAGCACTCGTGCTCATTTTCCTTCAAAGGTGGAACACAGCTCTCAGCATGTGCTTCATCTTCTTCACATGGATTTGTGTGGCCCCATGCGCGTGCAAACGATAAATGGCAAACGCTACATCTTAGTAATCGTTGATGACTACTCTCGATGGACTTGGGTCTACTTTCTTCGTAGCAAAGACCAAGCTCCACAAATGATCATCACCTTTCTCACAAAGATACAGGTTCAGCTCCGCAACACCGTCAGAATCATCAGAACAGACAAAGGAACTGAATTTGTTAACAAAACCCTTCGTGAATTTTATGAGAAAGTGGGAATTCAGCATCAAACATCTATTGCACGGACACCTAAACAAAACGGAGTTGTTGAAAGACGAAACCGAACGTTAGTGGAAGCTGCAAGAACAATGTTAATCAATGCTAAACTTCCAGATTACTTATGGGCAGAAGCTGTATCTACTGCATGCTATACTCAAAACCGTTCCATGATCACAAAACGCCACAACAAAACACCTTTTGAGCTTGTCCACAACTATAAACCGAACCTCAAACACTTTCATGTATTTGGATCCCTTTGCTATCCAAATAATGATCGTGATGATTTTGGAAAGCTAAAAGCCAAAGCTGATATTGGAGTCTTTATTGGATACTGTGACAATTCTAAAGGTTTCCGAATCTGGAATCGTCGAACTAAGGAGGTTATGGAAACGATTCATGCTCATTTCGATGAACTCACGGAAATGGCTTCTGAGTATAACAGCTTAGAACCCGGACACAACCGTTTAAACTTCCCTCAACCCCCATCATCAGCTGAAGAAAGCCCTCAGCTAACTCGTCAACAAATGGAAAGGTTATTTGCTCCTCTGTTCTGTGACGACATTGATGAACGTGCTCCTGGTGTATCCGCTGTTTCCGCTGCACAACCTGATAATATTCCTATACCTGATACACCTGCTACAACAACTACTGTTGAAGATGCACCTACACCAATTGACTCCAACACAACAGTTGAACACACCGCTTCCAACAATGATGAACCAGCTGATGATATTCTGAATGAAGTACCCCCACCTGCAGATTTTGATCCAAATGCGTTCTTCAACCCGTTTGCCAATGAGACTGCTGCACCAGATGTTGCGGAATCTTCAACAAACCATTTGAATCCTCAGAATCTGCACAATGTATATCAACATCAACCCTCTACACATAGATGGACTAAAGACCATCCTCTGGCTAATATTATTGGCAACCCGAATCAACCAGTCGTTACGAGACAACGTCTTCACTCAGATGGTGAACACTGCATTTATGCACTCACTGTCTGCCAATCTGAACCTAAAAACATTAAGGATGCAATGACAAAAGACAACTGGATTGAATCCATGCAAGAAGAACTCAATCAATTCAAACGTCTTGAAGTATGGGAACTGGTTGAAAGACCAACAGGGGTCTACGTCATTGGTCTAAAATGGATTTGGAAAAACAAATTGGATGCTGAAGGGAATGTCATCCGAAACAAATCACGGCTAGTTGCTAAGGGTTATCGTCAGGAAGAAGGGATAGACTTTGAAGAATCTTTTGCTCCGGTTGCTCGTCTTGAGGCTGTTCGGATATTTCTCGCGTTCGCGGCTCATATGAACATGACGGTCTATCAGATGGATGTCAAAACGGCGTTTCTCAATGGGCAACTTAAAGAAACGGTCTATGTCAGCCAACCAGATGGATTCGTTGATCCTGAGTTCCCGAACCATGTTTACAAACTGAACAAAGCCCTATATGGTCTCAAACAAGCCCCTCGGGCATGGTACGATAAGTTATCATCTTTCCTCATTGCCAATAATTTCACCAAAGGCTCGGTTGACCCAACTCTTTTTATATAATATCACGGGGCACACATCTTAATTGTTCAAATTTACGTGGATGACATCATTTTTGGGTCAACACATAAAAAGTTTTCAATCGCTTTTGCAAAACTAATGAAGAAAAATTTTGAAATGTCCATGATGGGTGAACTTACGTTCTTTCTTGGACTGCAAGTTCATCAATCACTCCGTGGTATTTTTCTGAGTCAGTCCAAATATGCCCTTGAACTGTTAAACAAATTTGGAATGATTACCTGTGATACTTATGCCACACCAATGGCTCATACCAAGAAATTAGACGCTGATTTACATGGGAAATTGGTTGACCCTACCAAATACCGAAGTATTATTGGGTCTCTCATGTATCTAACAGCTAGCAGACCTGATATTGTCTTTGCTGTTTATCTATGCTCCCGTTATCAGTCGCGTCCAACTGAAACCCACCTCTCTGAGGCTAAAAGAATCCTCCGATACATCAAGGGAACCATTAATTTGGGGATCTGGTATCCGAAGGATTCTGGTTTTGAACTAATAGCTTTTTCAGACGCTGATCACGCAGGATGCTTAGACTCAAGGAAAAGTACTTCAGGAGCTCTACAATTTCTCGGTGATAAACTGGTGTCTTGGCAATCAAAGAAACAGGACTGTACATCGCTGTCATCAACCGAAGCAGAATATGTAGCCATGTCCGCATGTTGTGCTCAAGTCATTTGGATGAGAACACAACTCAAAGACTATGGTTACGTATTTGACAGAATCCCGATATACTGCGACAATCGGAGTGCCATTGCAATCTCGTGCAACTCAGTTCAGCACTCGAAATCAAAGCACATCGATCTACACTATCATTTCATCAAGGACCATGTGGAACAGGGTACAGTTGAATTATACTTTGTGGGTACTGAATACCAATTGGCAGATCTTCTCACAAAAGCCTTGCCTCCCGCTAGGTTTAATGAGTTGGTCCACCGGATTGGTATGAGGTGTTTGACTCAAGAGGAATTGGATGACCTCCTAAAACAGTCTTAAAAACCTGTCAAACACCAAAACATCTCTTGTAAATAAATAAAATCTTTCAAAAACAAAATACAAAAATATAAAACCTGATAAAACAACAAAAATATTCTCCTCATCTATTTTCTTTCACATGGCAAGTACATTTCTTCCGTCAACACTTGCATCTATCAGTATTTTTCCGATCAAGTGTTGAGGGGGAGAAAATTTTCGCTTAACCGTTTCAAATCATAAGTGTACTTGCATGTTATCTTATCTCGGTTGTTTCGTTATACAAATGATGGTGGACTTTCTGGCTCAATGACACTCCTCGGACTAAAACTCTTAAACCGTTTAATTTTATCAAGCCGAGGGGGAGTGTCGTCATGATTCTTTCTCAAATAATCTTTGTGTGGTAACCAAAATGGATGTTAAATGGCTTTGTTTGAAAAAGATATGGTGGAGGGACCAAAACTGTCAAAATGGTAAAGTCTATTTTAATAAAAACCCCACCTAACTCTTTCACTCCTCATTCGTTTTCTTAAAATCAAAAGATCCTACGCCTAACAAACATTCAAGAAATCTGTGCTTTTGATCTTCATTTTGTAAGTAGTTTCTTGTGTAAAACATGTTTCTAAGCAAAGGTTTTTTATTTCATTCAAATCCTACGGCTAAAACAATTTTTACGCGTGATTATGTGTTCTACGCATAAGCGTATGAACACACAATCATTGTGTGTATGTTTGTGGTAAAATGGATGGTCTCAAACCGTTTCTTAAGCATCAAGGATAACATTTTTACCATCAAAATCCACCCAGAAACTCAAATTGATGAATTTTGAAAACTAGGGTTCATATGACGAATTGGGTTTTTTCTAAATGAGAAGTCTTTTGGTAAAAAATGAATGTTGGGATATGGTCATAAGGCTTTGAATTGATCATTTCCATTGTTGAAAACCACCCAGAAACACGAATTGGACATCAATTCGAAACTAGGGTTTAAAGTTCATAAACTTTGGGTATTTTTGATTCACAACGTTTTGGATGTTATAACTTGGCCTAAAGTAGCTATCAACCCTCTAGAGCTACCAGAATCAATACGGTGAACATTCCATGGCTAGATTTCATACGCGTAAGACTAGGGTTTAGACTACGCGTATGTGATTCTACGCGTAACAGTTAACATGGACTAGGATGTTGTTATCTGTGATAAATTGTTGTTTTGTGTGAACATTGATGAGTTGATAAATTTATTTCAGGCTTTGCTACGCTTAAACACTCAGAATCAAGGTCATAAGACTCTCTACGCATAAGGATCACCCTACGCGTAGTCATGTTATGCGTAAAATAAAACCTACGCATAACTATTACGCGTAAGGTTCTACAGTGGGATTACGCGTATCCTGTGAAGGATATGCGTAAACTGTGACCTCTACGCATAAGGTCTACTCTTACGAGTAAGCCTTACGCGTAAGGTTCTTATACGCCTACGCGTAAGGTCCCCTTTTTCCTACGCGTAACATTTCTTACGCGTAAGAAAGGATCCTACGCATAAGCTTTCGCCTACGCGTATGTCGCAACTGTTTACGCGTAACTTTGCCATTTCTACGCTTAAGCCATTTTTGACCTTCATTATGAATTGTTACGTGTACAAAACTTGTTAATAAACTTATCATAACGTCACGAATCCAATAATGTCACTAATAAACCAAAACGTTTGATATGTTGTGAACAATAAGTGATAACATAAACTTTAAAACTTAAAGTTAACTAACTCACGAAACATTTCACGACGTCATTAGACTATTGGACATACAAGTGACTTAGGACTCGTAACAATCATTGACGTTGTACATTAAATAACTAGACAATAAGACCTTCTGTTGACTAACATTATGTCTTTCGATATGTTGGTTCTTTTGGCTAATATTATTTCAGATCACGACATGGCTGCTCAACCAAACATGGATGCACCAAATGTTCTCTCCATTGCTGACATCTACCCTAATGGCTACCCAATGAAGATTGGAAAGAATAATCTCCGAGTTGACTTTAGCACTCTCACTTGCTCTGAATCTTCATGTCTCATTGCTATCGATATTCTGAGGACTCACCCATATCAGAACATGCTTACTCACTCTGCAACCATTCCTGAGATCTACATCCAACAGTTCTGGAATACTATGGAAAGGGTCAAAGGAAGGACTGTTGTGACAGTGACTCTAAACCACAAACAAGTCACTATTACACCTGCAGATTTAAGGGCTGCTCTCCTTATTCCTGAAGTCAATCCAACCAAACTTTATGCCACACCTGCTGAAGAGTTAACTCTCCGATTCTTAATCAACATCGGTTATGATGAGGCTACAGGAGTAATCACCAAGCACTCTCACGTAGAGCTTAAGAGTATTCCTCAACCATGGAGAACACTCTACATGATCATCACCAAGTCTGTTTCTGGTCGTGATAGCGGCTATGAGCATCCTAAGCTCATAGAACTGCAAATATTTTGGGCATTTGTCAACATGAAACACATCGCCATTGAAGCTCTGATTTGGGATGACATGATGTCATTTCTCAACAAACTTGGCTCAAAGATTCCCTACATCAGATATACCAAATTGTTGATCCAGAGAGCACTTGGACTTCACCCTGACATTCCCAAGAGGCTCAATGACCCAGACAATCACGATATGTTGACGGAACCCATTCTCACTGTTAGAATCAAGGAAACGTCCACAAAGAAACAAGGTGCTGTATTGCCAGATTTCCTTCTAACTGAAGATGTCAGAAAGCTCGAAACGTACCAAAGATATCTGGAAGCAGTTAGACAAGGCAAAGTTGGTCATCTTGACGAAAAATCTTCTGGAACACCTGTCAGGAGAACCAGAAGAGGAAGTGCAGGAAGCACAACAAGTTCTGCGAGTCAAAGGAAGGTTCCTAAAAGGAAAGCTCCTTCTATAAGGATTGTTCCCGTAAAGGAAGCCGAACCTATCCCCACACTTGAACCTCAAAGACAACTTAGGGATGAGAGCTCTGAAGATACTGAGACAGATGAAGAGGTTCATTACTCTGCAACTGCAACCGAAACACCTGCCTCAGTGACAAAACCTCCAAGTCCTCCAGCTGTCCAAGAAAAAGGGAAGACTCCAGCTATTGTACCTTATGATGAGAGCTCTGAAGATGAAGAAGAGCAATTGGATAAATCATACAGGAAAAAGTTTCACAACGTCCGACACATTCAAAAGGCCGCTGATTTTGCTAAAGATCAAATGGGTGGCCCCGGAGGATCAAGTGGTGCTGCCCACTCCTCTCCAGATCCTGATGCGGTTAATCAACCCGATAAGGGATCTGGTGCCACCACTCTTCTGCAACAACAACCGCCTGTTGAAGACACTATTGTGTATGATTTTGAGAAGCAGGAAACTGAGAAAGAAAAGTCTAAGGATGACGAGGATGATTATACAAAGTTTCTTCTAGACAGTCCAACTCACTCAAAGGAGAAAACCTCAGAAACTCCTAAGGACATGAAGTCTCCTCATGTCTCCTCATCATCAGACTCTTCATCTCATTCATCACCACCACCATCAACTAAGTCAACCAGATCATCATCCAAATCCGTGAAGAAACCACCAAAGTCTTGGATTTCTCAAACACATGCAAGAATTGTGAAAGCTGTCAAACAAGTTAGAAAGAAGGACATGCTCCACAGAAAACTTAATTGGTATGCTGAACAAATGCAGTACTTACATGATGAGAATGACAAGATGCGGAAAGATAGGAAAGCTATTCAGGATTTCATGAGAAGTCATCGTCAGGAGGAACTGAATGAAATGATTGAAGGATACACTCATAAGTATCTTCAGGATATCATTCCTAAAGTCCAAAAGGAACTGGAAAAGTCAGCAAGAGAACAAACCCACAAGTTTCTTCTCGACACTGTCCCCAGTGTGACAAAAGAAGTATTTTCCAGACAACTCACCCCTAACATCGTAGCATTGGTCAAACATACAATGGCAAAAGAAGCTGATCTCTCCGAATCTGAGTTAATCGCTAAACTAGTGATGCAAATGTCAAAGAGATCTGGAACGTTTACTTCAGATGAAGCTAAATTTTTCGAAATTCTACTTGACTATCAACTCAGATCATCATGCAAGGAGTCAGCCACTCAACACAAAAGACCAAGAGATGACGATGATAAGGATAAGGACTCTGCACCTAAACGTCAGAAGCAGTCTGGTCAATCTACATCTATGCCACCTCCTCCACATCGAACTTCTTCTCAACAAAAGTCTTCTCCACCACGGTCTTCCACTGATAAACCTCGGGACGATTCCGAGTTACCACCCTTGACTCAGAAAACTGGTGATCACTTTGAGTATACGGGTGGTGACGATGAAGAGGTCCTTGAGCCCCAACAACAACCCTCCTCTCCCAAACAAGTGAAGAAACCCGAATCATCATCAAGGCCTTCTAAAAGCAAGAAAAAGACGACTCAGCCTGATGTCGTATCATGGCTAGATGACGATACAACCGCAGAATTTGAATGGTTTTCTACTCTTGTTAACGACACTCCCTACCCTGAAGAAGGTCAAGAATTGGTAGACGGTAGTACACTGGAGCATGCAAAAATCTTGCAAGAACGATTCCGTGTGAAGAAGATGACGAAATCCGAGTTGAAGCGCATCAAGAATGACGCATTCCTTCTGTTGAAAAACAGCTCGGAAAGTGCAATCGAGGTTGAATATCACCTTGAAAACATTGCTCGAGCCATGTCTAACAACATGGATTGGCTCAACCCAGAAGCAAACATCGACTTCACTAAACGGAACAACCCTCCATATTACACTGACTGGACCAAACCTCTACCAACAATCGGCCAACCAGATGAACCAAGGATTCCCTTCAGATATTTCTTCAACAAAGACCTGGAATTTCTTCTCCATGGTGGCAATGGTTCACAAAAATACGCTACATCATTGACTCTTCCATTCCCAGCAGCTACCTACTCAAACTGCATAGCTATCGAGGAACGTGCAAATCACTTGTTCTCTGACAAAGTGCAAGCATACGACCAAGATGCATTGTATGGGATTCATCACTGGCCCGAACGCCGAAGAATCTACTACAGAAGCTGCCTGGTTCAGAAGTCTCAACATGAAGTGTATTGCTCAAAGAACATCGTAGCCATCAAACACATTGATCTCAAGTCTAAATGGGACTACACATTCTTGAAGAATATCATAGTCAAACGACAAGATGAACAAGACTATGAATTCTCAGAGGCTGACTTTGAGAACTTGTCACTCAACGACATCGAAGACATGTACCTTGCCAAAGTACAGGGTCGTATGAGACAATTCTCGACTGAAATTCAACGTGAATTTATCAAGTCAGTTCTCATCTTCATTAGACGCATTGTGATCAAAGAACGTGTCGAAGATATACAGATGGCTGTTGAATCATATCAGAAACTTGTAAACTTCACTCCACCACAGCTTGATCTTCCTGACATCAACCAGCTCAAACAACTTACGCTCATCAGCAAACCTTTCGGCATTGTTTACCGCAGTGAACTTCGCAGAAACTGCTTAATGGCGTGTAGTGAGCTCCACAAATTCGGGGATCATACCTTGAAGATGGTTAGGGATGGATTGGCGTACAGATTGAAGGATATACGCCTGAAAGTTGGGAATCCTAAGCGCTGGAACTCTCAGGATAGAAGGGATGTGAGAAGGATCATCACCATGATTGATGAACGGTTGTTCAGAAGGGATCAGTTCAGACGCCTGGAGAGCTATGTTGGTGGTAGACCCAGGATAAACATCACCGGCTTTCAACGCCCTGTGCGCACTCCTGGGAACATCACTGCACTTCCTGGTACCCCTTGAATTGTTTCCTTCATATGATTTTGGATGAATGTTTATATATGTGAATGGCTTGTGCACACATAACAGTGTACAACCCGTAATGGTCAAGAAAGGACCCTGTGGTACGCCTCAGTGCCACAATCCTTATAAAAGGAGCGAAAGCTTCTTATTTTTGAGTAAAACCTATCAAACCTTTCATTTTTTAAGGTTTTGCTCAAAAAGACAAGTACTTCCCCATATGATTTCAAAATCTCAACCGTTTATCACTAGTTGAGGGGGAGTATTTGATTAAAACTTTGTTCACAAATTGTTCACAGTGGTCACTCTTCCCGCAACACTCAAAATGGTCATATTTATTCTCAACCGTTCAAAAATAACATTTTTATATGCCATTTTTGAGGGGGAGAAAATTTGTGTGATAAGAAATATGTTGTGCTGAATGCAAATGAATCCGTGTACCTCAGACTTAACCAACGAATTGACGGTACAAAACTGTCTATAACTCGAAAAGACTTGTCCTGGACGGGTAATAATTTCAAGCTAGTTCGCTAGTGATGTAAACGTGTCTCGCAAAGGACTCGTCTTAGTAGAAGGTACCATTCGAGAAGCTCTTGATAGACATGAACTCTGACGGGTATGACAACCTTTCGAGGTTTGTCTACACCTTCAAGGTAGTTATTAGAGCTAGTTGTCACCTAAAAGCTGACAATGTAACTCTTTAACTATTCAACGTAACCGTGTCTCGCGGGAGATTGTCTATCTTTAGTGGATCAATTCATAAAGTGCGCGCTCTTTCCTCACTGTGCATTTAACCATTAAAACTATTAAGCACATGTGGAGGGGGAGTATTTATGCAAAAACTTATCTCTCACTGTGGTTCAAACATGTTTTTCATTTACAAACCCTTTGAGAGATATTTTAACTTACAGTGGTTATAATGGCAAACATAGGATAGTCATGGAGTTATAAGGTGACTAAGGTTAGGAATAACCGTCCTATGATCCGCCAGAGCCGGAGGGATCTACCCAAGGACACTACCATTAGTTAGTGTTAGAAGTCCTTAGGAATGATTATAAAAAGGAGAAAATGAGAATCGGAGAAAGAAGGAGTTGAAGAATCAAAAAGAAATGTAAAGTAAAGGGTGAAAAGAAATAGCCCTCCAGATTATTCAACTTAGGGCAGACACCGGGTTCAATTCATATGCTACTGGTTGTCACTTAGTGACACTGGTATTGAAGATTAAAAGTCGTCATGGACCCAGTGACGCATGCACTAAACCTTCTTAGCCACTCAAGTTTCTCTCAACAGAAATTTGTTTCATTCTCACAGGGAACCCTACATAAACTATTGGCTTTCTCTTAGAGATCGCTGGTATTGAAGAAGGAGACCCTCTCCCTAGTCTCCGCTCAGGAAAACCAAAACGCACTATTGAGTCTAGAGCCACGAGATTCATCAAAAGATCTCTTAGGAACACTTGACATTTAATCACTTGTTGATCAACAAATAAGATCTTCAGTGATTCAGTGGTTCATATCGAGTCCTTCACAGATCTTAGCAATCTGTCGAGAACATTTATGAGAGGTTCACATCTGTGATCCTCAGTGATTGAATGGAAACTCCTGCCGGGGTCAACATCAAACAGCCCTGACAGCAGGTCACTTCGGTAACTCCCCGTGGATTACGCGGAGTGTGTCTCAAACGGTCTACAGTCGTGAGGTGATGCTTCGGTGTACCTCAGCGACTCATCTGAACTGTAGATGTACTTCGGTACATCGCGTTATCTCACTTGTGGGACTCCAGTTCAGGAACGGCCTTTGTAAGAATTAGAGTTGTGTTTTCACACTATGCTGTTAACACTCTCGAAGTTCAAACTTGTAAGTGCCGGAAACCGCTTATTACTAACCGTTTGAAATGTTTTCTTCTTATGGAAGCTCCGGAGCGGGATGATCGTGCTGATTCTTCTCATGCTCACGCCAACATCATCACTAATGAAAGTTCTATTCGAATGCAACACAACAGTCAGAATGATTCTTCATCAATCAAAGAATCTACAAAGTTAAAGACTTACAGAACTTCATAAGTATTGATTTCCAACGTCAAAGAGCGTGTGAGCATGTTGAAGAATGACGTGGAGACACTGGAGCAGCGAAGCAGACCTGAGGCAGACTGATGCAGACAACAACATACTATCACTTTCACCACAAAGAACAATGATCAAAGAACAAAGTTAATGATGACGTCAAAACTTAACTGTTCAAAGATAACTATCTCTCTACACTGGGGAGATTGTTCGAATCAAGACAATTCCTCTCACAAGAAAGAAGAATGTCAGAAGACGTCACAGCTACTATTACATCAATGCCTTCACCGTTTACATTCATATATACTTGAGGGGGAGATTGTTGGAATCACTCCTAAACAGTATTTCAAGTATTTATATTTCATATGTAATAGGTAGCTTTGTTATGGCCTTTATGTTTGTTTAAGGTCAAGTTTATGTAGAAGGCCCATAAGCTTGATCCAAGCCCAATAAGGAATAGGGAAGGAGAGGGAGTGTTGCCCTAGCTCCTTGCCTATATAAACTATTGTAAACCCTCATTTGAGGGTTGGTTGTTCAAGTTATTCTCTTTCACTCACTCTTTTCCCTTAACCGGTATTACTATTACGTGTGTGTGTGTGTTTAGCTTGTTCATCCGCCTTCATCTCTTTCTCTATAAGCTTGTGTTGTAAAACTAGTGACCTAACAAGGAATAAGACGTGACACTCAACCATCAATAGGAGATAATTAAGGAGTAATACAAACTAAGTAAACACATCTTTAAACTATCATACGAGCACACATTAATTAGACATAGACTCCCACAACCTTAGTTTAGATAATTAGATAATAGTAGAGTAATCGGTAGAAATACCAACCCCCAAATCCAATACCCGAGATTCGTACCTTTCCATTTTTCATAAAATATAAAAAGATAAAAAATAATCTTCCTCAACCTTAACCTTAGCGTAGTAACTCCCTACTAGCATTCCTATTCCCATAGAGAACGATATCAATACCCGTGGCTTACCCTAATTACTACACTACAACGATTAGGTTCACTGCCTAGGGTGTTATAAAACTTGCTCGAAGAAAAGGAAGTTCCTTTGACCCCGAACGACGCGTGTAGCGTTATCAAGTTTTTGGCGCCGCTACCGGGGAATAGAATAGCTAGTTAGTAGTCCACCTCGTTTAGGTTCTTTGCTTGATTCCTATCAAGTAAATTTTTCTCATTTTTAGCTTTCTCTTAGTCTATCCCCCTTCTTCGTGACCTTTGTTCGTAATACCCATCACTTTTCATCATGGAGGATGATAACCAACCACCACTCATCAACCCACCACCAAATGACCCGCCAAGAGCCCGTACTCTTGGTGAATACTCAACACCAAGCCACCTAGGCTATAGGAACACCATTGAGCTTCCTGATCAAGCCCAAACTACGACCCTGCGATCCGACACCATCCGGTTGGTGCAAAACGGATGTGCATTCCATGGACTTCGTTCCGAAGATCCAAATCAGCATCTGAGGGATTTCCTCAAAATTGTCGATTCCATCGACATTGATGCTATCACTCGGGAGACCACGCGCTTGCTTCTCTTCCAATTTTCTCTACGGGACCAAGCTAGTAATTGGCTTGACCGACTTCCCGCCGGATCCATCTCAAGCTGGGATGATCTCACCACTCGTTTCCTCGCCCAATTTTTCCCACCGGAGAGAACTACCAAACTTAGGAATGACATCTTGATGTTCCAACAATGTCAAGGCGAAACTCTGTACGAGGCGTGGACTCGATTTAAGGACTTGCTCCACAAAGTCCCTCATCACGGCATCGATCTTTTGCTTCTAGTCCAAATCTTTTACGATCACGTCAACTTCTCAACAAAGAAATCCATCGACCAAGCGGCCGGTGGTAAACTTAGTAAACTCACCGTGGAAGAATCGTGGGGTACAATAGAGGACCTTGCCCTCTATGAAAACGAATGTTGGAATGACCCCCGTGTGTTGTCCAAAACTGATAAGGTAGTCTCTTTGCCTCCCATTGACTCCCAACCATCCAATCGTAGGACGCTCGAACTTGAAGATCAAGACAAATTCCTAATGAGCTCCTACGAGACTCCTAAGCTCGAGCCTAATAACTTAGGAAAATCCTACAACAACCCTCCAAACACCGGAACTTCCACTAGTCGTGAGGGAATGGTGTCCAAATTCATGTCATCTCAAGAAGCTCGATTGACACAACTTGAAGCCGATTTCAAGCAACGACAAAGCGAGATGACAACCAAGCTCGACACCCTCTTAAAAGCCTTCAATGGACAAAGGGATGAAATACAGGAAAAAATGGCGGAGATGATGGACTTAGTGAAAGAGTCCACTAAGACGAAGATTCCCGAGAAGGTTCTAGTGAGGAACGATGAGCACGCCACCCCCACTTTGTCTATTAACGCCATTTCCATTGCTTCCGATGAGGATGGAGCAGTTGAGAAGAAGGAGCCTGAGAGCAGCAAGGATAGTAAGGATAAGAATGAGGCTCGGACTGATGATGAACCCAAATTCATCAAGCATTACCTTAAGCATGAGATCAATAAGAAAACAATCGTTAACCAAGTGAAAAACTTTAGGTGCAATGATGTTCTTAGGAAAGCCCTCTTAGGTGAAATAGGAGAGGAAGAGTATGACACCATGCCTATTGGACCTATGTACGAGTCGATTCTGAGAAAGCCAGTAACTAAGAAGCAAGAGATCTCTGGGAACTTTGTAATTCCATGTAGCATAGGTGACTTAGAGAACCTAAATGCCTTGGCCGACCAGGGATCCGATGTAAACATAATGCCGCTGTCAGTCTATAATAAGTTGACCAATGAGGAACCGACCAAGACTAATCTTAGACTTTCCTTAGCAAATCATTCATATGTTTATCCCATAGGAATAGCGGAGGATGTCTTAATTGAGGTTGCCAATATTGTCTATCCGGTGGACTTCGCAATTGTAGACATTGAGGAAGATAAAAACCTGCCATTAATCCTGGGGACACCTTTCCTGACCACCGCCAAGGCAACCATCAAATGCGGTGAAGGGATTATGATACTCAAAAGTGGAAAAGGACAAGTTAGGATACCTATTGTTCCGAGATATCCTCTGAAGATTATGGATAAGGTAAAAGATATGAATTCGCAGGTGTCTAATAATGCGGTTAAGAAGAAAATGGTTGAATGGGAAAAAGGGCTTAGAGAATTCATGGTTCAAGGGTTAAATGCGACATTGTGGAAACGTGATAAAAAGTTAGGAAATAACTATACCACAATACCACAAACTCAAAAGAACCCTAAGGAATTTTTGAATGGAGAAAAGGTGCTTTTGTATAAATCAAGAATAAAAGCATTATGGGGAAGGAATAAGCCAAGATGGTTTGGACCTTATACGGTGAAAGAAACTAATCTAAAAAAATAAAACCGTTATCATAATAGACGATGTTGGAAGAGAATTCACGGTGAGCATACAACGTCTACAACCTTATGATGAAGGCTTAGTGGAAGAAAGGAAGGATGACAATGAAATCACGTAGGGGCACGACTTTGAGTCTAGCTACAAGACTCATAAATAAAGAAAAGCGCTTCGTGGGAGGCAACCCATGCTTAATTGTTTGCTTGTTTGTGTCGTATATCTTTTATTGATTGTTTATTCTCATGTTTAAATTTGTAAAAAATGCTTTATTTTGTCTTTAACCTCGTCTTAATTACATATAAAGGTATTTTACATAAGGGATAAGTGTAGGGAGGATTACACACGTTTTCAAAAGAAACGTGAACATGAGAATTACAATTATTTAAAAGATATACTTGTGTGTTTGTTCGAGTCAAATGCTTGTATCGAGTCATAATGGATGTTTTGCAGGAAATTTTTCCAGATTTTAAAGATAAAAATTTTCCAGAATTTTTTCCAGAAAATCGCAGACCAGTTTCTGTCATGATAACCTGACGGCGTCAGGGTCGCAACCTGACGGCGTCAGGAGGAGTAGAAACAGCTTCTAATTTTTTCTCATTTTCTGTGCTACTTATAAAATTTTGGAATTTTCCAGGTCTTAATTTTCCTGAAAATCTGCAAACATCCATTCCACAAGCATTATATCTATTTAAGTCTGGAATTACATCTTGTTGAGATTTTTGTTTGTTCGGTTTGATGCGTTGGGTTGCCTGTTTTCTTAAAGTGTGCAGGTTTTGTTTATCAAGAAGAAGATACATAAGATTGGAAGGAGCTTTTCACGCATACATTCTTCTTGGAAAGGATTTAACCACTACTTCACACACGGATCCTACCGAGCTAATCAGGGGAGTACTAGTTTCTTTCGTTTTTAATTACCTTCTTTTATCATAACTTTGATACTTTCGGGGAACATTGGGGACAATGTTCAGTTTAAGTGTAGGGAGGGAAAATAAAACGGGAACTTTGAAACTATACTTATCCTTGATTATTTGCTTTGTCCAATTGTATATGTGTAATAAACCATGAGAAAATGTCGGTTAGGGTAATTTTGGCACTAAATTTAAAATTTTTCATGACATATAGGAGTGGGCCATTAGTCTTAACAAAAGCGTCTCACGGATAGGAAGTTGCATGACTAGCACAAAAAAACCCTTTACCACCCAAATTCCACCCAAAATGTGAGGATCGCCCTTAGATTAGTAGGAATTAAAGCATTCATCTTTAATGCTTAGAGTGTGAACCGGTAGTATAATAGATTCTAGAACTTGTTTTGTGATGCATTCCGAGATCGCAAGTGAGGCTACACTTGTGTAGTTAGGAATAACTAAATGATAAGAGGCATTAGGATAAACCCTTGTTTGCTACCCGTAATATAATTACTTCTTCCACATCGGTTGAGTAATTCCCCCACACCCTTTGCGTTGTACTCATCTTTAGTACACGATACCCCTAGTTAACCCCTCAGAGCCTATCCTTTTCGCGGTTCTCGTGATGTTTCGGTTTTTCCGGAATATCAATGAAGAGCATTGTTTACACCCCACCCCCAAATATACACCCAAATCGCCTTAGCCTACCCCTTATGCACTCACTTTTAGTGCAAATGTTTGTTATCACCCTAAACCCTTAGTTCAATTATCTAGTTGCTTGCATAAGTTGCTAAGTCGAGTCATATCCCTTGTATACAGTTTTGGGATGATTGGGATTCATGGGAAAAGTTAAAGTTTATGAAATGACGGGAAGGGAACGTTAAATTCAAATTCCCTTTGTTTGCGTAATAATGTACCCCAAGTGTTTTGATCTTTTCAATTCGGGTCAAATTAGTGTTAGAGTAATAAAAACTCAAGTGTAGGGATGTGCCTATAAATCCCTAGTATTTTGATGTTATCGTAGAGGATGGTAGAGTAAAAGTGTATGAAAAAAAAAAAAAAAAAAAAAATCGAAAAAAAAAAAGAGAGAAAAAGAAAAAAAAAATAGAGTGATTAAAAAAAAAAAAAAAAAAAAAAAAAAAAAAAAAAAAAAAAAAAAAAAAAACCATACGGGCTACCATCCTACATCTATTCTTTAATTTTATGTTTATTTATTTTCATTACCTAGAATTTTAGAGTGTCGAGTCTTGGCTTAGCAACGCCATTCTTCGTATGCTTGTAACATAGAGATTTTTGACTTGCCACCACTAAAAAGCCTATCCCACCAAACCCTTTATTTCCCTACCGTAAGCCTAACATTACAACCCTTTAAAGACCTCTTTGATAGTCTTTCCTAGGTGCTTACACCAAAGCGATGGAGGTTTGATCTATTCTCAAGCTTATGGTAATCTATGTATTAGGACCGGTTAATGAGTGTTTATCTTCCATTTCCTATATTGTTATATTTCATTTATACACCCGAGAGAGATGTGAGTATCCAAACACCCCATGTGAGGTGCTAGTATGTAATTTCCGTGCTTGTTGTGACTTTTGCGGGGCTTATATGTGTTGTGGACCGTTTTGAATTAATGCTTCATGACCCTTAACTTATAAATTAATTGGCTAAAAGCACATTTGCTTGAGGACAAGCAAATAACAAGTGTAGGGATATTTGATAAGGTTTTAAAATGTACCATTTTGAGGGGTCGTTTAAGTCCTTATTTGATCACTTTTGTATCCGTTATTGCTTAATATCGTTCCTTTTCACTTTTTAGGTCTCGTGAAGGCAAAATGCTGGAATGGCACTTATTCGGACGAAAAGGCGCGAATATATGAAGAAAATGGCCAAAGTCGAAATCGAGACACTCACAGTTGCTGAAAGTAGAAGGCGACGGCGTCAGGTGCTACTTTGTGACGCCGTCCCAAAATTATTGTGACGACTCAGGTCTCAAAACTCGTATTTTCAAGTGACGACGTCCAGCTATGGAAGAGTAGGCCGTAGCTACTCAGACGGCCTAGATGCAATCCAGACGACGTCAGAAGCTGAAGAGGACGGCGTCACGGACATAAGGTGACGCCGTCGCAAGGTTAACGTGGCCAAGACGAAACCCTAATGGCGGCGACACGACGGCGTCACTAAACATAAGGTGACGCCGTCGCAATTGTAATCTTATATATAGAATCCGAATTTTTCAGTCTTTGTGTGGAGAGTCTTGGGAGTAAAAAACCTAAAACCGAACCTAAGGTGTCTTGTGCAGTATTTTAGGGTTTTAAACCCTATCTTACACCAAGATAAGTCTTTACTTCATTAATTCAATTATTTCTTTGATTATTTGTGTGTATGCTTGCATGTTCTCCATGTCCGGCTAATTTATTTGTGTGTTTGCTTAGAAAGTATGAAACTTAATTATTAAATATTGATTGGTTGTTTCTTATCTTAGTTGATTAATGATCTAGTAATGCGATAGGTCATTCGTTGTGCACTTAATGCTTGATTCATCTTTGTGAACCTTAGAGTATGATTACCTGAGTAATTGTAGGCTAAACCATCCGAAGAGCGCCTTAGAGTAGGAGTCTATAATCTCTAGTGGGTTTGTAGACAAGACCCTTTGGTAAGTTCAAAGAGTTAGGGAGAAACGCATACCCTACAACTTTAGACACACAACGCAACTAGGAATAAGACGTGACACTCAACCATCAATAGGAGATAATTAAGGAGTAATACAAACTAAGTAAACACATCTTTAAACTATCATACGAGCACACATTAATTAGACATAGACTCCCACAACCTTAGTTTAGATAATTAGATAATAGTAGAGTAATCGGTAGAAATACCAACCCCCCAAATCCAATACCCGAGATTCGTACCTTTCCATTTTTCATAAAATATAAAAAGATAAAAAATAATCTTCCTCAACCTTAACCTTAGCGTAGTAACTCCCTACTAGCATTCCTATTCCCCTAGAGAACGATATCAATACCCGTGGCTTACCCTAATTACTACACTACAACGATTAGGTTCACTGCCTAGGGTGTTATAAAACTTGCTCGAAGAAAAGGAAGTTCCTTTGACCCCGAACGACGCGTGTAGCGTTATCACATGTTATAACACTTCGTGCTCGAGGGTGTACTTATTGCTCCGTCATAATCAGAATCACATTATACAAACATCAATAAGCTCATTATTACTACTTTAAAGTGCAATAATCAGATACTATGTTTTATGATGCATATCCAAACCCCCTATAAATGACAGTAATTTTCCATTAACACTGATTGCGGACAGGGCATATATCCATACATACCTCAAACAACAGTTATTCATAAACCATTATGTACCTCTCTATAGAAAAATGTGGTTTGGGACGATCTGAGGAATGCATTTACATGCTTACTCGCCAACTTAAATAGATCTAAAACTTCTACTCCATTTTCACATACCACTGATAAGAATCAAACATAATTATTGAATAACATTAACTAATAACAACTGGACTGTCGCTCCCGAAGATGGTTAATCTAAAACTAGAATCATGTCAAATCGAATCGAGCCTGAAAAACTATCACATGTACCATTCTACCTCATGCATTTAATCATAGGACTTGAATATGCAAGATCAGATTATGTGATTACGGCAGTAACAAAAATAACAAACACGTTGAAACTTTTCTAATTTCTACAAGTGACTATTAATAGGTACCTGCGGATAGCCTGATTGCATTCAATTTGAAGCGCCTCAAGCTCCTTCCACTTTGTCCCAATGACAACATTAAGTTCCCAACACTTCTCCTCCCATTTATTCCTCTCAACCTCAGCCTCTCCAATATCTCTCTCCACCGCCTGCAACTCCCGTTTCATCCTTTCCGCATCCCTCATATTAAAACCCTGCTCCTCCACCTTCTTCTTCAACTCCTCATTTTCCGCACAAATCCTACTCTTTTCCTCCACTTTAACCCCCAATGCCTTCTCTTTTTCCTCCATTTGCTTCTCAGCTCTTTCCTCATGATCCTTCATTTGCTCGATCAAATCATTAAACTTCTTGAGATCTTTTTCCAATACACTCTTCTCCTCATCCTTTACTTCCCTTAGCGGTGGCCCCGACCTCATCGCCTCTAGTTTTTTCTCCAACTCCTTAGCGTTTTCTGCCTTCACATTCAACTTCTCCTTCACTGTATTCAGCTCCTATCAACATTTCATAAAAACACCAAATCAGCCTCTAATTATAATCAATTTACTCCTTCCATCCCAAAATAACATTCTACCTGACTAAAACACACAAATTAAGAAATATGTAACTATTGCAACATTAATTTGGCGTAGGATGACATTTTACCCTTTGACGAGCATTGAATGATGCCTTTTAAGTTCGTGATAATTACAGGGCGTCTGTCTAACTCTAAGCTAACTTTACTGAACCTAAACTAAGCGATTAAATTAATGGGGTGTTTGTTTAAGCGATTAAATTAAGGTATGAGCTTGCTGGACCGCCTGAGACTTATTCCACATTCCGGCAACTGTTCAAGCAACACCTTAAGCATAATAACTTGTTGGACCGCCTGAGACTTATTCCACGACGGTCGTCTCATACCTGTTTTTTACATATGCACACGTCATCAATCAAATATCTATAAAAACAAAAACATGCACTAAAAACACCTAAAAAAACACACAAAGATTATACCTTTGAGAGTGAGGAAACGGCGACACTATTCGCGAGTGACTTGTGAAATGTCGTCGTCGGTGAGTAGGTGGAGTGGTCTCTCGTCTGCATAGCCATACGTAAAGCAGGCTTACCTTCAGAATCAACACTAACACCAATAATCCTTCCATGCATCATCCTCTTATACTTTTTATTTAGGGTTAGGGTTTTTAATTTGGGGATTTATGGTTAGGGTTAGGGTGAAGGTGAAGGCTGGAGAGGTGATGAAATGAAGATTTGTTTGGGGGGTTTTTATATATAAATGGGCAAAATGGTCATTTAACTAGAATAACGGGATTTAACAACATATAACGGGACGTTGACTAACGGAAATTTGGTCAAGGGACGAGTTTGGCATATAAAGCCCATGTTTTGGACCTCCGGCGATGATAATGCCCAGGTTTGTCCCAACGCGAAGCGGATTGACAAGTTTAGGGACCAACCGTGTATTTTACTCTAAGAGATTGATGATGGTTCTTACTTCTTAGGACTAAAAAAAGGTCCGAATAGCTCAAGTTTAGCTTAAGCTCGAACATGAATGTATATGTTGACAATCATGAAATTATGAGGCTGAACTCATTTTATCTGACATAATATTGTAGTTTAATGTTTTCTAAGATAATATCAAAGTTAAGATGAGAAACGAAAATAATAATCTAACTTATATCAATAAATCGACATTCTTTTCTTAGAACGACAAACTTCTCACATAAATCTCAAAGATATCTTCAACGGCAATCTTTTCACATATATGACATTTATCTCCCAACATATTTTAAAATTTTCTTTAATAAAACTTGAATTCACAATCTCTTAAGTCGATGAACACACACTAACATAGCACTACACCAAAAGCTTTGGTCAATGTATCACCATTTACAACATAGTGTCCAACTTAATCATCTTCAATTTCAATGAATTATTTTTTACGACATTTCTCACGTTATATTCTAGAGAAAAAGAATTAAGTCAATTTTCTTGGAGAGGGAAACTAAAACCATGTTGACAATAGTTTGAATTTGTTTTGGGGGTTTACATAATTTCACATAATTGATAAACTCATTAAAGTCAAAATAAAACATGTCTCTAACTCTACGCATATGTTGATATCAACTTTGTGATTAGTTTAGAATTTTTTTTGAACAACTTGATTTTATTAGAAGGCTTAAAAAAAATAATAATAATAAAGAAAAAAAAAGAAAAACGGCAATCTCCAAGTTAGAGACGAGCCACTTAAAATACAAGAGAAAGCACCACAAAAGAAATCCCAACAAATAAACCCAACATACAAAGCTACAACGAATGAGTACATATAGTAAGATGGATTTAGAACCCAATAATTGTTTTTGCGGCTCCTGTACGATAACCAAAGTAAAGAAAGAGTCTCCTCCTTTGCGAGAATATCTTCATGAACGCACGAGAAAGAAGTGTAAAGGACACGTTGAGGTAACTCATTTATATCGTCCAAAGCTCGACCTATAAGATTAAAACGCCAAACCCAGTTAAAAGACCATGTACCATCTCACTATCGTTAACACGGCATTCTTTATGGGTTTCAAGAGCATAGAGACGAGGGAACCTATCTTTTAGACATTGACCAGCTCCGGGCCAAACATCATGCCAAAAGAATACATCAGCCCCATTTTTTACATTTCTCACAAATGAATTTCGAAATAGGATACCAAGAGAATCAATTATTGAGCCTACACTAACAGTACTTTCTCAAACACCTTTCGGTTCCCTGTACCAACACCTGAATTGAAGCCACCATCATTATCGTGAAGACCACTAATGACCCTACACCAAAGTGCTTCTTTTTCATTATTAGAATTGATTAACGATTATGGTGGACGAGTTGGAGCGACAAATGAAAGTTAAGAACAAAGAAGATGATGTTTTTAGTCTAATTATAATTCCAAAAAGTACCACAATGAACTTTTAGTCTTATTATCATATACTAATAATTGAATAAAAAATTATTTTCGAAAAAGAAAACAACAAGTTTGTTAATTGAATTAAAGTTTCATTCCAACGAACAACCCAATACACATGAAGGTTTTTTTTTTTTTTTTTTTTTTTTTTTTTTTTAACCGGCGAAAAATTGAATATATTGCCTTTAACAGAAACTTTAACAAGATTGTAGCTAGCTGGATCATCAAAATGATCAAAATGACAAAAAGATAAACTAGCTACATACATTGAACGAGGACACCAACTCTAACAATAAACTTATCTCAGCAAGAGTTGGGTCATCGATCCACTTTACAATGTTGATATGAGTTGATTTGTTTGAAGCTTGTAGCCAAAGGAAGCTTTGAACCTGAATCTGAGTGCCAATCTTGCTCGGGCAACAATATCGGCTGTTAAATACCGCTTCGTTCCTTGCCAACCAAATATGCCATGTTGTGAATCTGATCACGACCTTCCAGTAAAAACTTATTCTTTTAACTCTATATGTGTTGCACATCATAGTTTTAAAAAGCGCGCCTGAGGCTTGCCTCGGCTCAAGGCTCAAGCTCTAGAGATTTTTTCGGATCGAGGCTCACGACATGCATGAATCCCATAAAAAGCGCAGCGCCTTGGGGCTTTTGGCGCCTCAGAGATGTAACAGGTCTTGGGGCTTTTTTCTAAATATTAAGATAAGATACATGGGTCTTATAAGTTATATGCATGAGCCTTATAAGTTATATGCATGAGCCTTTTAAGTTATATTTAATAACCCTAATTTGGAAAGTGGGTAACTATAGATTCTGATCATTTTACAAATATGTAATCTCTCTCATGTCATAAATTTATATCTTGAACTGATTTTTATTTATTTGTAAATAACGTCATAAGTTTATTTTATTTTCAAGCATCATATCATAGGGTAAGTATTTGTATGATTTGTAATATTGAACTGATTTTAT
This sequence comes from Chrysanthemum seticuspe, assembly GCA_019973895.1. Classification (NCBI taxonomy): domain Eukaryota; kingdom Viridiplantae; phylum Streptophyta; class Magnoliopsida; order Asterales; family Asteraceae; genus Chrysanthemum; species Chrysanthemum seticuspe. Next base: position 273,838,485 of record BPTQ01000001.1, on the reverse strand, counting down.
GTTTATTTTATTGATTGTTATTTTTTAACAAGTTACGTTGTTTCATTAAGTATTTTCTTTATGACATATTATCATGAAAATGTGGCATTATGCCTTGAATATTAATATGTTGTTTGCTTGATATTTTGGGTTAAATTGTGAGCTTTGTTAGATGTAAGTCTGCAAGTGTAGGACACAAGCATATTTAGTCTGATATAGATTTAATCTATATGTAGCTCATCAAGCCAAAGAGTTGATCTGTTTGAGAAGTGACAACTGATCCATTTTAATCTTTATAATGGCTATGTGTGTCATTATTAAGTATTTAATGTTATTTTGTGTTATTTAAGCTACATAAATGGTCACATATATTATAAAAAAACTTAATGTTTTTAGTGCGCCTTGTATTCGTGAATCCCACGCTTTGGTATGTGCCTCGCCTCGAGGCTCTTTGGTCTCCTTCGCACCTTAGTGCGCCTTGAGCCTTTCAAAACATTGTTGCACGTTAACAAACTTTCAAAAGTTCTTAGAAGAGAATATTCAATCCTGAATTAATTAAAAATGAAGCTCTATACTAGCCAACTCCAATAACAATATAGTAAAATGTGGTTTTTTGTCTCTATAGTATTACACCATTCGCACTCAAGGTCTAGACCATGAAGATCCACACCTCTCGATATTAATAGTTCTTTTATTACCTTGCTAGTCAGATTTGCGGATTTCATAAGTATAATGACTTTTTTGTTAAAAATTAGATATTTGATGAAAAATGTTTATAAAATTGGCTATTTTTGTTATGGAAAATGATAAAGAGACCTAATTGAGAGGTCTAAAAAAAAGTCTAACATTAGATCCATATATCATTTCTCTTTTGTTATTATCCGTTAACTATGCATAGGGCATGCGGCGTCTAAATCTAAGAGTATTTAATTAGGCTTTGGATGCTAATGGTGAATTGACAAGATGTATTGGCCAACAACCGGAAGGTGAGAAATGTTGGTCCCACAAATCAAATCAAAATCTAACATAAAGACATAACAATCTCTTTCTTATTTGGTCAATGTTTTTGGTTTGTTACATGTCCTTGATAATGATAACCAGTGTTGGAAAACCCGCGCGATGCAGCGGGGTTGCTTAAAGGACTTACTTTGCAACGACATTTAAACCTCAGGGGTTGTTTTTGTCAAGTTGCGAAAGATTATTAATGCTAAAGAACTTACTTTGCGACGACACTTGAACCTCAGGGGCTGTTTTCGCCAAGTCGGCAAACTTTGCATTAAATGCGTGTGGGTGAAAGAAATGTTCCTGCCTTTTAGTATAGTTAATAATGAGTAAATGGAGAAAGATCTTTGTCCATAAGAGCATGAAAATGAATATCATCAATGTTGCAATTGAATAAAAGATTTGGTTGGTTCGTACACAGAAACCTCCAAACGATTATTTTAACAAACAAAAGGTTTAATACCAAACCGGGCGTTAAACATGCACATGTTGGTTCTGTAGTAGTATGTTTTAGGGCAAGTTGTCGTCTTGTCGATGTTGTAAGTTTATATGGTTGTAGTGTCATGTTAGCGCCAATGTAATTCTAGCTTCTTAGAGCACAAGGTATGAGGTGCCATTGGTATGTCAAATGCATGCCATTCGTGAGCCAACCATACCGGAGCATCATGCCATTGGTGAGCCAAACGTTTTGAGCCAATGCAATGGCTCAAGCCATTTGCATTCTTTTGTGTTTTTTTTCTTTTGTTTTTTTGTGTATTGTAAGTGAGTAGGTATTTTTAGTGGGGTATTTTATGGGACCCAATAACATGTTAGTAGTGTGTTATGAGGGAGGGGTGTTTGAGTGATTGGTGTGTTATTGGGAAGTGTATGATGTGACGCTGATGTGGCATACCAATAACGTGTTATTCGTATCTCCCTCACCTTGTGCTCTTACAAACTTATATTTTACTTTTATAAGATATGTTTGCCTTAAACTGCTCAAAGATTATCACGGTCACTAAACATGAAGAGTCTTAAGTTTGAATTTTGCTTAGAGCAAACAAAGCCTGAATGGCCATGCCGACCTCCATGGGCTTCACTCGAATTAAGTTGTGTGACGATGAGTTCAAGCCATGTTATACGGTTACAAAAACTTTAAAAAAATAAATAAAAAATAAAAAAAAAAAAAAAAAAGTATGGTGTTAAACACAAGCCATTGTACTACCATTCATTTCTTTATAATGCCTAAAATATATAGTGTGGAAAAGACCCCAATATACCTATAAAAAGAAAATTGACACTTTAGAGAGTGATGGTGGTAGTTTTCACTAATGGGGTTAAAAGCACCTACCTACTTGCCAAAAGTTGTTTTCCCATATTTCAAACTAGTTGTTATGTTCCCCTTTTAGGGGTAACTAGATTCTATAACTAGATTTCTTTGACAAACTTCCATTTTCAAACCACCCAAAAAAAACAATAAACAATAAACAGTCTTGACTTCTTCAGGGTTTATATTGATTATAGTAATATTAATTCATCAAAGATCTTGATTATAGGGCAGAGATAAAAAGAAAAAAACAAAAATGACATTTAGCTAGAGCGACCAGTAATGCATCGGTCGTCCTTGTGGTCATGACCCTGTTAAACGCGTCCCCCAATTTAAGACCGAGTCCCCATTACACAATGCCGGTCATGGTCGTGGTCATGTTTAAAGACGCACAACTCGGTCCTATTTAAGACCGAGTCCTCCCTCTTTGTTGTGTGTGAGTGTGTGTTATTTAATTTTTTTTGTGGGGTGTGTTTTTTATGGTCTCTTCGGTCTCCTCATTATACTAAGTTGGTCATAAAGTTGTTGTGTAGAGAGTAAGTTGATGTTGCACTGTTGTCCTCGGTCCTGTTGTGGTCACCGTTATGGGTATTCCTAATGGGTCTTTCTTTTCTAGCGGCCATCATTAGAGAACGGGGAGAGTATTTCTTTCATCGGTTATATCTTGAATGGGGTTAAGAAATCAGCGAGACACGACGGTCACATTCCTATCCGGGTAATATGGAATTCAAAGTTAAAATTTACCAAAATTCTTCAATGTCATGGTAGACAATGATCCGGGAAACATACAACATTAATTTTTCGTGAATAATTTACACAAATTGCAAGAACAAGTAAAAAAGTCGTTGCCGCCTACTTGAAAAATCGCAAAAAACTTGCCTGTCATAATATTGGAATGAAGTCTCATTCATCCTCGTCGTCATCTTGATTATTACCTTGGGTGTGTTTCTGAGCATTATACATGTCTGCAACCTGAAAGTAATGATATAAAGCAAACATAAATATAGCATCATAAAATTATGGAGTAATTAATGCAAATGTTGAGAACATGAAATGAAAATAGATTGTGTCTCACCTGGTCTGAAGATGAAGCTTCTTCTGGACGCTTGTCCTCTCGAACACGAAGTAATCGTGGGAAACGTAGTGAAATTCCCTATATTTTAAACAAAAAAGACCGAAGAAAAAACTATTATATCAATAAAATGTCATAAATATTAAATAATACAAATTTGAATCTAAAAGAAAACCTTGTTAGGATCAACAGCGCCGATTGCAGCACGATAAACAGGGCTAATGGTCAAATCCGCGGCTTTAACCTCCCAAACCTGAAACGATAATCAAGAATCCATCGATATTTTGTGGTAAGATCAGAAAATAAATATATATGATAATTTATCAAAAGCCAGCTATCGATTACCTCAGTTGCCTCAAACCATACATCTATATCTTTTATGTCTCCATATCGGTAGTACGACTGCCAACAAATGAGCACCATAACTTAATATACAGATAATAGTTTGAAGGGTAAGATATCCAAAATTAAAAGCAGCGGCAAAACCTTTGGCGTTGGGATCACTTTAGAACGAAGACTGGTAGAACGTTCTTCAAGCATGGCATCTGAAAATCCAGTTCCTACAAATGATGGATATTTCTACAGTTGTAAGCACATGGAGAATCTTGTTTGAATAGCAAAGTTACAATATCATTTTATCGTTTATTACCCAGGGGATGTGGATTTGCATATACTGTAATTATGCCTTCTACTTCATATCTTTTTGGTCATTCAATGCATAAATGTCTTAAATTATATTCAACACTCAAATTGTTGATTTTACGTGTTGATAATAAAACACTAAAACCACTGCAAACACACCATCTCCTACACCCGGTTTTGGCGTTTTATCACACAAATGATAAATTTGAATAACAAAAAGACAAATATTACTTTCATAATGAGCATCCAACACCCTGTAAAAGTGAAAACAGCACTTACCGATCTTGCAGATGGCTTGATATTCATCCTTATCGTTGTCATAACAAGCAAGAAGAAAAGCGCCATAAAAGCCTTTACGTTTCCCTTTTCCCTCGAAGGCAGCAATAGGTACTAAATCTAACGAGTCACCAATACTGCAGAAAAAGATTTAGCACTATCTTAAGTGATCCGCGTTGGAAAGTATATTGAAGTTTACCAATACCAAATACCTGTCCATGTAGTCTTTCTTCAACTTAAGCCAGTTATTTGATCGCTTTGCAGGCTCATATGTAGCATCTCGAGTTAATGTTTTAATAATCAATCCCTCACAGCTGAAAAAATAACAAGAATGTTTTAGACATAATAACTACCTCAATCATCAAAATCACAAAGTACGAATTTTTAGAGCTAAATGGAAAAGCTTATAACCTGGCATTCACAGAAGCATCTAAAAATGTTTGTATTTCCTCTAAATCAGTTGAGGTTATGGCTGTTGCAAAATGGAAATATCCAGTTTCCTCCTCAAAGGATTCATATAAATGCTAGAAAGAAAGAAAAAAAAAGCAATAATTTGACAGTCAATGCCTGAGTAACAAAGGATGATGAAATTTTACTCTAATAATTCATAATAAGGCAATTATTCATAGTTTCGAACCCTCGCCTCTCTACGAGTACAAAGTTGTTCCTGTAAAAGCTCCTGTCCGTTTAGATACAACAAATCAAATGCATAAATGCATACTTCAACCTTGATCTCGCTCATGACAACGTTCTTGCGAGCACGTGTGCTTAAAATCTATTTAAGATCAATAGCACACACGTCAGATATGAATGAAATGCAGAAGCTGTAACGGGCCATCCATGGAAAAGATATCATGTGTCTAAGCCAATTAAGATAAGAAAAAAGGTAACCTGGAACGGGAGAATTTTTTGTTTATTGCGGTCATATGCAACCAGTTCACAGTCCAGAACATATGATGTTACATTTGGTTTTTTAAGTCTGCAAAATGAATTGCAAATGTATTATAAATCAGAAAAAGATTGACAAGACATCATAAATATGACACATTGATTGTTAAAAAGTACCTTGAAGCAGCAACAACGACATCAGGGAATTTTTCAGTATTTCTTTCGGCATTTCTGCTATATATCTGAACTGTGCCATCCTCCAAGTAATGTATCTGTGTCAAGCAAAACTGGTTAGCCATTTGTGAGCAGCGATGTGCTCAAAATTTACAACTCTATAAGCTTAACACAATACCTGGGCCCGTTCCCCATCATACTTGTATTCACAAGTGAATTCCATATTTTGAAATTTATCTAAAATCTCAGATACTCCTTTAGTAGGCTTGGCGAGCATAGGTCCAACTGGAACACCAGGTGAAAAGCAACATGTCTTGGGAAGATCCCATACACCGCCAGTAAGAAGAGCAGGAACAATTTTGTCATATACAGGAATTACAGAATACACTTGTTTCACAATTTTAGCAGCCTGAATACGTTACAGAAAAAGTTAGCAATGTGCCAAAATGATAAAGATTCATAATAACACACATCAATAAATAGTAGGTGGTAGTCATCCATAAATCCAAAGATCCCACATATAAATCTATATTGCATAATAGGCACAATTAGGTTACATCCAGAAACCGGTACACCCGTTTTTATGCAAATGAGTTGTCTTTATAACTGCAGTAATGCGGGAAGTCTGGCTAAAAGAAGATACATTCCTTCTAAACCCAATGCCTCTGCCTCCTGTAGCTGTGAGTGACATAACTAAACACATGTGCAATTCGCTAAAAACTGCTACCTCATGGGGTTCAAAAAAGAAACAATTTTTAGACAAAAACATGGATTTTTTCTTGATAATTTTAGCTACCTATACATGCATATGAACCGCACTATAGAAAGGTATTCTGTAATTGATAAGCTCGCATACAAAATAAGTTATTTTCCTTTTCATGTTCCCAAAGACCCAAAGAAATTCAACACAATATAAAGCGAAATATGCCTTTACTCACCTCCTTCAGAAACAACAGTTTACAAACCTCGATATTAAGAGTAAAGCTGTCTTCATTTTGGCTTTCACATAGTAATGAAAGAAAGCTCAAGAAAATTGAAAAGGTGGCACTTTCGACCCATTAACTTGAGAATCTTTCTACTTGACTTGTGTTTCATCTAAAATGGGTCAGGTATTCAAAGTAAATATAGCTTAAAAAGAGAACCAGTTGAATATTTTGACAGTCCACCAAAGTCAATTTCTAATGCTTACAAACCTCCTTAGTGAGATTGTATCAGTAATCCCTAAATTATTAGTTACTTCATGATGTGGAAGAAAAACTATTGACCAAAATTAATATTCAGCCAAGCATTCCACATGGTTTAGGCCAGTGTGTGGGTATAACAGATAGCTTTGATTCTTTAAAGTTATCTTTACAGAAGATGGCATATTTACAACCACAGCCTCTTCAGAGCAAGGAACGCAAGTGGATTCAGAAATATGTAGATATATTGCTCATATTATATGACTATATAATTACTCACTGGATTCACTCATGCTTCTAATAGACATACAAACAATTCCATTCTCCAAATTCCTTTTAAGATAAGCTAACATGTTATATAGTAAATGCCAACTGACCTCGTCAAGAGGTGAATCTGTGTTTGCGGGAGGTGATGGATGCTTCTCAGTATAGAAGATGGCATGACCAAGAGCAGTCAAAAGGGTTTGCTCTGCTAAACCAATACGCAATTTTGTCTGCAGAAACAAAGTCCAATTTAGTTACATAAATGGATGAAATAACACAACAATCTCATGCACAGGCCCATATGATAACCTGAAGTAAACGAATCAAATATTGAGGTTCACAGTCAGTTGCTGAAACAAGAAGTCCTTTGATGTGATTCTTCTTCTTATCTTGACTATCCTTGCCTGATTCCTACCAAAGATAAACAAACAAAACAAAGTTATGCAACGTTTTCTGCCGGATTATTAAATGTCTGGCACAAAATGGGAAGTTTAGATTTGCATTTTGAAACTGATTATCATAAGGCTTCTGATAATATAATGTTTTATGTGTCAAACAATCAGTTTTACCAGTTGCGTCAAAAGTCAAAACTTTTTATCAAAGAGTAAATAAAATAGCCTATGTCCCAGATGTTAATTTTGAGCCAGTTTACCAGAATGCCTCTCCCGTTTTTAAAACAATACTCTTTTTGGTTTATATCAATCCTTATATATTCATGTTTTCCAAACACTTGGGGCGTTTAGTTATCTTATAATACAACTTTAAACAGCACATCTCTGACACTATCCTCTACAACTAATAACCTAATTTAATTGATTGAATACCATATAGTCGATCATTTTCAATAGCGCAACTAAACAGCATATGATTCCATTTACTAAACATCACATTATCAATCACTTTCAAATAGCATAACCAAACACCTCTTACTATTATTTTTTAAACTAACATACTAAATTCAAGTAAGAGTTATAACACCGTTTAGTACATAAAAATCTCACCTTGGCAATAACCCGAAACGTATCAAAAACCTTAGCAACAGTCAACGGCTGCGGTTTCCTCATCAAAGGCTGCGACGACCTGCTCGCTTTCGCAACAAGTCCCAAGTCTCCAAGCTCCTAATCACCAAAACAAATAAAAAACATCACATTCACATCCACACAAGCTCCCATTCAAAACGCTAATAAAAGAACGGTGCAACTTAAGCTTTTAGTCCTTTTACATTTTATAACTAAAACTACAGCTATATTACCAAATTACCAAAAGCTTATATAAGACAAACAGCTACTACTAATAACTACAACGTATTACTTTTAATAACAACCTTGTATTGCTTCTTAATATGAGCTTCTTTCGCACCACACGCTTCCGCAAGCGCTTTAATAATCGAAGCATCACCAATTCCCAACTCCAACCCTTCGTGAGCCGGCGCAATTCTATTCGCCAACAAATAAACCACCGAAACCAAATCATCAGGCGTCGTATCAATAACAGTCCTCAACATATTACACACAATCTCAGTCATCACAATTCTCCCCGACTCTTTCGATATCGCATCAAAAACCCTCACCAAAAACAAAAATGGCACCCTTTCTCCCTCACCCCAATACGCCGCCTTTTTCGGGTCGAATTTAACCGGCTTCACTTTCAACTGAGTTATACTCTCATCCACTGTTATCACGGGTACCTTTTTAACATCTTTCGAATCGGGTTCAATCCGGGTCGGGTCAGAAGCTAGTGTTTTGGGTTTTTTGGGGGAAACTGAAATTGAAGCGTTTTTCAAGATGGGTTTTTCCTTAATCGCATTACCCTTTTTCAATTCGGGCTCAATCCGGGTCAAACCCGGCTCCAAACCCGATTCTTGTTCCAACCCGTTTTCAGTTTTTTCAGAAATTAACGATTTTGGGACCAGGGTTTTTTTGGGTTTTTTGGATTCCTGCAATTCGGGTTGAGCTGAATCCACACCCGGGTTTAATTCGGGTTTTGACCCGGTTTCTGGAAGTTGGTTTTTTGAAATTAGGGTTTTGCGTTTTTTAGGGGAGGAAGAAGATGAAGTGGGTTTGTTGTTCTTGTTAGCGGCTGCGGCACGTGCGTTGGACATGAGGGCATCGAAAGCAGATGGTTTTTTGGAAGATGACATTCTGATGATAGTGTATGATGATTTAGGGTTTTCTGTAATGAATAATAATGGTGACTTGAGAAGAAGGTGTTTAGAGAGTGAGTGTGTTGTGAAAGTGTAACAGCATGACCGGAGTGATAGCATAAGAAAGTGTTGTTAATGGTGGTTTATAGGGGTTGAGGTCAATGAAATGGAGTTTGGCGGGAAAAGGGGTGACCTAACCTATTATTATCCTGGCTGAGATTTTAGATAGGTGATTCTTACTAAACAAGTTTTGACGAAGGCTATGTATGGTAAGTGACATCGAGAGAGTGAGTGAATTCGATCGAAAATCGAATGAATAGAAAACTCGAGTCGAACTTGTCCAATTGAAATCAAATCGATATTACCCGGTTCGGTTTTTTATTTTAGTTTCGCTCGGTTCAGTTCGGTTTGGCTCGATTCATTCATTTCTATTCGGTCTTCGATTCATGTGTTTTTCAAAATCGGTTTTCGGTTCGATTTGATTTGGGTCGGTTTTGACCTGATGCTCAGCCCTAATACTTAAATATTTATGTAAGTATTGCAAAACATAGGCTACAACGCCGAGTAATCGATGATTACTCACTACAATACTTACATAAATATTTAAGTGATCACCAAGATAAGGACATGAAACTTACATAGGAAGCTTATACATGTGTAGAAACTTAGCAACTAAGTTAAGTAAATATCCTAAGTCTTGCACCTCCTCGTCTTGCTATAAAAGGAACTCATTTTTCTCCCTTTCTTCTCCATTTTAAACGGCCAACAACAATTGACAACACCATGATTCTTTAATTTTCAAACTACAAGTTATATATCAAAGTTCAAGGTCTAGTTATTCCCTACATGATTCAAGAGTTTGTTTGGTGATTCCATGGTTGGATTAGGAGCTATACAAGGTGAAAAGGGCTGAGTTAGAAGTGTTCTTACAAGGTTAGATCAATCCTACCAAGGGTTAGCATGATGTGTTAAAGATTTGGAAGCTCGGGGTTCATATTGAAAGGGTTTAGGTTTTAGTGTCCTAGTTCTTGGTTCTTGATTTGTTTCATCACAAGGATTGTAAGCAAACTCTTATGTTATCATTTGCTTACTGTATATACTAGTATTTTAGGTATGTTACATGTTCTATATGCTTATTATACTTGATTACGCTTGGATAATCGGACTAAAACACTAGAAACATCGTAAGGACTTATATTGCAAAACATAAACTGAACAGGGGCTGTAAACGTAAATTCTGGGTAAAATTCGTGGACTGAGAAAGTTAAGTAATTACATAGGATTATATATCTATGTCTTGTGGTCGTTTCGCCGGGTGGCTCGTGCCGTAACTCATCCCGATGAATACACTAGAGCCAAAACGGCTAAACGTGTCCAAATCTGAGTAACATATTTCAAACGGGTAAAACTCATAAAACTTGCATATAACCAACTGTTGGTCAAAGAATAAAAGTTGTAGCTAACACCCTAACTTGAATGTGGCCGCTAGCCGTGCATTAAACGGAGTTGTAGAACTCGACTTATGACCAAAACCGTGAGACAGTTTGCTGCTGATTGAAATAACTAGTACATTCAAGGGTAAATTGGTAATTTCACATTAGTTAAATAATTTATGGGGCAGTAGGGCCCACTGATCTGTTTAGTACATTCAATTACCTTTCTGAGGACATAAAAACCGAGTCATGATCATTTACGGTTTAGAAGTAAGGGGTAGATTTAAACGGGGAAAACTTAAATATAAGAAACGTAAACACTTATACGACTTCACAAATGTTAAGTATCCAAGCATAATGAATGTAATAACTATATAAGGCATGTTTATATATTCACTTCGTCGTTTTAGAACCTAAGACACAACACATATTCTAGGTTGCGCGTAGAGGTTTCTCGGCTTATCCGTCGATTCGTTATATATTGGATATCACATTTATTAAGGTGAGTTCTTAGCCCCGTTTTTATACTCGTTTGAAACTTTTGGGGGAGATACATGCTCAACTACTTGCTTTTACTTTTACAAATACTCAAAGCATTTATACTTGATTGCATTATACTTGATTGCGTTATACTTAATTGCATTATACTTGATTGTGTTATACTAAACTTGAAAGTCTCCCAACATACACGGAGCAGTCCCCTCGTTCGCATGATAAGTCTCCCAACATACACAGAGCAGTCCCCTCGTTCGCATGATAAGTCTCCCAACATACACGGAGCAGTCCAACTCTAAAGTCTCCCAACATAAACGGAGCAGTCCAATTCGAAAGTCTCCCAACATAAATGGAGCAGTCCAATTTGAAAGTCTCCCAATATAAACGGAGCAGTCCAATTTGAAAGTCTCCCTTATCGACGGAGCAACACTAAGTGCAATAATGTGAACTATTATGACTGTATGTGTGCTTGACTATAAAATGTACTATATTTTAGCAGTGGGTTGTAAACACACATGTTGCAAGTTTTGTATGGGCGGAACTTGGAACTGAGTGGATTTACAATGCCTTTGTTGTGTGAACATTCTTTAAAGGCTTTACATGTTAAACAAACTCTATGAACTCACCAACCATTGTGTTGACACTTTTTAGCATGTTTATCTCAGGTCATAAGGCGATAGCTAGAGTTTGAAGCATAGAGTCACACGACATATTTTGAAGACTTACGCTTTTATCATTTACCATTCGAAACATTTTGTAAACATTTATATATTATACTTTGGGACCTTATTGTTTGTAACTCTGATTTCATTAATCGAATGGTAACTTTTCAAAAAGTCTCAATTAGAGGTCGTTTTCTATAACTTGTACTTTGTATTATGAAGTAGCACCCCAATGACACAATCTTCCGCTGCGATATTTTGGGGGTGTTACACTAACCAGATCCAAGTACCATAGTATTCGAATCGATCAATTCAAATCAAGATCCCCAAATCAAACCGTAATCAGAACCTGGCTCTGATACCATGTAAAAATGGTATCAACACAACTAAAACACAAGGTATAATCACCCAACCAACCACCCCTTGGTGATCAAACTTTTATTATAACAATATACACTGAAAGCTTGTCCCCAACACGGATGCAAGCATACAATACAAAAGAAAAGAAATAGTCCCTCTATAAGGTGCTATCATACAAACTCACACACTAAACCAAACTGTTAAGATCAAGATGATCTTAAACCAACTAAACAATAAACCCAATGAAACAATGAAACCAAGACCAGTATCAACAGAACCAAATCGCCAGAGATGAAACTTTGTATGTGAAAAACTGAGAAACCCTAGGAGAGATATCTCCTTTTATAGCCTGAGAAGTTACACTTCAACCCCTGCACAATACAAACTAACAAAACAAGACATAAACTTAGATATTAGAGAAACTAGGCTTAATATATTTCAGATTAAGCCCTTATACTTTCATAAGATTGACATACTTCAACACATATGGTCATACCAATTCAAACACGATATTTGTTTGTTTTTAAAGGTATATAGGTTTGCCAGTTATCTATAGTATTGGCATGGGAACCATTCATCACCCATCATTTGAACTAATGTAGCACTAATCCACTTAGGGCATGCTTGTCAAAATCAGCATTTGCAGTTTCGAGTAGTTGATTGTTTTATAAAAGTATTTAGTAATATGACCGTATCAATGAAGGTAAATATTAACAGTAAATGTTTATTCATGTACCATCTCTATATTTACTATAGGTAAATCTATCTTTATTTTAACTACATATAAAGAGAATATGGTCAAACTTTAATCTTGCTTAAAACTTATAAACTTACAAAACGAGTAATGTTGTTTATGTTAAACAACATTTATAATGACAACTACATACAAAACACAAGAAACCTAATGGATCCTATGCCCACATATCGCACTTGAGCCACCGAAGGTGTTGTTTAAATACAACTTAATTGACTTAATATGAAAAAAGTTAATTTATTAAGTCATATAAAAAGTTGTTTATTTTTCACTTAATCAAAATAAATGACTTAAAATAATAAGTGATAAAAGTGAGGTCCTCCACATTAAGTCATTTGTTAATTAACATGACTTAATATTTTATTATCTAATAGTTTGATTAAAGTACACTAACTTATAAAAGTTAATAGAAGATATTAATTATTTAAATTATGGTCGCAAAAAACATTAAGCGCTAGTCGGGCGGTCGACTATCATGTAGCTTGTAATGGCCTATGCGGGGAGTAACCGGATTGAAAGTTTTATAATAAATTTGAGATTGAATGTTTGACATGTTGATAGGACCATAGGTTTTACATAGGACCATAGAAATATGCTTAGAAACATGAAATGTAATCCTAATATGATCGAGACGATTAGAGAAAGACTTAAAGCGGCCCAAGATAGATGAAAGAGTTATGCTGATAATCGAAGGAGACCAATTGAATTCGAAGTTGGAGACTATGGTATTCTTAAGGTTTCCCCTTGGAAGGGTGTTCTTAGGTTCGAACATAAAGGAAAGTTAGGGCCAAGATTCATTGGACCCTTCAAGATCATAGAACGTGTTGGTGAAGTAGCTTATGTATTGGATCTCCCCGATGAGATGAAAGGAATTCACAATACATTCCATGTATCTTACCTAAGGAAATGTTTAGCGGATGAAGCTAGCGTAATTACATTTGATGATGTTGAGGTAGATCCAAAATTAACATCGCAAGAAGAGCCGGAGGCAATACTTGGGAGAAAGACAAGGCAACTAAGAAATAAAGAGATTCCATTAGTGAAGGTGCAATGGAAGGATCGAAAGGGTACGACTATTAGATGGGAACCGGAGGAAAGAATGAAGAACAAGTATCCTCAACTTTTCCAAACATGATTTCGGGGACGAAATCAAATATTAGGAGGGGTGAATTGTTACACCCGTATCCCGTCAAGGTATTATTAAATGGAAGTATTAAACTCTTTGTTAGAATGTATATGAATGCTTCTTAAATATTGTAGCTAGTAAGAAAGATTAAGAACTATTGTGGCCAAATTATAGAATCCTAGAATAGAGGGACTAATGTTGTCATTTGGCCTAAGTAGAATAAATATAAAAAGGAAAAATTAGTCTCATTTGAGACTTGTCCATGTTTGAGGAGGTTACCTCAAGGTGAAGTAAGGCTTTGAGAAGAAAAAAAAGAAGGTATCAAGATCATCCTCAATTGAGTTAATTTAGGGCTATTGTGGTGATTATTAAGGTTAAGAGACCTTCAATTTCATATCCCTAATCAAGTAAGCAATTTACCTAATCTTTGTAATTAGGGTTTTGAATTTTAGAAGTTTAAAGTAGTTATAGAAGATGCCCAATTCATTGAAATTACTAGTTACAGTCTTTATTTAAGGTTAATTGTTGTTTTGGAAGCTTAAGGAAGTGGTGGCTCTACTTGGTAGAAGTCCTTGGAAGAATTAAAGGTAAGTATAGTGGGTTAATGTTATATCATGTTGAAATATGAATAATTGATTATGTTATAGTTGTTGGAGCTTGTTATAGTTTAGCTTGGATCCATAGCTTTGTATGTCAAGTAGTGTAAATACCAATTATAAGGTATGTGCTTATGTTATAGATGCTCCATGAATTCTTATGTGTTGTTAAAGTTTTAATTGCATTTGACCCATTTACTTACTAAGCATTCGCTTATGTTATAGTTGATGACATTTTGTAGGTCCTAGCAAGGAGGATAAAGGTAAGACACAAGTGTAGAATGGATTTTGCTTGAGCTCCTAGTTGAGCTTGTCTTTTGGAACCAAGGTGTTAAAGTTGGAAGCCCCGAAGAGTCAAGTCGTTTTGGTATACTTTCAAGTGTCTTGGTCTTCTTTCCGTTAGTAGTTGTACTTACGTTTATGTTCTCTAAAACGTTAAGTCAATGTGTCAAGTTCTTGTATCTATGGGTCATGGAGTTAAAAATGTTGTTTGGCGTAAAGTTAATCACTTGTTTTGAAGGTTAAAGTGTTGGGATTATTAGTGATAATTGCTTTTACATGAGTTACAAGCTGTTTACAGGTTTTGTGGTAATGTTCAAAGTGATATGTAGCTTTTGTTGGGTCTAAGTGCAATAAATCTGCACAAAATGTGCAGGTCTGGGCTCCTGATGGCGTCGCGTTTAGAACCTGACGATGTCAGGTTAAAAACCTTCTGAGCCATTATAATTTCAGAAATCGTCGCATTTCAAAGGGCGATGGCGTCACGTTTATAACCTGACGTCGTCGCGTTTCCTAAAAACCTTCTGAGCCACCAGGCTTGAGTCTCAGACGGCGTCGCATTTCATAGGGCGATGGCGTCACGTTTATAACCTGATGTCATCGGGTTAAAAAAAAAAAAAAAAAAAAAAAAAAAAAAAAAAAAAAAAAAAAAACCCTTCCAGATTTTCCTTCTTTTGTCGTCCATGTCATTAATAAATTTTCAACATTTCCGTTTTAAGGATGTAACAACTTGGTATCAGAGCCTTGGTTTAAGAGATTTAGGATCTTTACCTTAGAATTTCCTAGACTTAGGCCGCGTAAATTGTGTTAGTAATAGTTATACTACGTGTACACTTCCTTGATGATTTTAAGAAGTACATATGTTACATGTTTTTATAACTATGCTTGGCCACCGTGGTTATAAGAAGATGGCATATATGTGCAGGGACGGAGCCAGGAACAAATATGACTGGGTGCATAAATTTTTTTGAACCATAATATAATAGAGTTAAAAAATAGATTAAAACGAAGATCTCATAAAAACGATAAATAAATGAACATATTACCTTCTAATTAGAGATTCTACGATCTCCCATAGCAAAAAAAACTCTTACGTACACCCTCATTTTTAACATTAATAAGTTCTTTTTTCTCTATGGCACAAGTTAAAGCGCCGTTAAAATAATCATCACCAATCCGATTACTCAAATCAGTTTTAATGAACTTCATTTTAGAAAAACATCTTTCAACCGTAGCAGTAGCAACAGGCAAGACTAAAGCCAACTTCAACAACCGATAAACCAAAGGATAAGATGTATGTTTTTTCTTATCCACCATCTTCTCAGCAATTTTGGCAATACTATCCAAGTTAGTGAAATCTTTATCGTTACACATGATCTGATAATAGACTCCAAGTTATGTATGAAGACTTAACCTTTCCATATAAGTAAAATCACGCGGATACATCTCACTAAGTTTCACTAACTTTGATATACTCAATTCTGAAAATGAATCATGCGGGCTCAATGCCGCCATACAATCAAGTAAATCGGTGCTTCCCTCACTAAAACGATCTCCAAACTCTTGAATTTGCATATCCATAACAGTGTTGAATATATCAACCTCGAAATGATGTTGATTTGTAATTCTATCTGTCACACCCTCGCCGAAGGCGGAAACGCGAGGTGTAACGGAAGGGAACATAAGCACAAGATAATAGAACATACCAACATCAATATTTAAAAGAAAGAATACATCATTACAATACTAGTTTGGCCGTCATCGGCAAATATATTACAAGTTTAGTTCCCAAAATATTGTGTTCTATTACATAATGATTTGTAGTAACAAGTGAAAACTTCATTATGCAAGACTTGGTAGAAAAAGCTTACTAACGATCACCTGAAATGCATGAGAGAAAAACGGGTCAACTATGAAAATAGTTGGTGAGTAAACACGTTTAGCAAAATAAGAAAACTCGTAAGAAATATTCAAAGCTTTCGGTCGACGAAAATGGTCCGCAAAGCAAAGGCATTGTAAATCCACTCAGTTCCAAGTTCCGCCCATACAAAACTCGCAACCTGTGTGTTCACAACCCACTGCCAAAAGTAGTATGTCTAATAGTCAAGTATAAGCGGTCATAATAGTTCACAATAAAGCGTCACGTATATAATAATTCAGGGATGCTCCGAACATGGGAGACTTTGCACTGCTCCGAACATGGGGAGACTCCTTTGTCACTCGACCACCTAGGCGAGATTTATTGAGACGCTCCACCAATATGGCGAGACTTTATAGTGATGCTCCGAACATGGGAGACTTTGTACTGCTCCGAACAGGGGAGACTCCTTTGTCACTCGACCACCTAGGCGAGATTTATTGAGACGCTCCACCAATATGGCGAGACTTTATAGTGATGCTCCGAACATGGGAGACTTTGCACTGCTCCGAACAGGGGAGACTCCTTTGTCACTCGACCACCTAGGCGAGATTTATTGAGACGCTCCACCAATATGGCGAGACTTTATAGTGATAATTAAGTCCAAGAGTCTAAGTCAAGTTCAAAAGTTCAAGTCTAAAGAATTCATAGAAGTAATAATCAATTTAGTTCAAATATGGTTCATGCATTTCGCCCCAAAAATATAGTAAAACGGTAAAAAGGGGATGTGATTACTCACTTGGTAAGCTGGTGTGATGACAAAAGTGGGTACACTGAGGTATAATGTGATGCGTCAACCGGGACCTATTACGAATGATATGATATGCAATGAGTTGCAATGTACTGTTATGCTTGCATTTCGTATGCTATTTATACCATTTGCGAGTTTTGAAAATATTACTTTTCGTCGAAAAATACTCTTTTGACGTCTTGACCATTCAAAAATCACTTTACAAGTTTTTACGTCAAAATGTCATCCTACAATGGTTTTATAATGATTTATGGTGAAATTTTCACTTTTCGTCGCAAAACAATGTCGTCGGAATTATCATGAAATTAACAAAAATGGCTCCGGAAAAATGGTCGTAAAATAGTGTACGTCGATCGTTAGAGAACGAACTCGACTGTTTTGGAAAGTTTGTATCGATATCTAGAAGTTTCAGTTCAGGAGTTTTCGTCCAAAAGGTCTCGATCATAAAGATATTAAGGGTTAAAGATAGTGATTTTGTTGAATTGTTGTGCAGAAAATGAGTTTCGGCCAAGTTTGAACATCCGTAAATAATTTACTAAAACTCCGCTATACAAACGGCTTGTTGTTTTGAAAAATATGGCTGGTGAACTTGATTTTACTAGAAGACATTTCGTTCCAAAAAGTTTCACAACCTCGTTAAAAACAGCCGCAAACATGGTCGTTACAGCTAATGAAACACTTGTAACGTAAAAATAATATAGTTTTTCAGAAAATAATAGTTACGGCAACTTTATGAAAACGTGCATATCTTTGTCGTTTCAAATCCGTTTTCTACGTATAATACGTCCTTAGCTTCGTATCGAAGTATACTAATATATTTTTGATAAGTCGAAATAATTTGCGAAGCTTAGGACTCGTTTTTGACTCGAAACAAGTAAAAACTGCAAGCTGAATTTTCTGAAAAAAATACGTTTCGTCGTCAAACTTTAAAAATCCATAACTTCTTCGTTATAACTCCGTTTTTATCCGTTCAAAAGGCCACGGATTCGTTTTAAAGTATATTTTCTAAATATCAAGGCCAAAGTTTCGTACCAACTGTAGGTTTTTCCAGAAATTCGAAACAAGGACAGAACCTAAAATATAGTTATCGAAAATAGTTTTTCTCGGACAAAACCTATTCTAATCCCTTCAAATCAACTCCAAAGCTAATCTAATCCTACCATACACCTTCTTAGGGTGTCATGGGTTCCTAATCACCATCAAGACCAAAGAATACCATGGAAATATTTATAGGATGACCAATATATATATATACTATAAAATCAAGTAAAAATGGTATAAACAACATATATCTTGCATGTTAGCTCCAAAAATGAAAGGATACATATGAAATGAAAAAGGAAACATGAAAATGAGAGAACATGCTTACTAGTATATGATGAGGTGATAAGAACCAAGGTTTATCCTAAATACTCTAGATTTTTATTTCAAAATCTTAATAAGAGTATTACTAGATTGTAAAAATACTTGAACTTGAAAATTGAGATGATGATCCCTTTCCCTTGATGTATAACCGGTTAGGAAGAAAGGAAGAACAAGGAGAGCAAATTTCTTATTTTTCTTGACTTGAAATATGAGATTCAATGAATGAAATTAGATACATGGAGTGTAAATATGAACTTGTCAAGGAAAATTTTCACCAAGTATTAATTGTAATCCCCTAAGGGCCGGATTTTGGGGGCTTTGTCCACAAAATATTATTTTATTTTTTTTTTTAAATGTATTGTATAAATACTTGTAACAATTTGTAAGAAAAGTGTAAGTAAATGTGTAGGAAAATGTATAAGTAAAGGTAAATGGTAGATTTTAGATAAAAGAGATTTTTAATAGACCAAAATAGAATGTAATGAGATAATAAAAATTGTAAAAATACATTCCTCGTGAAATTTGAGTGATAAAATAATTATCGTATAATTTTTAAGAAACACGTCGTAATAATATAACTTCAACGATTTATGTACCAAATAAATTCAAAACACTAGTTAAACTCAAAATATAGTTTTTACAACTCAATGTAAGTTTAAAAATACATCGGGATCATTTTTGAAAGTGACGGATTAAATATTCAAAATAATAACTCACGCGATAACGTTTATTAAATATAAAAATTACGCGTTTAAATGAGTAATAAAATGTCATGAATGAATTAATATGATGCATATTTAATTTAAGAAATGACCGGAATTTGAGAATTGTGACACTATCCTTTCGGCCTCTTGAATGAAAGTCAACCATATTTACCATCTCAATATCATGTTTACCACAAAATGAAGTTACATTCTTCAAAAGTGAAGCAAAACCTGTTGCCTTATACTCTTGCAATGCTCTTTTGGTTCCTTTTACCAATGAAACAGCCTCTAAGATCGTTTGATCGCTCTTGTGAAGATGTCGTGACAATGTATTAGTAAGCCCCATTATATGCAACAACAAGTACAATAAAAACACAAAATCAAGTGTTTTGAAATACTTTATAAGACCAGAAGCTATTCCACGGTTAGAGATAGTATCACCCTCTTCCTCAACATAGTGAAGAACCTTAAGAACCTCCAGAAACATTTGTATCAAACTAGTGATAGTTCTATGATGAGAACCTCATCTTGTATCTCCAGCTCGTGGAATGGTAACTTCTTGGTTTTTCCCTCTCCTTATTTCAATTTCACCTTTCTCTATTTCTTTTACTATTCTTTCTTTGTGACTTTCTCGCAGCATATCTTTTCGTTTACAAGAGCCACAAACAACATTTGTTACCGTGGATAAAACATCAAACAAGTTTCTAACATTCTTGTGGTTTTTTGCAACAGCCACAACTACTAACCGGAGTTGATGAGCAAAACAATGTATATAATATGCCAAATCATTTTCTTTTAGGATTAGAGCTTTTAAATCATTAAACTCACCACGCATATTGATTGCTCCATCGTAACCTTGTCCTCGCAACTGTTTCAAATATTTAATTAACATGTTACATGTAAAACAAATAATAACTTGCTAAAAAATAGAAGATATTTAAGATTTAATTTTGAACTCTTACCTGTTGCACACTCAAGTTGTGTTCATTAAATAAAGAATCAATGGCATCTTTTAGAGTAGAAGAAGATGTATTCTTTGCGTGAATAATACCGAGAAATCTCTCCTTTAAAACACCGAATTTGTCAACATACCTCAAAACCACAACCGTTTGTTCCTTCTTCACCAATAGTATCATTATCGTTATCAGACGGAAGCTTTCTTTTTAGATAACTCCCAATTTTAGCCTACAATAAACAAACTACAAATTAGAGCCATTGCACGAAATATTTTAAATACAAATCACACAATTTCATATCACTATTACATGATTATTAATCCTAACAATTGGTGAACAATATAACTAATATACGCAGCAAAAAAAAGACTATAAGATGATTAATCCTAACAATTGGTGAACAATATAAATAATATACGCAACAAAAAAGGACACTTCAAGTCTTCAATTCCATTAAACGCTTTTAACAGCAAAAAAAATCTAATACTACTTCTAACATCCCAAATCAATGAATCATCATACTATCAATTTTAAACAACCAATCAAAAATGAAAACTTTAAAAGATATAATAAACAATTGAATAATATATGTCGAACCTGTTTCATACTCTCCAATTTTGGATTTTACAAATTGTTAGGATAATGAATAAACTTGTTTTATTGATAAACCTATTTCATATTTGGGCTTTTGTGTTTTAATTTATTAAACTTGTTTTATCTTTGGGCTTTTGTCATATTGGGGCTTTTACAAAATTTTATATTTATTTTTTTAATTGTAAGTAAACCAACTAAATAATACTAGAGACATATTTTGATGCACCGGGTGCATTTAAGATACATTTTTAAAAAATCGGTAATTTTTTCAAAATTTAATCCTATATCGAAAAATTCCATGGGGTGCACGTGCACACGCGGGCACCCCTAGCTCCGTCCCTGTATATGTGTTACCTAAGATCGTTAAGGCTTTGTGCAGGTGGTGGTTAGGGTGAGTTGTGAAAGAGTTATATGATTTTTATAAGTTATAGGTGATTCTGCTTAATCGAATGTTTGTTATATGTTACAGTGAAGAATAAATGAATAGTCCCCATCAAAAGGAAGCCATAAAGGCTACTACCTCTAAACATGCCGGATCTTCGGCAAATGACCCAACCAAGAATGATATGACCTTGGAAAATTCCTCTTCTTCTAGTTCGGAGGTTCCTACCTTAGAAGGGTTTACTGATAAACAAGTAAAAGCTTTAGACGTGTTAATGAAGAAAAGGATAGGAAAGGCACTAGAAAGATCCATGCCGTATGTGGAAAACTAGAAGGGGGGTTGAATAGTTTTGCCGATTTTAAGTTAGTTTCAAAAACTTTAGATTCGTTAATATGTGAGATCTTATGGATGTAGAGAAAGTATAGATCTAATGATAAAGCAAGTAAATAAAGTAAAGCAAAGGGATAGAAATGATACAACCGATGTATAGTGGTTCGGCTACAAGGACACCTTCCTTGCCCTACTCCACTCCCCGAGTCACCTACTCGAGAGTTCAAGCACTATGTCAACAAACTCCTTCACTTGGCGGAGAAGCCTTCACAACGTTGCTTACACCTTTTTTCGGTACAAAGCTAGATACCGAGTCCGTAACACGGTGGACCAAACCAACATGACTATTACACAACAAATATGTGAAATATCAAATACAAGATCTTTGCTACAGAAATCTTGCGGAGTGACAAATCAATCAAGGACCCCTTGCTTGGATGACTTGTAGAATGCTCGTGATCTCGCCTTAGAGAAGGACCTATATGAGAATCACAATAGAAAGAAAGAAGAACAACTCTCTAGATCAAGTGATCTATATGTTAGAAGAGAATGAGAGTGTTTGAGAGATTTAGTAAGAAGAGGGGTGAGTTAGAAAGAATAAATGGCTCTCTATTTATAGGCAATTTCTTCCACTGTTCCCCGGATCCCACGGATCCCTCCCACTTGGGATCCGTCTAGTGTAATCCTAGAGATCCTTGGGACGCTCCTCTTTGCCCATGGGTTTTTTGGTTATGGGTCATGGGTTGGTCCATGGGTTTTCCTTAGATTCAATGTATCTAAAGTATACATTGTATCTAGCCATCTTGGGTATGGGTTATGATTCATGGGTTATGGTCCATGGGTTGTGGTTTTTACCCATCCTAATAAACTATTACAACAAATGATTAATTACAACATTTTTGTATTAAATGGCTATATGTAAATGCTTTACAAAATAACATGTATCCTTATAATTGTACTTAAGATAACATTATATTTGTTATCAACAAAACACAAAGAGATCGCAAAATATTAATAAACGTTTTTACGGTTTATTTGTATTAACAATCTCCCCATTTTTGTTGATGACAAAACATAATGTTATGATGAGTAAAACTTAAGAATAGATGTATGTTTTGAAAGCCCCTAAGTTTTACTTCTTCTCCCCCTTTTTGTCGAAACAAAAAGTTAACCCTTCAAAGAAATAAAAGTGTGGAAAAATTAGTCCACGTATTGCTTACTCCCCCTTGACGGTAGCTCCCCCTCGTTTGGGGCGTCAAGTGAAGAAAAAAAAAATCCTACAAAGAGAAAGGTTAGTAACATGCTTATGGAATCTTGTGATTGACGAGAATCAAGATTGGGAGCCAAGGTATGTAAACAAGGCCTTGTAATAAAACAACAAAGTGTAGTGGTATTTATGCCACCTACAAGCATGTAAAAATAAGAACAAGACTTGTTCTTGAAAATGACTCAAAAAGAAAAAGTACTAAAAATAGAAAATAGTAATAATGATTCCTTCCATGCTTGCATAAGGTTATGGATGGAAGTTTTGATGAGTAATGATATTGATGCGATCAAGGATGAGGTTGAGTATGAATCGCATTTTTTCCCTAACTTCTATTGCAATTTCCCTAGTGGATTGGCAATGTTCACAATGTAAGTGATGTGGGTAATGAGTACAGAAATCTTCCGGGTTGTTTTGATTTGTGAGTTGCGGAAGTTGTGGTAGAAAAATAGGAAAGTACGGATCAAAGTCCGGAATGATTGGAAGTGGTGGTGGAAAAGAACCTAGATGTTCTTGTAATTTAATGGGAGCTAAAGGTGGTGATGTTTCAAGATCATTGAATATTGTGTTTGGAGAAGTTGGAGGTGTCAAAAAGGCTAATTCTTTTTGCTTTGGTTGTTGAGATCTTGTTGGAGTCGTAAGGAGTTCCAAAAGAGTGATTTTAGGTGGTGAGTGATTTGGTGATGATGTTGGTGTACTCGTTGGTGATGAAGGAGGTGCTATAATGGAAGCATCTTGTGGTGAGTTAGTTGATGTTGATGAGCCATATGATGATGGTTTTCCTAAGCAACAAGATCGGATGTTAATCCGTACGGATATCCTAGAGTTTGATTTTGGTATTTTGGAAGGTGGAAGTACAAAGGTTTGGGTTTCATGAATATGATTGTTTGTACTAGGTGATTCATCTAAAAAGTTTATGAATGACATGGTGTAGTTTGTTTGAGAAGATGAGATGGATTATGCAAGCATTTTGGGAGTTCTATATATAGAAAAACAAAGCATTGTAATGAATGTTTGACCCAAAATGTGGATTAAAATCTAATGATTAGATATGAATTTAAGGCATGTGATCATGAGAACACAAGCATTAAAGAGCATTGATGAGTGTGTAAATACTCATCATTTTTGGTCAAATCTGAACTGCAAAACACTTAAAAACGCTCAGAAATGCATCAGAATACTGAAAATATCTCAAAATTGTATTTTATATGTTTCAGATGCAAAATGTTTAAAATCAGATGAAAAATGAGCTAAATTTGCATAATTGGCAGTTTCAGTCCCCCAAGTTTCAAAAGTTGTCAGAAATAGTCCCTGAGCACTTATTTTAAAAGAAAAGTCACCAAAGGTCCTTTTAAAATCATAAGTTGTCATAATTAGTCCTTTGGTGAAAAATGTCAAAAGTTTTGAGAAATTACAAGTTTGGTCCTTCAAGTTTCAAATTTGGCAAAAATAGTCCTTGGAAGTTTAAAATTTTCTTTGATGGTCCTTGTACTATTGAAACTTGGCAAAAGTGACCCTTGAAACAACTTTGAAAAAATGGCAGAATTGGTCCCTCAAAATATCAGAAATTGCATCTTTGGTCCTTGTTATTAATAACCAAACACCCTTGGACCTTGACCCTTCCCTTGGACCTTGACCCCCTGCTAAACCACTTGACCCCCCCTTTTTGGACCCCCTGCCTAATATACTCCCAAGTCAAACCTCCCAGTCAAACACCCCTTTTCCCTCCAAGTCTCCTTCCTCCCAACTGCTCTGCAAACACCAGACCTTCACCATCCTTCCAGCTCAACTCCCACTCTCCATGTCCCCTCCACCTCCACCAAACAACAAAATCATTTAATGCTTCTCCTTCCATTCACTCAACCCCCCAGCTGTTAAAACCATTTTGGCGCCAAAAATCTCATCAACGGCCAATATTGTCTCAACTCATCCAATGGCTCAAATGATAAGTGGGAAATGCTGAGAGGACAAGTGGAAGACTTTTGGATGATAAATAAAAGGAAGAGAAGTCATAGTTAGTAGTAGTCTTTAGTTTTCAAATTCCTTGTATGTCGTTTTTACTTAAATTGTCTTAAATAGTTTCTAAATTTGTAACTTTAAGCTTTCTTGTATTGAACCTAAGTTATTTAATCATTGTAAGCTACTTTCAAGTATCAATTCAAAGTTTTATTATAGTTTCAAGTTTTTATGCTCACTGTTAAAAAATTCATTTTCAAGCTCTTATATTCAAGCTTCTAGTAGCTTATTTTCAAATTCAAATAAGCTTATTTAAGCTATTTATAGCTTTTGGTAAGCTTACTACTCAAGTTCAAACAATCTTGGTATCCGGTCAACAAAAGTCAAACTGTGTTGAATTTTGGTTCAAGCAGTCATGGAAATGGGTTTGAGTTGATGCAGAGTTGGATATGGGTTGAATCTGAGTTAGGATATGGTTGAGAATAGGTTAGTGGCTCTTTGTTCTTTGGCAAGCCATAGTGGCTAGGACCAAATGTAAGTTCAATTCCAAGATCATTGCATAATCTGTATCTGTGGTCATTAATAGCTTAGACCTGTTTATTTAGTTGTAATTAGGATAACTAGATTCAGTTTCAGTGTTAGCATAAGCTAATTCAGTAGGTAGACTAGTTAAAAGTTCAAAACAGTTAGTATAAGGTGTGTTTGGTTCTGTTAATTAATATGAGTTAGGGTGTTAGTTATTGGTTAAAATCTGTTGCTTTAGTCCCATTTAGTTGTAATATAGCCAGTTTATCCTTCATTTTGCATCTCTAATAAGTAAAAGTCAAAATCACCAATAATCTGTCCTAATGGAATAACTGTTGGAATTTTTAAAGTTCAAAAGCTTGATTTGTGTTTAGAATTCAGTGAGGTAGCTTATTTTAGTTTCATTTTAGCTTAATACATCAAAATCAGTTCACAAATTAAGCTCAAATCTCATTTTGGTCAAAGTTATCAAAACTGCTAAGAAAGTCAAATTGAAAAAGTCAGTTTCAGCTCAACTTGATTGATTTTTCATGGATTCATTTCTGGTTCAAATTCATTAAAACTTTGGGTTTAAAAACTTCAGTTGGTCAAGAATTGAAAAGTGATTTTTGGAAATTTTTTGTAAGTCCTTATAAGCTCCAAAGCAGCTTGTCAACTAGGTCTAAAGTGCCCTGTGCACTGACTCAGTGTATACTGAGTGTGCACAGGTTTTGTGCAGGGCTTGTCAAAAGCTCATTTGAGCTCATCTCAGGCTCATTTTTGGTTTATAAGTTCCTGGCCAGGTCTACTTGAGACTGTGACATCTGGTTTTGAGTTTCAGCTTATTTAAGTAGCTTATTTTCAAGCTGCAAAGTAGCAGCCTTAACCTGTTTTGGTTCTTAAGTGTAATTCACATCAAATACTTGTTTCCTGCTCCCCAGAGGTTTAGAGTAGTTAGTTTAGGTTGCTTTCTAGTAGTTTTAGCATAAGTTAAGTCCTGTGATCATTTGGTTCTCTGTAGCAGCTTTTAGCTTATTTTGAAGTGCTTATTCATAAGCAGTTTCACTACAACTCCCATATCTTGCACACTAGTATAGGTTTTTATATTTTTATTAGATTCAGAATATTAATTTAGACTTTTCTTGAATTTTTCATATTTTTCCAGTACTGTTTGCTATTTTTCTTTATTTTAATCAGTTTTTAGGACTTTTAATTTAGCTTTTATTGCAATTAAATCAGAAAAACTTCAAAAAAATAAGTTTTCAATTTTCATAGATTAAGATAATTATAAAAAGTCAAAAAAATATTTTTCGAGATTTTTCTTAGTTAAATTTGTAATTTTTAGCCATTTAATTAGTTTTAAATAGTTTTTAAATCATAGAAATTAGAATATAAATCAGAAAAATACAAAATTAGTTTTGAAAATTCTCTTTAGTTATTTTAGATTTTTCTAAGTCATAATTTCACTTTTCTAGCTTTATTTCATATTTTCTTATATTTTAGGGTATTATTAAATAGGTAAAAATAGTTTTTAATTAATAATAATTAAATAAATAGTCATAAAAATAATTTTCTTTTTCTCAAAATTTTCTCTTATCATTAGGTTTGTAAAAATTTCATTTTTATATTTTTAGGATTAATATTGTTTCAGTTTCACATTTTCTTTTGTACGTTACGTAGTTTTTAATTTAAATTTATAAAAGAAAAATCAAAAACATAATTTTAAAAATAGTGATAGCGTTTATTTAATATAATTTAGTCTTTTTAATTTTCTTTAATTTGCATTTAAGCCCCTGTAATTTATAAACTTTCTCTTTAGGTATAATTATTTATAATCACAAACCTTTTCCCGTTCATTATCACCCGATCACTATACGTTTGGTGATTCAGTCGCACAGCTCGTTGGGACTTAACGAGCTGGGGAAACACTATACTCCTCTAGATCTTCATTGCATTGCGTTCTCAAGCTGTCTGGCTTTTATTACGGTTGACCATTCACAAGTGATTAGCTTGTGTGATAAAACCTGACCGTTTGGGAGCCGATCAAATTTTGGCGCCGCTGCCGGGGAGCTGTGCTAATTATCTTACGCTTAGCAGAGTAGTGATTTGAATATTCACTCCTTATTCATACCATCTATATCTATATATATTTTCTTATGAAAAATCCAAAAAACCCAAAAACATCTTAAAACGTATAAAACACAAAAATATTTTTCTTTTGTTTCTATATATATATAAAAGATAAAAATACAAAAAGATTTGTCGTTTTCTTTGTTTAATAATAACAACATAAAAAATTACCACCGCAAACCAAGGCAGAGTACTACCTAACTGGGGGTACGACCATAATAAGTTCCCGAACCAAAGATTAAAACTTGCCTTTGTGTCCTTGTGAGTGGTGTACCTTTTTCAAAGAAGCCATTCATCTTGTGATTATTGGTTTAAGTTCACTGTCGTTTTGCCTCGATATTGTTTTAATTGGATTTGTTATTATATCTACTTTTCAAAACCATAAAACCCAAAAAGATTCTTCTTTTTCCCATTTTCATAATTCCCTTCCTTAACTCTGAGATTTCTTAGAGTTAACTCTAATGTATGCGCACTCGCTCTTCTAGATTTGTAAGCCCATTTCGTGAGCTTGTCAGGATTCCAAGAAGGCGTGTCCGTAGACGTTCTGCCCCATCAGTCGGATCTGAGATCCGGACTGCTCACACTACTTCCGTTATCATGGCGGAAGAACGTCCTATGTGTGAGCTTCTCCAGGCACCCATCGACGGGTATGGAGATGCTATTGTTATCCCAGCCATTGTGGCTGAAAATTTTGAACTCAAAACCGGGTTACTGAATCTTGTAACCTCAAGTCAATTCAATGGTTTTGAGAGGGATGATCCTCATGCTCATATTCGATGGTTTAACAAGATTGCATCTACCATCAAATACAAGAATGTCCCTACAGATGCTGTCAAGCTTCTTCTGTTCCCATTTTCCCTTGAGGGACAAGCCCAGATTTGGCTTGAAAAACAACCCCCTCAATCAATCGAAACATGGGAAGACCTGGTGAAGAAATTTGTGAACGAGTTTTATCCACCTTCCAAAACCACGAGTCTTAAAAACGAAATCATCAAGTTCACACAAAAGTTTGATGAATCCTTCAGTGAATCGTGGGATCGTTTTAAGGAGTTGCTCCGCAAATGTCCTCACCACGGTTTCTCCGAGTTGATGCAACTCAATACTTTCTATAATGGAGTGAGTCAATCTGATCAAGATTCTCTCAATTCCTCCGCTGGAGGAAATTTCTTGAGCAAAACTGTAAAAGAAGCTTTAGCGATCATTGAAAACAAGTCTAAAGTCCGCACTGCACGAAGCAAACCTGTTGTTTCCCAAGTCAGTGTTGGTCCTTCTACTTCATCGCCCGTGAGTCAATCTAGCACCGATGCTAAGATTGACAAACTCACGGAAGCAATTCAAGCTTTGGTTCTCTCCAACCAAAAGAAAGTTTCTTTTCCACAAACTTCACCTCCTGCTGAAGTTAAGAAAGTGGAAGTCTGTGTTACTTGCGGTGGCCCCCATGCCTACTACAACTGTATGGCCACCGATGGTAACCCTTTTGAAGCAAACGCTGTGGGCGGGATTTCTAATCCAGGAGGCAACCAATACCGTGCTCCTATAGACCCGAACCACCGTCCTAACCACTACCCTGGACCACCCGGTTTCAACCAAAACCAAAACCGTAATCAAAATCAGAATAGAACGAACCAAGGTTTTCAAAACCAAGGTAATTTTAGTCAAAATAATGGTTTTCAAAATCAAAGTCAAAACTTCCAACACCAAGGAAACTTTAATAGAAACCAAGGTCAGGGAAATTTCAACCCAGGGTATTTTCATGGCAATAATCAAGGAAATTTCCAAAATCAAGGCCCTAATCCAAACAATAGAGGACATAACTTTCCTACACAAACTCAAGCCATTGTTCCAACTGGACCATCATCTGATGAGTTGTTGAAGCAATTCATGAAATCCCAAGAGGAAATGAACAGGTTGTTGGTTAGCCAGATTTCTGACATTAAGAAGTCTTTAAATGATCGACCCTCGGGCTCAGGTACTTTACCTAGCAACACGATCGCTAATCCGAGGGGCGATGCAAAGGCGATCACAACCAGAAGTGGTGCTTCATATGATGGACCCGCTATTCCTACTACCTCTTCTTCTTCTCTCCCGAAGGTAGTGGAAAGTGAACCTGAAGCGACAAAGGACCAAGTGCAACCTACTAGCTCACAAAGTACAGCACATGTCCATCCTCAAGTTGTCCCGAAACCCAAAACCAAACCTGGAGTTGTTTTTGAACCTCCAGTTGAAAACCCCAAATCCAAAACTTCTATTCCTTACCCATCACGTTTAAATGAGCAAAAACTCCGCGAAAAAGCCAGTCATCAAATGGAAAAGTTTTTTCAAATTTTCCAAGAACTACATTTTGACATAAGCTTTGCGGATGCTATCATGCTGATGCCCAAGTTTGCATCAACTCTCAAACACATGTTAAGCAACAAGGAAAAACTGTTCGAAATGGCTAAAACTCCTTTGAACGAGAACTGCTCAGCAGTTCTGTTAAAGAAGCTTCCCGAGAAGCTTGGAGATCCTGGAAAATTTCTTCTTCCTTGTGTTTTTCCAGGGATGATTGAATGCTTTTCCCTTGCCGATCTTGGTGCAAGCATCAATCTGATGCCTTATTCAGTATGGAAGAAACTTTCTCTTCCAGAACTTATTCCTACCTGCATGACTCTTGAGCTTGCAGATCGTTCTATATCGCGTCCTCTTGGCATCGCCGAGGATGTATTCGTGAAAGTAGGAAAGTTCCATTTTCCAGCTGACTTTGTGGTTGTTGATTTCGATGCCGATCATCGGGTTCCCCTCATTGTTGGACGAGGATTCCTGAGGACGGGCCGTGCTCTTATTGATGTATTTGAGCAAGAAATCACGTTACGTGTGGGTAATGAAGCTGTCACCTTTAACCTTGATCAAACTTCAAGGTACTCCTCAAAATATGATGCTGAATCGGTTAATCGAATCGATTTAATTGATATTGCTTCAGAGGAGTACTCTCAAAAGTTTCTTGGTTATTTTCATAATTCTGTGAGTGGGGATTCCACCACATCTTCTCAACCAATCATTGCCGAATCTTCCCCCCCTCTCACTCCGTTTGAGGGAGGTGACTTCTTTCTAGAAGAGATCGATGAGTTTCTTGCTAATGATGAATCGATTCCGCCGGGAATTGATGGTGTTTATGATTCGGAGGGAGATATCCTTTATCTTGAGCAATTGTTAAATGAAGATCCATTACCGTCTCTCCCTCCGAAAGAGATCACGATTGAGGAAATCAAATCAGTACAAACATCTACTGAAGAATTTCCCGAGGTTGAACTTAAGGACCTACCTCCTCATCTCGAGTATGCATTCTTGGAGGGTGATGATAAATTACCCGTCATAATTGCTAAGGACTTAACTGAGGAGGAGAGGACTGCTCTCATAAAGGTTTTGAAGTCACACAAGCAAGCAATTGCTTGGAAACTCTCCGACATTAAGGGTATCAACCCTGAGTTTTGTACTCACAAAATGTTGATGGAGGATGACTTCAAACCAGCAGTCCAACATCAGAGAAGGGTGAATCCTAAGATTCATGAGGTTATCAAACAAGAGGTTCTCAAACTTCTTGATGTCGGTTTAATTTACCCGATCTCTGATAGTCCTTGGGTCAGTCCAATTCATTGTGTTCCTAAAAAGGGTGGCATAACTGTTGTCACAAATGAAGAAAACGAGTTAATTCCAACTCGATTGGTTACGGGATGGCGTGTGTGTATTGACTATCGCAAGTTAAACGAAGCCACCCGTAAAGACCATTTTCCTCTACCCTTCATGGATCAGATGCTTGAGAGATTAGCAGGGAACGAATACTATTGTTTCCTTGATGGTTTCTCGGGGTATTTTCAGATCCCCATTGATCCGCAGGATCAAGAAAAGACCACATTCACCTGCCCATACGGAACTTTTGCCTACAGACGTATGCCTTTTGGCCTATGTAACGCTCCTGGCACGTTCCAACGATGTATGATGGCAATTTTCCACGACATGATCGGGGAAACAATGGAGGTGTTTATGGATGACTTCTCGGTCATTGGGGACTCATTTCAAACATGTCTCTCCCATTTACAAAAAATGCTAAAACGGTGTAAAGACACCAATCTTTGTCTAAACTGGGAGAAGAGCCACTTTATGGTCAAAGAAGGCATAGTCCTTGGCCATAAGATTTCCAAAAACGGGATTGAGGTAGATAGAGCAAAAGTTGATGTTATTGCCAAATTGCCTCATCCTACTACCGTCAAAGGTATTAGGAGTTTTCTAGGTCATGCCGGGTTTTATCGTAGATTTATACAAGATTTTTCTAAAATCGCTCGGCCTATGACCCATCTTCTCGAAAAAGATGCTCCTTTTATCTTCTCACCTGAGTGCATCGAAGCTTTTGAAACATTAAAGAAAAAGCTTACTGAAGCACCCATTCTAGTTGCCCCCGACTGGGATTTACCCTTTGAACTCATGTGCGATGCAAGTGATTTTGCTATCGGTGCAGTCTTGGGGCAACGTAAAACCAAGCATTTTCAGCCTATCCACTACGCGAGTAAGACTATGACTGAAGCTCAAACCCATTACACCACTACAGAAAAAGAATTATTAGCTGTGGTGTATGCGTTTGAGAAGTTTCGACCATACCTAATCTTGACCAAATGCGTGGTGTATACTGATCACTCGGCTCTCAAATATCTATTCGCAAAGCAAGATGCAAAGCCGAGATTGCTCCGTTGGGTTCTCCTCCTACAAGAATTTGATATCATTATACGTGATAAAAAAGGAGCTGAGAACCTGGCTGCTGATCATCTGTCCCGTCTAGAAAACCCTCACCAGGATGTGTTCGAGAAAAAGGAAATAAACGAAACATTTCCTCTCGAAACACTCAATGTGGTTTCTTTTCGTGGAGACTCTTCTACCCCATGGTTTGCTGACTTTGCAAATTACCATGCGGGTAACTTTGTGGTGAAAGGGATGTCGTCCCAACAGAAAATGTAAAACCTGAAAATCTAAAACATGATTAAAGACTAAAATACCATTGGAATCGAAATTTATAAAATACGTAAAATACATTTATATCATTTAACGAAATTTAAAACTAAACTTACGAGTAATTAAAACTTAACTGACGTGTATACGTGATCGATTTTGGTACGACGAGAGATTTAAACGCTTCGATAATATGTTGGGATTCGTTTTCGTAAATGGTGAACCATTTGGGCCGTTCGTTTGGATCAAGAGCCGAGAGCCCAAGGGCGTGGGTTTTGTGTGTGTTCGGTTGGACCCAAGCCGAAACCCAAACCCATCAAAGTTTAAAAACATTTTTGTACTACCTATATATACATTGCATTTACAAGAAATTGAAACCCTAGTTTTGTTGCCTCTCTCTTTTCTTTTCTCCTATTCGGCCGAACCTAACAACCTTGGTGTCGAGTCTTTTGCTTCATCAAAGCTAAGGTATAACATGTTTATTCGTCTTCCTTTGTTACATCTTACGTATATATATTGTAATATGTTTCGTTTAGTCGAGTCTTGTGTTTTATTTTTGTGACCGAGCTGTACGAAACCAAACAAAGACAAACCATAATGATTTGAACCTTATAATTATTAAAGAGCTTGTTACGTAATAAGTATTATTGAATCGGATCATGAATATGTCGAGTATATAAGGACCGAACCACATGCATGTGAACCGAACCATGTGTATGTTTCGGCCAAGGTATAAAAACATGATAACTTGAATATGTAAAGTACTTAGGTGAGCTAGGGCTTGCGTAAAGTGTTGTAGTTGAAACCCTAGGTTTGAACCGAACCATATAAGAGTTTTGAAAGTGTGTTTAATAAGTAAGATCATGTTAAACCTAAACCCTAGTTTAATGTGTAAACGTGCATGAATATAAAAGTTGACGTATAACATATATATGAGTAACATATGATTAAGACATGAACGTGTTGAGTAAATAACAAGAGTAATGAGTCATTTATTGACGTAACATATAAAGTAAATGCACGTGGACATGATATTAAAAGAATGAGAAAACCCTAGAACATAAATGAGAATCGATTAGGGTTTGAGCTAAGTATATTAATTCGTTATTTCATGTGTGATTTATGACGTTTAAACTATTTTCACATTTAACCCTAAACTTTAATAAAGGACATA
Source organism: Chrysanthemum seticuspe (assembly GCA_019973895.1). Lineage (NCBI taxonomy): Eukaryota > Viridiplantae > Streptophyta > Magnoliopsida > Asterales > Asteraceae > Chrysanthemum > Chrysanthemum seticuspe. Next base: position 273,804,848 of record BPTQ01000001.1, on the reverse strand, counting down.
ATGAACCTTAATCTACGATATTGTTTATAAAACACTTAAGTCTTATTTAATTATAAAACCCTAAAGTATTAAGATCACTGAATACATCGAGTATAAACATCAAATATTAAAAGATCACTTCGACGATTATGGAATCATAAATAACATGTACGACCGTTAATGTGTATAGGTTCTGTGAAGAAGGAGTAATCCTTTGCTTTCCGTGTTTCTGATTTTCGATCATTTGCTTTGGAATAAGGTACAGATATTCTAACCTTTTCAGTAAAGGTTCCTTATAACGTTTTCTTTCGTTAGTTTTTATATTAGGATTTCCTAAGCCTTTGCTATGAACCCTATTTTGTTTGTTTGAGTTGTTGCTTATCTGAACTTTGATTTTTGGATCATAAAACATTTGATTTTGAACTATATGATATAAAAACTTTGATATTGAAACATGATTAAATCTTTGATAAAGTATGATCTGTGTCAGTTATGACATTCTAATTTGACCTAAGATAGTTTGACACCCGAGCCAAATAATAACTAGTCATGGGGGTTCCATGTCCGTGTCAGTGATGCACTTCTGACATGACTCTAGGGCAGTAGAGTGAAGTTCTGCCACGTCCCTTATCTGTTATCTGTTATGAGCTCAAGTTATATTATATTACCAATATATGTTTGTGGGACGTATGGGTGCATCCTAGATCTGTTATCTGTTATATGTTATATGTTATATGCTATATGTTATCTGATGATTGATGCTGCGTGCATGCACGTCCTTCATAACTCAGGTAGGTCTCCCCTACAAATGTTGCCTTGTGTGAATATGAATATGATTATGATATGATATGTGTGTCTGGGCTCGAGGTAGTTAACTATAAAACTTATTCTCTTATTTTGATTTATACTTTGAAATGATTATGATTTTACTATCTTTCTTTTACTTTATTTCGTATTCGTTTTCGTTTCGTATTCGTTTTGCTTGTATATCTGTTCACTGGGCTTTTGAAGCTCAGCCGCATTTCTTTTCTTCCGCGGCAGGTATCTAAGCATTGGAGCTGGGTTTTGCTTTGGGATGAGTGCTGAGTGGACTTACATTAGAGATATTTAGCTTTGATCTTATGATGCCATTTAAGACTTTATATTTCAAATATTTTATTTGGAGTTTATTTTTCCGCTGGGACCTATGTATTGAAGTCATTTTGACTTGATTTATTTCGGTATTTATGCTAAGATTTCTTTTGGATATTTATGTTTGCTTTGATATGACACCATTACTTGTGATTCCTTTACCCTTGTCGGGTCGGGGCGTTACAATTTATGGCATCAGAGCCCAGGTTTACGACTTGTAGTCAGGACCTGTGACATATGGAGCCTAGGTTTTGAGACCCTTAGAGCTTAGGATTTGACCTGTGAGGATTTGGGTAGACTTTAGGATTCCTTCTGCGTACTTCCATTTCGTATCTCACCTTTGTTCATTTTGCTAATCGTTTGAATATCGTTCAGATGGTTCGAACTCGTACTACCGGTAGCGTGGATGGAGACGATGATGCTACTAACATTGATGCTGCGATTGCTAATGCTCTCAACACTCTTTTCCCTGGTCTTACTACACCTGAGATGATGGAACAGGTGATCAACAACATTCGTAATCAGACTGGTGCTTCGGGTAGTGGTGGAGGAAATCAACCCACATGCATTCACACTTGGCTCGAGCATTTCGGTAAACTCAAGCCTCTTTCGTTTAGCACTGCTGCTACTCCCACTGAGGCCGAGGACTGGATCACTCATATTGAGAAGCTGTTTGAAGTACTGGGTTGTGGAGACGAGTTTAAGACTCGTTTGGCTGCATTCAAATTGGAAGGTGATGCTTTAAATTGGTGGAAGGCACTCAAACAAGCAAGAGGAGGAGATGCTTTTGCTATTACTTGTACCTGGACTGAGTTTCGGACTATCTTCTATAACCGTTACTTCCCTGATGCTGAGCAGCAAAGGTATGAGAGGGATTATCAGGCAATCTACCAGCTTGATCATGAGAATTCCAATGAGTACATGAGTAGGTTTATGAGGTTGGTAAGTTTTGTGGGAACGATTGCTGGAGATGGTAGGCGTCAAGCTAAGCACTTCAAGTGGGGACTGAAGAAGTGGGTGTTGGACCGACTGCTTAATATTGAGTATGAGAATGTGTCGGCCTACAATGACGCAGCTCGTAACATTGAGATCTTTCATGAGGTTTCGGGTTCTAACAAACGTAATCGCGATGGTGATCGGATTCAAGGTAGGACTCAAGGCAATGATTATAAGGGAAATTCTGGCAGGAGTTATGATTCGAGGAGTCAAGTGGATAGGAGTATTGATCAGCGGGGTCAGTCAGGAAGGAATGTTGACTCTGGGCGCTCTGAGGCGAGGAGTCAAGATAATAGAAATGCTGGTAGGAATGGAAATGATCGTCAGAACCAAGGTAACAATAACCAGCGTTACAACAAGGATCAGTCAGCTCGAGGATCAAATCAGGGTCGTGCTTCAGGATCTTCTGGTCAGCAAAGGACAGCTGAGGTTTTTCCTCCCCCACCTATCTGTACTACTTGTGGAAAGGCTCATCCGGGACAGTGTTTCAGGGCCACTGGTGGATGTTTCTCTTGTGGTTCTACTGCTCACAAGATCAAAGATTGCCCTAAGAAGAATCCGGTGATTCCTGGAAACTACATCAAGCCGCCAACTACTACTGGACGTGTCTATGCTACTACTCGGAATCAGGCGGAGCGCACTTCAGGTACCATTACGGGTACTCTTTTCATTGATGATTATTCTGTCTTCGTTTTATTTGATACCGGTGCCACACACTCCATTGTGTCTGTCACATTTGCTAAGAAACTTAAAATGAAGCCCAAACCATTAACAAATCACTTATCGATTTCTACGCCTATGAAAAACCACATGATCATTGATCATAAATACGTTAAGTGTCCTCTTCGTTTTGATGATCGTATTCGCTTTGCAAATCTGTATCCTCTCGATATGGTCGACTTTGATATCATTCTAGGCATGGATTGGTTGGCTTATCATAGAGCTTCAATTGACTGCTATGCTAGAACTGTGATCTTTGGAGACGTAAAACATCCTGAATTCGTTTATCATGGTTCTCAACCTCTCAAATCTGTTAAGCTCATTTCCGCTATGAAGGCACGGACCATTATTGCTCATGGATGCCAAGGTTTTCTAGCATCTGTTAAGGACACATCTTCGGAGAGTCCTAACATTGAAAATCTTTCTGTTGTTTGCGAATTCATCGACGTTTTTCCCGATGAACTCCCTGGTCTTCCCCCAGCTAGAGAAGTTGAGTTTAGCATTGAGTTAATTCCTGGTGCTGAACCGATTTTGAAGGCTCCGTATCGTATGGCACCTGTAGAACTGAAGGAGTTGAAGGAACAGCTGCAAGAGATGATAGAAAATGGATTTATTCGACCCAGTGTTTCTCCATGGGGTGCACCTGTTTTATTTGTGAAGAAGAAGGATGGAAGCATGCATCTATGTATCGACTACCGTGAACTCAACCGTATTACTATTCGTAACCGTTATCCTCTGCTGCGTATTGATGATTTGTTTGATCAACTGCAAGGAGCTAAGTTCTTTTCGAAGATTGATCTGAGATCTGGTTATCATCAGCTACGTGTGAAGGAGCAAGATGTTCCTAAGACCGCGTTTCGTACCAGATATGGTCACTACGAATTCCTCGTTATGCCTTTTGGTTTGACCAATGCGCCTGCTGTGTTTATGGATCTAATGAATCGTGTTTTCCATAAGTTCCTCGATAGATTCGTTATCGTTTTCATCGACGACATTTTAGATTACTCCAAGTCTGAAGAAGAGCATGAAGAACATCTCCGGATAGTTTTGGAGATTCTGAGGAAGAAGAAGTTGTACGCTAAATTTTCGAAGTGCGAGTTTTGGTTAAGACAAGTCGCGTTCCTTGGTCATATTGTATCTGCTGATGGTATCACCATGGATCCGTCTAAGGTTGAGGCTATCACTAAATGGCCAAGACCTACGACAGTGACTGAGGTCAGGAGTTTTCTAGGACTTGCTGGTTACTACCGACGTTTTGTTGAAGGTTTCTCTCGCTTAGCTCTACCCCTAACCCAACTGATGAGAAAAGGTGAAAAGTTTGTATGGACGGATGAACGAGAGAAGAGTTTTGAAGGGTTGAAACGGAGATTGGTGTCCGCTCCTATTTTGACTCTTCCATCTGGTTCTGGAGGATTTCAAATTTACAGTGATGCATCTAAGAAAGGATTAGGTTGTGTTTTGATGCAACATGGAAAGGTAATAGCTTATGCTTCGAGGCAGCTAAAACCTTATGAGGAGAATTACCCAACTCATGACCTTGAGTTAGCCGCAGTGGTGTTCGCGTTGAAGATCTGGAGACATTACTTGTATGGAGAGGCGTGTGATATATTCACTGATCATAAGAGTCTCAAGTATATTTTCACTCAGAAGGAACTTAACATGAGACAAAGAAGATGGTTAGAACTTCTTAAGGATTATGAAACCAACATTCAGTACCATCCAGGTAAGGCTAATGTAGTTGCTGACGCACTTAGCCGGAAATCAGGCATTCTTGCAAGTATCAAGATTGAACCTAGGATTTGTCGAGACTTAGAGAGTTTGGATGTTGAGCTATGCGTACGAGGTTTTGATGGATATTGGGCTAGTATGAAGGTGGAGTCGAACCTTATACTGCAGATTAAAGAAGCTCAGAAAGATGATGGTGAGTTGTGGGCCGTGGCGCAAAATGTTGAAGAAGGTAAGCAGACGGAGTTTAAGGTTGATAATGACGGTATTGTATGGTATGGAGATAGGCTTTGTATTCCAAATGATCAGGTAATTCGTGAGAAAGTTATGACTGAAGCTCATAGTTCTCCTTTCACTATCCATCCTGGTTCTACCAAGATGTATAGGGATTTGAAGCAGTACTTTTGGTGGAATGGCATGAAGCAAGATGTGGCGACGTTTGTGTCGAAGTGTATGGTTTGTCAGCAGGTTAAGATTGAACATCAAAGGGCTAGTGGATTTTTACAGCCATTGGATATTCCAACATGGAAGTGGGATAAGATATCTATGGATTTTGTGACTGGACTACCTCTTACTCGGAAGAAGCATTATGCGATTTGGGTAGTTGTTGATCGACTGACCAAATCAGCTCATTTCTTACCAATCAGAAAGGATTATGGTATTGGGAGATTGGCGGAGATTTTTCAGCAAGAGATCGTTAGACTTCATGGTACTCTGGCATCTATTGTGTCCGACAGAGATCCGCGTTTTACTTCTCGTTTCTGGAAAGGTTTGCAAAAAGCTTGGGGTACTCGACTTAATTTTAGTACGGCATTTCATCCTCAAACAGATGGTCAGTCAGAGAGGACTATTCAGACCTTAGAGGATATGCTAAGGGATTGTGCTTTGGAATGGACTGGCAGTTGGGATGAATATTTGTGTTTACTGGAGTTTGCATACAATAACAGTTGGCATGCTTGCATTAAGGCAGCACCGTTTGAACTTCTTTATGGGAGGAAATGTAGAGCACCTACTTGTTGGGATGAAGTAGGTGAACGCTTGATTAAAGGTCCGGAAATGATCGAGATCACTAATGAGAAAGTAGCTGTTGCTAGAGAAAAGCTGAAGGAAGCTAGGTCTCGCCAGAAAAGTTATGCCGACAAGCATCGTCGTGATTTAGAATTTCGGGTTGGAGATCGTGTATTTTTGAAAGTTTCGCCGTTCAGAGGTGTGAAACGTTTTGGAATCAAGGGTAAGCTCAGTCCTCGATTCATCGGTCCGTTTGAAATTCTGGAACGTATAGGAGAAGTTTCGTATCGATTAGCACTTTCGCCTCAGTTATCGCATGTTCATGACGTTTTCCATGTATCACTCCTAAGGGGATACAACTATCATCCGTTACACGTTGCTTCTTATCCGTTTGATCAAGTTCAATCCGATATGTCTTTATCTGAAGAACCGGAAGCTATTTTAGAAAGGCAAGAAAGAGTCATGAGAAATAAAGTCATTCCGTTCGTTAAGATTCTTTGAAAAAATCACCCGGAACGTGAGGCTACTTGGGAAAACGAGGAGTCGATGCGAGCTAGTTATCCTCATTTCTTTGAATAGTTTGGTATGTTCTCATTTCGTTTTCGTTTCGTTTCATTTCAATTTTCGAGGACGAAAATTTTTCTTTAGAGGGGAAGAATTGTAAAACCTGAAAATCTAAAACATGATTAAAGACTAAAATACCCTTGGAATCGAAATTTATAAAATACGTAAAATACATTTATATCATTTAACAAAATTTAAAACTAAACTTACGAGTAATTAAAACTTAACTGACGTGTATACGTGATCGATTTTGGTACGACGAGAGATTTAAACGCTTCGATAATATGTTGGGCTTCGTTTTCGTAAATGGTGAACCATTTGGGCCATTCGTTTGGATCAAGAGCCGAGAGCCCAAGGGCGTAGGTTTTGTGTGTGTTCGGTTGGACCCAATCCGAAACCCAAACCCATCAAAGTTTAAAAACATTTTTGTACTACCTATATATACATTGCATTTACAAGAAATTGAAACCCTAGTTTTGTTGCCTCTCTCTTTTCTTTTCTCCTATTCGTCCGAACCTAACAACCTTGGTGTCGAGTCTTTTGCTTCATCAAAGCTAAGGTATAACATGTTTATTCGTCTTCCTTTGTTACATCTTACGTATATATATTGTAATATGTTTCGTTTAGTCGAGTCTTGTGTTTTATTTTTGTGACCGAGCTGTACGAAACCAAACAAAGACAAACCATAATGATTTGAACCTTATAATTATTAAAGAGCTTGTTACGTAATAAGTATTATTGAATCGGATCATGAATATGTCGAGTATATAAGGACCGAACCACATGCATGTGAACCGAACCATGTGTATGTTTCGGCCAAGGTATAAAAACATGATAACTTGAATATGTAAAGTACTTAGGTGAGCTAGGGCTTGCGTAAAGTGTTGTAGTTGAAACCCTAGGTTTGAACCGAACCATATAAGAGTTTTGAAAGTGTGTTTAATAAGTAAGATCATGTGAAACCTAAACCCTAGTTTAATGTGTAAACGTGCATGAATATAAAAGTTGACGTATAACATATATATGAGTAACATATGATTAAGACATGAACGTGTTGAGTAAATAACAAGAGTAATGAGTCATTTATTGACGTAACATATAAAGTAAATGCACGTGGACATGATATTAAAAGAATGAGAAAACCCTAGAACATAAATGAGAATCGATTAGGGTTTGAAGCTAAGTATATTAATTCGTTATTTCATGTGTGAGTTATGATGTTTAAACTATTTTCACATTTAACCCTAAACTTTAATAAAGGACATAATGAACCTTAATCTACGATATTGTTTATAAAACACTTAAGTCTTATTTAATTATAAAACCCTAAAGTATTAAGATCACTGAATACATCGAGTATAAACATCAAATATTAAAAGATCACTTCGACGATTATGGAATCATAAATAACATGTACGACCGTTAATGTGTATAGGTTATGTGAAGAAGGAGTAATCCTTTGCTTTCCGTGTTTCTGCTTTTCGATCATTTGCTTTGGAATAAGGTACAGATATTCTGACCTTTTCAGTAAAGGTCCTTATAACGTTTTCTTTCGTTAGTTTTTATATTAGGATTTCCTAAGCCTTTGCTATGAACCCTATTTTGTTTGTTTGAGCTGTTGCTTATCTGAACTTTGATTTTTGGATCATAAAACATTTGATTTTGAACTATATGATATAAAAACTTTGATATTGAAACATGATTAAATCTTTGATAAAGTATGATCTGTGTCAGTTATGACATTCTAATTTGACCTAAGATAGTTTGACACCCGAGCCAAATAATAACTAGTCATGGGGGTTCCATGTCCGTGTCAGTGATGCACTTCTGACATGACTCTAAGGCAGTAGAGTGAAGTTCTGCCACGTCCCTTATCTGTTATCTGTTATGAGCTCAAGTTATATTATATTACCAATATATGTTTGTGGGACGTATGGGTGCATCCTAGATCTGTTATCTGTTATATGTTATATGTTGTATGTTATCTGATGATTGATGTTGCGTGCATGCACGTCCTTCATAACTCAGGTAGGTCTCCCCTACAAATGTTGCCTTGTGTGAATATGAATATGATTATGATATGATATGTGTGTCTGGGTTCGAGGTAGTTAACTATAAAACTTATTCTCTTATTTTGATTTATACTTTGAAATGATTATGATTTTACTATCTTTCTTTTACTTTATTTCGTATTCGTTTTCGTTTCGTATTCGTTTTGCTTGTATATCTGTTCACTGGGCTTTTGAAGCTCAGCCGCATTTCTTTTCTTCCGCGGCAGGTATCTAAGCATTGGAGCTGGGTTTTTCTTTGGGATGAGTGCTGAGTGGACTTACCTTAGAGATATTTAGCTTTGATCTTATGATGCCATTTAAGACTTTATATTTCAGATATTTTATTTGGAGTTTATTTTTCCGCTGGGACCTATGTATTGAAGTCATTTTGACTTTATTTATTTCGGTATTTATGCTAAGATTTCTTTTGGATATTTATGTTTGCTTTGATATGACACCATTACTTGTGATTCCTTTACCCTTGTCGGGTCGGGGCGTTACAGAAAAACAAATTCTTTAAAGATGTAAAACATTACTTCTGGGACGACCCCTACTTATTCAAAATTTGCGCGGATCAAGTCATCAGGCGATGTGTGTATGGTCAGGAAGCCAATGACATTCTCAAGGCTTGCCATTCTGGACCTACTGGGGGACATCATAGCCCCAACTACACTGCCAAGAAGGTGTTTGATTATGGATTTTATTGGCCCACGATTTACAAGGATGCCCATGAATTTGTCAAAACCTGTGACGCTTGTCAACGTCACGGAAATATCTCACAAAGAAATGAAATGCCGCAAAACGCCATTCAAGTGTGTGAGATTTTTGACATCTGGGGCATTGACTTTATGGGGCCATTTCCTTCGTCTCGCGGTAATAAATACATACTCGTGGCCATTGACTATTTGTCAAAATGGGTTGAAGCGAAAGCTTTGCCTACCAACGATGCCCGAGTTGTTGTGAAATTCTTAAAATCTCTTTTTGCTAGGTTTGGAACTCCACGAGCTATAATCAGTGATCGTGGTATGCATTTCTGCAATGACCAGTTTGATAGAGTCATGCAAAAGTATGATGTAACTCACCGTCTCTCTACTGCGTACCACCCCCAAACAAGTGGGCAAGTGGAAGTTTCCAACCGAGGGATTAAAAGAATTCTGGAGAGGACAGTAGGCGAAAACCGTGCCTCTTGGTCGGATAAGCTAGATGACGCACTCTGGGCCTTCCGTACAGCTTATAAAACACCCATCGGGTGTACTCCATACAAGCTTGTATACGGGAAGGCATGTCATCTACCGGTTGAGCTTGAGCACAAGGCATACTGGGCCTTGAAACATGCCAACTTCGATATTCAGACAGCTGGTGATCACCGGAAAGTTCAAATGAATGAATTAAATGAACTCCGTGATCAAGCATACGAGAACTCTTTGATCTACAAAGAAAAACCAAAGAAGATTCATGACTCCAAAATCAAGAACCGCGTTTTCAACGTCGGTGATCGAGTCCTTCTTTTCAATTCAAGATTGAAGATTTTCTCGGGAAAACTAAAATCCCGCTGGTATGGACCATTCACCATCACTAAAGTATTTCCTTATGGAACCATTGAGTTATCTCAATCCGATGGTCCAAACTTTAAAGTGAATGGTCATCGATTGAAGCACTATTTTGGAGAGGACATTCCTCATATGGTTGTCCCGGATCTACAAACTTTCCCCATGAACCAATGAATGCGGGGATCGAGTCAAGCTAGCGACTCGGGAATCAAAAACAGTAGCATGCCATATGGGTTTTCACCCATATTTCTGACTTCTTTCTATTTTCTACCACCATAGTGTGGGGGAGTTGCCCCCCGCTGTTGTATATAAAGTTTTCTAAAAAAGAAAAAAAAAAAAAAATCTTTCAAAATAATGGCCGTAGTATTTCCCTTTTACGTTCTATGTTTCGGCATAACAGCCGGTACTTTGAATATTGAGGGCAATATTCATTTCTAGTGTGGGGGGGGGGGGAATTCTCACGAATTTTATCATGTAATTATACCACCCAATTCCCCCATTTTTGGCCAATTTTTTTTTTGTAGTAAGTGTTTTGCACTTACTCAGCTTACGGTTATCAGTCCGCCATGTCTAATAAACAAAAGGATTGGCTAATCCAGGAGCAAACGGCTCTTGGTAAAGATATCTCAAATCCGTTGACGGCTTGCAATTTGCCCAAAATTGTATGGTGTTCAGCTCACCATATCTTTAATTAGTGAAGAGTTGGCTAGCCCGCAAGTTTATGGCTTGTGGTAAAGGCAGTTGGAAAACCATAATTGGTAATCGACTCACCAAAGATATTTTATCTAAGAGTTGGCTAGTCCAGAAGCAAACGGCTTCTGGTAAAGACAAATCAAATCCGTTGGAAGCTGGTGGTTTGCTCAAAATCATTTGGTTATCAGTGTACCAAGGTTCTTACTTGAACTGAAACATTTGGCTACTCCAGAAGTAATGGCTTTTGGTAAAGAGATTCAAATCCATTAAGTTTTTCTCAAAAGATTGCTAGGGACTAGCAATAGTTTAGTGTGGGGGATTGATGAGTGTGTAAATACTCACACCAATCATATTTAACATCAATGCTCAACAAACATCTAACAGTACCCATTCTCACAACAGAACTAAAGGTCTCCTCATAATCAATACCCTCTTTCTGACCATAACCCTGAGCAACAAGTCTAGCCTTGTATATTTTAACCTCACCAGTAGATTTATACTTAATTTTCCAAACCCATTTACTACCTATAAGCTTTCTACCAACAGGTAATTCAGTTTCTTCCCAAGTATTATTCTCATTCTCATGTAAAGCATAAATTTCCTCATTCATAGCATTAACCCATTTAGGATTTCTATTGGCTTCATCATAACTACTAGGCTCAATGGTCTTATTTAAATTAGACACAAAACAACAATTTTCAGCACTTAAAACAACATGATTAACATACTTATTCAATCCATATTTAACCTTAGTGTCTAACACATAATCATTCAATCTTTCAGGCAACTTAGAAGATCTAGAAGACCTTCTATGACTAACAGACCCTTCCTCAATTTGATTTTGCAAAACATTTTGAAACCTATTATCATCAGATTAATTTGGACCAACATTTCCCTCAGAACTTGTATTATCATCTAAAGGAGTTGCAGAATGCACATCATCTCTAGATGGTAGCAAACTATCAGAATTATGTATATGTTCTACATTTACATTCTGACCTCTGTTTGCCACAACATCTGGTTGATGGATCCTACCATCTCTACCAACAGATGTTGCTTCCTCATTACCACTATCATCATTGGGAGTAGCGACATGAGTCTTGGGTTTTGACACATATTCAGAATCAACAAAATAAAAAAAGTTTAAGTTTGAAACTTCTAAGTCTTCTTTAAAAACATCATTCCGATTCATTTTATATGGAAAGATAGTTTCATAAAACTTAACATCTCTTGAATACAAAACACTTCTATTTTCAAGACTTAGAAGCTTATAAGCTTTCTTTCTTGCATCATATCCAATTAAAACACATTTTTCATACTTTTCAGAAAACTTATCAGACCCTTTGACAATAGTAGCAAAACACAGACACCCAAAACTCCTAAGATGAGACAAATTAGGTTCCCTATTATAGACCAGAGAAAAAGGTAACTTACCCTTTAAAACAGAGGAAGGAAGCCTGTTAATCAAATAAGTAGCAGTAAGAACACATTCAGGCCAATAAACAAGAGGAATCCCCCCCTGAAATATAAGACTTCTAGCAACATTTAGCATATGTCTATGTTTCCTTTCAGCAATACCATTCTGCTGAGGTGTATATGCACAAGTAGTTTGATGAATAATTCCCATGGTATTTAAAAAATCTGGCATTCTGTTATTCAAAAACTCTGTACCATTATCAGACCTTATCATTTCAATCTTTTTATTAAACTGAGTAAGAACCAGATTATAAAAACTTACAAACATTGAAAACACTTCGTCTTTTGTTTTAAGATATACACCCAGACAGACCTACTATAGTCATCCACAACAGTCAAGAAATATCTAAACCCTTATCTGCTAATCACTTTATAAGTGTTACGCTCCCAAAACGGAAATTTTGAAACTTTTATTAATGACATGGACGACAAAAGAAGGAAAATCTGGAAGTTTTTTTTTTAACCCGATGGCATCAGGTTATAAACGTGACGCCATCGCCCTTTGAAATGCGACGTCGTCTGAGACTCAAGCCTGACGGCTCAGAAGGTTTTTATGAAAACGCGACGGTGTCAGGTTATAAATGTGATGCCATCGCCCTTTGAAATGCTACGCCGTCTGAAATTGTGACGGCTCAGAAGGTTTTTAACCTAACGACGTCAGGTTCTAAACGCGACGCCATCAGGAGCCCAGACCTACACATTTTGTGCAGATTTACTGCACTTAGACCCAACAAAAGCTACATATCACTTTGAACATTACCACAAAACCTATAAACAACTTGTAACTCATGTAAAAGCAATTATCACTAATAATCCCAACACTTTAACCTTCAAAACAAGTGATTGACTTTACGCCAAACATCATTTTTAACTCCATGACCCATAGATACAAGAACTTGACACATTGACTTAACGTTTTAGAGAACATAAACGTAAGTACAACTACTAAATAAAGAATACCAAGACACTTGAAAGTATACCAAAACGACTTGACTATTCGGGGCTTCTAACTTTAACACCTTGGTTCCAAAAGACAAGCTGAACTAGGAGCTCAAGCAAAATCCATTCTACACTTGTGTCTTACCTTTATCCTCCTTGCTAGGACCTACAAAATGTCATCAACTATAACATAAGCGAATGCTTAGTAAGTAAATGGGTCAAATGCAATTAAAACTTTAACAACACATAAGAATTCATGGAGCATCTATAACATAAGCACATACCTTATAATTGGTATTTACACTACTTGACATACAAAGCTATAGATCCAAGCTAAACTATAGCAAGCTCCAACAACTATAACATAATCAATTATTCATATTTCAACATGATATAACATTAACCCACTATACTTACCTTCAATTATTCCAAGGACTTCTACCAAGTAGAGCCACCACTTCCTTAAGCTTCCTAAACAACAATTAACCTTAATTAAAGACTATAACTAGTAATTTCAATGAATTGGGCATCTTCTATAACTATTTTAAACTTCTAAAATTCAAGACCCTAATTACAAAGATTAGGGAAATTGCTTACTTGATTAGGGATATGAAATTGAAGGTCTCTTAACCTTAATAATCACCACAATAGCCCTAAATTAACTCAATTGAGGATGATCTTTGATGAGTGTCTAAATACTCATCATTTCTGTACAAAATAAACTGCAAAATCATCTGAAAACACTCAGAAACACATCAAAATGATCAAAATATCACAAATCAGTGTTTTATGTGTTTTAAATTCAAAAATATCAAAATCAGATGAAAAACATATCAAATTTGCAAAAATTGCAGTTTCAGTCCCCCAAGTATCAAAAGTTGTCAAAAACAGTCCCTGAGCACATAATTTCTAAAGTAAAGTCACCAAAGGTCCTTTTAAAATCAAAAGTTGTCAAATTTAGTCCTTTGGTGAAAAATATCAAAAGTTTGAGAAAATTACAAAAATGGTCCTCCAAGTTTGAAAATTGGCAAAATTAGCCCCTGGAAAATTGCAAAATGGCAATTTTGGTCCCTATACTTTTGAAGCTTGTCATTTTCAGCCCTTGGAACAAGTTTGATGATTTGGCAGAACAGGTCCCTACAATTTCAGATTTTACACATTAAGTCCTTGAGTTTTAAAACCCTTTAAACCTCATTTGGCCTGCCTAAGTATTTTGAACCCCCTGTCTTTACTGTTTTTGAACCCTTGGTCAAAATAGTCAAACAAACCAAATACCCGCCATCCCTTATCCCTTCCCTTCCAAGTTGCTCTGCAACTCCCAAGTCACCATCCCATCTCCCTTAGACCTTATCACCTCAAAACCCATCCCTCATCATCATACCTACTTCACCCCCCCCCCTAGTAGCTACAAACTGAACCAACAGGTCAAATCCAATTTTCCCGCCATTTTTGATCCAATGGCCAACTTGAATCCTAGTCATCCAATGGTCTAGGTTATTGCTGGGATCCACTCAGAGGAAAGAGAGGAGATGATTGGATGTATAAAAAGAGAAGAAGAAAGGCAAGAGAGGGGGTAGTTAACTGTTATTTTTCATGTATGTCGTATTCTTAATTTCTTAGTCTTAAAAAGGTTTTCAGTTGAATTTTCAAGTTTAATTGTATTAAGTACAAGTATTTTGGTGTATTGCAAGTTTTCTTAAGTATCAATTCAAGCTTATTTTAAGAATCCTTATTTCAAGCTCACTGTCACAATTTGCAAATTCAAACTCTCATGTATAAGCTTCAATAAGCTTATTTGTAAGCTCTAACAAGCTTAAACTAGCCTGCTATAGCTTTCTATAAGCTCAAATTTAAATTTCATACAATTTTGGATTCTGGTCAATGAAAGTCAACTGAACAAGGAAATGGGTATGAAAAGGAATTTGGTGGTGCAGAGCATTGGAATTGGGTTGGTTTTGAGTTCAATGGGTTAGTTTTGATAGGTAACAGTTCTGGTATCATTGTTGGCAAGCCAAAGTGGCTAGGACCCTTTGTAAGTTATTTTCCAAAGTCTTATTGCATATCCTGTTCTTGTGGTCCAAACTGGTTTTAAGTTGTTCATTTAGTGACACTTAAGTTAATTAAACTAATTTAGGTCAGTATCATTGGCTGGTTAAGTGTTTATCTCATTTAATTTTGCAAATCAGTGATATCAGTGGTGTTTGGATTTGAGACTTATACTGCACTAGAGGTTGGTTCATTGGTTGATGCTTGTTGTACTATGTTTGCTTAACTCATATTGACTCACTTCTGTCCTTAAACTGCACTCACAAGCTCTCAAAGTCAACCTCTCTTGAAATCTGTTATAAATTGTTTACTGTTGTGATTTTGATAAATCAAAAGTTAGTTTTGTACTTAGAAAACATAGATGTAGGTTGCAGTAATCTTGTTTCATCTTATAACATCCTATGCAGTTGGTAAATCAAGATTAAAACTCAAATAAGTCAAACTTTCACAGT
The DNA here is from genome assembly GCA_019973895.1 of Chrysanthemum seticuspe. Taxonomy (NCBI): domain Eukaryota; kingdom Viridiplantae; phylum Streptophyta; class Magnoliopsida; order Asterales; family Asteraceae; genus Chrysanthemum; species Chrysanthemum seticuspe. Next base: position 273,789,518 of record BPTQ01000001.1, on the reverse strand, counting down.
TGTTTCAAAAGTCAAATTTGATAAAAATCCGTTTTAGAGTCAAAAACAAGGAATTTTCATGAGTTCAATATTGAGTTACATCAAGTGGGATTTGGCATTTTAAAAAGTTCACCTGGTCTATTTACTTATTAGCAATTTTGTGAATTTTTACAAACATTGTATAAGCTTCAAATCAGCTGTTCTTTTAGGCCCATATGCCCTGCTCACTGAAACTCAGCATTCACTGAGTTTTACTCAGTTCTTGCATCACTTGTACTGGGCTCATAAGAGCTCACCTAGGTCTGATTTTTGGTTCAAGTAATCTCAACCAGGTCCTTTCCAAGATCCAATTCTTATTTTTCATTTTGAGCTTAATATGAAGCTTGTGCTTGTGCTTGAACTTGCTACTCAGAATCTGTTTTGACTTGTAATTCATAGAAATCAAATCTTTGCTAGCCTGCTAATCTGAAGTTATAACCTGTTGGTTTAAGTTGAATTAAGGTTCTTATAGCATATTTCAGCTTGTGTACTAGTTTGGTAGCTTTTGGTGAGCTTTTGGCTTATCAAGTGCTTATTTCCATAAGCACTTCCATAGCAGATCCTAAATCTTCCACACAAGCCCATGTTTTTCTATTTTTCCTAGCTCCTTAATAATATTTTAGACTTTTCCTGCAATTTTCAGATTTTTCTAAGTAGTTTTGCTATTTTTCTCAATTTAAATTAGTTTTTAATCATTTTTAAATAGCTTTTAATACAAAAAATTAGAAAAAGGTTCAAAAAAATAATTTTTCAATTTTCTTAGGTTTAGATAAATATAAAAAGTAAAAAAAGTAATTTTCTAGATTTTTCATAGTTCATTTGGTAATTTTTAGTAATTTAATTAGTTTTTAATAGTTTAAAATCCATAGAAAATAGAAAAATAGTCACAAAAATACAAAAATAGTTTTTAAAATTCTCTTTTGATATTTTAGACTTTTTCATTTCATAATTTTATTTTTCTAGCTTTATTTCCTAATTTCTTGTATTTTAGGTAATTATTTAATAGTTAAAAATAGTTTTTAATTAATAATAATTAGATAATTAGTTGTAAAATTAATTTTCTTTTTCTAATAATTTTCTTTTATCATTAGGTTTATAAAAATATCATTTTCATATTTTTAGGGTTAATATTGTGTAAGTTTCACGTTTTTGCTTGTACGTCACGTAGTTTTTAATTAAGTTTTATTAGAACAAAAAGAACAAAAACATCATTTTAATAATAGTGATAGCGTTTATTTAATAGATTTTATCTTTTTAGATTTCCTTTAATTTGCATTTAAGCCGCTGTAATTTGTTGGCTATTTCTGTAGTTATAATCATAAATCAAATCTCTGTATCCATTCAAATCTTCTCGATCACTAAACGTTTGATAATCCATTGCACAACTCGCTGGGACATAACGACCCGGGGAAACACTATACTCCTCAGATCTTCATTGCATTGGTTTTGAGCAGTTTTAAGTCTGTTACAGTCTGTCATTCACAAGTGGCAGACTTGCGTGATTAGACTTGACTGTTTGGAACCGATCAAATTTTGGCGCCGCTGCCGGGGAGCTGTGCTGATTATCTTTCGTCTAGCAGATTAGTTGTTTGAATACTCACTCATTTGTTCATATCATCCATATCCATCTATATATATATATCCATATTTTTATTTAAAAAAAAATCCAAAAACCCAAAAACATCCAAAAACGTATAAAACACAAAAATATTTTTCTTTTGTTTCTATATATGTATCAAATAATAAAAATACAAAAAGAATTCGTCGTTTTCTTATAATAATAACAACTTAAAAGATTACCACCGAAAACCAAGGCAGTGCACTACCTAACTGGGGGTGCGACCATAATAAGTTCCCGAACTAAAGATATAAAACTTGCCTTTGTGTCCTTGTGATTGGTGTACCTTTTTCAAAGAAGCCATTCATCTTGGATTATTGGTTAAGTTCACTGTTGTTTTGCCTCGATTTTGTGTTAATTGATTTTGTTGTGATATCGACGTTTCAGAACCAGAAAACCCATAAAGATTCTTATCACCCAAGTTTTATAAAACGTCTTCATAATTCTCATTCTCATCTGAAAGATTTTCATAATTCCCATTTCTCTCCTTAACTCTGAGGTCTCTTAGAGTTACGTCTAGTGTATGCGCACTCGCTCGCAAGCTCGTAGGACGTATTCTTAACAAGGAAAACGTACCCGAGATACGTAACCGTTGAGCATCCCACCATGTCTGGAATCCAAGGGAAGGACCTCAAGTCCAACTCGATCCACAAAATCCAGCTTCCCGATCTCCGAACGATGGAGGAGCTTTGCCAACCCACGATGAATGGACGGGGCGGTCCAATTGCCCCGGTCGACATCCAAGGCCACGGACTTTGGACTTAAACATCACATGATTCAACAAGTCCAAAGCTTTTGCCAATTTCGCGGATCACCGGGTGAAGATGCCAACAAGCATCTTGACAAATTTCTCACTGTCACCCAAAGTATGAAGCAAAATGGGGTCTCCGATGACGCCCTTCGCTTATACCTCTTTCCTTATTCCTTGACGCTTCATGCCACTGCATGGTTTGATCGTCTTCCCAAGAACTCAATCCATAGTTTCGATGAAATGATCTCCAAGTTCTTGGCGAAATATTTTCCACCGTCGATGGTGACGAAACTAAGGAATGAAATAAGCAATTTTAGGCAGCTTCCCGACGAGTCCTTATTCGAGGCATGGGAACGCTATAAGCTTTCAATTGACCGATGTCCGAACCACAACATGTTGCTTGTCACCCAAATAGATACATTCTATAACGGGTTAACACTGAGACATCGTGACACAATCAATGCTGCTGCCGGTGGTACCTTTATGAAAAGGCGACCCGAAGAGTGCTTTGATCTCATCGAAAACATGACTGCCCACCACAATTATTGGGATTCCTCTGCCGAGAGGAGTGAGTCAACGAGATCCACCGCCCTTCCATCTTCGGAATTCACCACTCTCAACAAAAAGTTGGAAGAAATATCCGCCGCCATGCTTAAAATGAATCACACAAATGCTAATCAACAAGTTAATACCGTGAACAAGAGTTGTGAGACTTGTGGTGGTCCACACCCTTATTTCGAGTGTCCAGCCTCCGGTGGCTTCACTCAAGAGAGCGTATATGCTGCTCAAGGTTCCTACAATTCGGGGGGTAACTCCTACCAACCGCAAGGGGACCGTAGCCTTCTAAGCTATCGTTCTAACAATTACCTTGGACCACCTGGGTTTAATCAAAATCAGAACAATCAAAACAGAAATAATCAGTTTAATCAGAATCAGAATCGGAATTTTCAAAATCAAGGTTCTCAAAATCAAGGGAACTATAATCAAAACCGATTCCACGCTCCACAACAAACTGTTCAAGCTCCACCTCCTCAAGCTTCCGTTGACATTGTTAGTTACATCAAAAACAATGAAGCTAAGATGGTGTCCATGCAAAATCAGATTACCTCTATGAGGAATGATTTTACATCTGAGATTAGAACAACTAGTAGCAAGATTGATCAGCAAAATAGCAAGATCGATAGCGTGCTTGCTCTTCTCATGAGTCAAAACAATCAAGCTTCAACTTCAGGATCTCTTCCAAGTAACACCATTCCCAACCCTAAGGGTGAGTTGAATGCTATTACCACTCGTAGTGGTAAGACGCACAATGGACCTATGACTCCAATGCCCCCTCCTCCTGTGGCAATGAGTCAAGTTACCAAGGATACAACGGACGAGGTGCATATCTCAAGCCCACGAAGTACCGCACAAGTCCAACCTTCGGTCGACTTACCTCCAATTCCGGAACCCGTTGTTCCGATGACCAATCCTAAGCCTTCACTTCCTTATCCTTCAAGGCTTAATGATCAAAAGGCCCGCGACAAAACTAATCAACAAATGGAGAAGCTTATGCAAATCTTTCAAGATTTTGCACTTCGAGATTAGTTTAGCGGACGCTCTTCTTCTTATGCCCAAATTCGGTCCGACAATCAAAAATCTGTTGACTAACAAAGAAAAGATTTCCGAATTGGCTAAAACTTCTTTGAATGAGAATTGTTCGGCGGTTATCCTCAAAAAGCTTCCCGAAAAGCTAGGAGACCCCGGCAAATTCCTCATCCCATGTGATTTTCAAGGATTAGTTCAATGCTCCGCTTTGGCCGATCTTGGTGCGAGCATTAACTTAATGCCAAACTCCCTGTGGAAGAAGCTTTCATTACCTCCGCTTACACCTACGTGTATGGTCCTTGAGCTTGCCGACCGTACGAAGTTCTCATCCGTTAGGTGTAGCCTGAGGACGTCTGTGTAAAAGTAGGAGATTTCCATTTTCCCCGCCGACTTTGTTGTTGTTGAATTTGATGCCGATCCTCGAGTACCCCTCATCCTTGGGAGGTGCTTCTTGAAAACGGGTCGTGCATTAATCGACGTTGATAAGGGGGAAATCACTTTGAGGTCAAACAAGGAAGCCGTTACCTTCAACCTCGATCAAGTTACGAGATATTCCCCTAGTTATGAAGACACTTCCATTAGCATGATTGATGTCATTGACATTGTGTCAGGAGGAATATTCTCAAGAACTTCTTGGATTCTCGAGTGGCAATCCCACTTCAGTTGATCCCATCGTTGCTCTCTCTTCCACATCCCTCACTCCGTTTGAGGGAAGTAACTCTATTTCGGAAGGAGATTGAAGCATATTTGTCTAGTGATTCAGTTTCATGGGAAATTGATCACGCCCCTATTGACATCGAGGGAGATATTCTTCTCATCGAGAAGTTGCTCAATGATGATCCCTCATCACTCCCTCCTCAAGAACTTCATAAAGAGGAAATCAAAACGATTGAAAAATCTGATGATCCTCCCGAGGTCGAACTTAAGGACTTACCACCTCATCTCGAGTATGCATTTTTGGAGGATGACAATAAATCACCTGTCATCATTGCTAAAGACTTGAGTGAGGATGAAAAAGCCGCTCTCATAAAGGTTTTGAAGTCACACAAGCGAGCCATCGCTTGGAAACTTTCCGACATCCAGGGGGTTGACCCGAAATTTTGTACTCACAAAATTCTCCTGGAAGATGACTCCAAACCAGCGGTTCAACACCAAAGAAGGGTGAATCCTAAAATTCATGAGGTTCATCAAAGCGGAAGTCATAAAACTTCTCGATGCCGGATTGATTTACCCTATTTCGGATAGTCCTTGGGTGAGCCCCGTTCATTGTGTGCCCAAGAAAGGTGGCATTACTGTCGTTGAAAATGATGAAAACGAGTTGATTCCTACTCGATTGGTTACGGGATGGCGTGTTTGCATTGACTATCGAAAGTTAAATGAAGCCACCCGTAAAGACCACTTCCCTTTGCCTTTCATGGATCAAATGCTTGAGAGATTAGCGGGAAACGAATACTATTGTTTTCTCGGATGGTTTCTCAGGTTACTTCCAGATACCCATTGACCCCCAGGATCAAGAAAAGACCACATTCACATGTCCTTATGGAACATTTGCTTACCGGCGCATGCCTTTCGGCTTATGCAATGCTCCCGGTACATTCCAAAGGTGTATGATGGCCATTTTCCATGATATGATCGAAAAGACTATGGAAGTCTTTATGGATGATTTTTCGGTCTTTGGGAATTCTTTCCAAACATGTCTATCCCATTTGGACAAGATGCTTGAACGTTGTGAAAACACGAACCTTTGTCTAAATTGGGAGAAATGTCACTTTATGGTCAAAGAAGGCATTGTCCTTGGCCATAAGATCTCTAAGAAAGGGATTGAGGTGGACAGAGCTAAAGTTGATGTTATTGCAAAGCTACCTCCTCCCACAACTGTCAAAGGAGTAAGAAGTTTCCTTGGTCATGCCGGTTTCTATCGTCGTTTCATTCAAGATTTCTCGAAAATATCCCGGCCTATGACCCGACTTCTTGAAAAAGATACTCCGTTCATCTTCTCTAGTGAGTGCAGTTGAAGCTTTTCAAATTCTTAAGAGAAAGCTCACGGAAGCACCAATTCTAGTTGCCCCCGATTGGGACCTACCATTCGAAGCTTATGTGCGATGCAAGTGATTTCGCCATAGGTGCAGTCTTGGGGCAACGCAAGGCTAAACATTTCCAGCCTATACACTATGCTAGCAAAACTTTGAACGAAGCTCAAGCACATTACACCACTACGGAGAAAGAATTACTAGCGGTGGTGTATGCTTTCGAGAAGTTTCGGCCATACTTGATCTTGTCCAAAAGCATAGTGTATACGGATCACTCGGCCCTCAAATATCTTCTTGCTAAGCAAGATGCAAAACCGAGATTGATCCGATGGGTTCTCCTCCTACAAGAATTTGATATCACCATCCGTGATAAAAAAGGAGCAGAGAACCTAGCGGCTGACCATCTTTCCCGTCTTGAAAATCCTCATCAAGGATGTGCTCGAGAAAAAGGAGATATGCGAAACATTTCCTCTCGAGACACTTAATGTGGTATCTCATCATAGAGATTCGAGTACCCCATGGTTTGCCGACTTTGCAAACTACCATGCGGGTAACTTTGTTGTGAAAGGGATGTCGTCCCAACAAAAGAACAAATTTTTCAAAGATGTTAAGCATTACTTCTGGGACGACCCCTACTTGTTTAAAATCTGTGCGGATCAAGTCATCCGACGGTGTGTTCACGGGCAAGAAGCCGCTGAAATTCTCAAGGCTTGTCATCATGGACCCACGGGGGGACATAATGGCCCGAACTACACCGCCAAGAAGGTGTTTGATTCCGGTTTCTATTGGCCCACAATTTACAAAGATGCCCATGATCTCGTCAAATCTTGCGACTCTTGCCAACGTCATGGTAACATCTCTAAAAGAGATGAAATGCCTCAAAATGCCATTCAAGTGTGCGAGATCTTTGACGTATGGGGCATTGACTTTATGGGGCCGTTCCCGTCTTCTCGAGGGAACAAGTATATACTCGTGGCGGTCGATTACTTGTCTAAATGGGTGGAGGCGAAAGCGCTACCTACCAACGACGCCCGAGTAGTGGTGAAGTTTTTAAAGTCTCTCTTTGCCCGTTTTGGAACTCCTCGTGCCATCATTAGTGATCGCGGCACGCACTTTTGCAATGACCAATTCGCAAAAGTGATGCTTAAGTACGGTGTCACTCACCGTCTCTCTACCGCGTATCACCCACAAACCAGTGGGCAAGTGGAAGTTTCGAACCTTGGTTTGAAAAGAATCTTAGAGAGGACCGTAGGTGAAAATCGTGCCTCTTGGTCGGACAAACTTGAAGATGCACTTTGGGCCTTCCGTACCGCTTACAAAACACCCATCGGGTGTACTCCTTACAAGCTCGTGTATGGAAAGGCGTGTCATCTCCCGATCGAGCTTGAGCACAAAGCCTATTGGGCCTTGAAGCATGCAAATTTCGACCTAAAGTCTTCGGGTGATCATCGGAAAGTTCAACTCAATGAATTAAATGAACTCCGTAATCAAGCCTACGAGAACTCTTTGATCTACAAGGAAAAGACAAAGAAGATCCATGACTCAAAGATTAAGAACCGCGTTTTCAACGTTGGTGACCGAGTCCTTCTTTTCAATTCTAGATTGAAGATCTTCTCGGGGAAACTTAAGACCCGTTGGACTGGTCCATTCACCATTGCCAAAGTTTTTCCATATGGCACCGTCGAATTATCTCAAACAGACGGGCCAAACTTCAAAGTGAATGGACATAGGTTGAAGCACTATTTTGGAGAGGACATTCCCCCTGTGGTTGTCCCGGATCTTACAAACTTTCCCCATGAACCAATGAATGCGGGGATCGAGTCAAGCTAGCGACTCGGTAATCAAAAACAGTAGCATGCTATATGGGTTTCTCACCCATATTTCTGTCTTCTTACCTCTTTCTACCACCCTAGTGTGGGGGGGTTGCCCACATGTTTCAAAAAAAAAAAAAAAAAAAAAAAAAAAAAAAAAAAAAATATATCTTCTTTCTAAATAATGGCCGTAGTATTTCCCTTTTACGTTCTTTGTTTCGGCATAACCGCCGGTACTTTGAATATTGAGGGCAATATTCATTTCTAAGTGTGGGGGGGAATTCTCACGAATTTATCATATATTATTACCCGATTCCCCCGTTTTTGGCCAAAATTTTTTTTTTGGAGTAAGTGTTTTACACTTTCTCATTTGGTTATCAGTCCGCCATGTCTGTAAGACAAAAGGATTGGCTAATCCAGGAGCAAACGGCTCTTGGTAAAGATTTCTCAAATCCGTTTATATGGCTTGCAATTTGCCCAAAATTGTATGGTATTCAGCTCACCATATCCTAAAAAGTGAAGAGTTGGCTAGCCCGCAAGGTTATGGCTTGTGGTAAAGGCAATGGAAAAACCATAATTGGTAATCGACTCACCAAAGATAATATTGATAATTTATCTAAGAGTTGACTAGTCCAGAAGGGTACGGCTTCTGGTAAAGACAAAATCAAATCCGTTGAAAGCTGGTGGTTTGCTCAAAATCACATGGTTATCGGTGTACCATGGTTCTTACTTGAACTGAAACATTTGGCTACTCCAGAAGTAATGGCTTTTGGTAAAGAGATTAAAATCCATTATGTTTTCTCAAATCATTGCTAGGGACTAGCAATATCTCAGTGTGGGGGATTGATGAGTGTCTAAATACTCATCATTTCTGTACAAAATAAACTGCAAAATCATCTGAAAACACTCAGAAACACATCAAAATGATCAAAATATCACAAATCAGTGTTTTATGTGTTTTAAATTCAAAAATATCAAAATCAGATGAAAAACATATCAAATTTGCAAAAATTGCAGTTTCAGTCCCCCAAGTATCAAAAGTTGTCAAAAACAGTCCCTGAGCACATAATTTCTAAAGTAAAGTCATCAAAGGTCCTTTTAAAATCAAAAGTTGTCAAATTTAGTCCTTTGGTGAAAAATATCAAAAGTTTGAGAAAATTACAAAAATGGTCCTCCAAGTTTGAAAATTGGCAAAATTAGCCCCTGGAAAATTGCAAAATGGCAATTTTGGTCCCTATACTTTTGAAGCTTGTCATTTTCAGCCCTTGGAACAAGTTTGATGATTTGGCAGAACAGGTCCCTACAATTTCAGATTTTACACATTAAGTCCTTGAGTTTTAAAACCCTTTAAACCTCATTTGGCCTGCCTAAGTATTTTGAACCCCCTGTCTTTACTGTTTTTGAACCCTTGGTCAAAATAGTCAAACAAACCAAATACCCGCCATCCCTTATCCCTTCCCTTCCAAGTTGCTCTGCAACTCCCAAGTCACCATCCCATCTCCCTTAGACCTTATCACCTCAAAACCCATCCCTCATCATCATACCTACTTCACCCCCCCCCCTAGTAGCTACAAACTGAACCAACAGGTCAAATCCAATTTTCCCGCCATTTTTGATCCAATGGCCAACTTGAATCCTAGTCATCCAATGGTCTAGGTTATTGCTGGGATCCACTCAGAGGAAAGAGAGGAGATGATTGGATGTATAAAAAGAGAAGAAGAAAGGCAAGAGAGGGAGTAGTTAACTGTTATTTTTCATGTATGTCGTATTCTTAATTTCTTAGTCTTAAAAAGGTTTTCAGTTGAATTTTCAAGTTTAATTGTATTAAGTACAAGTATTTTGGTGTATTGCAAGTTTTCTTAAGTATCAATTCAAGCTTATTTTAAGAATCCTTATTTCAAGCTCACTGTCACAATTTGCAAATTCAAACTCTCATGTATAAGCTTCAATAAGCTTATTTGTAAGCTCTAACAAGCTTAAACTAGCCTGCTATAGCTTTCTATAAGCTCAAATTTAAATTTCATACAATTTTGGATTCTGGTCAATGAAAGTCAACTGAACAAGGAAATGGGTATGAAAAGGAATTTGGTGGTGCAGAGCATTGGAATTGGGTTGGTTTTGAGTTCAATGGGTTAGTTTTGATAGGTAACAGTTCTGGTATCATTGTTGGCAAGCCAAAGTGGCTAGGACCCTTTGTAAGTTATTTTCCAAAGTCTTATTGCATATCCTGTTCTTGTGGTCCAAACTGGTTTTAAGTTGTTCATTTAGTGACACTTAAGTTAATTAAACTAATTTAGGTCAGTATCATTGGCTGGTTAAGTGTTTATCTCATTTAATTTTGCAAATCAGTGATATCAGTGGTGTTTGGATTTGAGACTTATACTGCACTAGAGGTTGGTTCATTGGTTGATGCTTGTTGTACTATGTTTGCTTAACTCATATTGACTCACTTCTGTCCTTAAACTGCACTCACAAGCTCTCAAAGTCAACCTCTCTTGAAATCTGTTATAAATTGTTTACTGTTGTGATTTTGATAAATCAAAAGTTAGTTTTGTACTTAGAAAACATAGATGTAGGTTGCAGTAGTCTTGTTTCATCTTATAACATCCTATGCAGTTGGTAAATCAAGATTAAAACTCAAATAAGTCAAACTTTCACAGTTGTTTCAAAAGTCAAATTTGATAAAAATCCGTTTTAGAGTCAAAAACAAAGAATTTTCATGAGTTCAATATTGAGTTACATCAAGTGGGATTTGGCATTTTAAAAAGTTCACCTGGTCTATTTACTTATTAGCAATTTTGTGAATTCTTACAAACATTGTATAAGCTTCAAATCAGCTGTTCTTTTAGGCCCATATGCCCTGCTCACTGAAACTCAGCATTCACTGAGTTTTACTCAGTTCTTGCATCACTTGTACTGGGCTCATAAGAGCTCACCTAGGTCTGATTTTTGGTTCAAGTAATCTCAACCAGGTCCTTTCCAAGATCCAATTTTCATTTTTCAGTTTGAGCTTGTTGTTAAGCTTATGCTTGTGCTTAAAGGTGCTACCCAGAAACTGTTCTTAGATTATAAGCTCATACATCAAATCTGATCAAACTGGTGAATCAGAGGGTTTAGCTTGTTGAAACTCATTTCATTTTGGTTAAATTAGCTTATTGCAGCTTGTGTACTAGTTTGGTAGCTTTTGGTGAGCTTTTGGCTTATCAAGTGCTTATTTCCATAAGCACTTCCATAGCAGATCCTAAATCTTCCACACAAGCCCATGTTTTTCTATTTTTCCTAGCTCCTTAATAATATTTTAGACTTTTCCTGCAATTTTCAGATTTTTCTAAGTAGTTTTGCTATTTTTCTCAATTTAAATTAGTTTTTAATCATTTTTAAATAGCTTTTAATACAAAAAATTAGAAAAAGGTTCAAAAAAATAATTTTTCAATTTTCTTAGGTTTAGATAAATATAAAAAGTAAAAAAAGTAATTTTCTAGATTTTTCATAGTTCATTTGGTAATTTTTAGTAATTTAATTAGTTTTTAATAGTTTAAAATCCATAGAAAATAGAAAAATAGTCACAAAAATACAAAAATAGTTTTTAAAATTCTCTTTTGATATTTTAGACTTTTTAATTTCATAATTTTATTTTTCTAGCTTTATTTCCTAATTTCTTGTATTTTAGGTAATTATTTAATAGTTAAAAATAGTTTTTAATTAATAATAATTAGATAATTAGTTGTAAAATTAATTTTCTTTTTCTAATAATTTTCTTTTATCATTAGGTTTATAAAAATATCATTTTCATATTTTTAGGGTTAATATTGTGTAAGTTTCACGTTTTTGTTTGTACGTCACGTAGTTTTTAATTAAGTTTTATTAGAACAAAAAGAACAAAAACATCATTTTAATAATAGTGATAGCGTTTATTTAATAGATTTTATCTTTTTAGATTTCCTTTAATTTGCATTTAAACCGCTGTAATTTGTTGGCTATTTCTGTAGTTATAATCATAAATCAAATCTCTGTATCCATTCAAATCTTCTCGATCACTAAACGTTTGATAATCCATTGCACAACTCGCTGGGACATAACGACCCGGGGAAACACTATACTCCTCAGATCTTCATTGCATTGGTTTTTGAGCAGTTTTAAGTCTGTTACAGTCTGTCATTCACAAGTGGCAGACTTGCGTGATTAGACTTGACTGTTTGGAACCGATCAATCTTGATACCTTCTTCTTTTTCTTCTTAAAGCCTTACTTCACCTTGAGGTAACCTCCTCAAACCTGGACAAGTCTCAAATGAGACTAATTTTTCCTTTTTATATTTATTCTACTTAGGCCAAATGACAACATTAGTCCCTCTATTCTAGGATTCTATAGTTTGGCCACAATAGTTTTTAATCTTTCTTACTATCTACAATATTTAAGAAGCATTCATATACATTCTAACAAAAAGTTTAATACTTCCATTCAATAATACCTTGACGGGATACGGGTGTAACAATTCACCCCTCCTAATATTTGATTTCGTCCCCGAAATCATGTTTGGAAAAGTTGAGGATACTTGCTCTTCATTCTTTCCTCCGGTTCCCATCTAATAGTCGTACCCTTTCGATCCTTCCATTGCACCTTCACTAATGGAATCTCTTTATTTCTTAGTTGCCTTGTCTTTCTCCCAAGTATTGCCTCCGGCTCTTCTTGCGATGTTAATTTTGGATCTACCTCAACATCATCCAATGTAATTATGCTAGCTTCATCCGCTAAACATTTCCTTAGGTAAGATACATGGAATGTATTGTGAATTCCTTTCATCGCATCGGGGAGATCCAATACATAAGCTACTTCACCAACACGTTCTATGATCTTGAAGGGTCCAATGAATCTTGGCCCTAACTTTCCTTTATATTTGAACCTAAGAACACCCTTCCAAGGGGAAACCTTAAGCATAACATAGTCTCCAACTTCGAATTCAATTGGTCACCTTCGATTATCGGCATAACTCTTCCATCTATCTTGGGCCGCTTTAAGTCTTTCTCTAATCGTCTCGACTTTCTCGGTTGTTGCTAGTATTATATCCGTACTAGCTAACTCTCTTTTCCCCACTTCATCCCAACACACCGGAGTTCTACATTTCCTACCATAAAGCATCTCATAAGGTGGCATTTCAATGCTAGCATGGTAACTATTATTATAGGCAAATTCGACTAAAGGTAAATGATCGTCCCAATTTCCCCCAAAATCAATTACACAAGCCCTTAACATGTCTTCTAGTGTTTGAATCGTTCTATCACTTTATCCATCCGTTTGCGGGTGGAAAGCCGCACTTATGTGTAATCTTGTACCTAATTCTTCTTGGAAGCTTCGCCAAAATGCTGAAGTGAACCTTTCATCTCTATCGGAGATTATAGAAATGGGTACCCCATGGCGTGCAACTATTTCCTTCACATATATCTTTTCTAACTTGTGAACGGGCATATCTTCTCTAATGGGAATGAATTGTGCACTTTTCGTCAGACGGTCTACTATTACCCAAATCGCGTCATGCTTTTTGGTCGTTCTTGGCAACTTTGTAACGAAGTCCATCGTAATCTTTTCCCATTTCCAAATTGGTACTTCTAACGGCTGTACTTTACCATACGGTTTTTGGTGCTCGGCTTTAACCTTCAAGCAAGTTAGGCATTTTTCAACATATTTTGCACAATCTCTTTTTATACTCGGCCACCAATAATATTTTCTCAAGTCATGATACATCTTGTTAACCTCCGGGTGAATGGAATATTTCGACTTATGTGCTTCATCTAAGAGTAACATCTTAACATCACTACGGAAAGGTATATAAATTCTCCCATACCGTGTTTTAAGTCCGCGACTGTCTTCTTCAAAATGAGGGACATGGGAAGTAATACGCTCTCCTTCCCAATTTTCTTCTTTCAAGGCTTCCTTTTGGGCTAACTTAACCTTGTCGAAAAAGTCAGTCGTAATAATCATTTGCAAGGAATGGATTTTAGTAACTTCATCTTGACCTTTTCGACTTAATGCATCGGCTACAACATTTGCCTTTCCTGGGTGATACCGGATCTCACAATTGTAGTTTTTAATAAGTCTAGCCATCTTCATTGCCTCATGTTCGGATCCTTTTTGTCTAGGAAATACTAAAGACTTCGATGATCGGTGTAAATCACAAATTTCACACCGTAGAGATAATGCCTCCATAATTTTAGTGCAAGAACCACTGCTGCGAATTCCAAATCGTGAGTCGAGTAATCTTTCTCATGATTCTTTAACTGTCTTGAGGCATAGGCAATTACCTTGCCTCTTTACATAAGGACACAACCAAGACCGGAGTATGATGCATCACAATATACAACCATATCTTCTGTTCCTTCTGGTAATACTAAAATCGGTGCTTCACATAACTTCTTTCGTAAAGTAGAAAAAGCATCATCTTGTTCCTTCCCCCACTCAAAAGGGACATTCTTCTTGGTAAGTCTAGTTAATGAGGATGCAATCTTAGAAAAGTCTTGTATAAATCTCCGATAATATCCTGCCAATCCTAGAAAACTTTGTATCTCTTCCACGTTTCTCGAAGCTCGCCAATTCATCACTGCTTCTATTTTTTATGGGTCAACCTTAATACCTTCCGGATTAACAACATGACCAAGGAATTGAACTTCTTGTAACCAAAATTCACATTTCGCAAATTTTGCATACAACTTTTCTTTTCTTAAAGTTTCAAGAATCTCTCATAGATGAACCACATGCTCTTCCTTATTCTTTGAGTAAACAAGAATATCATCAATAAATACAATTTACATACTTATCCAACATTGGCCTACACACCCGATTCATTAGGTCCATAAAAACTGCAGGTGCATTCGTAAGTCCAAAAGGCATAACTGTAAATTCATAATGCCCATATCGGGTCCTAAAAGTCGTCTTAGGAATGTCTTCTTCTCGAACCTTCAATTGATGATAACCCGAACATAGATCAATCTTGGAAAACCATTTAGCGCCTTGAAGTTGGTCAAAAAGATCATCGATTCTTGGCAAAGGGTACACATTCTTCATTGTCACTTTATTCAATTACCGGTAGTCAATGCACATACGCATGCTACCGTCCTTCTTTTTAACAAACAAAATCGGTGCTCCCCATGGCCAACTACTTGGACGAATAAAACCCTTATCTAAAAATTCTTGAAGTTGGCTCATCAATTCTTTCATTTCAGAAGGGGCTAAATGGTAAGGGGTCTTCGCTATCGGTTTGGCACCCGGAATAAGGTCAATGCGAAATTCTACTTGTCTTTCGGGTGGAACACCCGACAATTCCTCCGGAAAAACATCTCGAAATTCATTAACAATGGGAACATTATCAATACTTGCCTTCTTAATACTCGTATTTACCACATGAGCCAAAAACGCACAACAACCCCGTGATAAGTATCTCCTAGCCTTCATTACTAAGCATAACTTAAATTCTCCTTTTCTTTTATCTCCATATATTACTACTTCTCAACCATTTGGATTCATAACTCGTACCATCTTTTGATTACATAAAATGGCGGCATTGTGATTACTAAGCCAATCCATGCCTATGATGACATCAAATTCTCCAAGCACTATAGGAATTAGGTCGATCTTAAATATACTATTATCTAATTCCAACTCTACACCACGGAACACATTAATCACAACTACCACCTTACTATCGGCTATTTCTACTTCAAGGGGTTTGGAGAGTTTAGATAGTGGAGATGTTAATTGCTTACTAAATTCTAATGACACAAAAGACACACTAGCTCCCGAATCATAGAGGACTCGAGCGGGAATGGAATTAACAAAAAGTATACCTGTAATGACATCGGGTCCCGACTTTGCTTCTTCCACTCCCATTTGGTAAACTTGTGCCTTAGGTTTTGGAATTTCAACTTTTTCTTCTTTGACTGTCTTCACAATCTTAGCATCATTTGTTTTTCGACTTGGACATTCATTCAACTTGTGCCCAACTTGATTACACCCATAACATATAACCATTGGCTTCGGGCATTCTTTACTCATGTGACTTGTGGAAAACTAGAAGGGGGGGTTGAATAGTTTTGCCAATTTAAAACTCATTTTAATTTATTTAGATCGACTTATGTCAATCTATTTGGATGTGTATTGGATGTTGATAAACAAGCATATAGAATTATAACTAATTAATGAAACGATAAAGAGTAAGAAGCACAAAACCACAACACGAGTATTTATAGTGGTTCGGCTACAAGGATACCTTCCTTGCCCTACTCCACTTCCCGAGTCACCTGCTCGAGAATTCGTAATCACTACACGACACCAACTCCTTATGGTGGAGAAACCTTCACAACGTTGCCTACTCTTTTTCCGGTACTAGGCTAACCACCGGGTTCTTTCACTCCAAGGTGAACCACACCTACCACAACGTCGCCTACCCTTTATCCAGTACTAGGCTAGATACCGAGTTCCATTACAATGGAGGAAATACTACCCAACACTACACCAACGACTAATCCCAAGGGAGACCCACTCCTTATTACAACATCATCAAGGATATCAACATCCTTGGATCTAGTACTAATCTATCTTGTACATCGAAACACACCATATCGAATGTACATCTAAGGCACCTTTTACTAATGCCTTTAACTAGATCTTCAAGACACCCTTCACTAATGTCTTGTGACTTGACTTCTAAGCACCCTTCACTAATGCCTACAATACGGACGATCGACACCTTTCACTAATGTCTTGGTCTTGACACTTGAGACATCTTTCACTAATGTCTTCAATCACCACTACACTTCTTAGAAGAAAGAAAATAATCATCAACAAGAAGACTTCAGTAGTCATGATGATGAGGAAGCATGGCAACTCATGGACTTGAGCTTGCTTGACTTCAAAGGTGGTGATCTCGCCTTTAAGAGGAACCTAGAGAATCACACAAACACAAAACTACAAACATGGATCACTTGGATCTGAGGTTAGAGAGTTTTTAACTCAGGAAGAAAGTATGTTAGAAAAGGGGTGAGAAACAAAGAAGAAATGGCTTACTATTTATAGAGGAAAATGTCTACTGTTCCCCGGATCCCACGGATCCCTCCCACAAGGGATCCGTCTAGCGTAAAGCTAGGGATCCGTAGGATGCTCCTCTTTACCCATGGGTATTTTGGTTATGGGTCATGGGTTGATCCATGGGTCTTTAACTAGATACAATGTATCTTTAGAGTGCAATGCACCTAGTCACATGGGTATGGGTCAATACCATGGGTTATGGATATTATCCATATATGATATAAGCATGATGTCATGCAATGGGTTATGGGTCAAGCTCCATGGGTCATGGACTTTGAGTTGTACCCAACTATATTCAATGTATTTGGTCAATGGGTTGTGATACTTAAGTTTCTACCCATTTATATTACCCAATATACTACATACTAGTTATGCGTATATTTTACCCAAATATGTAAACACTAGTTGTTGTACATATGTAATGCTAAATCATAAAATCACTTATACTTGTTTTAGTATTTTATGTGAAAACGTAAGTGTGTTAGAAACTATTAGTTCAAACTAATTACGTATTTTGTTTGTTTCGTTAAAATGATTTTACGTTTGTTATCGACAAAACATTAGAAGATCGTAAAATATAAATAAACGCTTTTACGGCTTATTTGTATTAACAATCTCCCCCCTTTTGTTGATGACAAAACATAAAATTATTTTAAGGAAAAACTAAAATTCATAAAAGTTTAAATTTGTAGTTTTTACTTTCTTCTCCCCCTTTTTGTCGAAACAAAAAGAGCTTCGAAAGGAACCTAAAACATTGTTTTAGGAAAAACATGTGAAAGAAAAAAAATAGAGAGCAAGTAACGGGAAAGGATCTCGTCTTTACTCCCCCTTGACGAGTCCATCCCTATGTGAGGGCGTCAATAAAATAATACCAAGCTAGTTAATTGAATACATAAAAATCAACCACCGCAAACCAAGGCAGTGCACTACCTAACTGGGGGTGCGACCATTAATAAGTTCCCGAACATCAGATTTAAAACTTGCCTTTGTGTCACTTGTGATTTGGTGTACCTTTTTCAAAGAAGCCATTTCATCGGTGATTATTGGTTAAGTTCACTTGTGTTTTGCCTCATTTGTTTTGAAAATTGGTTTTTATACATAGTGCATGCGCACTCGTTCTTCCAGTTCTACAAGTCCACTTTCTGAACTTGGAAACATTCCTCGTAGACGTAGAGGACGTTCAGCTCCTTCAGCCGTGACTGAGGAACGTCTACCACCACCACCTCCTGTCGAAATGGCAGAAGACAAACCTATGAATGAGCTTTCTCCAAGCACCCATCGAGGGTTACGGAGATGCCATTGTTGTCCCAGCCATCGTGGCTGACACTTTCGAGCTCAAAACCGGGTTGCTCAATCTAGTAACCCAAAGCCAATTCTATGGTTTTGAGCGGGATGATCCTCATGCACACATTCGATGGTTTAACAAGATAGCATCTACCATCAAGTACAAGAATGTCCCACAAGAAGCTATCAAGCTTCTTCTGTTCCCATTTTCTCTAGAGGGACAAGCCCGGAATTGGCTTGAGAAACAACCCCCTCGTTCTATAGAGACATGGGAAGATCTTGTCACCAAGTTTGTTAACGAGTTCTATCCTCCATCCCGAACCACAAGTCTTAAGAATGAGATAATGAAATTTTCTCAGAGATTTGATGAATCATTTGGGGAGGCATGGGATCGTTACAAAGAGTTGCTTCGCAAGTGTCCGCATCACGGTTTTACCGAGTTAATGCAAATGGATACTTTCTACAATGGTCTCAATCAGGCCAATCAAGACTCTTTGAATGCCTCCGCGGGAGGTAATTTCTTGAGCAAGACCACCAAAGAGGCCTTGCAGATCATTGAGAACAAATCTCAGGTCCGTCCTTTCAGAGCAAAGACATATCAGTCTAATGCTGGACCTTCTTCTTCTTCATCCCCCGTGAGTACATCTAGCACCGATGCTAAGATTGATAAACTCACAGACATTGTTCAGGCTTTGGTTCTTGCTAACCAGAAGAAAGTCTCCTTCACTCAGCCTCCAACACATGCTGAAGTGAAGAAAGTCGAGAGTTGTGTCACTTGTGGTGGTCCTCATGCTTACTACAATTGTACTGCCACCGATGGTAGTCCTTTTGAAGCAAATGCTCTAGCCGGTAGTTCACAGCAAGGAGGTAATCAATACCGTCCTCAAAATGAACCACACTACCGTGCTAACACTAATCAGGCACCACCCGGTTTCAACCAGAATCATAACATGCACAACCGGAATCAGAACCAACCAAGAATGAACCAAGGTTATCAAAACCAAGGTAATTTCTATCCTGGACCCAATCAAGGTTTCCATCATCAAGGAAACCCCAATCAAAACAATTTCAATCGAGGGAATCAATTTCATGGGAATATGAATCCTAATCAAGGGAATTTTGGTCATAATCAAAACATACGACCTCAAATTGTCCCTCCAGCTCCTCCCGTCATTACTCCTCCAGTGCCATCATCTGATGAGTTACTGAAGCAGTTTATGAAATCCCAAGATGAAATGAACAGGTTGTTGGTCAGTCAGATTGCTGATCTGAAGAAGTCTTTAAATGATCGACCCTCGGGCTCAGGTACTTTACCGAGCAACACGATCGCTAACCCAAGGGGCGATGCTAAGGCGATCACAACCCGAAGTGGTGTTTCATACACTGGACCTGCTGTTCCTACTACCTCTTCTTCTTCTTCTCTTCCAAAGGTAGTGGACAGTGAACCTCCAAAACACAATGGACCTACGACTCCAATGCCACCTCCACCTGTGCCAATGAGTCAAGTTACCAAGGATACTACGGACAAAGTGCATAATTCAAGCCCACGAAGTACAGCACACGTCCTACCTTCGGTAGTCCAACCTCAAGTGGTCCAGAAACCCAAATCAAATCAAGGAGTTGTTTTTGAACCTCCTATAGCTCCTGTTGAGAATCAGAAATCCAAATCTTCTATTCCTTACCCATCACGTTTGAATGAGCAAAAGCTCCGCGAGAAAGCTAGTCATCAAATGGATAAATTTTTCCAAATTTTCCAAGAGTTACATTTTGACATAAGCTTTGCGGATGCTATCATGCTGATGCCCAAGTTTGCATCAACTCTCAAACACATGTTAAGCAATAAGGAAAAGCTGTTTGAAATGGCTAAGACTCCTCTTAACGAGAACTGCTCAGCAGTTATTCTGAAGAAGCTTCCTGAAAAGCTTGGAGATCCTGGGAAATTTCTCTTACCTTGTGTATTCCCAGGGATGGTTGAATGCTTTGCCCTAGCAGATCTTGGTGCAAGCATTAATCTTATGCCATATTCAGTGTGGAAGAAACTTTCTCTTCCGGAACTCACTCCTACATGCATGACTCTCGAGCTTGCTGATCGTTCCATATCCCGTCCTCTTGGCATTGCTGAGGACGTATTTGTGAAAGTAGGAAAGTTCCATTTCCCAGCTGACTTCGTGGTTGTTGATTTTGATGCCGATCATCGGGTTCCTCTCATTGTTGGTCGAGGATTCCTGAGAACGGGCCGTGCTCTCATAGATGTATTTGAGCAGGAAATCACATTGCGTGTTGGTAATGAAGCTGTCACCTTCAACCTTGACCAAACTTCGAGGTACTCCGCAAACTATGATTCTGAATCGGTTAACCGAATAGATATCATTGATGTTGCTTCCGACGAGTACTCTCAAGAAGTTCTTGGTTATTCTCATAATTCTGTGAGTGGGGATTCCACCACATCTTCTCAGCCTATCATAGCCAATTCTACTCCTTCTCTCACTCCGTTTGAGGGAAGCGACTTCATCTTAGATGAGATTGAAGCATACTTGGCTAGTGATTCTGTACCTTGGGAAATTGATCACGCTCCAATTGATATTGAGGGGGATATACTTCTTATTGAGAAGTTGCTCAATGATGATCCATCATCAACCCCTCATCCTAGTGATTCAATCCCAGTTGAGATTAATCAAAATGAGATTAATCTGGAGGGAGATTTTCTTCTTAAGAAGTTGTCAAATCTGGATACTTCTCCTCCTCCCCCTCCCATCAAGCTTCATAACGAGGAAGTCAATTCAGTTGAGAAAACTGATGAATTTCCTGAGGTTGAGCTTAAGGACTTACCTCCTCATCTCGAGTATGCATTCCTTGAAGGTGATGATAAATTACCTGTCATTATTTCTCGAGATTTGAGTAAAGATGAAAAAGCTGCTCTCATTAAAATCTTGAAGTCACACAAGCAAGCAATTGCTTGGAAACTCTCCGACATCAAAGGTATAAACCCTGAGTTTTGTACCCATAAAATCTTGATAGAGGATGACTTCAAGCCCGCAGTTCAACATCAGAGACGAGTGAATCCAAAAATCCATGATGTTATCAAACAAGAGGTTATCAAACTTCTTGATGCAGGATTGATTTACCCGATCTCAGACAGTCCTTGGGTCAGCCCAATTCATTGTGTTCCGAAAAAGGGTGGCATTACTGTTATCACAAATGAAGATAACGAGTTAATACCAACTCGATTGGTAACGGGATGGCGTGTTTGCATCGACTATCGTAAGTTGAATGACCCCACCCGTAAAGACCATTTTCCTCTACCCTTCATGGACCAGATGCTTGAGAGATTAGCAGGGAATGAGTACTATTGCTTCCTTGATGGTTTCTCGGGTTACTTTCAGATCCCCATTGATCCAAATGATCAAGAGAAAACCACATTCACTTGCCCATACGGAACTTTTGCCTACAAACGTATGCCTTTTGGCTTATGTAATGCTCCTGGCACGTTCCAACGATGTATGATGGCCATTTTCCACGACATGATCGGGGAAACAATGGAAGTGTTTATGGATGACTTCTCGGTCATTGGGGATTCTTTTCAATCATGTCTCTCCCATTTAGATAAAATGCTTCAAAGGTGTAAAGACACCAATCTTTGTCTAAACTGGGAGAAGAGCCACTTTATGGTCAAAGAAGGCATAGTCCTTGGCCATAAGATTTCCAAGAACGGGATTGAGGTAGATAGAGCAAAAGTTGATGTCATTGCTAAGCTGCCTCATCCTACTACCGTCAAGGGTATTAGGAGTTTTTTGGGTCATGCCGGTTTCTATCGTAGATTCATTCAAGATTTTTCTAAAATCGCCCGGCCTATGACCCATCTTCTTGAAAAGGATGCTCCTTTTATCTTCTCACCTGAGTGCATCATAGCTTTTGAAACATTGAAGAAAAAGCTAACTGAAGCACCCATTCTCGTTGCTCCCGACTGGGACTTGCCTTTTGAGCTCATGTGCGATGCAAGTGATTTTGCTATCGGTGCAGTCCTAGGGCAACGAAGAAATAAGCATTTTCAGCCTATTCACTACGCAAGCAAAACTATGACTGAGGCTCAAACTCATTACACCACCACAGAAAAAGAGGTATTAGCCGTGGTGTATGCATTTGAGAAGTTTCGGCCATACTTAATCTTGACCAAATGCGTAGTGTATACGGATCACTCGGCTCTTAAATATCTCTTTGCAAAACAAGATGCAAAGCCGAGATTGCTTCGTTGGATTCTCCTCCTCCAAGAATTTGATATCATTATACGTGATAAAAAAGGAGCCGAGAATCTAGCTGCTGATCATCTGTCCAGATTAGAAAACCCTCACCAAGATGTTTTCGAGAAAAAGGATATAAATGAAACATTTCCTCTCGAGACACTCGATGCGGTTTCTTTTCGTGGAAATTCTACCACCCCATGGTTTGCTGACTTTGCAAATTACCATGCGGGTAACTTCATTGTGAAAGGGATGTCGACCCAACAGAAGAACAAATTCTTCAAAGATGTTAAACATTATTTCTGGGACGACCCTTTCTTGTTCAAAATCTGTGCGGATCAAGTCATCCGACGGTGTGTTTATGGACATGAAGCTATTGACATTCTCACAGCTTGTCATGCTGGACCCACCGGGGGCCATCATAGTCCAAACTACACCACCAAAAAGGTGTTTGATTCCGGGTTCTATTGGCCCACAATCTATAAGGATGCCCACGATTATGTCAAAACCTGTGACGCGTGTCAACGTCATGGTAATATCTCTCAAAGGAATGAAATGCCACAAAATGCCATTCAAGTTTGTGAGATATTTGACATATGGGGTATTGATTTTATGGGGCCGTTTCCATCTTCTCGTGGTAACAAGTACATACTCGTGGCTGTTGACTATCTGTCAAAATGGGTTGAAGCAAAAGCTTTACCCACCAATGATGCCCGAGTAGTTGTGAAGTTTTTGAAATCTCTGTTTGCCAGGTTTGGAACTCCGAGAGCGATAATCAGTGATCGGGGTACACATTTTTGTAATGACCAATTTGAAAGAGTCATGCAAAAGTATGGTGTTACCCACCGTCTCTCCACTGCATACCACCCCCAAACAAGTGGGCAGGTGGAAGTTTCAAACCGTGGTATTAAAAGAATCCTTGAAAGGACAGTAGGCGAAAATCGTGCATCCTGGTCGGATAAGCTTGATGACGCACTCTGGGCCTTCCGTACAGCTTTCAAAACACCCATCGGGTGTACTCCATACAAGCTAGTGTACGGAAAGGCATGTCATCTTCTGATCGAGTTAGAGCACAAGGCATACTGGGCCTTAAAGCATGCAAACTTCGATATACAGACAGCCGGTGATCACAGAAAAGTTCAAATGAATGAACTAAATGAACTTCGTGATCAAGCTTATGAGAACTCTTTGATCTACAAGCAAAAGACAAAGAAGATTCATGACTCCAAGATCAAGAACCGCGTTTTCAACATTGGTGATCGAGTCCTTCTTTTCAACTCTAGATTGAAGATTTTCTTGGGAAAGCTCAAGTCCCGTTGGTCTGGTCCATTCACTATTTCTAAGGTTTATCCTTATGGTACCGTTGAGTTATCTCAACCCGATGGTCCTAATTTTAAAGTGAATGATCATCGAGTTAAGCATTACTTTGGAGAGGACATTCCCCCTGTGGTTGTCCCGGATTTACAAACATTCCCCATGAACCAATGAATGCGGGGATCGAGTCAAGCTAGTGACTCGGGAATCAAAAACATTAGCACGCACCATATGGGTTTTCACCCATAATTCTGTCTTCTTATCCCCTTTCTACCACCCTAGTGTGGGGGAGTTTCCCCACGCTGTTGTATATTCTCAAGTTAAAAAAAAAAAAAAAAAAAAAAAAAAAAAAAAAAAAAAAAAATCTTCTTCTAAATAAATGGCCGTAGTATTTCCCTTTTACGTTCTTTGTTTCGGCATAACCGCCGGTACTTTGAATATTGAGGGCAATATTCATTTCTAAGTGTGGGGGGGAATTCTCACGAATTTCATATATTATCCACCCAATTCCCCCGTTTTTGGCTAAAAATTTTTTTTGGGAGTAAGTGTTCTACACTTTCTCATTTGGTTATCAGTCCGCCTTGTCTGTAAGACAAAAGGATTGGCTAATCCAGGAGCAAACGGCTCTTGGTAAAGATTTCTCAAATCCGTTTATATGGCTTGCAATTTGCCCAAAATTGTATGGTTCCTCAGCTCCCCATCATCCTCAAAAGATAATGAGTTGGCTAGCCCGCAAGGTTATGGCTTGTGGTAAATGCAGTGGAAAATCCATAATTGGTATTCAGCTCACCAAAGATAATTCTGATAATTTATCTAAGAGTTGGCTAGTCCAGAAGGGTACGGCTTCTGGTAAAGACACATCAAATCCGTTTACAGCTTATGATTTGCTCAAAATCATTTGGTTATCAGTGTACCAAGGTTCTTACTTGAACTGAAACATTTGGCTACTCCAGAAGTGATGGCTTTTGGTAAAGAGTTTTTCAAATCCATTAAAATCTCAAATCATTGCTAGGGACTAGCAATATCTCAGTGTGGGGGATTGATGAGTGTCCAAATACTCATCATTTTTGTGTAATCTAAACTGCAAAATCATCTGAAAACACTCAGAAACACATCAAAATGATCAAAATATCACAAATCAGTGTTTTATGTGTTTTAAATGCAAAAATATCAAAATCAGATGAAAAATGTATCAAGTTTGCAAAATTAGCAGTTTTAGTCCCCCAAGTTTTAAAAGTTGTCAAATCTAGTCCCTGGAAATTCAAAAATGTGGAAATTTATCATTCAAGGTCCCTGAAGTATTCTAAGTTGTTTAAAATGATCCTTGAATGATTCTTTGGTCAATTGGCAAGAAAGGTCCTCAAACTTTGGAAATTTACAAATTTAGTCCTTGGACCTTTGAAAATGGATTTTATGCAAAAAGGGTCCTTGTTTTATCAATGTTTGTCATGATTGGTCCTTGTGAGAAGTTTGGAAATGTTCACTTTTAGTCCTTGAAGTTTGGTCGAATTACACTTTTGGTCCTTGTACTAAGCTTAAACCAAACGGACACCTATTAGCTATCTAAGCCCAAATGCATATCCAAGCCCAACCCTTAGCCCAATCCAACTGCCTTTGACCCTTGAACCTTGACCCCCAGTCCACATCTCCTTTTGACCCCAGCCACAACCAATTTGGACCCCGTGTTATTAATAGCTACGGTCAAAGAAAGTCAAACCCAAGGAAAACCGCGCAATACCAGAGCTACTGTAGCTCTGTCTCTCCCAACCCAGAAACACCAAAACCAGAGTGGTTTTCACCACATTTTCAACCCCCTCCCATTCCATGTCCCCTCCAACTCCTCTACATTCCAAATTCTTTAATTATCTCAACCAAACCTCAATTAAAGCTAAAACCTGCTTGAAGAAAAATTGGCGCCAAAATGCAAGGTGGACGGTTCTGATTAATTTGAGTGATCCAAGGGCTCAAGTGTGGTGGGATAGATTCAGAGGATATCATGGAATGCTAAAAGTCTATAAAGAGAGAGAGATATGTATTGTAAAAAATCTATCTAGTGTAATTTAAGTTTTTATTGTCGATTTTAAGCATTTTCAAGTTTAAGTGTATGTTTTTATCTTCAAACTCTGTATTTTAAGTTTTCATGCTATAATAAAGCTTCTGTGAATCATCAATTTCAGTTACAAGTTTCATTACAGTTTATGCAAAATCTCATATTTATGCAAAATTTCATTAATGGTCAAATGTTGTTAAGCAAGTGTTAGTATGGACTCTTAAGCTCATGTAAGCTCCTAGAAAGCTTAAGCAAGCTTTTAGAAACTCTAAAATTCAGTTTAGCTTCAAAAACAGAAAATTCACCAAAAATCCAAATAATTAGTGAAAAATAAAAAAGGGTTCCATGGAAGTGTTCACAGCTGGAGCAGGGTTTATCTTGGATGGCCTTGGTATAGTGCTTCTTGGGAAGCTATAGGAATTGGTTTCAGATCCTAGTTCTCAGTTCCAAGCTTGGAAGCATTTGTAAGCTTTTTGATAAATTTGGCATTTCACTGTTGTAATTGATCATTAGCTTTTATTTCTGTTTCTTATTGTTAATTAGATATAGTTAAGTGAGTTTAAGCTTTTAAATCAGTTTGTTGTTCCTAAAAATTTGTAGTTTATAAAATTTCCCTTTTAACAGTCAAAATTGCATTTTAGTCATTTTTGAGTTTTAGGTTGTAAGGGTTGTTGTTCTAAGCTTAATTGGTCTTAATTAATAATAATATAGAGTCTTCAATCAAGTTTATAGTCTAATTTTGCAAGTTGCTTTGTAAAAATTTCATAACAGTCATCTATAGGGGTGTTTGGTTTATTGTGTTCAAAGGTTTTTTGGTCTTTATCTTTGTTGGAAATCTGTCTAAATAGGTCTAAATAACTAAGCTCAGTCAAAGAAACAAGTCCTTGACAGCAAAAAGTCAAAAATTCTTCAAATCCTTATTGTGCAGTCACTGTTGGAGTTTTTAAGATCAAGGATCTTGATTTTGTGTTTAAAAGTTGTTAATTTTGATCAAATCAGTCTTATATCACCTTAACATAACATAATTAGTGCTTAGGATTAGTTTAAATTTCATTTTAGTCAACTATTCTAGTTTTTAAGAAAGTCAAATTTCACCCTAGGTCGTTTTTGATTAAAATAGATCTTTTCAGTGTAAGTTTAATACTGAGTTTGAGCTTATAAGCTCTTGGGGTATTAAAGTTTGGTTGGTGTAGAAAAATACAAAAATGCTAGTTCTTGGTTTCTCAGTCTTTTAAGTGCTTATTCAACTGCTTTTTGTGAATACCTGTTTCATATAACTGCCCTGTGCACAGTTTTTAAGCTCATATTGATAAGCTCTCATAGAGCTTATTATTTGTCCAAAACTTGTGTTCTCTAGTTCTTTGGAAAGCCAACCTAGTCCTCTTGGAGTATCAAGTCTTGTTTTTCACTTTTGAGCTTGTTAGCTAGGGCTGCTACTAGCTTGTATCTTGTCCCATTTCTGTTTCAAAGCCAAGTGCTTATTTGTTTGTTCATAGCTTTTTAGAGTGCTACTTGGTATCTTTTAGCTTCATTTCTGTTCATATAGCTTGTTCACATCTACTTTGAGCTTTTGTTTCAGTGTACAAGCTTGTTTGAGCTTATAACACCCAAATAAGCTCATATAGGCCACTGTTGGATCATAAGCTCATCAAAACTGCTTATTTGTGTTTTGTAATTTTTTTGTCTTTATTAAAGTTTCATATTATTAGTATATAAGTAGTTTCCAAAAAGAAAATTCACAAAAACATCAATATAAAAATAGTGATAGCGTTTATTTAAGATTTTTTAGCTTTTTGATTTTTCTTTTCAACTTTATTAATAAGCAAATCTTGTTTTTCTCTTTTTCTTAGGTTTCTGTCATCATATAGGATTTTTAGAAAAAGTTTTAGATTTTTCTCTATCTTTTTAGTATTTATTATAATTATAAATAGTTAATAAATAATAAATAATTAGTAATAAATAATTAAAAAGTCTAAAAAATATATTTTCAGTTTTAAAATTAGTTTTATCATATTTTAGATTTTTCAAAGTTAAAATTTTATTTTTCCAAGTTTATTTTCTATTTTCTAGTATTTAAGTGTATTTTAAATAATTAATTAGTAATAATTAGATAAAAAGTGTGAAAAATATATTTTTAGTTTTAAAATTAGTTTTATAGTATTTTAGATTTTTCAGAATCATAAGTTTATTTTTCTAGCCTTATTTCCTATTTTCTTTCATTTTAGAGTATTTATTAAATAGTTAAAATAGTTTTTAATTAATAATAATTAATTAAATAGTGTTAAAAATAATTTTCTTTTTCTAATAATTTTCTTTTATTTTTAGGATTCCAAAAATGTCCTTTTTATATTTTTAGGTCTTTTATTTCTTAGTTTTCACTTTTTATTTTGTGCGTATACGTAGTTTTTAAAACTTACGTTTACGTTTCTTTCTTCTGATTGTTGTGCTTTCCAATTCTGTGTCCAATTCCATTCCAATCAATCAGTAGTGTAATTTCTAATCATAACCTTTACAGATCACTATCCTTAGTGATCATTCTATCATCTGAGTTTGTTTTAAACACACCATTGAGTCTCCTTGGGACTTAACGACCCGGGAATTCATTGTATTCTCTGATCTTCATTGTATTTGTGTTTAAGCTGTTTTAAGTCTGTTTGACTTGACTGTTTAGCACAGATCACCTTTCTAAAATAGCTTCCGGTTCTTCAGATAAAGACATATCGGATTGAATTTGATCAAACGGATAAGAAGAAACGTGTAACGGATGATAGTTGTATCCCCTTAGGAGTGATACATGGAAAACGTCATGAACATGCGATAACTGAGGCGGAAGTGCTAATCGATACGAAACTTCTCCTATACGTTCCAGAATTTCAAACGGACCGATGAATCGAGGACTGAGCTTGCCCTTGATTCCAAAACGTTTCACACCTCTGAACGGCGAAACTTTCAAAAATACACGATCTCCAACCCGAAATTCTAAATCACGACGATGCTTGTCGGCATAACTTTTCTGGCGAGACCTAGCTTCCTTCAGCTTTTCTCTAGCAACAGCTACTTTCTCATTAGTGATCTCGATCATTTCCGGACCTTCAATCAAGCGTTCACCTACTTCATCCCAACAAGTAGGTGCTCTACATTTCCTCCCATAAAGAAGTTCAAACGGTGCTGCCTTAATGCTAGCATGCCAACTGTTATTGTATGCAAACTCCACTAAACACAAATATTCATCCCAACTGCCAGTCCATTCCAAAGCACAAGCCCTTAGCATATCCTCTAAGGTCTGAATAGTCCTCTCTGACTGACCATCTGTTTGAGGATGAAATGCCGTACTAAAATTAAGTCGAGTACCCCAAGCTTTTTGCAAACCTTTCCAGAAACGAGAAGTAAAACGCGGATCTCTGTCGGACACAATAGATGCCGGAGTACCATGAAGTCTAACGATCTCTTGCTGAAAAATCTCCGCCAATCTCCCAATACCATAATCCTTTCTGATTGGTAAGAAATGAGCTGATTTGGTCAGTCGATCAACAACCACCCAAATCGCATCATGCTTCTTCCGAGTAAGAGGTAGTCCAGTCACAAAATCCATAGATATCTTATCCCACTTCCATGTTGGAATATCCAATGGCTGTAACAATCCACTAGCCCTTTGATGTTCAATATTAACCTGCTGACAAACCATACACTTCGACACAAACGTCGCCACATCTTGCTTCATGCCATTCCACCAAAAGTACTGCTTCAAATCCCTATACATCTTGGTAGAACCAGGATGGATAGTGAAAGGAGAACTATGAGCTTCAGTCATAACTTTCTCACGAATTACCTGATCATTTGGAACACAAAGCCTATCTCCATACCATACAATACCGTTATTATCAACCTTAAACTCCGTCTGCTTACCTTCTTCAACATTTTGCGCCACGGCCCACAACTCACCATCATCTTTCTGAGCTTCTTTAATCTGCAGTATAAGGTTCGACTCCACCTTCATACTAGCCCAGTATCCATCAAAACCTCGTACGCATAGCTCAACATCCAAACTCTCTAAGTCTCGACAAATCCTAGGTTCAATCTTGATACTTGCAAGAATGCCTGATTTCCGGCTAAGTGCGTCAGCAACTACATTAGCCTTACCTGGATGGTACTGAATGTTGGTGTCATAATCCTTAAGAAGTTCTAACCATCTTCTTTGTCTCATGTTAAGTTCCTTCTGAGTGAAAATATACTTGAGACTCTTATGATCAGTGAATATATCACACGCCTCTCCATACAAGTAATGTCTCCAGATCTTCAACGCGAACACCACTGCGGCTAACTCAAGGTCATGAGTTGGGTAATTCTCCTCATAAGGTTTTAGCTGCCTCGAAGCATAAGCTATTACCTTTCCATGTTGCATCAAAACACAGCCTAATCCTTTCTTAGATGCATCACTGTAAATTTGAAATCCTCCAGAACCAGATGGAAGAGTCAAAATAGGAGCGGACACCAATCTCCGTTTCAACCCTTCAAAACTCTTCTCTCGTTCATCCGTCCATACAAACTTTTCACCTTTTCTCATCAGTTGGGTTAGGGGTAGAGCTAAGCGAGAGAAACCTTCAACAAAACGTCGGTAGTAACCAGCAAGTCCTAGAAAACTCCTGACCTCAGTCACTGTCGTAGGTCTTGGCCATTTAGTGATAGCCTCAACCTTAGACGGATCCATGGTGATACCATCAGCAGATACAATATGACCAAGGAACGCGACTTGTCTTAACCAAAACTCGCACTTCGAAAATTTAGCGTACAACTTCTTCTTCCTCAGAATCTCCAAAACTATCCGGAGATGTTCTTCATGCTCTTCTTCAGACTTGGAGTAATCTAAAATGTCGTCGATGAAAACGATAACAAATCTATCGAGGAACTCATGGAAAACACTATTCATTAGATCCATAAACACAGCAGGCGCATTGGTCAAACCAAAAGGCATAACGAGGAATTCGTAGTGACCATATCTGGTACGAAACGCGGTCTTAGGAACATCTTGCTCCTTCACACGTAGCTGATGATAACCAGATCTCAGATCAATCTTCGAAAAGAACTTAGCTCCTTGCAGTTGATCAAACAAATCATCAATACGCAGCAGAGGATAACGGTTACGAATAGTAATACGGTTGAGTCACGGTAGTCGATACATAGACGCATGCATCCATCCTTCTTCTTTACAAATAAAACAGGTGCACCCCATGGAGAAACACTGGGTCGAATAAATCCATTTTCTATCATCTCTTGCAGCTGTTCCTTCAACTTCTTCAGTTCTACAGGTGCCATACGATACGGAGCCTTCGAAATCGGTTCAGCACCAAGAATTAACTCAATGCTAAACTCAACTTCTCTAGCTGGGGGAAGACCAGGGAGTTCATCGGGAAAAACGTCGGTGAATTCGCAAAAAACAGAAAGATTTTCAATGTTAGGACTCTCCGAAGATGTGTCCTTAACAGATGCTAGAAAACCTTGGCATCCATGAGCAATCATGGTCCGTGCCTTCATAGCGGAAATGAGCTTAACAGATTTGAGAGGTTGAGAACCATGATAAACGAATTCAGGATGTTTTACGTCTCCAAAGATCACAGTTCTAGCATAGCAGTCAATTGAAGCTCTATGATAAGCCAACCAATCCATGCCTAGAATGATATCAAAGTCGACCATATCGAGAGGATACAGATTTGCAAAGCGAATACGATCATCAAAACGAAGAGGACACTTAACGTATTTATGATCAATGATCATGTGGTTTTTCATAGGCGTAGAAATCGATAAGTGATTTGTTAATGGTTTGGGCTTCATTTTAAGTTTCTTAGCAAATGTGACAGACACAATGGAGTGTGTGGCACCGGTATCAAATAAAACGAAGACAGAATAATCATCAATGAAAAGAGTACCCGTAATGGTACCTGAAGTGCGCTCCGCCTGATTCCGAGTAGTAGCATAGACACGTCCAGTAGTAGTTGGCGGCTTGATGTAGTTTCCAGGAATCACCGGATTCTTCTTAGGGCAATCTTTGATCTTGTGAGCAGTAGAACCACAAGAGAAACATCCACCAGTGGCCCTGAAACACTGTCCCGGATGAGCCTTTCCACAAGTAGTACAGATAGGTGGGGGAGGAAAAACCTCAGCTGTCCTTTGCTGACCAGAAGATCCTGAAGCACGACCCTGATTTGATCCTCGAGCTGACTGATCCTTGTTGTAACACTGGTTATTGTTACCTTGGTTCTGACGATCATTTCCATTCCTACCAGCATTTCTATTATCTTGACTCCTCGCCTCAGAGCGCCCAGAGTCAACATTTCTTCCTGACTGACCCCGCTGATCAATACTCCTATCCACTTGACTCCTCGAATCATAACTCCTGCCAGAATTTCCCTTATAATCATTGCCTTGAGTCCTACCTTGAATCCGATCACCATCGCGATTACGCTTGTTAGAACCCGAAACCTCATGAAAGATCTCAATGTTACGAGCTGCGTCATTGCAGGCCGACACATTCTCATACTCAATATTAAGCAGTCGGTCCAACACCCACTTCTTCAGTCCCCACTTGAAGTGCTTAGCTTGACGCCTACCATCTCCAGCAATCGTTCCCACAAAACTTACCAACCTCATAAACCTACTCATGTACTCATTGGAATTCTCATGATCAAGCTGGTAGATTGCCTGATAATCCCTCTCATACCTTTGCTGCTCAGCATCAGGGAAGTAACGGTTATAGAAGATAGTCCGAAACTCAGTCCAGGTACAAGTAATAGCAAAAGCATCTCCTCCTCTTGCTTGTTTGAGTGCCTTCCACCAATTTAAAGCATCACCTTCCAATTTGAATGCAGCCAAACGAGTCTTAAACTCGTCTCCACAACCCAGTACTTCAAACAGCTTCTCAATATGAGTGATCCAATCCTCGGCCTCAGTGGGAGTAGCAGCAGTGCTAAACGAAAGAGGCTTGAGTTTACCGAAATGCTCGAGCCAAGTGTGAATGCATGTGGGTTGATTTCCTCCGCCACTACCAGAAGCACCAGTCTGATTACGAATGTTGTTGATCACCTGTTCCATCATCTCAGGTGTAGTAAGACCAGGGAAAAGAGTGTTGAGAGCATTAGCAATCGCAACATCAATGTTAGTAGCATCATCGTCTCCATCCACGCTACCGGTAGTACGAGTTCGAACCATCTGAACGATATTCAAACGATTAGCAAAATGAACAAAGGTGAGATACGAAATTGAAGTACGCAGAAGGAATCCTAAAGTCTACCCAAATCCTCACAGGTCAAATCCTAAGCTCTAAGGGTCTCAAAACCTAGGCTCCATATGTCACAGGTCCTGACTACAAGTCGTAAACCTGGGCTCTGATGCCATAAATTGTAACGCCCCGACCCGACAAGGGTAAAGGAATCACAAGTAATGGTGTCATATCAAAGCAAACATAAATATCCAAAAGAAATCTTAGCATAAATACCGAAATAAATCAAGTCAAAATGACTTCAATACATAGGTCCCAGCGGAAAAATAAACTCCAAATAAAATATCTGAAATATAAAGTCTTAAATGGCATCATAAGATCAAAGCTAAATATCTCTAAGGTAAGTCCACTCAGCACTCATCCCAAAGCAAAACCCAGCTCTAATGCTTAGATACCTGCCGCGGAAGAAAAGAAATGCGGCTGAGCTTCAAAAGCCCAGTGAACAGATATACAAGCAAAACGAATACGAAACGAAAACGAATACGAAATAAAGTAAAAGAAAGATAGTAAAATCATAATCATTTCAAAGTATAAATCAAAATAAGAGAATAAGTTTTATAGTTAACTACCTCGAGCCCAGACACACATATCATATCATAATCATATTCATATTCACACAAGGCAACATTTGTAGGGGAGACCTACCTGAGTTATGAAGGACGTGCATGCACGCAGCATCAATCATCAGATAACATATAGCATATAACATATAACATATAACAGATAACAGATCTAGGATGCACCCATACGTCCCACAAACATATATTGGTAATATAATATAACTTGAGCTCATACCAGATAACAGATAAGGGACGTGGCAGAACTTCACTCTACTGCCCTAGAGTCATGTCAGAAGTGCATCACTGACACGGACATGGAACCCCCATGACTAGTTATTATTTGGCTCGGGTGTCAAACTATCTTAGGTCAAATTAGAATGTCATAACTGACACAGATCATACTTTATCAAAGATTTAATCATGTTTCAATATCAAAGTTTTTATATCATATAGTTCAAAATCAAATGTTTTATGATCCAAAAATCAAAGTTCAGATAAGCAACAACTCAAACAAACAAAATAGGGTTCATAGCAAAGGCTTAGGAAATCCTAATATAAAAACTAACGAAAGAAAACGTTATAAGGAACCTTTACTGAAAAGGTCAGAATATCTGTACCTTATTCCAAAGCAAATGATCGAAAATCAGAAACACGGAAAGCAAAGGATTACTCCTTCTTCAATGAAACCTATACACATTAACGGGCGTACATGTTATTTATGATTCCATAATCGTCGAAGTGATCTTTTAATATTTGATGTTTATACTCGATGTATTCAGTGATCTTAATACTTTAGGGTTTTATAATTAAATAAGACTTAAGTGTTTTATAAACAATATCATAGATTAAGGTTCATTATGTCCTTTATTAAAGTTTAGGGTTAAATGTGAAAATAGTTTAAACGTCATAAATCACACATGAAATAACGAATTAATATACTTAGCTTCAAACCCTAAGCGATTCTCATTTATGTTCTAGGGTTTTCTCATTCTTTTAATATCATGTCCACGTGCATTTACTTTATATGTTACGTCAATAAATGACTCATTACTCTTGTTATTTACTCAACACGTTCATGTCTTAATCATATGTTACTCATATATATGTTATACGTCAACTTTTATATTCATGCACGTTTACACATTAAACTAGGGTTTAGGTTTAACATGATCTTACTTATTAAACACACTTTCAAAACTCTTATATGGTTCGGTTCAAACCTAGGGTTTCAACTACAACACTTTACGCAAGCCCTAGCTCACCTAAGTACTTTACATATTCAAGTTATCATGTTTTTATACCTTGGCCGAAACATACACATGGTTCGGTTCACATGCATGTGGTTCGGTCCTTATATACTCGACATATTCATGATCCGATTCAATAATACTTATTACGTAACAAGCTCTTTAATAATTATAAGGTTCAAATCATTATGGTTTGTCTTTGTTTGGTTTCGTACAGCTCGGTCACAAAAATAAAACACAAGACTCGACTAAACGAAACATATTACAATATATATACGTAAGATGTAACAAAGGAAGACGAATAAACATGTTATACCTTAGCTTTGATGAAGCAAAAGACTCGACACCAAGGTTGTTAGGTTCGGCCAAATAGGAGAAAAGAAAAGAGAGAGGCAACAAAACTAGGGTTTCAATTTCTTGTAAATGCAATGTATATATAGGTAGTACAAAAATGTTTTTAAACTTTGATGGGTTTGGGTTTCGGCTTGGGTCCAACCGAACACACACAAAACCCACGCCCTTGGGCTCTCGGCTCTTGATCCAAACGAACGGCCCAAATGGTTCACCATTTACGAAAACGAAGCCCAACATATTATCGAAGCGTTTAAATCTCTCGTCGTACCAAAATCGATCACGTATACACGTCAGTTAAGTTTTAATTACTCGTAAGTTTAGTTTTAAATTTCGTTAAATGATATAAATGTATTTTACGTATTTTATAAATTTCGATTCCAATGGTATTTTAGTCTTTAATCATGTTTTAGATTTTCAGGTTTTACATTTTCTGCTGGGACGACATCCCTTTCACCACAAAGTTACCCGCATGGTAATTTGCAAAGTCAGCAAACCATGGGGTAGAAGAGTCTCCACGAAAAGAAACCACATTGAGTGTTTCGAGAGGAAATGTTTCGTTTATTTCCTTTTTCTCGAACACATCCTGGTGAGGGTTTTCTAGACGGGACAGATGATCAGCAGCCAGGTTCTCAGCTCCTTTTTTATCACGTATAATGATATCAAATTCTTGTAGGAGGAGAACCCAACGGAGCAATCTCGGCTTTGCATCTTGCTTTGCGAAGAGATATTTGAGAGCCGAGTGATAAGTATACACCACGCATTTGGTCAAGATTAGGTATGGTCGAAACTTCTCAAACGCATACACCACAGCTAATAATTCTTTTTCTGTAGTGGTGTAATGGGTTTGAGCTTCAGTCATAGTCTTACTCGCGTAGTGGATAGGCTGAAAATGCTTGGTTTTACGTTGCCCCAAGACTGCACCGATAGCAAAATCACTTGCATCGCACATGAGTTCAAAGGGTAAATCCCAGTCGGGGGCAACTAGAATGGGTGCTTCAGTAAGCTTTTTCTTTAATGTTTCAAAAGCTTCGATGCACTCAGGTGAGAAGAAAAAAGGAGCATCTTTTTCGAGAAGATGGGTCATAGGCCGAGCGATTTTAGAAAAATCTTGTATAAATCTACGATAAAACCCGGCATGACCTAGAAAACTCCTAATACCTTTGACGGTAGTAGGATGAGGCAATTTGGCAATAACATCAACTTTTGCTCTATCTACCTCAATCCCGTTTTTGGAAATCTTATGGCCAAGGACTATGCCTTCTTTGACCATAAAGTGGCTCTTCTCCCAATTTAGACAAAGATTGGTGTCTTTACACCGTTTTAGCATTTTTTCTAAATGGGAGAGACATGTTTGAAATGAGTCCCCAATGACCGAGAAGTCATCCATAAACACCTCCATTGTTTCCCCGATCATGTCGTGGAAAATTGCCATCATACATCGTTGGAACGTGCCAGGAGCGTTACATAGGCCAAAAGGCATACGTCTGTAGGCAAAAGTTCCGTATGGGCAGGTGAATGTGGTCTTTTCTTGATCCTGCGGATCAATGGGGATCTGAAAATACCCCGAGAAACCATCAAGGAAACAATAGTATTCGTTCCCTGCTAATCTCTCAAGCATCTGATCCATGAAGGGTAGAGGAAAATGGTCTTTACGGGTGGCTTCGTTTAACTTGCGATAGTCAATACACACACGCCATCCCGTAACCAATCGAGTTGGAATTAACTCGTTTTCTTCATTTGTGACAACAGTTATGCCACCCTTTTTAGGAACACAATGAATTGGACTGACCCAAGGACTATCAGAGATCGGGTAAATTAAACCGGCATCAAGAAGTTTGAGAACCTCTTGTTTGATAACCTCATGAATCTTAGGATTCACCCTTCTCTGATGTTGGACTGCTGGTTTGAAGTCATCATCCATCAACATTTTGTGAGTACAAAACTCAGGGTTGATACCCTTAATGTCGGAGAGTTTCCAAGCAATTGCTTGCTTGTGTGACTTCAAAACCTTTATGAGAGCAGTCCTCTCCTCCTCAGTTAAGTCCTTAGCAATTATGACGGGTAATTTATCATCACCCTCCAAGAATGCATACTCGAGATGAGGAGGTAGGTCCTTAAGTTCAACCTCGGGAAATTCTTCAGTAGATGTTTGTACTGATTTGATTTCCTCAATCGTGATCTCTTTCGGAGGGAGAGACGGTAATGGATCTTCATTTAACAATTGCTCAAGATAAAGGATATCTCCCTCCGAATCATAAACACCATCAATTCCCGGCGGAATCGATTCATCATTAGCAAGAAACTCATCGATCTCTTCTAGAAAGAAGTCACCTCCCTCAAACGGAGTGAGAGAGGGGGAAGAGTCGGCAATGATTGGTTGAGAAGATGTGGTGGAATCCCCACTCACAGAATTATGAAAATAACCAAGAAACTTTTGAGAGTACTCCTCTGAAGCAATATCAATTAAATCGATTCGATTAACCGATTCAGCATCA
Source organism: Chrysanthemum seticuspe (assembly GCA_019973895.1). Taxonomy (NCBI): domain Eukaryota; kingdom Viridiplantae; phylum Streptophyta; class Magnoliopsida; order Asterales; family Asteraceae; genus Chrysanthemum; species Chrysanthemum seticuspe. The sequence goes on along the minus strand of BPTQ01000001.1, from coordinate 273,751,812 downwards.
TAGTTTGAGGAGTACCTTGAAGTTTGATCAAGGTTAAAGGTGACAGCTTCATTACCCACACGTAACGTGATTTCTTGCTCAAATACATTAATAAGAGCACGGCCCGTCCTCAGGAATCCTCGTCCAACAATGAGGGGAACCCGATGATCGGCATCGAAATCAACAACCACAAAGTCAGCTGGAAAATGGAACTTTCCTACTTTCACGAATACATCCTCGGCGATGCTAAGAGGACGCGATATAGAACGATCTGCAAGCTCAAGAGTCATGTAGGTAGGAATAAGTTCTGGAAGAGAAAGTTTCTTCCATACTGAATAAGGCATCAGATTGATGCTTGTACCAAGATCGGCAACGGCAAAGCATTCAATCATCCCTGGAAAAACACAAGGAAGAAGAAATTTTCCAGGATCTCCAAGCTTCTCGGGAAGCTTCTTTAACAGAACTGCTGAGCAGTTCTCGTTCAAAGGAGTTTTAGCCATTTCGAACAGTTTTTCCTTGTTGCTTAACATGTGTTTGAGAGTTGATGCAAACTTGGGCATCAGCATGATAGCATCCGCAAAGCTTATGTCAAAATGTAGTTCTTGGAAAATTTGAAAAAACTTTTCCATTTGATGACTGGCTTTTTCGCGGAGTTTTTGCTCATTTAAACGTGATGGGTAAGGAATAGAAGTTTTGGATTTGGGGTTTTCAACTGGAGGTTCAAAAACAACTCCAGGTTTGGTTTTGGGTTTCGGGACAACTTGAGGATGGACATGTGCTATACTTTGTGAGCTAGTAGGTTGCACTTGGTCCTTTGTCGCTTCAGGTTCACTTTCCACTACCTTCGGGAGAGAAGAAGAAGAGGTAGTAGGAATAGCGGGTCCATCATATGAAGCACCACTTCTGGTTGTGATCGCCTTTGCATCGCCCCTCGGATTAGCGATCGTGTTGCTAGGTAAAGTACCTGAGCCCGAGGGTCGATCATTTAAAGACTTCTTAATGTCAGAAATCTGGCTAACCAACAACCTGTTCATTTCCTCTTGGGATTTCATGAATTGCTTCAACAACTCATCAGATGATGGTCCAGTTGGAACAATGGCTTGAGTTTGTGTAGGAAAGTTCTGTCCTCTATTGTTTGGATTAGGGCCTTGATTTTGGAAATTTCCTTAATTATTGCCATGAAAATACCCTGGGTTGAAATTTCCCTAACCTTGGTTTCTATTAAAGTTTCCTTGGTGTTGGAAGTTTTGACTTTGATTTTGAAAACCGTTATTTTGACTAAAATTACCTTGGTTTTGAAAACCTTGGTTCGTTCTATTCTGATTTTGATTACGGTTTTGGTTTTGGTTGAAACCGGGTGGTCCAGGGTAGTGGTTAGGACGGTGGTTCGGGTCTATAGGAGCACGGTATTGGTTGCCTCCTGGATTAGAAATCCCGCCCACAGCGTTTGCTTCAAAAGGGTTACCATCGGTGGCCATACAGTTGTAGTAGGCATGGGGGCCACCGCAAGTAACACAGACTTCCACTTTCTTAACTTCAGCAGGAGGTGAAGTTTGTGGAAAAGAAACTTTCTTTTGGTTGGAGAGAACCAAAGCTTGAATTGCTTCCGTGAGTTTGTCAATCTTAGCATCGGTGCTAGATTGACTCACGGGCGATGAAGTAGAAGGACCAACACTGACTTGGGAAACAACAGGTTTGCTTCGTGCAGTGCGGACTTTAGACTTGTTTTCAATGATCGCTAAAGCTTCTTTTACAGTTTTGCTCAAGAAATTTCCTCCAGCGGAGGAATTGAGAGAATCTTGATCAGATTGACTCACTCCATTATAGAAAGTATTGAGTTGCATCAACTCGGAGAAACCGTGGTGAGGACATTTGCGGAGCAACTCCTTAAAACGATCCCACGATTCACTGAAGGATTCATCAAACTTTTGTGTGAACTTGATGATTTCGTTTTTAAGACTCGTGGTTTTGGAAGGTGGATAAAACTCGTTCACAAATTTCTTCACCAGGTCTTCCCATGTTTCGATTGATTGAGGGGGTTGTTTTTCAAGCCAAATCCGGGCTTGTCCCTCAAGGGAAAATGGGAACAGAAAAAGCTTGACAGCATCTGTAAGGACATTCTTGTATTTGATGGTAGATGCAATCTTGTTAAACCATCGAATATGAGCATGAGGATCATCCCTCTCAAAACCATAGAATTGACTTGAGGTTACAAGATTCAGTAACCCGGTTTTGAGTTCAAAATTTTCAGCCACAATGGCTGGGATAACAATAGCATCTCCATACCCGTCGATGGGTGCCTGGAGAAGCTCACACATAGGACGTTCTTCCGCCATGATAACGGAAGTAGTGTGAGCAGTCCGGATCTCAGATCCGACTGATGGGGCAGAACGTCTACGGACACGCCTTCTTGGAATCTTGACAAGCTCACGAAATGGGCTTACAAATCTAGAAGAGCGAGTGCGCATACACTAGAGTTAACTCTAAGAAATCTCAGAGTTAAGGAAGGGAATTATGAAAATGGGAAAAAGAAGAATCTTTTTGGGTTTTATGGTTTTGAAAAGTAGATATAATAACAAATCCAATTAAAACAATATCGAGGCAAAACGACAGTGAACTTAAACCAATAATCACAAGATGAATGGCTTCTTTGAAAAAGGTACACCACTCACAAGGACACAAAAGCAAGTTTTAATCTTTGGTTCGGGAACTTATTATGGTCGTACCCCCAGTTAGGTAGTACTCTGCCTTGGTTTGCGGTGGTAATTTTTTATGTTGTTATTATTAAACAAAGAAAACGACAAATCCTTTTGTATTTTTATCTTTTATATATATATAGAAACAAAAGAAAAATATTTTTGTGTTTTATACGTTTTAAGATGTTTTTGGGTTTTTTGGGTTTTTTGGATTTTTCATAAGAAAATATATATAGATATAGATGGTATGATCAAGGAGTGAATATTCAAATCACTACTCTGCTAAGCGTAAGATAATTAGCACAGCTCCCCGGCAGCGGCGCCAAAATTTGATCGGCTCCCAAACGGTCAGGTTTTATCACACAAGCTAACCACTTGTGAATGGTCAACCGTAATAAAAGCCAGACAGCTTGAGAACGCAATGCAATGAAGATCTAGAGGAGTATAGTGTTTCCCCAGATCGTTAAGTCCCAACGAGCTGTGCGACTGAATCACCAAACGTATAGTGATCGGGTGATAATGAACGGAAAAAGGTTTGTGATTATGAATAATTATACCTAAAGAGAAAGTTTATAAATTACAGGGGCTTAAATGCAAATTAAAGAAAATTAAAAAGACTAAATTATATTAAATAAACGCTATCACTATTTTTAAAATTATGTTTTTGATTTTTCTTTTATAAATTTAAATTAAAAACTACGTAACGTACAAAAGAAAATGTGAAACTGAAACAATATTAATCCTAAAAATATAAAAATGAAATTTTTACAAACCTAATGATAAGAGAAAATTTTGAGAAAAAGAAAATTATTTTTATGACTATTTATTTAATTATTATTAATTAAAAACTATTTTTACCTATTTAATAATACCCTAAAATATAAGAAAATATGAAATAAAGCTAGAAAAGTGAAATTATGACTTAGAAAAATCTAAAATAACTAAAGAGAATTTTCAAAACTAATTTTGTATTTTTCTGATTTATATTCTAATTTCTATGATTTAAAAACTATTTAAAACTAATTAAATGGCTAAAAATTACAAATTTAACTAAGAAAAATCTGGAAAAATATTTTTTTGACTTTTTATAATTATCTTAATCTATGAAAATTGAAAACTTATTTTTTTGAAGTTTTTCTGATTTAATTGCAATAAAAGCTAATTTAAAAGTCCTAAAAACTGATTAAAATAAAGAAAAATAGCAAACAGTGCTGGAAAAATATGAAAAATTCAGGAAAAGTCTAAATTAATATTCTGAATCTAAGAAAAATATAAAAACCTATACTAGTGTGCAAGATATGGGAGCTGTAGTGAAACTGCTTATGAATAAGCACTTCAAAATAAGCTAAAAGCTGCTACAGAGAACCAAATGATCACAGGACTTAACTTATGCTAAAACTACTAGAAAGCAACCTAAACTAACTACTCTAAACCTCTGGGGAGCAGGAAACAAGTATTTGATGTGAATTACACTTAAGAACCAAAACAGGTTAAGGCTGCTACTTTGCAGCTTGAAAATAAACTACTTAAATAAGCTGAAACTCAAAACCAGATGTCACAGTCTCAAGTAGACCTGGCCAGGAACTTATAAACCAAAAATGAGCCTGAGATGAGCTCAAATGAGCTTTTGACAAGCCCTGCACAAAACCTGTGCACACTCAGTATACACTGAGTCAGTGCACAGGGCACTTTAGACCTAGTTGACAAGCTGCTTTGGAGCTTATAAGGACTTACAAAAAATTTCCAAAAATCACTTTTCAATTCTTGACCAACTGAAGTTTTTAAACCCAAAGTTTTAATGAATTTGAACCAGAAATGAATCCATGAAAAATCAATCAAGTTGAGCTGAAACTGACTTTTTCAATTTGACTTTCTTAGCAGTTTTGATAACTTTGACCAAAATGAGATTTGAGCTTAATTTGTGAACTGATTTTGATGTATTAAGCTAAAATGAAACTAAAATAAGCTACCTCACTGAATTCTAAACACAAATCAAGCTTTTGAACTTTAAAAATTCCAACAGTTATTCCATTAGGACAGATTATTGGTGATTTTGACTTTTACTTATTAGAGATGCAAAATGAAGGATAAACTGGCTATATTACAACTAAATGGGACTAAAGCAACAGATTTTAACCAATAACTAACACCCTAACTCATATTAATTAACAGAACCAAACACACCTTATACTAACTGTTTTGAACTTTTAACTAGTCTACCTACTGAATTAGCTTATGCTAACACTGAAACTGAATCTAGTTATCCTAATTACAACTAAATAAACAGGTCTAAGCTATTAATGACCACAGATACAGATTATGCAATGATCTTGGAATTGAACTTACATTTGGTCCTAGCCACTATGGCTTGCCAAAGAACAAAGAGCCACTAACCTATTCTCAACCATATCCTAACTCAGATTCAACCCATATCCAACTCTGCATCAACTCAAACCCATTTCCATGACTGCTTGAACCAAAATTCAACACAGTTTGACTTTTGTTGACCGGATACCAAGATTGTTTGAACTTGAGTAGTAAGCTTACCAAAAGCTATAAATAGCTTAAATAAGCTTATTTGAATTTGAAAATAAGCTACTAGAAGCTTGAATATAAGAGCTTGAAACTGAATTTTTTAACAGTGAGCATAAAAACTTGAAACTATAATAAAACTTTGAATTGATACTTGAAAGTAGCTTACAATGATTAAATAACTTAGGTTCAATACAAGAAAGCTTAAAGTTACAAATTTAGAAACTATTTAAGACAATTTAAGTAAAAACGACATACAAGGAATTTGAAAACTAAAGACTACTACTAACTATGACTTCTCTTCCTTCTATTTATCATCCAAAAGTCTTCCACTTGTCCTCTCAGCATTTCCCACTTATCATTTGAGCCATTGGATGAGTTGAGACAATATTGGCCGTTGATGAGATTTTTGGCGCCAAAATGGTTTTAACAGCTGGGGGGTTGAGTGAATAGAAGGAGAAGCATTAAATGATTTTGTTGTTTGGTGGAGGTGGAGGGGACATGGAGAGTGGGAGTATAGCTGGAAGGATGGTGAAGGTCTGGTGTTTGCAGAGCAGTTGGGAGGAAGGAGACTTGGAGGGAAAAGGGGTGTTTGACTGGGAGGTTTGACTTGGGAGTATATTAGGCAGGGGGTCCAAAAAGGGGGGGTCAAGTGGTTTGGCAGGGGGTCAAGGTCCAAGGGAAGGGTCAAGGTCCAAGGGTGTTTGGTTATTAATAACAAGGACCAAAGATGCAATTTCTGATATTTTGAGGGACCAATTCTGCCATTTTTTCAAAGTTGTTTCAAGGGTCACTTTTGCCAAGTTTCAATAGTACAAGGACCATCAAAGAAAATTTTAAACTTCCAAGGACTATTTTTGCCAAATTTGAAACTTGAAGGACCAAACTTGTAATTTCTCAAAACTTTTGACATTTTTCACCAAAGGACTAATTATGACAACTTATGATTTTAAAAGGACCTTTTGTGACTTTTCTTTTAAAATAAGTGCTCAGGGACTATTTCTGACAACTTTTGAAACTTGGGGGACTGAAACTGCCAATTATGCAAACTTAGCTCATTTTTCATCTGATTTTAAACATTTTGCATCTGAAACATATAAAATACAATTTTGAGATATTTTCAGTATTTTGATGCATTTCTGAGCGTTTTTAAGTGTTTTGCAGTTCAGATTTGACAAAAAATGATGACCAAATGGATGTTAATAATGCATTTCTTTATGATGACCTTAATGAGGAAGTGTATATGCTTCCTCCACCTGGATATTCTACTAAAGTTGAAAATAAGGTATGGAGGTTGAAAAAATCTTTGTACGGGCTTAAACAAGCTCCTAGATAATGGAATCACAAATTGTCTGAAGCTTTGTTTGAAGCAAAATTTGTTCAATCAAAAAATGATCACCCATTCTTTATTAAAAGAAATGATAAAACTGTTGTGTTTTTTTTAGTATATGTGGATGATTTGATTATTACTGGTAATAATATTGAAGAAATTGAAAAAGTGAAAAAGTTTTTAAAAACTAAGTTTAAAATAAAGGACTTAGGTGAGTTAAAGTTTTTTTTGGGAATTGAAGTTTTGAAAACTAAAACCGGGCTTTGTTTGAATCAAAGGAAGTATTGTCTTGAGTTGTTAAATGATTATGGGTTACTTGCATGTAGACCTGTTATGACTCCTTTACCTGAAAATTATGTCTTGGCTCATAAGGAAAGTGATACTGATAAGTTGTTAAAAAATATTACTGGTTATCAGAAATTGGTAGGAAAGCTTATATACTTAACCATGACCAGACTTGATATTTCATATGTTGTTCAATGTTTGAGTCAATACATGCATGCTCCTTTACAGTCTCGTATGAGACTTGGTTTAAGAGTGTTGAAATACTTGAAACTTGCTCTTGGAAATGGTACAGGATTTAATAAATATGAGGACAAGTTTGGTGGTGCTGCTTATTCTAATTCTGATTGGGCTAAATGTCCTGTTACTAGAAGGTCTGTTTCAGGTTACTGTGTTTTTTGTGAATGGTAATCTTGTTTATTGGAAAAGCAAGAAACAAGCTACTTTATCCAAATCTTCTGTTGAGGCAGAATATAGAAGTATGGCTTCTGTAACTTGTGAAGTTATGTGGATTTTGAAAGTGTTGGAGGATTTGGGTGAAACTGGGTTATTACAAGTTAGTTTGTGTTGTGATAATAGAATCAACAATCGAGATTGCTGCCAACCCTGTCATGCATGAAAAAACTAAGCATTCTGATATTGATGTTCATCTTGTTAGAGAAAAGGTTGCTTCTGGTTTAATCAAGACAGTGAATGTTGATTCTAAAAATCAACTTGCTGATATTCTAACAAAAGGTCTTGGATCTATGCAACATGGTTTTTTGGTAAAGAAACTGGGTATGTTGAACTTATTTCTTTCATGAGATTGAGGAAGGGTGTTGAAGTATGTCAATCTTATGAAAGTATAAGGGGTTAATCTGAAATATATTAAGCCTAGTTTCTCTAATATCTAAGTTTCTGTCTTGTTTTGTTAGTTTGTATTGTGCAGGGGTTGAAGTGTAACTTCTCAAGCTATAAAAGGAGATATCTCTCCTAGGGTTTCTCAGTTTTTCACATACAAAGTTTCATCTTTGGTTTTCTCTCTGGCGATTTGGTTATGTTGATACTGATCTTGGTTTCATTGTTTTACTGGGTTTATTGTTTAGTTGGTTTAAGATCATCTTGATCTTAACAGTTTGGTTTAGTGTGTGAGTTTGTATGATAGCACCTTATATAGGGACTATCTCTTTTCTTTTGTATTGTATGCTTGTATCCGTGTTGGGGACAAGCTTTCAGTGTATATTGTTATAATAAAAGTTTGATCACCAATGAGTGGTTGGTTGGGTGATTATACCTTGTGTTTTATTTGTTTTGATACCATTTTTACAATATGGTATGATTCGAGAGAGATGACCCAAACTTTATAATGGTGTCTGATTTGGTATGACCATATGTATTGGTTAAAAATATATTTTTCACTAAATCACCAAATGTGATGTTTTTGTGAATACATAAAAGCGTCACTCTCCGAGAGTGTATAAACTATGCATTCAATTAATGACCTTGAACATTTTGACACGTGGTCTAGTGTCGAAGGCTTGTGACTAACATCACTAAAATATATGAGGTTTCAAGTTTAATATATGTTAGGTGCAAATATTTGGCAATGGCCACGCCAATCTCTTGAAAAGGAAAAGCTTACCTAGTTTAAGCTTGTGTGATAGTGGGTTCAAACCGGTAAATTAGTCAGTCAATAAGTCAAAAATCATGGTCACCGATAGAAAATAGTTTGTATTTGGGCTAACCTAGCTAACATCTCGGATTTAGCAACTGGGACTGGTCCCACGGGTTTTCTATCACTTTGGGCCAATTACTTTTTTCGAGTTTCTTATATCTTTGTTTTGCTTTGTTGGGCCGATTTAATTGTTTGCTCTTTCGTTTTGTACATTGTCAACTTCTAGATCATTGTGAAAACCAGTTGAAAGTCAGAAATTGGTTATTAAAAATTTAAAAACAATTGTGCAAAAAAAAAAAACAAGAGGAGTTGTTTTCATCTCACTAGGTTGGAGAGGACTATTGTCAAACTATTTTTTTCACATTTCATGTTGAGCTGTTTTAGGATATCTGACTAAGACCAGGGACGAAGCCAAGATTTGAGGTTAGGGGGGGGGGGGGGTCGGCATGTTACTTTGTCTTAAAACGATAACCATAATATTGCGTGTAGTGTAATATAAAATTACAAAGTCTTGCATTTTTTATAGCTTGTGTTTATGGTTGTAAATGTGACTCCTAGATATTGATATATTTGATAACGATGTTATTTGGTTCAAAAAAAAAAAAAAAAAAAAAAAAAAAAAAAAACCGATCATTTTCTTTTGTTTGTGAAACAATGATCTCCATAAATAAAGAACTCACACGTACCTATAATCAACTACAATTTGGTGCCAAATCTTGGCCATCTGAATATTAAGAATTTTAAAAGTGAAACATCTTAAAAGAAAACAAAATGAAGCAAATACCACCGTATATAGTTAATTTCTATTTGTTATTCTAATTGTTTATTTTAGGGGGGATTGCATATATATCCCTCCAAAGATGAATAATTGTATCATATAGTGGAATATCTTAGGGGTTGTTTATTTTTCTTCTTAGCTAATGATTCATGTGGGTCCCACGTCTCTCCAAGCCTCTTAATGGGGAGGATGTCAATTTTCATCACGTGTGGATATAGACCAAACAAAGAATTTTTATGGGCCCCACTTAAAAACGTAAAAGTGGGTCCAATCTCTTAGCTAAGGAAAAAAAGTAAACAACCCCTTAGATTTAATAAGCAAAGTGAAACAAGTACCACATATTTATTTCTTATGTTTTATCTCTCTCTCTCTCACTCTTTTCATTGACGTCTTCTTCTTTCTTCTTTATGAACCTGCAAAACTTTACAATCTTAACAAAAAAGATAATCAAAAATCAGCTCAATTAACACTTAGATATCTTAAACAGTTGGGCTAGTAGCGGCAGTTGGGGGGGAGGGGGGGGGGGGGGCGAGTACCCGCCAGCCCCCCTACTGACTTCGTCTCTGACTAAGACAACTTTGTGCTATGTAGCTATTGAATTTTAGATAATCTAACATAAGTATGGTTTGTGTTAGGTTACATAATGACCCATTTATGTTTACCATCAAGCAATATTGACCCATTTATCTTTGTTGTGCAATTTCGTCTAAAATATAAGCCTCGTGATTTAACTTGGGTTAGAGGTGTGGTTCTGGCTGTATTAACTGCATCTTTTGGTGTAATTGGTTATTTCTTACCTCGGGACTAAATTGGTTAACTTGCCAGTGAATCTTGCGAGCAAAGTTCGATTATGTAATTTTGCAAATAGTTTGAGGAGATCACTTTTATTCTTTGCAAATTTACCAAGATTTGTATACGAGTTTTGGTTTGCAATTGTCTTATCTTTTCGAATTTAAAGTCTATAGTTTAGTTGGTGGGCTTTCAGTTTTGTTTACATGATAACTGAGCTAAGTTATTTTTGTTGGTTGTAGGTATTTCAATATCAATTGATTTGAAAGAGTGAATTTGTCAATCACTTGGACCACTTTAAACAAGATTTTGACTACTTCAAAAGAGATTGCAAGTCAAAATACCTAATACCACTTGAAGTTAGTGAAATAAAGTTATGAAACCAATAACATTAAATTTCTATAACTTCCAACTTTTCATTTTTCTTTTTATTTGAGCCTAAATCTATTTTACGGAAAAATTAAATGAGAAAAATGAAAATGATTTCTAGCCACACATTTCAAATAAGAGGGAGAATTTTAAAGAAAAATGCATATATTTTTGTAAGTGCATCTAAAATATGAGGTAGTGATTTTTTCTCATTATTTTCATTTTAATTTTTCTTCTTATTTAAATCTAACTCTATTTATATATTACATTTTTTTTAATTGTAATTGCATTATCATAAGCATTTTTGACACCAGTTAGAGAATGTGCAATATTATGTTTTACCTTAGTGAAAGCGTCTGGACGCGCTTTGTCGTTTTTAATGCATTTGGCTTAGCCGTCCCACATGTTCCTTCCCTCACCCGGTAACTTAATCCCACTCCATGGAGCTTGTGGATTCCTTGTCAAGCTGAGTGGCAATGGCTAAAGAGGGGAATCTCCACCAGGATTCACTTCGGTGAAGATCTCGCCGTCATAAATGTTAATTTTATCTCATGACTGGTATCGTTTTTTATGCTCTTATCTCTACTACTTATAATGTATGCATAATTTTTCTTTTAAACTTAAAATTCTTAAGTTTGAGTAATATGAAATGTCTATAATACCCTTACAAAAAAGTTTAAATGAGAAATTTTACTTTTTGTAATTAATTCGGTTTAAATGGCTTTTCATTTCCCTCTACTTAAATCATGATCAATTGCTATACATTGTTTTTAATACATTCATTTTAAAATTGGGCCAACCTCTATATTTTTAATGCAAATATCTCTTATATATAAAGAGAAAACCATTTTCATTAAATTTAAAAGCTTAAAAATGAGTAAAGTTCAATTATTAAAATACACTTGATTAAAAATGGTAATAATATTCATCACTAAATTAATAGTTTAAATACTGATTAATTCTTAAACTTTTATCATTTTTCGTTTATAATCTACATATATTTTTTTTTCTCGCAATGACTACAAATTGAACTCTTAAGTGTTGAACTCACAATTATATTATTTACTTTCATTTCATAATTTTATACTAATAAAAACAAAATTTTATAAATAAAAAATAAATTTAAGACAAAAGAAAAAAGAAAAGAAGAGGCTTCCACAATCCATTTTGGGGCATTCAAACTATTTAAAACCTTATTAAATTCCGACAAATATATAAAGGGCAAGCCTACGTGGGCACCCCATGAAATCCTTGGCAGGCACCTCATGCTAGTGTGGACCCCCCTTTTGACGGCGATTTGACTTTTTTTTTTTTTTTTTTTTTTTTTTTTTTTTTTTAATAATTGTGTGTAGTGTTTTTTAGTGTATTTAATTAGTGTAGTGTATATTGTATTTAATTAGTGTAGTGTTTTTTTTAAAATATAGTGTATTTAATTATGTAGTGTTTTTATATGGTATTTATTTTACGTTATGTTTTTAAATAATGTATAACAACAAATGTAAACATTAAACAATTAAAACAACAAATGTTTTCAATATTACAACGTCTACTCCACATGAAGATTATTAATGTCATCTATAAGCTCATAGAGTATTCCAGTCGGCTGACATGCGTGATCAACTGGATTACTTGCCAGTTCCAGTGATGCTTCCAACGCCTTTATTTTTGCCTGCAACAAAGTCTTTTCAGCCAATAGCATGTTGATCGTTGTATCTTTAGTTTCGCAGTTTGAGCACTGCGTCGAAGAAGAGGCTTCACCAAAGTACTTTTGTTGAAATATTTCCTTCCACATGAAGTATCGACACCCATAGTCTTTAGTCCCTGGTTGTTACATGACGAAACAATTATAAGAAATGTATTCTAAACAAACAAGTTATTGATATATTTACGCAAATAAGCAAACGTTTAATTATTTACCTTTGAGAAAGGACATGCATAATACTTCAGACCACAAGTATGGGGCTGGTGGGATGTTCTTTGAATTATTAATCCACGTTGACAACGACACAAGTAAGGATTTTGTTGTTGCATCTGGCCAAAAGAATTTGTATAATTATTCACAACATAAATTAGTAATATGATGGTTCACAAAATTAGAAGCTTCGAATACATAAATAACCAATCTTGTTATAGATTAATAGTTGATACATGGTTCACAAAATTACAATATAACTAGAAACTAAGATCAATCACGCCCGATGCGTAGTCGCTCCAATGATACTGCCATTTGTCCCACACGAGACTCTAACTCTGAAATGCGTCTCCTCAATCCGTCAATCTCTCGCTCGTACACATCAACGCGAGACGGCTGTATCAGTAGATGAGGAAGAACCGGAGGACGGTGTATAAAATTGTCCTCATATGCAGATGGAGATATAGCTGGAGAGGGAGGCACATAAGATTGTGAAGAAAGCACATAATCTGGACTCTCAAAACGTGTATAACCTTGTGAAACATGTGAAGTTCATGTGAACTGGTAACTTGTGACCAGTTTGAGACTTGTGCAGTGTTGTTAGACTTGTGAACTGGTGACTTTGTGCAGTTGTGAACTGTGACTTTTGTGCAGTTTGTGACTAAAACTTTTGCGAGGCGATGATGATTTTTGAGCCTAAAAACTTTAAAAAATTTCCGAGGCGATGATGATAAAAACCGAATGGACGGTAAAGTGAGATCTAATCTCACTTTGCAACCTTCGGGTTTGAGCCTAAAAACTTTAAAAACTTTAAAAACTTTCCGAGGCGATGATGATAAAAACCGAATGGACGGTAAAGTGAGATCAAATCTCACTTTGCAACCTTCGGGTTTGAGTCTAAAAACTTTCCGAGGCGATGATGAAAACCGAATGGACCGAATGAACGGCAAAGTGGGATAAAATCTCACTTTTGCAACCTTCGGACTGAGCCTCAAATGTTTTTCAACTACGATTTTTTGAAAACTTTTAAAACTTAAAAAAACTTGTAAAACCTGTAAAACCAAAACAAAAAATAAGCTGTAAAACAAACTTGTAGAACTAAAAAACCAAAACAAAACTTGTAAAAAAAAAAAAACACACATGTGTAAAAAGTTGTCAAAAAAAACTTGTAAAAATAAGTAAAAGACTTGGCACGGAAATCGAGAAACCAATCATTACCAATGATTGGCACGGAAATCGAGACACAACAAAATGCAACCACCCCTATATGGGGTGCCTCCATGGGAGGACCCTATATAAAAATCCAACCAGTCAACAACCCTTTAAAATTTTGAATGAAATGACAACCCACTACAAATCCACTCAATTCAAATAGAGTATTAAATAGTAGTAGTAGTATAGTACAGAAAATAAAGTTATTTCCATGTTTCCACATGTAGCATTTAATACAAGCACAAAAACTCTCCCCATCACGCAAACACAGACACTGACAACACACACAAATCTTGTTAAACTTTTTGTCATCATTTCATTTCAAATAATCCCTCCTTTTTAAAATAAGAACAAACTTTTTAAATAACCAAAAAGTTCAAAATTCCTCTAACATCTAGTTAAAAAAATCAACTTTTTAAAATAAATATAAATATGTGACACGTATCAAGATTAAAGTAAAATCGTCTAGTTGTTCATATACTTTATTAATAAAATATGTGACGTATGTCAAAATTCTAGTAGAGTCATTCGGTTACCCTGATCAATTTTGAGAAGTTGATTTTTTTGGTCAGATGTTAGACTACCCTTCAACTTTTAGGCTATTTAAGAAATTTCTCGTAAAATAAGCTTACAATTTTAAAATACAGAGAGTTTTTAAAAACGTTTATCACTATACTCTTTATCAATCGCATATTAAATCTGGTCACTTAAAATGGAAATATGAACATTTATTTTAAGACGGAGAGTTAGATGGTATATATATATAGGGTCAATTGCATATATACCCACTAAAACTTGCATATTTGCATATATACCCAAAACATGCTTAACTTGCATTGTACATCATGCATTAAAAACTTGTATTTTGAGGAAATATGCAAGTTTTCAAGTTTTAATGAGTATATATGCAATTCTCCCACATATATATATATATATATATATATATATATATATATATATATGTTTGCAAGTGACTAATAATATATGATTCCTTATATTTTCTTGCACACTTCATATTGATTTGATATTTTGGCTAGTCAAAATCATTCAAAAGCTGAAATAAAGATACACCCACCAAACTTTGACAAGTTTTCATATTCTTTATGTACTTTCTTTTTTAGTATATACTCCAGTATATAAGGTTTTTGAATGTGGTAAGAATGACAAAGTGTAGTATGGAAATGGTGGAGATGAGAAAAGTTCCGGTGGTTTATTATTTGTGTCGAAATCGACAGCTCGAACACCCGCATTTTATCGAAGTGGGACTCGTTTCGCCTGATGGGTTATACTTAAGAGGTATGCACACATTTTTTATAATTGCATTCAGCATTGTTAAGAACAGGCTTTTAAATATTTGGCATTGGTTATCTGAACTGCTTATATGATAATTTTAAGTATGTGAAATAAGCTGTTTATGATATGCAGCTTATTTGGTTTTGGATAAGATTATATATCTGACCATTTACTTGTTGTGAAATAAGCTGTTTTGAATTGGGTTATTTGAATTAGCTTATTTAAAGTTTTTATAAATGTGAATAATTTGTTAATGTGAGCAATGCAATTAAGCTAAATACTTGTTTTGGTGAATTTGTAGATGTTCTTAAAAAGTTTGATTCTATGAGAGGAAGAGGTATGGCTGCAATGTACTCATGGTCTTGTAAGAGGTTAGTTTATGTTAATCTGTATATATGGTTTCATTTGGAGTGTGTTTGGGATTGCTTATTTAAACTGCTTATAACAAGTTGTAACAAAAAGGAATGTTATAGTGTTTATTGAAGGAATTAGAGTTTAGATAAACAACTTATTAAGCTGATGTATGTTCATATATATGGCTAGATAAGTCAGATGTATGTTAAGAAGCTTATCCTGTTCTTTGTGATGATGCAGAACCTACAAAAATGCTTTTGTGTGGAATGATCTCTGCGAAGACGACTTAATCGTCCCTGCTCATGGAAATGAGTATGTTCTCAAAGGCTCTGAGCTATTTGGAGACTACAATTCAGGTACAATGAAACTGCTTATTTAGTCAGATATATAAAAGTATGGCGGAGTTTAGTGCTCCTATATTACGGAGTACATGGGTTAGGGGTGTTTGGGATAGCTTATTTCAAAGGGCAAATGTTTTTAAAAGGTTTCATACTTGCCACTATTTGTTTTTCTGGGTAATTTTTTTTCAAATTATCATTTTTTTTTTGGTATTTTGCGAAAATTTTGGATATTTTTGCCCCACTTAGCTAATAGAAATTTTTTTTCCGAAAGGCAAAAAGGTCTCATAGTAGCCTAAAAAGTAGGGGTGAGCATGGTTCGGTTTGGCTCGGTTTTTGTATAAAACCGAAACCGAACCGAAAAATTTCGGTTTTTGATTTTTAGAAACCATTCGGTTTCGGTTTTGTGTCGGTTTGGTTTTTCGGTTGTCGGTTTTTTCGGTTTGGTTTTTCGGTTTTTTCGGTTTCTATATGATTTATCGAGCTTTGCTTTTTCAAAGTAGATTTGACATATATCATAAAATAGAACCATATCTTAAACCGGTACCGGCCAGTATAACGGTACTAAAACGGGTAAAGAACCGTCTTAAATCAAGTGCCAACATTCTCAAAGTTGCCTCCAAGTTCCAAGGATTTTTTAGAGCTTGAATGGTACACTGAAACAATTGAAAGGTGTGCAAACGAAAAAAGAATGATGTTGGAACAAGATCTTCAATCTTTTGATGTAATTGCACCATTTTCAACAGGAACAACCATTAACATTCAAACTTAATGTGTTCTTGTGACATTTGTGTACCTATTTTTTTTTTTTTTTTTTTACCTTAAAGCACATTTGTGTTATGTATATTGTTATAAAATAAAATATTAGCAGAGTTATCACATATTTGAAATGCATCATTGACAACGGTAATGTAAAAGGAAGATATCAAGATAAAGTACTTATATTATTTATGAACAACAAGGCAAGATATATTATTTTGACTTTAAATGTCGGTTCGGTTTCTATTGGTCGGTTTTTAAAGCTAAAACCAAACCGAACCAAAAACTTCGGTTTTTTCAAAATGTAAAAACCGAACCGTCGGTTTTTCAATCGGTTTCGGTTTTTTTGGTTTCGGTTTTTCGGTTTTTTTCGGTTTAGGTTCGGTTTTCCGGTTTCTTGCACACCCCTACTAAAAAGTATGAATTTTAAAGAAAAGTACCCACAAAAGCAAAAAAAATTTATTCGCTACCCACAAAAGCAAATGGTGTCAAGTATGATACCTTTTTTTAACTTGTGCCCTAAGGGCACAAGTTAAGCACCACAAAAGTACGCAAAAAGTACACACGGACCCAAATAAAAGTATATTTGTCTGTACTTTTATGTGAATTCTTGTGTACTATTCCGTGGGCCCCTGTGTACTTTTGTCGTACTTATCTTGTGCCCCTAGGGCACAAGTTAGAAAAACCCTTTAAAAAAACATTTGCCCTATTTCAAACTGCTTCTTTTTAAGTGTTCAATAAAACTAGAATAAGTAGATAAGCAGTTTTTCCCAAACACTCAAAACTGCTGCTTAAAAAGGAGCAAATAAGCACTCAAATTAGCAAATAAACACATCGCATTCTGATAATAAGTTAATCCTTGTAAGAACACTAAACATTTGAAAATAATGAACTGTTTTTAGGTTGTATTGTGCCTGCTAGAAACCTACAATTGCAAAATGTAGAACAACTAACCGAACCACAATCCACAATAACTCAAGATGATAGCTCGTCTTCAACAAGCTCATCTGGCGTGTCACCGCAATCAAAAAGTGGGAAACTAGTAGTGCGTGATAGCTGCCCTAGCCTTGCAAAATACAAGATTTACAAGAGTACTAACGGTCTTGCTGATGCTTCCACACAAACCGAAGAACTTGTAAAAGAAAAAGGAGTTCGAAAAACTTGCAGAAGGAGTTTTTCAAATGATAGTGGACCCGTAGATTCAATAACCAATGACTCACCTCCATCTTCGTCCGGTACATGCTCGTCTGTCAGCAAGACCGACACTTTGGAGTCTCTGATGAAAGCTGATGGTGGTAAACTGAACATCTCTGAAAGACTCGTAGAAGAAGAAGTAAAAGAAAACGAAGAAGATAAAGTTCCATCCAACATGAAGCTCAGCGCAGCCAATATGTTATTACAATTGTTCTCATGTGGGTCGATTTCAGCAGAAGATGAATACTTTGGTCGACCTTCGTCTTGCAGTTCGAGGTCCTTAAGTTCAAGATATCCATCACGTCTACTTTCATCTTCTGTAAGGTTTGGGGAGCTTGACTTCTTGTCACAGACTAGTAGTTTTATGGGTATAAAATCGGAAGATAAGCAATACTTTAGTGGGAGTTTGGTGGAGATCAAATCAATGAAGGAAGAAGGCAGTAGTCTAAAACGATCTTCTTCTTACAATGCTAATAAGTGTGATTCAGCACTGACCCGTACAAAGTGCATACCAAGATCGATCAAGGCTTCACTAAGCAAACATCCAAGAAGTGCATCGATGAGACTCTCTGATGCTTCCCGCTCACATATTCTATCACCTTGCACATCCAACCATGGTAGCAAGAGAATGACAGTAGCATGCTCACCCAAAAAACCATCTAAACGAACAGAATGTTTCACAGACAATAAGGAAAACGTGCTCAAAATCGACGAAAGGTAAGTTATAACATGTTTTACTTCTATGGAATCTTCGGTTATTAAAAGTTGTTTGTAATGTTTTTGGTTTCATTTCAGCAGGCTTGCTTCAGGAGCTCGAGTGATCATCCACTTGGAAGCACCATGTGACGGCAAAGGCTTATAGTCAGTGTGTGTGTGCTCAATCTTAGAGACCAACTTAGTTAGTTAACTAGTCAATGGAGCATTTGGTAAATGATGTTTCGGCTCTTTTTACAGCATTATGGAATAATTGTAGTCTTTCTGATTTTGATATCATATTTTCCATTGGTTCTTTTCACACATTACACATATATGTGTTATGTCGGCATTGCAGTTAGACATCTTATTCGGATGGCGAGAGTTCTTAGCATCCCTACTATTTCACGGCATCGAAAATATCGAAAAATGACAGTGTTGTGTTCAAATTATGTAGTTGCATTGAAGTCAAATGTTTTGTTTGTTTTTTTAACTTAGAACCTTTTGGAGTGAAGTCAAATGTCACTATGCCAACAAAACATGTTGAATTAAGTGGCAAATTTCTACTTTTCAGTTGCTTTCCAAGTCATTTGACTAGGCAAAGTCAAACTTCAAAAAGTTTTGCTTTTTGGCTTTTGAATTTCAGCACAAACTATTGGTTCATTTCCCATGTTTAAAGCACACAGATAGTCAGATTAATTTATGACCGCTGAAATAATTAATAGTTTAATACCATATGAAGGTATGTGAAATTTGTCATTCAGTTTTTGAAATTCAAAATTTTGGACAACCTATAGAATTTAGGCAATTGGTACTATTGGATAGAGGACTAGTGTACTAATGGGTACTTGAATATTAATGCCATTCTCTCTGTCTATGAAGTACCTATTTTTCTTTGAGTAAATTGCAAAAACCTTACCCGTGTTATGTCCAAATTGCGGGCGCAATCCTTACCTTTTTGAAAATGCAAGTACCGTACCTCTGAGAAACCTTGTGTGTGGATATCATTCATGCCCCGATGTGAAATTGACTGAAATGCCTTTGTCTTCAGTGATTTAATTTGGGGCATTTTAGTCATTTCACATTCGGGCATGAACGATATCCACACTAAAGGTTTCCCACAAGGACGGTATCTGCACTTTTGAAAATGTTAGGACTGAGTCTACAATTTGGACATACCACAAGAACGATTTTTACAAAATACTATTTTTTTGGCAAAATTGATTATTGATTGAATCTCAAACAGATTTTGTGAACCTTGAAGAGTCATGATCATCGAAAAGCACGAGGGAGGTGACTTCTTAGTTCAGCTCGGAAATACTTTCATTCACTTGTGTAGGTATTCAATTACAAACACTGATTTTGTTGTTGTTGTTGTCGGTAATTAACTTTACAGTATAGTTGTATCATCTTTCTGCAATCAAATGTTAATAACTTTTTTTTTTCAAATTAATATTTTATAAAAGGATGAATTACATAGAGGTGGAAGACCAACAAACAACAAATTGCGCTACTAGCCCTTTAAGGTATTACAAGTTTACAACTAGAAAACATGACCTTATTAACGACCAAGACATATACGGATTAATGCCTGGTTATTTCCTTCATTGGTTATACAAGATGACCAAAAATGACTCTAAACATCTGCTCAAGCCATCAAAATGGCACATTTTGCTTCTTTGCACATGATTGCCTTTTTGCCGATAAATGCTTTGAGTTCTTCATGATTAGCACAGTTACAACACTTATCGGTGTCTAATGAACAACCTCTTCAGAAATCGGTGATGTGCATGATGATGACGAAGGACCTCCTCTTATTTGTCTTGTATTGTAAGACTTGCATTTTTCACATTTATGCCCGATTATATGGAACTGGACGTTTGATATTGTTTCACAGTCGTTGCATAGTATCCACACCTGATTCATAAACAAATACATAACACAGTTTCATTTTCCATACGGTTCTTGAATTATGCGAACAGACTGTTTGGTAACATGCTTTTTAATCAGAATGAAATCTTACCATTTTGTTTCTAAATGTTTGCGGCATAGGAGTTGCTTCAATCTATAAATATGTACAGCAAGTAAGAATTGTTAAATGAAATGATAAGATGTTCTTTAAGTGCCACAATCGGATGGAAAAAGGTTTAGGCTTTGACTACACGCACCTCATGATCAAGCTTTTCCCAAACATCCGTTAAGTCACATATAGACTTCGAGCAAACAGGGCAAGAATACCTGTGACATCATCAAGAAACTTCAGTTCTATTCATTCATGCCAAAAATTTCAGATCTAAATGCGATCCGTTATCACTGTAACGTTGGGTTTTACCTGTGATGTTGTCCCATCTCTTTTAGGCAAGCCAAATGCATTGTATGGCCACATGGTAATATGCTAAGGTCCTTCAATGTATCGAACAAAAACTGCAAATCGCAATACAACTATGTCATTCTTAAAATAATGAAAATCGCTTTTGCTTTCTTTAGGAAAATAGTGCGTCATGTTACCTCAGAGCAAATCGGACAGTCATGGTGCATTGCTCTTTCCACACATACATGTGTATCTTTTATCTTTTTCGAATAGCAACATCCTACAACGATTATCAAAGGAATCCCTAAAAGTTGAGTAATTTAAACAAAAATCTAGTTTTTTTTTTTTTTTTTTTTTTTTTTTTTTTTTTTTTTTTTTTTTTTAAGTATCGTTTATAGAAACACAATATAAGATTTTTCGTCTTGTTATTTACCACATTTGTCACAATGAAAGAAATTCTCCTCGCCACCCGTTCTACATATGCCACATTGATCACAATGATACTGATTCTTCGAGACCTGGATATTAAATTAGTAATCAATGATTTAAGAATGTGTTTAATTCAGAAAACAACCGTGAAAGTACAAATCGAGAATCTTACATCATCGTCAAAGAATTTGCATATTTGACAGAAGTAATTTCCCATACAAACTCCACAGTTTATGCAATTTTGCTGAACCTGATAGAAATAAGCGATGTCAACTACAATTTTTGCACATCTAATGAATTAATTTCCTTGGTTGTAATGTATTAAGTTTAGCTAATAGACTCACATCTTGTTCGGTGTCGCAAAGACTACATATGACCTTTTTAACTTCATGCCGAGGAACATCATGCCGATGAAGAGGGTCAATGTCAAGGGAGTTCTGATTTATTGACAAAGAAGAAGGTTAATTAGCAGCTTATAGAATCACAATCATTTTTTACATGAATGGATACCCGAGTTACTTCATAATCAAATCATTAAGAATATACCTTAGCTTCGTTATGACAGTGGCGGCAATCAAAAATTTCATCACAACATGGTGTCTTGATCTTGCACCTCCTTTTATAATGTGTGCAACTAAACAACCAAAAATAAAAAAGTATAAATCCCTCATGAATCTTTTTTTTTTTTTTTTTTCATCACAACATGGTGTCTTGGTCATAATGCGCCGCTGGGGAGGGCCTTAACAATGGTTGACACGTCGTTGGCTTGTTTGACGTGTGATACAAGAAGCCTTTACGGGTAGTCTCAGAACACATTCAAACTAGCTGAATTATCAGGAATCACTTCTAACGTTTTAGAAGGTGGTTGAGATTAATTTATCTGTTTATCGCTTTTTGACACAAGCAACTCTAAAATGCCTCTTTATAGTATTTCATATCACTCACAAATAATCATATAAGAGGTGTTTGTGCTTACTTATTTACATGCTTATCTGCTTATTTTAGAGTAAATAAGCACACCCTAAAAGGGTGTTTGGGATTGCTTATTTAAGTGCTTATATGCTTATTTATAAGAAGATAAGCAGTTTTTTTAAGTTTTTGGCAAAATAAGCAGTTAAATAAGCACACCCTAAAAGGGTGTTTGGGATTGCTTATTTAAGTGCTTTTATGCTTATTTATAAGAAGATAAGCAGTTTTTTAAATAATCACTTTAAAACAAGCAATCCCTGAATCCCATCCACCCTCTTAAGTATATCTGTTATACAGTCCCTAACACTCTAAGGGGGTGTTTCTTTTTTATGTTAATGAGTCTTAATGGGGAGATAGTGGTGGGCACACATATAATATGTTTCTTTTTCTGTTAAAAGTTCTATATGAGGAGAGGAAGCAAAAGGTGCTCCTCCCCCATTAAGACTTATTAACAGAAAGGGCCACCCACTTAATCCAGAAAAAGAAAGAAACAAGCCCTAAAACTGCTTATTTGCTATATCAAAACACATTAATAAATCTATGATCATGAAATTTGCATTGAATAGATAAATAAACAAGTACTCAAAACATAACTAACCAAAATGAAAACAAAAAAAACATACCCAAAATTGCCTTCATCTGTATTAGCCACTTCTACATGCACAACATTTTCTTGGTGCTCCATTACTGACTATAAAAAATGTTACTAACCAATAAAACTAGCACAAAAAATAATTTACACCCAACAAGGTTATTTGAACTATTTATATGTGTCACAAATATTTAACCTCTTACAAATACAGCTAGGAAACTTATAATTAAAAGCTGGAAATTAGCTAAGAATGGATAAATGTACCCGTTTAACACACCTTGATATGCAACTTGTAGCTGAACCAGAAAAGACAGATATTTATTGATTGTGATGGCCTTAAAATTGGTTTTGTCAATATTATTTGCTAGCATACAAAATCCACTTGTACACGTTTTTTTTTTATTGTTGTTATCTACACGCGTTGTTTTTCTTGACATGGCAAAAATTAATCAAAGAAATGTGACATCAAATATTAGCTAGTGTCGTTCTCGCAATAATTATCTATGGATGTGACACACAAAAATTGAAAAACCAGGTATTTACAACCCCGCTTCGCAGCGGTATTGCACATAGAAATATTTTACGTCAAAATCAAGTTATCATTTAGATTTGTTAAAAGCTTTGTATTAGTTATAAAGTAGGGGTAAGCACGCGTTGGTTTGACGCGGTTTTTGGCTAAAATCAAACACCGAACCAAAAGTTTGGTTTGATTTTTGCGGTTCGGTTTTTGAGTTTCGTTGTTTTTGATTTTTCATTAGAGGGTCATTTTTTCAAAAAGTTTGAAATCACTTACACAAACACTTATTGCATGCATTTAAACAAAGTTATCTTAAAGGTAAAGATTTGTCAAATATTTAAATACATTTATGAAGGTATCACAATCGTCTTATAGATTTTTAGGCCTAAAAAATATAAAATAAGACATTTTCAAAAATAATTCTTTGTTATTAATTAAATAATTTAAGAGACTTATCAATAACTAGTTATATTACAAATTTGGATATCTGAAATTTACGATGATGGTTTTATGTTAGACATAAGTTTTTTCAATTAAGATATCTGAAATTTCAGATAACAGTCTTTATATATTTGAATATCCAAATATTTATAATTTTTGAAAAACTTTTATATAAGTTCAAAAACAGACATTTTATAAAACTCTACTTTTTAATAAATCCTGATCAAATTTACAGCTATTCGAATACGGATATTTTTTGAACATCCACAACTTAAATCAAGAAATCCTAAAAAGTAAGTTGAATATTTTTTGAAAAATAATAAAATTACATGACATTTATATAAAGATTAGATTTGCGAACATAAATAAAATAAAGAAAACTAATTTTACGAATTTATTGTAGTGTTGGCTAAATTAACATATGTTACAAATATCTAATATACGTGTCTCTTAATTTTAGAATTTGGTGATTACTTGATTCAAAACTAATATTTATATTTTTTCATTAGTTCTATGAATATTAGTATTAGGTGGTTTGGCTTTTTCAGTTTATGTTTTTATCAAAAATCGAACCAAAATTTTTGGTCTTTTTCAAAAACCAAGATCGCACCATCGGTTTAAGAATTAGTTCGGGCTTTTGGGGTGTTTTTTTTTTTGGTTTTTTGAATTTTGAGTCGGTTTGTGAGTTTTGTTGCTCTCCCTTACTAAAAGGGATTAAAGAAACTTTTTTTAAAGGAGATTATATAAGATATACTAGTTATAATACCCGTGCATGCACGGGGTTTTGACAAAAAAAAATTATTCTATATTAATACTGAATATTGTGTCTTTAAAAGTAATTGCATATAATTATATAGTTATAAGTTTCGTGCACACACGAAGTTTACACATAAATCAAATTTATTTTAATATTTTAGTTCAGTATATACACATATAAGAATTTGCCCATGAAATTTGTGATATAAGTACAACTAATACTTATGCACGAGTTTTTCATTATGCATTAATATACATTAGAATTTAGTAAAATATTTGTAAAAATTTCTGTTAGGTAACTCAAGTTTTAATTTTATTTAGCCGACAAAGATGTTGATGTTGTCATTTAAATTTCACTACTGATATTATGTTGTACACATGATGCAAGTTTAATAGCACATAATGAGCGTTTATATAGTTAAAGTATATTCCTTAAAGTTTTTTAAAAATGTTTTTCTAGATATCCTTATATAAATAAATAAGAATTACATGAGTCATTGTTATAAGTACAATCACGTATATTTATTTTTATATTAAAGTAACCCGTGCTTACAATTTGATAATTATATTATCTTTTTCAGTAATTTAGCCGTATTTAAAATGTAAACTCGTGAAAAGATAGGTTAAACTTTTAAAAATGAAATAAATGAGTCATTATTGAACGTATATAGTAAAAAAATTGATACTTATAATCTTATGCAAATTTATATGTGTATTTTAAAATAACATATACATTATATTTTTTAAGATATAAAGTATAAATGGTATAAAGTATAAGGGGGTATTTGTTTATAATCCAAAATTGTTAAAAAACATGGAGTTTTACAATATTACATTTAACTCTATATAATTTTTAAAAATTCAACCACTAAAGTTTTATTTATTACCTCATCTTTTTTTAAGTTTTTGTTTTCACAAATTTGACACCTATATTTATTTGTGTTTTTTTTATCAATCAAATTTCTTCACCAAATTAATTAAAGTTTGACCAAAATCAATTTAATTTTGACTTTTATTAACCAATCACATCACACGATTTTGCTTATATGACGAAATCGAGCTCTCCTAATGGCCCAATTATTTTTTTTTAATAAGAATGAATTGATAAAATTACTCTAAAATGATATAATTCCTTTATTATATAAAAGATTTAGTAATAATAATTATTGAGCTTTTGGAGCATTAAAGCACTAGGTGTCACGACAAGGCTTAGCCTCTTCGTCGTGCCACTTCAGCGCCACATCAGCATCCCATTTTTCCACAACTAACCACAACAAACCCCCTTCTCACTCATACTAGTAACAAACATCAACCTCTTCATTTGGGGGCCCACCACTACCACTTTATTTTTTTTATTCAATATCTTTTCGAAATAAACTAAATTTATTTCATTCAAAATAAAAATACAATACATAACTTAATAAAAAACGTACGAAACATAAAATAAAGATACGAAAAAAAAAACATACGCAAGAAATACATCAAATTATAACGAAACTAATTATTTGGATTCTGTTGTTGAAATTGCGCCCATTGAAGTTGTTGCCAAACATGCTCGATGAGACATCGTTGGAGCTTTGCGTGTTTGCGTTTATCATGTAGTTCTTTGGCTTTTTTTCTTTGCAATTGGTAACGTTCAATCTATGTCTGCTGTAAATTTGGTGTCGGAGAAATATACGTTTCAGCAATGTCGGATATCGCAAAGTTTTCATCTTTCAAAATCATGTTATGCATTATGATGCACGCGTACATGATTCTCCTTAACTTGCCAATAGTAAATGCACGGGCCGGTTGGGCAATGATATGCCAACGTCCTTGGAGGACACCAAAAGCTCTTTCGATATCTTTTCGAGCACTTTCTTGTTTCGCTTTGAATGCGGCATATTTTGGATTAGTTGCAACTGTAAATGACTTGACAAAAGATGCCCACTCCGGGTAAATTCCGTCAGCTAGATAATACCCTTGCTTAAATGTACACCCGTATACTTCAAACTCAACCTCAGGGGCGATGTCATCAAGCAAGTCGTCGAATAACGGAGAATTATTTAAAACCGTTAGATCGTTATTCGCACCCGCTACCCCAAAAAATGCATGCCAAATCCACAAATCGTATGAAGCAACGGCTTCAAGCATTATCCTTGGATATTTTTTATCACCTCTATGAAATTGGCCTTGCCATTATTTCGGACAGTTTTTCCATTCCCAGTGCATACAATCGATGCTTCCCAACATTCCCGGAAGCCCATGAAAAGTGTTATGTGCATGGTATAAGTGACGAATGTCATCATCATCTGGTTTTCTTAAAAACTCCTTAATAAATAGTTGGATTACGCACATAAAAAAAATCTAGGAAATCGCGTGCACAGTGTTCACCTATTTGTAAATACTCATCTAATGCATCAGCTGATATCCCGTAAGCCAATTGGCGTAGGGCACATGTGCATTTCATAATCACACTAAAACTCATTACACCCCTACCATCGGGTCGCACTCTATAGAAATCAAAATGCTTAGGATGAGGATGATGAGTTTCAATATATGTTTCAATACCTTGTACTATTTGCAGGAATAGACGACGGCTCATACGATATTGACGCCTAAAATTATCGTCCGTATATTTTGGGTTGTCACCAAAATAGTCAGCAAGAAGACGTGCTTCAGCAATTTCACGTTCACGAGGGACATATTGACGACGCTTTGAAGGACCGGCTGCTTGTTCCTGCAACGTTTGCTCCGCCTCGAACTCTTTAATAAACATTTCTAGTTCCGTTAACTCTTTAAGGTCACTTTCGCCGGAATAAGATGATTCGCTTGTGTAACTCATGTTTCAGCAAGTTTGAATGGTTTATTTTGATTGAATATGAAAAAATTGTAGGATATGTTATGTTAATTTATAGAGTGAGTGGTGGATTTTAAAAAAAAAAAAGAAAAAAAAAGGATTATATCCGTTTTATAGTATTTGAAAATTAAAACGTTTATAAAACACTTTTGTCAGAATATTTGCTCGTTGTCACCACGATGAGTTAGCCGAAGGCGCCCCACGATGAGGGGGTCGGAGTCACGGCGGGGCACGGCGAAGAGCCACGGTGGACGGCGAGCCTCTACGGCGAAGCCACACCGTGTGCTCTTAAGGTGAAACTTCAGGCCCATTTTAATTAAAGAAGAAATTAAAAAATCAATGTGATGGTGAAATTAGATTAGAACTTCGAGTTTATGTTTGCCAGTAAAGAACCTTACCAATTAGGCTAGCACCTACTTGTGTTTATATTTTGTTTTGTTTTGTATTTAAATTCAAATTCACTAGTAAATGACTTATTTGTTGTTCATTCTACAATAAAGATTTCTTAAAAATTGTTTATATTAGAGCGGAGGGTGTGGTGATGGAGGTTAACTTCTTCATCACTGTCACCTCAGCGCCACATCAACATAACAAATCTCCACAACTAACCACAACAAACCCCCTCCTTCATAACAAACCTCAATCTCTTCATTTGGGACCCACCACTAAATAAAACATTACATATTTACAAAAAAAAAATCTGACAAAAGTACATTTTCTACCTTCGCCGTGGTGATGAAGAAGGTAGTGGCGAAGAGGGACGAAGAGGTGGGGGGTGTGGTGAAGAGCCACGACAAGGCTGCCACATAAGCCCACGGCGAGCCATAATTTGTAACATGTTGGATTTCACAAACACATAAATAATCACAAATATGGGCGTATGAGTATATGGTTTTAGAGAGAGAAAGTGAGATATTCTAGTGAGAGAAACACATGGAAGGTTAGATTCCAAATGAACATCCAACCCTCTCCCTTGTGGGGAGAGGGCTATTTATACAAAGAAGCACGCCCTCCTTCGGGCTGTGGATCAGGTATACAATGGGTAAAGACCCGTCCTTCCTCCACGGTGTTGCACTAAACTAAACTATGTTAATAACTAACTAACAATAACATAATAAACGATATGTCTACGAGCTAATTTAAGCTAGATTATATATGGGGTGACCGATGCTTCACTATAGAATTTCCAATTCCTAACAATCTCCCCCTAAGGGAGGTCACCCCATGATTTACATCTTAGCATCCTATCATTCTAATTAATCATCAGTCTTGAGCTCGTAGACTTCTCATCATCAAAATATTCAAACTTTGTGCTTTCATGGTGATTTTATCATAATCCAACTATAATGTACATTAAGTGGAGGTTATAGAGCTGATCCACATTATGATGACCTTTGAGCTTTATTTGAGATCATCAGCCACAGTTAATCTCAGCATCACCCATTGTTGTGTTGCCCGCATATGATGTTGTGACATTTGGACCGACATGCTCACATTCTGGATCATGATATCTTCTCATCAGAGTAGCGGAAGCTTTAGTTGATTCATGATATTTGCAGCAGCGTAGCAGAAGCATGGAGTGAAAATATCAGAGTCGTTGATGCACTTATCATGATTTCTTTAGAA
The DNA here is from genome assembly GCA_019973895.1 of Chrysanthemum seticuspe. Lineage (NCBI taxonomy): Eukaryota > Viridiplantae > Streptophyta > Magnoliopsida > Asterales > Asteraceae > Chrysanthemum > Chrysanthemum seticuspe. The sequence continues at coordinate 273,723,168 of BPTQ01000001.1, read as the reverse complement.
GTGAATGTGTTGTGTGAGCATGTGGCTATGGATTGACCTCTCCATTTTGATCAGCTGCAAATGTCGGGCGTACCTGCATACAACAGTTAGCAATAAAGCACACGAAAGTGTCTTTGATCACTTCGTTGAATTGAGGTACACGGCCCACGGTTCCCCGTTGATCAGTACAATTACTGCCTGTGATCAGGTATAATTCCGAAGAATCTCCTTGACAGGGTTTCGCAACTGCTCTAGCTGTTCTCAAACCGGAACGTCTCAAAGAAGACAACACGGAGTGAGTGAACCAGCGAATTGAGATTCACTGATTGATGAAAAAATGATTTGAAAAACAATTGTGTACTGCTAAATAAAATGTTTTTGCAATACAACGAAGGTTTTAAGGAAAATCAGTTATCAATCATAAACACCTTTTATTTTTGAAATATTAATACACAGTCGATGTGCTAAAGAAAAGAATTTTTAAGCACAACGACCGGTTTTTCAAAGGTATCCGTCAATCCATAACCTGAACCAGGATTGATTCATAATTTTGAATCGCCCCATTGTTTCTGTTAGGTTGTCACATGGTTGATCTATTGGATAGATCTCACATGCCACCTACCAAGAGCTTGTTTGATGTTGGCTCTAGAAGGCTTTCCATCTTCATTGTGAATATTTTTGCATATCACTCAGATGTTCTGGCAATACCACAAGGATAATACGTAGGACTCTTAAGATATAATCTCTCTTTCCACATTGTGTGAAACAGTGAGTCTTCATTGACAGTGTCCTAATGAGATTTATTTGATGATCTCGTGGCTCTAGATATAATAGTGCACATTTGGTTCCTAAATCGTAGACTAGGGAGAGGGTCTCCTTCTTCAATATCAACAATCTCTAAGAGAAAGTCGATAGATTATGTAGGTTCCCCGTGAGAATGAAACAAGCCCTTTTTAAGAGGAGCTTGAGTAGCTTGGGAAGTTTAGTGCAGTGCGTCACTGGGTCCATGACGTCTTGTCTTCAATACCGGCGTTACCTTAGTAACCACCAGTAGCATATGTATTGAACCCAGTTTCTGCCCTAAGGTTGAATTAATGGAGGGCTATTTCTTTTCACCCTTTTTCACATTCAATTCTTTTTCATTCTTCAACCCCTTCAGTGCTTACCGAGACTTCATAACTAGAACCTTGTTGGGTTTATTCCAGTACTAGCTCTGTCTCAGTCCGCACTCTTCCCATTTCTCACTTTTCTCCTTTTTTCATCATACCAAAGGACTTCTACACTATCTAGTGGATTGTCCCTGGGTAGATCCCTCCGGCTCTGGCGGGATCGTGGGAACGAATACCTAACCTAACCATCCTTATAACTCCATGCATAAAGTAAATTGGTCGGTCTTTTGGTATTGTTCATTCTTCCATGAAATCAATTGAAGAATCATTTGGAAAATCAATCAAGGTACTTGTGATACGACATCAAAGCATTTTGTACCTTAATAGTTTTGATCATTTTGAAATGCTCCCCCTCAACATGTGCATATGATCTTGAAATTGTTTAGCACATGGAGGCAAGAGTTCTTTGAAATAATTTCTTGATCACAATTTCCATAGAAACAACCATTTGATTTTCTTGGTAAATTCTCCCCCTCAATATGTGCATAGGATATTTGAAATCATTTTATCACATAGAGGTAAGAGTTCTTTTGAAGTACATCCACGATTACAAAACATTTAGAAACCATTTAACACTCAATCAAGGTACATTATGTTAAAAACATAGAAATCTTTGTACCTTGAAGGTTTATATTTGTTTTGAAATGCTCCCCCTTAATATATGCTTCGAGATTCGAAAAGAGTTTAGCACATATTAGAGAGCAGTATGCACTTTGAGACAAAATTGGTCACCTTTTATCAGATTTCATATTTATATCACATTTTCTCCCCCGATCAAAAATTTCAAATCATTTGAGATTTTGGATCTCAAGTGATTTAAATATGTATGAAACAAAACTTGTTGGAGAAAAATGTGTCCGGTTTTATATGATCTGAAGTGGACTACACTGAAGTTCCCTTTTAGATTAAAAGGGAAACAACAATACATAACCTATCACTACTACATACATTATAGTTATAGTTGTTCATAGTACATACACCACATTATATACATCATATTACAAAACAAAAACTACTCCAGGAAGATGTCTTCATTCAGTTCTTTGAAGTAGCTTGTAATGACCTTCATGAAGTCTACCACCCACAAAACTTTCAAGGCTGCGATAAATCATTCTAGTCTTTAGTCTTCGTCTGATCGCAGCAATGAACTCTTCGCACCTCTTCAAATCCTGTTCAGACCAGAATCTTGTCTTGTTCCACGGCTTCAGGTCAAGTTTGATTTCCTTCACTCTCGAGTTCAATTCTTCTTCGGGCATCTTGAGTGTACCATCACTGAACTTGAAAAGCTCGCACAGTCTCATTAGCATACGTGACCCGTATCTGCCGGTAAAGAGGACGGCTCTACGGGTGTCAATCACTATATAGTCGTGACGATATTCAAGTCCTGAGGCTTCCCATTGCGGTCTTGTTAGGTTGACCCGACTCTGATAGCTTTCCATGCCTAGCTGAAAATCCCCAACTCTTTGTCGAATGACCAAGCCTCTGATCCAGAGATTGACAGCAGCCGAGAGAGCCTTCTTCTCATGAACAGGTAGATGGTCAAGGTGTCCTTGGAGGTTCAGAAGATAGAGATCTTCAAAGTCATTTGGCAGCAGATGTTTGAAGTCGTTTTCTTCTATAACATGATCTTTCAAGTCTGCTCTTCGAAGAACAATCTTCTTCAGATAATCATAGCCATAGATTGGGAAGATCTCTACACTAACAACACTTAGAATTCGCAGCTTGGATCGAACAGCTTTGCGACTCTTTTTAGCTCCATGTCTATCAATGTAGAATTTCTTCTTCTTGAACCACCAATGAGAAATGCCGTACGAAGCCGCGATGTCATACTCTTGTTCTTTGTCTGTCCAGAATTGATCAGGTACCATCTGCTCGAGACCCTGATCTAAGTAGGTTGCAGCTTTCATTTTAGAAATCGATAGAGCTGGTCTTCTTTCTGTAGTTCGAGCACATAGATAATCCAGGTCATGGTTGAAGAAGAACTCTGATTGAATAGTCACTTGACCAGGTTCACCACCGAAAGGAAGAGGCTTGTTCATATTGAAATGGCTGATCTGCTCACCGACTTGATCACTCAGCATCTTATGACATTCTTCCATCTGGTATTGAAGCTAATTGGCATCTGAGTGGAAGACTTTGACGATTTAAAATGCTGGTCCTTCAAGATCCTTCGGAGTGATGGACGAGATTCCCTTCTTTTCAGAAAACCACTTCATAAAGCTGCCCATATCTCCAGTGATGTGAAGAAGAGAGTCTTCAGCTGTGGCTTCATAGTTGGTAGTGATGGTTGATGCCCAGTTGTTGTCAGAGATCATCGTGTCAGACTCTGGAATGGACCGTGAAGGTTCAGGAGTTTGAGGTCTCTCTTCGGCGAGCCAGCTTTGAGTTATCTCTTTTGAATGTGCAACTCTAGTGGTTTTAGCGCGTTCACCCGAAACGTATGCATCAAACCAATCCTCTTCTTCAGACGGCTTAGGGATATGTTTTGTGGATGCATCATCATCATCGGATTCTGACTCTGCCATGACATAAGACTCTTCATGTAGTACCTGGTCTTCCGGGATAGTGGAGAAGGTGGGTGTAAACCTTGAATCAACCGTGGTCCATGCTGTAGACTTCTTCTGAGTACCCTGATCACCGGATGAACTGGATTGATTTGAAGGTTTTGGAGGAGATGTTGGTGGTTTTGGTGGAGGTGTAGTGGTTGTGCCAGAAATTCCACCAGTACCAGAAGTTCCAGCTCCACCAGTTGGAGGAGAAGGAGGAGGAGGTGGAGATTTAGGACCTTTACGCAACGTCTCCAACACCAAAGTCCTCCTTTTCTTCTTAGCCTCTCTTTCTCGAATGTCCTCCAGATACTGTAAATGATTATTGTGCTTTATCGATACTTCGAGAGCCTCGAATAACTTCTTATGGACCTCATCCTAATGCTCGTTAGCTTCATATATTTTATCCGAAAGAACATCTCTCATATCTGAAATAGGTAAGTCTTTAAATCGTTGAAGCAAAGGAGATTGCATTGCCCATTCTACAGCATCTTTAACTTCGCCTTCAATGGCATCTGCAACACCTTCATCGAAGTTAAGGTTCTCTAGCCTGTAGACACGATTCTCAAGGACGTTGATAGATTTAGGCAGTTGTCTTTCAAGAGCTTCAATTCTTTTCACTGCCTTGTCAAGCAATTGTTCAGATGTAAGGATTAGAGGTGGTGAAGCCGGTGGAGTGTCCGTGTCATTAATTGTGACAAATGGTTCAAGTGATAGATCTTTAGCAGGTTCTGGTGGTGGAAGTGCGGTTGTTAGAGCAGGTGCAGACATCGGAGGGATGGTTGATTTGTCTTGCTGGATGTTGACCGTGTACATAGACTCAGCTTCCTCTTTCTCATCATTTTGCTTATAAGTCTCGGTGTCTGAGGGTTTGTCATTCAAAAACTGATCACCAAATGAGAAGTCAGCATCTAGATTCTTAAGAGAGGATAGAGATCCTGTAGACATGTTTGTATCTTCTAGGCGCCTGTGTTCTTCAGATCTTGGCTCAAGGATCTCCTGTGGATCTTTCAGCAGCACATTTTCCTCATTTTCTGTTTCAAGCACTGGAATCTCCTTAGTAAAAGGTGCTGTCTCCAGACTTTATGACTGAGTGTCACTAGATGCAAGAGTATCTTCATGTGTATCTGACACAACCTTTTCCATTCCAGTTGGTTCTTGAGCTGAAGATGATTCAATGCTTCTTTTCTTCAGCTCAAATTGGGTAGTAGTTTTTGGAGGTGGAGAAGAGATGGTCAGAAGCATGTGGGCGGCTTGTTCAGCTTCAACTCCAACAATCCCTTTGCCTTTGTCATGTGCAGCCGTTGTGGTTTGTTGTGGTGCTGATATTGGTTCTCGTATCTCAACTCCTCCTACGGACGGTCTCTGAGACATGTAAAGGGGATCCAGGCTTTGTTGAATCCCTTGTTGTAGTGCGGCCTCTTCTTCATCCATTAAGCTCATTTGTCTCTCAGTATCCTTGGAACCTTTATCTTTTCCCTTTCTGGCTTCTCTCTTTCTCTTCTTTGGAAGGTCAGCGTATGATGTTTTCGAGGATGATTTAGTGCTAGAAGTAGACTTGGGTTGTGAGGGATCGGGAGCGTCATCAACATTGGATCTGGATGCCCTTTTCTTGTACAATTTGAAGTAGTCTGTCTTCTTAATATCATCTGTGAGTAGTGCATCAGGAATTGGCATTCCAAAGACCTCTTGATTAACACCTCTAGCAACATATTTGAGGTTACCAAGTACAAATTCGTCCCTATCATTATGGAGGACTGACTCACTCCTTGGATTAAAATGATGAGTCTGTTGCAAGAACTGAATGATAAGCTTCGAGAATCTTATGCTAGGAATTACAAGTTTGTGTACTTTCTTCCTTCCTTGGGCTTGATTCTGAACATTTGTTCTGTCGGTGATGAAAGTGTGCATCGACAACGAGAATTCTTCCCAAATACGTTCCGAGACATCAATGTTCACCCCTTTGATGAGACCCCATAAGATTTGCAGAATAGGTATCCTCACTTTATCGAACCCTGAGGTTTTGCCAGATAAGCATAAGTTGAGAATAGTAGTAATGGCTCTCCACGGTTGATACATGTGTCCGGTGATGATATATGAAGCCCTTGTAACGTTAACTTGATAACCCAAATCATTTAGAAAGTCTATTAGTTCTTCCGCACTAGGTGGAGGGACATATTGTTTGGTGGGGTCACATGGTGTGATTCCAAGGGCCTTACTGAGAATTTCAGATGTGATTTCAAATTCCTTATCGTAAATCTTACAAGTATAAGTGGCAGTGATCTTGTCCCACGTAATGGTGTTCCAAAATTGTTGTAGGTAAATGGAAGGGATCGTGCATTGCTTGGTCAAGGCACTAAAGAAGTTAGTGTTTTTAAGAATATCAATAGCAACTTTGAAGATTGGATTTTGTTGTAATCTTTCCATGTCAACATAGCAGTTGCTTTTGCCTATCTCTACCCATTTATCTTCTGGAAAAATTTCGTTGTCTGTAAGAACTGTGGGTGGAGCAGAAGTAGCAAGGTTCTCGGATGAGGTTGTGTTTGCCATTGAAATTCTGTAGAAACACACATACAACAATAGTGTTCGAGAGCATGTTAGGTTAGACATGGTTAGCTAAACAACTTTAATGCAACCTCATGACATAGGCACTACGAGTAGCATACATGACAGATTAACAAAAATCAGATTAAAATGCTCAGAAAATAGGTTAAGATTCTTTAGTAATTCTCAGAGTAACAAATCATTTTGACAAGGTTTTCTAGAGACAAGTTGCTTTGATCAAAATTGTTAAAACAAAATTGATATAATAGGATTTCATGAGACAATTCGCTATAATGGAAGTGTTATAACAAGTCGCTAAGTCAAGTTGTCAAATCAAGTCGCTACAAGAGAAACCAGATACAAGTTGCTTTAAACAAAAATGTTATAGCAAGTCACTATGAACAATTTGTCAAGACAAATCGCTACAAATAAAACCTGAGACAAGTCGCTATCATGAAAGTATTATAGCAAGTCGCTTTAAACAACTTGTCAAAACAAGTCGCTACAAGAAAAATCAGTGATAAGTCGCCGTTGTGAAAATGTTTTAGCAAGTCGCTAACTTGTCAAAACAAGTCGCTATAAGAAAAACCAGTAACAAGTCGCCTTTGCGAAAATGTTTTAGTAAATCGCTAACTTGTCAAGACAAGTCGCTACCAAACAAATACAAGGATAAGTCGCTACTACAAGCATCACCCAATTAGATAACAAGTCGCTAGCAAGAATGTTTAAAGTATTGACAACTCGCCATGAGGAATATATTAGCCAACTCGCCACCAAGAAAAACATGCTATCAGTTAAGTCGCCAACAAGAACACTTATTGACATATCTAACCAACACATATCACACAAGCAAATGAACCAACAGTCATGTCCAAAAACACTACAACGATTGAATAACACCACTACACAAGCATATACATAAACTCCTAAACATCAACACAACAATCACATAAACTTTTTCCAAAAAGCGCACGAGGGAGACCAAGAATACACACGAACGCACCAACACATCTAACTTAAGATACCCTAAATACAACCAATCGAATATCCATCACTAAAGCGCACCACCATTTTCAACCACACACTAACCTAGAATGGGAAAGAGAGTCGTGGGTAGGACAATCGGTGAAATCTGTTAAAACAAAGGTGTATTAGATAAGGTATTAGGCACGGAGGATTCAAATCAAAACTTAAAAGAAATATTACCACTTCAAATCGCTATAAAACCGGTCACTTGAGAGAGAGAGATAGTATTTGAGATTTTTGAAATTTTATCAAGTGACAAGTCGCTAGGGCTTAAAGTATAGTTTTCAAGTTTCACAAATTGACACTTTCAGTCCTTATACTTAAACAAAGTGAGACAAGTCGCTAGCAAGACATAATACATAATGCAAGTCGCTAGACCTAAATAGGACAAATCGCTAGCACAAAGTTAGACAAGTTGCTATGTCAAAAATACCATTCTCAAGTATCAATAAATGACACATTTGATCCTTGTATTATGACAATAAAGACAAGTTGGTACCTATCTTAGTATCACACGTAAATATGTACTATAGACTCTATCACTCCTTGTACTTAGCAAATTGCATGCAGATACGGTGGATAAGTAACATTCATGTTGAATATGACAAGTACCATATAAGACATAACATAGATAAGCCATCAAGCACAATGAACATAAAGAATCATGACTTAAACATGCAGCAGCAAACAAGTAAGCACATTACATATATCAAACAATGATGTAGAGATAAATTGAAAGATTCTCCCCCTCAATCAATGTTACCAATTAAGAGGGAACATTGATTGAATTTCAACCCTTGTTTAAAAATAGAATATATCTTTTGTTCGAACTTTATCTATGGACCCGTATCATTATTGAATGACATTTCTAGGACCGTAGATGTTATCGATAACAAGAGATACATCTTTTATCAGATTTTGGGTAAAGATTTAATTAATTAAATAAAAAATTGATTTTTTGATTAATTAATTTTTTTTAATATAAGTGAAAAATTAATTTATACACGAATTCATGAGAACGAGTCCTGATTCAAGTCGAATAGGAGTCAAAGTACGAGGTACATCAATTCTGACAAGCTACAATTCCTGAGTGAGCAATCTTCATTTCTGTTGGAAACCAGGTCATGATGTTCATGATTGAATTGAGCATTGTACCTGAAAAAGACTGAGGACACTTTGCACTAATAGCACATGTAGTATTGCAAATAGATGATTTTGTGACATGAGTATCCTCACTATTGGATGTTGCACAGTTTGGTCTAGGAGTGTCATTAATAGAAATCCCTTTAGGTTCAATATTCTTGAAGATTTTTCCTGTAGGCATCCACTTAAGGCAAGATCTAGGTGTGTAAGTCCGTTTGGATCCTGAAAACTTAAATAATCTACCAGTAGGAATCCATTTGAAACAACTGCTAGTAGATTTGGATGTAGCCACTTCCCTGTTTTGAACATTGGTCCTTTCGTAATTAGTTTGTTTCTTAGGGGATTGATCAGCCATTTGATGCTTCTTATATGAACTAGATGAACTCCTAATATTCCTGATCTTAGGGCTTCGAACATTAAGCTGGGGATTGTTATTCATCATATCGGAATGAATTGGTGAAGTGACTGGTTTTGTCAAAACTATATTCTCATCAACTTGGGAGGCAAGCTTAGATTTCGATGGTTTAAATCTTTCTGTTTTAAAAGCATTGGGCTGCCTAACTACGGCTCGTTCTGATTTATTTAGTACAATTGGCTTTCCCAAGGTCGATGGTTTTGCAAACTTAGTGTTCACCCTATTTCCAATAGATTTCCTAAGCTCATTTTTTAAGGCAACAATGGTTAAGCTCTTATATTGAATTTGGGCTTTGAGGGCATCAATGTCAGCCAACAAGGAGTTAGTTTGATCTATCAGCTTGGAATTGTTCTCTAATAAGTTCTTTCTCAAGGACTCATTTTCCCTTAATAGGTTGGTCACACATAGAGCCAATTCATCATTCCTAGATTTCAGCGGACCACTCACCTCATAGTTAGGATTGTTTATCCCTATATTACATTTCTTATGCAGATCTGAGAGTTGCAATTTCAGATTACATATGGTTGAATCTTTGTCCTGAATCTGGGTTTTTAACTGGTTAATTTCAAAAAATTCTCGAAATTCTGGGAATTCCGGATTTATGCAAGGTTTTGTAGCAAGAGAACTTTCTTCTCTTTGTTGTATTGCAATTTCTAAGGAAATACAATGTTTTTCAAGAATTGAGTATTTGTTTGAAAGTTCATCATAAACCCCTTTTTCAACCATGTCGTTTGCTTTAAAGATTTTAGACTCAGACTCAACCAAGAAATATTTATCAATATCATGTTCAGAATTAGGGTCATTTTGTTTAGGTACATTAGCAGATGCATTATGTTGATTAGTTAAGGGTACCTCATCACATGACATCTGTTCATTTGTTGGTATGACATCTGCATTCCCATTATGCATAACAGGAGTTACTGAAATGCAGGCTGTTTCAAGCTTATCTGACTCTGAGCCTCTGTATTCAGTACAGCCGGTTTCATCATCCTTTGTTGTATCTGATATTCTGCATTCAGCATCATCCGTCCTTTCAACTGATCTATTACCCGACATATCACAACTTTCACTTAATTTTTCCTGACACCCATTCAAAACATTCAAATTATCATTCTCTTGAGTAGCTTCCTTAATGTACTTTTCCACATTATCCATAAGTTGTATAAATGTGTTGATGAACTCATGAATTTCCATTCCAGTATGTTTCTTGAAGGAAATTCCAGTCACGTGTTGATCGAAGTCTGCGGAATATTCCCCATTGATAAATGGCTGAAATTGGTTGTAGATTACCTAAAGTGCATCATTGGAATCATCCATTAATACCTTCTTTTTGGTAATTTGAAGCTTCAGTTGTTCTAAGTTCAGCAACAAGGTTCTTGTCAATGTAGGTAAGTCCTGGCGGAAGAGAGCACTACATGTTCGATCCCCAGTTGTGGATAACAGTTGTATGAGGTGCTGATGAAGTAGTTGATATGGCTCAATGTTGCATTCCATTTGCCTTGCATCATGTATCATTAACACGCGTGATTCTTTGATATTTGACTCAGAATGTGAAGTGTTTTGATCATAATTTGCTGAATCAATCATGGTTAAACATTCTGAGTAGCAAACAGTTTCTTTGTTCTGTGAGGTATCATAGAGTTCGAGCACTTTAGAGATTAAAGGGCCAGTGATGTAAGTCATTGTGTTGATGGATATTAGGCACATGTCGCTTGCATTAATTCACCAAGTCGCTAAATACCTTGAAGACAAGTCGCTACTCACCCAAGTCGCTAGGTATAAACCTTGAGAACAAGTCGCTAAGTAACAACTCGCTAAAAGCTCAAGTCGCTGTGAACCAAATCGCTAGACACAAGTCGCTAAAGCAACAACTCGCTAAGCTGACAAGTCGCTAAAGAAAAACTCGCTAAGTGGGCAAGTCGCTAAGGAACAACTCGCTAAGAGGCCAAGTCGGTAAAGAGCAACTAGCTAGTCACAACAAAGACAAGTCGCTGAAAATAGTAAAGACAAGTCGCTACGTTGAACAAGTCGCTAGCCGAAGTGGTACCTCCACTACTTTGTACTATTTGTCGCCTTGTCTCAATAGACAAGTCGCTAGTGCTCAAGTCGCTACCACTTCAACTACAAGTCGCTGAAAACTAAAGAAGCAAGTCACTACCAAGAATACTAATCCGAGACTCAAGTCGCTACCAAGAAAATTTCAAACACAACACTTTTCAATCCAAAACTAACCCAACAACAGTGATTCAAGCTTTCCAAATCAAAACCCAAGCACTTACAATGATTCTAAACACAAAAATACACTCAAAATTCAAACTTTAACACAAAAAATGATCCAAATGATGCAAAAACCACTAAACTTTTTCAAACCCAAAAACCATATAAAACCACTATAAATCCAAGGACATGTAAGAGAGATGATCAAACCATGGCTCTTGATACCATTTGTAACATTTTGGATTTCACAAACACACAAACAATCACAAATATAGGCGTATGAGTATATGGTTTTAGAGAGAGAAAGTGGGATATTCTAGTGAGAGAAACACATGGAAGGTTAGATTCCAAATGAACATCCAACCCTCTCCTTTGTGGGGAGAGGGCTATTTATAGAAAGAAGCACGCCCTCCTTCGGGCTGTGGATCAGGCATACAATGGGTAAAGACCCGTCCTTCCTCCACGGTGTTGCACTAGACTAAACTATGCTAATAACTAACTAACAATAACATAATAAACGATATGTCTACGAGCTAACTTAAGCTAGATTATATATGGGATGACCGATGCTTCACTATAGAATTTCCAATTTCTAACATAATTTTACCACACCCTCCGCTGAATAGAAATGTGACATCTTGTTGTTGATTAAAAGTAATTTTTCAAATCTTGTGTGTCACATCTATGGCAAATACTTATTAGGGATTGAGTCGTAGAATAGCAACGTACTTTTCCAAGTGTCCCATTCTGGTACGTGTACTTTTTTTAAGCTGTAGAATAGCAATGTACTTTCCATAATTGTCTCGTTCTAGTACGTGTACTTTTTTAAGTCGTAGAATAGCAATGTACTTTCCATAAGTGTTCCAATTTAGTACGTGGGATGACGTACCAAATTGGAACACTTATGGAAGTAGGACGTACCAAATTGGAACACTTATGGAAAGTACATTGGTATTCTACAACTTAAAAAAAGTACACGTACTAGAACGGGACACTTATGGAAAGTACATTGCTATTCTACATCTTAAAAAAAGTACACGTACCAGAATGGGACACTTGGAAAAGTACGTTGCTATTCTACGACTCAATCCCTACTTATTACGAGAAAGACACTAATATTTATGTATCAAGAACTCACTACTTGATATCTAGAAAGATTCGTTTTTCGCCATTGAAGATGTCAAAAAGGACCCAAATCAGTTCCAATTTTGAGGTTTAGCCTAATGTTCTGTATCATCTCAAAGGATTTCCGCGAATACAGGATTCACTTCGTGGATGATGTCATCAATTCGTTCGAGAGTAAATCTGATTTATGGGCTCTCATCGAAATTCTTGATGTCACGTAGAGAAAAAATGGGTCCTCCTTAACACCATGTCGCGAGATTCTTGAACATTTTGATTACTTAGTAACATTTTTCAAGAGAGAAATGATATTTATTCTTACTTCACATTTATACTAATCCTTCTACTTATACAGGATCCAAACAAGTTAAAAAAACTGACAGTTTAAATGAGAGGAGATAACGACCGAAATACACATGTCATATTTCTATCTGGATAGGAGGATAAGTAGACAATTTTTTAGAGGATATAGCAATGCTTTTTTCAAGAAACTTAGGGCCCGTTTGGTTTGCGTTAATGGGAATGAGACTATGACTTTCAAAGTCATAGTCGGTGTTTGTTTTGTTTTGTTTTGTGGGCCCGGTAATGAAATAGGTATATCATAGTCATAGATTCATTACACACCAATTTGGTGTCTATGAAATCCATTCCCGTGGACCCCTCTTTTTTTCACTACAAAATTAAAATATCTATACACTTTTTCATACCATATTTTATCAACCAAACATAAACAATCGTAAAGATACACTTTTTCATACCCATTATTATTCCACCTCATTCCAAATCCGATACCATTGTCATTCCTGACAACAAACCAAACCAGCCCTTATTTCCATTGTAAGTATTTTCATGACTTTTTTTCTTTCTTTTTCTCTTTTCCAATTTATCAATACTTTGTATTTACTATAAACACAAATGGATAAGTGTAGGAACTTATTTTGACCGAAATTCCATGAATTATAACTGACAATTGTTTTTTGGATGAGTTCACGCATTTATTAGGGCCCGTTTGGTTAGCATAAATGAGAATGAGATTATGACTTTCAAAGTCATAGTCGGTGTTTGTTTTGTTTTGTTTTGTGAGCCCGGTAATGAAATGGGTATATCATAGTTATAGATTCATTACACACCAATTTGGTATCTATGAAATCCATTCTTGTGGGCCCCTTTTTTTCCACTACAAAATTCAAATATCTATACACTTTTTCATACCATATTTTATCAACCAAACATAAACAATCGTAATGATACACTTTTTCATACCTATTGTCATTCCACATCATTCCAAATCCGATACCCATTGTCATTCCTAGCAACAAACCAAACGGGATATTATTGGATTGGTGGGTCTTTGGTCCACGGCATCCATGAGATTGTTACATCTTCAACAAAAAGTTTGCGAGTTTAACTCCGGCCAGGGCCAAAAGCGAAATTAATGTGGTCAGATTTGTATATACATTTTTGGTCTTTGTGGTTTGTCGTGGTATTTCATATTCGGTCCAATGTTAAAAAAAGTTATGTATCCTGTCCAAAAACAAAACATCAGTTTCGGGTTTGGTCTAATTCTATATTGACCATTAGTTTGACCGGGGTTAACTAACATGAACTGATAAAATAAAAGTACCCTCATCTTGGTATATTACTAAAATACCTTCCGTTTTATTATTATTATTATTATTTAAAAACTTATCATCAAATATCGATTCATAACCAATGCTTCAAATATACACTTAATAAGACCTAGTGACCAAGGTCATCATAATAAATTATATTCTCACCTTATAGCGTCGTCTTAGCTTTTTTCTCCTCCTATTTTCCATCACTCCTACTCATTTATTTGTTTATGGTCACCATAACTCCTATTTTTTTACTACTTACGAAATAAAAAACGTAAACATACTAAATAAAAAACGCAAACATCCAAAATTAAAACGTTATATAAACTTCAAATAACAACAATACATAGATCATTAAAAACAACAATACATAGCTAAATAAAATAAAAATATTAATAGTCCAAACCCCACTTCGCTTTGATCCCCGCCATAATTTCGTTTGTGACTCTGCGTGCAGTCCCAGTCAAGTGTTCATATGAGTGCATATAGAACATCAAGTCTTTTTGCTTTGCTTTATATTCCTACACTTCCACGTCCTTCTTTTTTAGCGCCATATATTCAACCCGTTCTTTCCTTTTCATTTAAGCGGCACGTTCGTTCTATCGTGCCAACTCCGAGTTCATCATCCTAGCCACTGCTTCGTCATTCATACGTACTGCCAGACGTTGCCGATGATCCCACCCCTTTCTTCTTCAAAGCTTTCGCTTTGTCCCTGACCATTGGTCGTTGAACTTCCTGCACCTCATATTCTTCGTCGTCTTCAACATTATAATTTAGATTAATACTAGCATCCCCAGAATCTGGGTTGAACGAACTAGACCCAGATGATTTGTATCTCTTGGCCCTTTCTTTTTGTTTCTTCGCTAGAAAACTTGGAACTTAAATTTCATTCCATTTCTGACTATTTTTTAAATTCTCCCAACAATGACGAAGTGTGAACTTTACTATGTATTCAAATTCATAGTTAAGAAGTGTCGTATTGTTGTAGTCGCCGTCTCCATCTCCACTCATCGGATTCATACGCTTGATGTTATTGTAAACTGCACAAAACCGAGCCACGTTCGGACGTACCGTCTTCCATTCCCATTCTCCATATCATACGTTATTCACCCTGAATTTGTTTTGCTCTCTATGTACGCCACAATCTCAGTCCAAAATCCATTCTCCCCCATCGCGTTACCAATGGCGCTATCTTCGGATGCATCAATCCAACCCTTGCACAACGCAATTTCTTCCTCAACGGTCGATGGAATGATCCGATTTTGCTCCTCAGTTTCAGCCTTCCTCTTTTGGCGTGTTTTCGACTTCACAGTTACCGATTCAGGGGCCGTGACCTCAACAGGATAGTCATTAGGAGCGATGTTTTGATAAAAAGATTCCAAAAATTGAGGGTCGTACAAATCATCATTTGAAAATGAAGAAATGGGAGACATCGATTGGTGCGTATAACTTAGTTGCATAAAATTTCAAACGATATAACTTAGTTGCATAACTAGAAACTACCATAAACTAAAAATTATCATACTAACAATAAACTAAACTACAAATTATACTTTTCTTTAATCTCCATACAACAGTTTCTCCAAATCTCTCACGCAAAATCCTCCATTTTATTAGGATCTTTAAACAAGATTGCAATCTCTTTATTTTTTGCTTTGATGGCTTTGAATTATGCATGCATCTTGCTGCACAATATGATTGCAGAGGATGAGCAAAATTCGATTAGTGATTGGTCGGATGATGTAGATCCTCCAATAAGTGTTCATCGAAGACCAACACAAGAAATTCGATATCAAATACAAAAGAATTCTCAAATTCGTGATCGCACAACCCATCACAAGCTTCGAAAAGATTTGTCCGAACATATATGAGAACACTTTTTGCAAAAAGGCAATCAAAATTAACAAGTATTTTCGTTACAAATTGTATTATATCATGATTAATTTAATATAACTTTTGTGGAATTTATTTTTACTGTTTAATTTAAATGAAAAAATATTAAGTCTTTCTCAACATGTTTTATAATTTATTTATGTTGTTTAATTATGAGATATTTAAATTGATAAAAGTGTTATATCCAATTAATCTCTGTCCATACTGTTCACAAAAAGAACACAACAATTAATTATGTGAGTGCAAGTTTAAAATACTACCGTATGTTAAATTGTTAACAAATAAAAGGAATGCATCAAATAAATACAGTATTTCGTATCCCTTCATTTTTGACTTTTCAACAAGAAGCAAGGATATGCATTTTAATGAATATTTAATTGTTAAAGTATTGCTTAACAACGGTGTGGGCAGAAACATGCGCCATTTACACCAACACCTTATGTGGCATGGCTACAATGGATTGTGCGTATTAAAGGACATTCACATTCATTGAACGATGCCGGGTCATGCATTGGGGATGGTCTTGGCCATCCTCTTCTTTTTCCCTAACTTCCAATCAATCGCTCGTTTTAAAAATAGTCTCATTGTTAAGACAATTGTATCTCTTGAACAGCTCATATCGGTTGAGTTATCTGTACGTAAAAATATCTCAACATCACTTGGAGTAAGTATTGAGAACTCCGACGGTATTTCTGCTGGTAGACAAATAACCGTGCATTGTGTATACTTATTATCAACTACAACACCATTATTCGGTCCCTCATACTTGATATTAAAACTACTCATTTTAATTTCCAATATCGCCGGTTCCCATGTCTCAGAAGACACTATCCAAACAAGCAACTTAAAACTTGTGTGCCCAACTTTTAGTATATTCTCGAGTACACGAAGCATGTCAGGATGACAAGTGATCTTTTTGTTGTCATTAGCAAAACATTGCACAAGTTCGCCTTTTCTTTGTTTATCATCAAGTGGTTGAACTTCTACAGAAAGATATGTATCTACATCGTCAACTGTTACCGTATACTTCGGTTGTGTTGCACCTTCTATATAATTAACTGACCCGCCTGGCAAGTGACGGACCCACTCAAATCCACAGTGTGTTGTCCCGTTTCTTGAGTACCCGCTTGCTTGAATTTCATGACCTGGAAACGCATCCCCCAGTATTTGCAAATCTTCTATTGTAGGAAGCGGTTGTTCTATATCATCGTGGTTTTCATTTTCGTAACCAGAAATGTGTAGCCTATTGGTGGGGTCTTGAGATTGTGCAATGCAGGTCTCAAGTTCATTGGCATCAGGATGTGAAGAAGATGAAGGAACACCTGATTAAAGACCAATCATAATTACGTAGTTGTTATTGTTAATACGAGTAGTTTTTAGTACCATGTGTAATGACAAATTGTATATAAGTATTTTGTTTATCATATATTTAGCCACACCATCCTTCCCTCTTTCAATATAGATGCATTTTTTAATACATGTTTTGATATAGGAAAAGTTCCAGATTATGTATGCATAATTCAAGAAGAGCTAGAAATTAATACCAGAGTTCTCTCCCTTGGATGGGAAAGCAAACATAACAACCATTCTACCAAATATGGTTGTGCCTGAAGTTTTCATTGAATTGTTGAATTTCTCTTGTAAGACCGTAACAGACTCAAGACTGACCGCAATCTCAGCCATTGTAGGACGCTGCTTGGGATACATGTGCAAACATCTCTCTACAATTCGAACAAATTCCTTCAAACATTTTGAGGATATTTGACCCCTTAAATCAGGATCTATGATCTTTTTTAAATTGCCTTCTTTGATAGATTCTTGAGCCCATATCGCTAAATTAAAAGCTTGTTCGTCAATATCAAACACTGCACGCTTCCGGCAGAGCACTTCTAACAATACCACCCCAAAAGCATACACGTCAGACTTCCTAGTCAGTTTTCCAGTTGCGTAATAATCTGGATCTAGATAACCAAAAGTACCTTTAACAACTGTGTTAACACCAGTTGATGGCCGATTTGTTCGGCCAATTTTCGACAACCCAAAATCTGAAATTTTAGCTGCCCAAGATTCATGTAACAAAATATTTGAGGTCTTGACATCACGATGTATAACCCCAACCTCAATTCCTGTACCAGTGTGAAGATAGTGTAATCCGCGAGCCGCACCTATGCAGATTTTGAGTCGCTGAATCCAAGAAAGAGGGGTACCCAATTTATGGAGATGATCTTCAAGTGTTCCATTCGGCATATACTCATACACTAGTATCATCTCCTTTTCATGATTACAGTAACCAAACAGTGAAACAAGATTACAGTGCCGAAACTTCGAAAGCATCTCAACTTCAGCCCAAAACTCAGGTGCTCCCTGACTGGAGTAGGGATCCAACCTTTTAATTGCAGCAACATCAGTTGTAGACCCATTAAAGATGGTACCCATGTAAACTTTTCCAAATCCACCCTGACCAATTACTAATGATTCATCAAAGTTTTCTGTTGCTAACAAAATTTCAGAATATTCGAAATGACGACACTGTTGTGACCATTGAACAGAGGAGGAGGTGGATGGTTCAGGTTCCTTCCCATAACGAGTAGCAACCGGCATAGCTATTGATGATGTGGATGATAGCAGAGATTAAAATGGATGACCCATAAATGTATGTTGATGTTAAAGAATGATAGTCAACTTACAAAAATTATAGTCTTCTTCATGGAAAGAGAGATGGGCCAGGTTTTATGTATGTTCTTCTCACTTTCTACTTTTTTCCCGCTCCCACCACAATTTTCTTTTCATACAAAATCATCAAGTGACAAGTATTCTATCTAAACGCGTTTTACACATAATATGCAATGTTTTGAAACCCGGGTCGACCAGGCCGAGTTAACCGGTTGGACCGGTTTCGGGCAAAAAAACGGGTCAAAATAATCCGAGTTTCTAAAACCGGGTTAACCGGTTAGACCCGCCGGGTTTTGAGTGACCCGGGTCAACCCGGTTCTCGAAACCCGGCCGGGTTTGGTTTTTTTCAATTTTTTTTAATAAAAACCGGGTTGACTCGGCGGTTGAACTGGTTGACCCGGCGGTCGAACCGGTTGACCCGGTTATTTATTTATTTATATTTTTTAATTGAAAACCGGGTTGACCCGGCGGTCGAACCGATCGAACCGGTTGATCCGGTGACTCGACCGGGTCGATTATAAACCCGGTTTTCAAAACATTGATAATATGTAAAAACATAAGACCATTCATCAAAGATATTTTCCTACACCTTCTGTGATAATGGTAATAATGCTTTTGCATTTTACTTCAATTGAAGCCACTGTCGTTCTCGGAATATCTACTTCTATGTGTAAGATATTTTTTATTTGAAAAAATTACACGTTTGATCCCTATGGTTTGCTCTAATTTCAAGTTTAGTTTCTAAGTCGTTTTAATTATACCAGAGATACATATTTTTGGAACCTTGCACTCATTTAGTCCCTATTTTGGATGGGCCGTTAGTTTCTCCGTTAAGTGTTTGCACCGTTAGTCCATCCGTTAATAATTTTTGCACCGTTAGTCCTATTTTTTCAAATAATGGTTTTCGCCAAATATTCCATTCGTTAATAATAGTTTTCGCCCGTTTTTTACGGTTTGTCCGTTTTTATCCGTTTCCCTCGTTTTTTTACGTTTTTCGTCCGTTTTTTACGTTTTTATCCGTCTTCGTCTGTTTTTATATGTTTTCGTCTGTTTTTTTTTTATGTTTTTGTCCGTTTTTATCCGTTTTGACCCTTTTTAAATTTTTGTTCGTTTTTATCCGTTTTCGTTCGGTTTTTATCCGTTTTTGCCTATTCTTTTTACGTTTTTATTCGTTTTCATTCTTTTTTTATCCGTTTTCGCACGTTTTTTCGTTTTTATATGTTTTCGTCCGTTTTTTGCGTTTGTGTTCGTTTTCACGTTTTTTGTCTGTTTTATATCCGTTTTGACTGTTTTTTTTTATACATTTTTGCCCGTTTTTATCCGTTTTCATTCATTTTTTTTATCTGTTTTTGCCCATTTTTTTGCGTTTTTATCCGTTTCATTTGTTTTTTATCCGTTTTCGCATGATTTACATTTAAATATGTTTTCGTCTATTCTTTTTATGTTTTTATCCGTTTTCGTCTGCTTTTTTACGTTTTCACCCGTTTTTTTACGTTTTGTCTGTTTTTATCCGTTTTCGTTCTTCTTTATCCGTTTTTACGTTTTTGTACGTTTTCATTCATTTTTTATCCGTTTTTATCCGTTTTTGTACGTTTTTATCCGTTTTCATTCGGATAAAAAACAAATGAAAACGGATTAAAACGTAAAAAAATGGCGAAAATGGATAAAAAACGTACGAAAACGGATAAAAAACGAATGAAAACGGATAAAAAAAAGTACATAAACATAAAAAACGAACGAAAACAGATAAAAACGAATGAAAACGGATAACAACGTAAACGTAAAAAAAACTGGGCGAAAACGGATAAAAAATGAACGAAAATGGATAAAAACAGACAAAACGCAAAAATGGGCGAAAACTATTATTAACGAAAGGACTAACTGGCGAAAACCATTATTTGAAAAAATAGGACTAACGGTGCAAAAATTATTAACGGATGGACTAACGGTGCAAAAACTTAACGGATAAACTAACGGCCCATCCAAAATAGGGACTAAATGAGTGCAAGGTTTCAAAAATAGGTATCTCTGGTGTAATTAAAACGACTTAGGGACTAAACTTGAAATCAGAGCAAACCACAGGAACCAAACGTGTAATTTTTTCTTTTTATTTTTATAAAATTGTCTGAATTGAACCAAATGATTTTGAGACGTTGAACCCCTAATAAATATTGTTTGGCCGAAAATTTGGAAGTAAGAATGGTTGTAATAACGCCAAGTGGGTCGGCCGGTCGCCTATTACACGAGATCAATCTCGGGAGAACTTAGTCGGTCAAGTAAAAAATGGGTGAGTTGGTCGTTTGAGGGACCTTTTCCTTTCAAACCCAAAATCAAACCCAACAAGCTTTTTGACCGTTTAATGCATTAAATAAAAAATAAAATAAAAAATTTAAAATTTAAACACTTTTTACCCTATAAATACCCAATTACTTCTCAATTTTTATACACACTTTCAAACACATTCTTTTTTATACAGTTTACACATTTCATTTTAAACAAATGTCTTCCGATCTATATTTTATTCATCATCGGATGATGAAGATGAATCTAGTAGCAAACTGACACGTTTTACGGAGGCCATTACTACGTTTATTCAAGCTTCTTCTTCTTCAAACCAAAAAATCCCATGAAACTAGGTAGAAAGAGATCGTTACGGTGCTCATAATCATCTAGTGGCGTCTTAAACTTAACGTATGACGGAGAAATATTATGTACGTGGTTCCGAATGAGTCGAACGCTATTCACACGCACTGTTCGAGAAATAACTGACAATGATCCGTATTTTCAATAAACTAATGATTGTTCAAGAAGATTTGGCATTTCCCATTTGATGAAGTGTACCTCCGGATTCGTCAATTGGCATACGTTACCGTTCCTGATGCTATAGACGAATATCTCCAAATGGGTGTGGAATCACAAGATTCATGCATGGGGTCAAAGTCAAAGCACTGGTAGAATTCATATCAACTGAGCTTCCCAACACATCCGATGCCTTGATGGAAAAGACATATGCATGGTTGCAAGCTGAGAAAACTGCTTCGGAGGGTTGACCCGTTGTCTACATGGATAACGTCGACGACAAGAACTCAAAGGCAAAGTCTTGGGAAGGCTCCGAAAGGAAGAACAAGGACAAACGTGACATATAAAGTCCATACAGGGAGACCAACCATGGACTCCTGCAAAGCCTTAGCAAGAGTCCGAGGGAGATTCTGAATTCAGAAAAGGTGGGCAAAGGATTTAGTAAACCTCCAAAAATGATATTAAAGTCCAGAGATACTTCATAGTATTGTGAGTTCCATGAAGACTATAGACATGAATTAAACGCATGTAGGGAACTCAAAAATCAGATAGAAGAGGCTGTAAAATCAAGAAAGCTATCACGTCTCATTAAGGAATCGAAAAGGGGAACGGTAGGACCAAGTCAACAGACTCTCGGCTCCGAGAATGGCAAAAACCTGTGGTCAAAGAGTCGACATCAGATATGGTGATTAAAGAATGGACCAAGCCAACTAATAAGACTGCTCAAGGATAATGCCGACATCTTCGCATGAAAATACTCAGACATGACAGGTATCCCACGGGTAATCGAAATCGGAGAATATAAGTTGGCCGAAATGTTTGTCAGCGAGCATAGACTTAACGAGAACAAGCAAGTTAAGCCGGTTCAGCAGAGAAAATGGACCATGACTCTGGGAAAAAGTGCAACAACAATAAATGAGGTAGAAGAGCTAGTAAAGGCTGCGATCCTCCGAGAAAAATGATACCAGACTTGGCTTACCATTCCTGTAATGGTTAAGAAGACGGACGGAGCATGGAGAATGTGTGTAGATTTCAAAGATATTAATAAGGCTTGTCCCAAAGACTTATATTCACTCCAGGAAATCGACTGGAAAGTAGACTCACTCTCTGATTCAGGGTCAAATGCTTCCTGAATACTTACAAGGGCTACCGTCATATAAAAATATTCCGTTTGGATTGAAATAACTTTCCACACTTCCAAGGGAGTCTTTTGCTATAAAAATATTTCGTTTGGATTGAAAAATGCCAGAGCCACCTACCAAAGGCTAGTTGACAAGGTCTTTGGGGATCAAATTGGGAGGAATGTGGAAGCCTACGTAGATGATATGGTGATTAAAGCATGGATGAAGAAGACATGTTACTCGACATCCAGGAAACATTCAACAGGCTTCGGAGCGTCAATATGAAACTTAACCCTAAAAGTGTTCCTTTGGAATGGAGGAATGTAAATTCTTGATCACATAGTGTCAAAGCAAGGGATCAAGGTGAACCCGGCAAAGATCCAAACACTCGCAAACTTGAGACCTCCGACAATGATAAAAGAAGTACAGAGCCTAAACGGCAAACTCATGGCTTTGAAAAGGTTTTTATCCAAGATTGCTAAAAAAGCACTCCCATTCTTCAAAGTAATCAAAAGACGCTTCAACAAGAAGCATTTTGTATAGACAACGGAGGCTCGAAAAGCCTTCGAAGAGATGAAAAGCTACATAGAGAAACTCCTAACCTTAGTAGCACCAATGGCAGGAGAAAACCTAATCATGTATCTCGCATCCTCAGACGAGTACGTCAGCTCGGTCCTAATGACAGAATGGGGAAGAGACCAAAGGCCTATTTAGTTTGTCATTAGAGTTTTCCAAGAATCAGAGTTGAACTATCCAAAGATGAAAAATTGGTGTTGGCACTAGTACATGTGGTAAGGAAGCTCAAAAGATACTTCCAAGCCCATAAAATCACCGTCCTTACAAACAAGCCTATAAGGCTACTTCTGATGAAGCCCGAAAACTCAGGAAGAGTAGAAAGATAGGCTATTGAACTCAGAGAGCACGAAATAAAATATAAACCAAGAGCAGCTGTCAAAGGGCAATCCCTCCCTCACAGAAACCCAGGAGGGTGATGACGAGGAAGACGTTAAAAAGGCAGTGGAAAAAGAAGAATCAGACATGAAGAAAGGTTGGAAACTTTACACCGACAAAGCCTCAAGCCTTGATGGGTACGAAGCAGGCTTGATACTTATTAATCCTAAAGGAATCGAATTCACCCTTCACTAAAATTCAAGTTCACAACAACGAACAACGAAGCATAGTACGAAGCGGGTTAGTTGGGCTCCGAATCGATAAATCAATGAAAGTAAAAGAAATAACTGTCTACGTAAATTCACAACTAGTCGCCAACAAGTCAATGGATCCTACGCAGCCCGACATGACTCTACGACCAACAAGTCAGTGGATCCCCCGTGGGAAGTAGCAAGAGCCTTTATCTAATCTACTATTGAAACATCTCACCTGAAAAAGTAGTAGCACGCCTTCCCTCTTTATAACACTTTAGAAAGATTTTGCAGTCTTTTCTTACGATGACCTGGTTGAGAGAGTAAGATATAGTTCGGTATTCCCTTGTTCCCTGTATTGGTTATGGGGACCGTTTCTTTCTTTTTGGATAGCCAAGAAGGAAGCCTTTCTCTTCCGGACCCTTCTCCCGGCCCATCGGGCTCTGAGAATTGGGATTCTTCCTTCGAGATCGATATGTTGTTGGAAGAATGGCCAACAACAACGGGCAGCGAGTCAGCAGAAACAGGCACATCGATGAATCAGCCAGAATCTGGACGCGTGCCGCCTGCGACACACATTGGGGTGGTGCAACAATGGAACGACTAGTAGTCTACGAGGTGTTACGGAACAACTACCCGACGAGTGGTAATAACGACAACTACAGTCGGTTTGACAATAGTATTAGAACGACTGATAAGGATTTAAAACATACACTTTTAAGGGGTCATTTAAGCCCTTAATCGACCACGTTTATATCCGTTACTGCTTAATTTCGTTCCTTTTCTTTTTTTAGGTCTTTTGGAAGCAAAATGCTGGAATGATGCACATTTGAACGAAAAGGAGTGAAAACATGAAAAAAATGGCAAAGTCAAGATCGAAGCCACTCAAGCTGCTCAAATTGAACCTGACGGCGTCCCAATCAAAGGGCGACACCGTCCCTCTATACAGATTTGATAAAAACATGCACCAGACCGCTCAGTGGAATTTTTGCTCATAACACCTGACGGCGTCAGGCTTTGAAGAAGAAGGGCGTCACTCCGAATTTTCATCTCAGACGGTCCAGATCCAGAATCAGACGACGTCCCATCTGAAGCCCGACGGCGTCACAACCATAAGGTGACGCCGTCCCATCGATAAATTGGTCAAGACGAAAACCATAATGACGGCGATCTGATGGCTTCCCACCCATAAGGCGACGCCGTCGCACTTGCAAATCTATATATAGAATTTATTTTTTATAGCATTTAAAGAGGTAGAATGTTGGATTAAAAACCCTAAACGTTTGTAGTCTGACTTAGACAGTATCTTAGGGTCCCAAACCCTATTTTACGCATCAAGATAAGTGTTTTAATCCGATAGTATCATTATGTCTTCCATTGATTGTGTGTATGCTTGCTTTTTTTTAACATGTCTAGCTAAATTTCTTGTGTGTTTACTTAGATCTATGAAACCTTGTCATTAATTATTGTTAGGTTGTCTCTTATCTTAATTGTAATTGGCTTAGGAATGCAACTAGGCTTTCGTTGTGTTTAATGCTTGAATAATCTTTGTGAAAGTTAGTTTATGATTAATCTAGCGGATTTCGTAGGCTAAACCCAAAGGTAACCTCAAAGAGTTAGGGCATATGCACACCCTACGACTTTAGGAAGCACAACGAGTTAAGAATAAAGACGTGACAATTCAACAATAGATAAAAGATAACTAGGGAGTAATAGTATCTAGGTAAACACAATTTTAATCATCATACGAGCACACATCAAATAGACATAGCTACCCGTAGTATTAGACAATTAGAATAGTAGAAGTAATCGGTAGAAGTACCACCCCCCAAATCAATTGCCCCGAGATTTTACCCTTAGCTTTCTAAAAAAACATATAAAAGATAAAAAAAGAATCATCCTCAACCCCACCTTAGCGTAATACATTTCTTGCTAGCATTACTATTCCCCTAGAGAATGATATCAATCCCCGAGGCTTACCCAATACTACACTATAATGATTAGGTTCACTGCCTAGGGTGTTCCATTGACCCCGAATGCGCTTCGTACGCGCATCAAGTTTTTGGCGCCGTTGCTGGGGAATAGAATAGCTACTTTGATCTTTATCTCGTTTAGGTTCCCTTGCTTGATTCCTATCAAGTAAGATTTTTTTCTCATTTTTAGCTTGTAGTCTATCCCCCTTCTTCGTGACGTTGTTAGTAATCCCATCACTTTTCATCATGGAAGGTGATGACCCACCACCAATTGACCCTCCAAGAGGCTGTACTCTTGGTGAATACTCTAGACCGAGTCACCAAGGCTATAAGAACACCACTGAGCTCCCCAATCAAGCTCAAACTATGGCCCTGTGATCCGACACTATCCGGTTGGTGCAAAACAGATGTGCATTACATGGACTTCGTTTCAGAGATCCTAATCAGCATCTCAAGGACTTCCTTAAAATCGTTGATTCCATCGACCTTGATGCTACCACACGGGAGACCACGCGCTTGCGTCTCTTCCAATTCTATCTACGGGACCAAGCTAGTAATTGGCTTAAGCGACTTCCCTCCAGATCCATCTCAAGTTGGGATGATCTCACCACTCGTTTCCTCGCTCAATTTTTCCCACCGGGGAGAACTACCAAACTTAGGAATGAAATCTTGATGTTCCAACACGTCAAGGAGAATCTCTCTACGAGGCATGGACTCGATTCAAGGACTTGCTCCATAAAGTCCCTCATCACGACATCGATCTTTGGCTTCAAGTCCAAATCTTTTACGATCATGTCAACTTCTTAACTAAGCAAACCATTGACCAAGCGGCCGGTGGCAAACTTAGTGAACTCACCGGGAAAGTTGGAATGACCCCCGCGAGTTGCCCAAAACCGTCAAGGCAATCTCCTTGCCTCCCATTGACTCACAAACTTCCAATCGTAGGATGCTCGAACTTGAAGATCAAGTCAAATTCCTAATGAGCTCCTACGAGAATCCTAAGTCTTCACGCCAAGTGAACAAAGTCTCTTCCTTGTGTGAGCTATGTAGTGGTCCCCATGACACTCGTATTTGCACGAGACTCCCCGAACAAGCTTCCGTGGACTACGTATCCTCGCGTACAAATGGAATGGGAGGGAGATTCCTCACAACACCCGAACCTAGGACTTCCAATGATGCCCGAGAAGTAAGGAGGGGCAAACCCGACTATAATTGGGTACAAACCAAAGAATTCACCTCTAATTATTCCCTTTGGTCCTACGGCCCTAGCCAACAAAACATAGAAGGGATGTTGCAACACCTGATTACATCCCAAGAAGCTCAAATAGCCAAGCTTTCGGACCACTTTAACCAACAACAAGCCAAGATGGATAGGAAGATAGATAACCTTTTGAAAGCCATGACCAATAGTGATAGGAAGACCACCGAAAAGGTTAATGCCATCTCGACTCATTCTCCCGAAGCTTCTGGTGTGAAAATTAAGGACCCAAGCAAGTACTTCGAAACTAGGGATCCCTCTTCATCCAAGCACGTTTAATTCGTCAATGCCATCACTCTAGTGAAGCCAAATAGGAATAGTGACGAAGCGAACCATGAGACGGTACTTGAGGTTAGTGAGACTCCTAAGGAAGAATCGACCAACGAAGTAGACGAAGTAGGTGATGAATACTCAATAAGATTCCTACGGAAGAAGAACTTTCATGCCACCCACACCTAGTACGCGACCTTCGTTACATGTATTTTAGGAGAAGCCCACGAATCATCTTTGGAAATCCTAGAAATCTCAACATACCATGTTGCATAGGACATCTTTTCGTGGCAAAGGCCTACATTGATCGCAAATCCCCAATAAACATCATGACTAGCACATATTATAATTGGGTGATGAAGAAACCTATACCAAATAGGCAAAACCCCGATGATCCTAGAGTTAGTTGTAATTTCCTTGGTAGAGTTAAGGGATTGCCCGTCTATGTAGGTAGTTTCACGTACCTTACAGATTTCATAATTGTGGAGGATATTAGTATGGCCATAGATCCTAGCTTGTCCCATGTAGTTCTAGGAAAGCCATTCATAGAAAACACCAGGATGACTTATGATCCGTCGTTAGGAATAGTTAGATTCAAGGATGAGACCGATGACATAGCTTACCAAATGCCATTTAAGATTGAGAAATTTTCATCACTATCCAATGATGAAAAGGAACTCAAGCTATCGGTCCACTATAGGAATGAGAAGGATAAGGAGAAAGGAGTAGATTATGTGATGAATAAGATTTTTGGGTATTATAAGGATTGTTTGAAATTAGGACCGGAATTTAGAAGGGGAAGATGACTTCTTAGAAAGGTGCACGATATGGCCTAACTATACCATGGAAAACCCCAATAGAGATCGTCATGAGGAAGAAGATGATGGTAAGGAAGTCACGTAGGAGCACGACTTCGAGTCTAGCTACAAGACTCATAAATAAAGAAAAGCGCTTCGTGGGATGCAACTAATTCTTAATAGTTTGATTGTTTGTGTGTCATATATCGTTTTCATTGTTGTATGCTCTCATGTTTGATTTTGTGAAAATGCTTTATTTTGCCTTTAACCTGGTCTTAATTACATATAAAGGTATTTTACAAAAAGATAAGTGTAGGGAAGATTACATACGTTTTTAAAGAACGTGAACATGAGAATTACCATGAGTGAAATTGATGTATATGTGTGTTTGTTATAGTCAAATGCTTGTATTGAGTCATAATGGATGTTTTGCAGGAATTTTTCCAGATTATAAAGGTGTAATTTTTCCAGAATTTTTTTAGGAAAACGCAGCAGACAGGATAACCTGACGGCGTCATGATTAGAACCTGACGACGTCAGGAGGAGCAGAAACAACTTATAAAATTTCTCTCGTTTTCTGTGCTATTTATAAAATTTTGGAAATTCTCAGGTCTTAATTTTCCAGAAAATCTGCAAACATCCATTCCACAAGCATTATATCCTAGTGTAGTTGAGTCATATATAATTTTACCGCCAATTTTATGCGAAGGTTTCGTCTATTTTCTTAAAGTGTGCAGGTTTTATTTGGCAAGAAGAAGAAACATAATATTGGATGGAGCTTATCACGTATACATTCTTCTTGGGAAAGAATTTAACCACCACTTCACACGGATCCTACCGAGCTAATCAGGGGAGTACTAGTTTCTTTCTCTTTTACTTACCTTCCTTTATCATAACTTTGATACTTTCGGAGAACATTGGGGACAATGTTCAGTTTAAGTGTAGGGAGGGAGAATAAAACGGGAACTTTGAAAGTATGCTTATCCTTGATTATTTGTCTTGTCCTATTTCATTTGTGTAATAAGCCATGAGAAATATTTGTTAGGGAAATTTTAGCACCAAATTTAAATTTTTTTATGACATGTACGAGCAAAAACTTTAGGCTTAATAAAGCGTCTCATGGATAGGAGTTATATGACTAGCACAAAAACCGTTTACTACTCAAATTCCACCCCAAAAATGTGAGGTTCGCCCCTAGATCTTTAGGAATAAAAGCATTCACCTTTAATGCTTAGAGAGTGTACCGATAGTATAATAGATTCTAAAAGTTTTGTGATGCATTCCGAGATCGCTAGTGAGACTACACTTGTGTAGTTAGGAATAACTAAGTGATAAGAGGCATTAGGATAACCCTTGTTTGAAATCTGTATTATAATTGCTTCTTCCACATCGGTTGAGTAATTACCCCACACCCTTGTGATGTACTCATCTTTAGTACACGATACCCCTAGTTAACCCCTCAGAGCCTATCCTTTTCGCGGTTCTCGTGATGTTTCGGTTTTCTGGAATATCAATGAAGAGCATTATTTACAATCCACCCCCAAATGTACACCCAAATCGCCTTAGCCTACCTTGTATGCACTCACCTTTAGTGCATTATTGTTATCATTACTAAACCCCTAGTTCAATTATCTAGTTATTTGCATGGTTGCTAAGTCGAGTCATATCTTTTGTACACAGTTTTGGGATGATTGGGACTTATGGGTAAAAGTAATATTTTGATGGAGTAACGGGAAGGAACGTTAAATTCAAATTCCCTTTGTCTACGTAATTAAATACTCTAAGTGTTTTGATATTTTCAAATAGGGTCAATTAGTGTTAGAGAAATAAAAACTCAAGTGTAGGGATGCTCCTATAAATCCCTTATATTTTGATGTTATCGTAGAGGATGGTAGAGTAAAAATGTATGCAAAAAAAAAAAAAAAAAAAAAAGAAAAAAGAGAGAGTGTTCAAAAAAAAAAAAAAAAAAACATACGAGCTACCATCCTACATCTATCTTTATGTTTATGTCTTTAAATTTATGTATGTTTGTTTCAAGTTAGGGTAAAAGCTATAAAATAGCAACGTACTTTCACCAATTTACCGAGTTGAAACATTTACTTTTTAATTACCTAATACACCAACAAACTTTCAAGTTTTCTTCTGACTTCACCAATATGATCGATTTTTATTAAAATAATAACTGAAATAACTATATTACCCTTATCTTCTTTAACATAATTACACCTACTCAAGAACAAAAACACAAGAACACTCAAAAACATTCACAGTTATATTTCTTCATTCGTTTACATTACATGAATGTCAAATGAAACCATTACCAGTTTACCACATTCGTTTACACTACATGATGTTAAAATCAAAAGGTCAAATCAGCTTCTAAAGGTCAAGATAAGCACAAAAAAAAAATTAACTTGAGTTCTACTAATAATAATAAAAATAACTAAATCCTAAATCAAAATGCTTCAGATCTAACAAAATCAATTAATAGAACATACATTTACATAAATGTGAATATCTTCCATATATACATACTCCTTGAAATTTGAAAACCAAAAAAATTACTAGAGAACGAAAAAGCTTCAGTGGACAGTGGGTGCAGGCGGATGGAAGTTATGGTTCGAGCAAGAGAAATGACGAGGGTGTTGGTGGCAGCTACCGTGGTTGGTAGGTTTCCAATTGGGGGTACATATGGTGGTCGGAGATGAGACCAAATAACCTTGAGTTAATAATGAAATTGATGTTGGATGGTATTTAAATCTTTAATAGTGGTGAAAAGAAGGAGCAAGATAAGTATTTTATTTTTGTGTATGTTGTAGTTGCAAGTGAACAGAATACTCAAATTACAAGGATGGGCGGAAAACTTGGAACAAACAAAAAAGGCAATCAAATTTATAAAATTTGTGTAGTACAAGATAACGATTGATTTGATAATTATGTGTTTTAAAAATCTGAGAATTCGAAGTGGGTGAAGATAATTGTGAGAGATGAGTTGGTGTGACTGTTAAAGAAGACAAGGGCAAGATAATCATTTCAGTTATTATTTTAATAAAAAACGATCATATTGGTGAAGTCAGAAGAAAACTTGAAAGTTTGTTGATGTATTAGGTAATAAAAAAGTAAATGTTTCAACTCGGTAAATTGGTGAAAGTAAGTTGTTATTTTATGGCTTTTACCCTTCAAGTTATCTAGAGTTTAGTAAGTCGAGTCTTGGCTTCGCAACGCCACGCTTTTCATGCTTGTAACATAAGATTTTTGAATTGCCACCACTAAATCGCCTATCCAACAAAACCCTTTGTTTCCCTACCGTAAGCCTAACGTTACAACCCTTTTTAAAGACCTGTTAGATAGTTGTTCATAGGTGCTTACGCCAAAGCGGTGGAGGTTTGATCTAGTCTCAAGCTTATGGTAATCTATGTACTATGCCAAGTGATGAGTGTTTATCTTCCATTTCCATTTACTATATATTTCATATAAACCCGAGAGATGAGAGAATTCAAAGACCCCTTGTGAGGTGCTAGTGTATAATTTCCATGCTTATTATGACTATTGCGGTGCTTTTACTTGTTATGAATTATTTTAAACCCATGCTTCATGCCCCCTAACTTATAAATTGATTGGCTAAAAGCACATTTGCTTGAGGAAAAAAAAACCAAGTGTAGGGATATTTGATAAGGATTTAAAACGTACACTTTTAAGGGGTCATTTAAGCCCTTAATCGACCACTTTTATATCCGTTACTGCTTAATTTCGTTCCTTTTCACTTTAGGTCTCTTGAAAGCAAAATGCTGGAATGATGCACATTTGGATGAAAAGGAGTGAAAACATGAAGAAAATGGCAAAGTCAAGATCGAAGCCACTCAAGCTGCTCAAATTGAACCTGACGGGGTCCCAATCAAAGGGCGACGCCGTCCCTCTATACAGATTTGATAAAAACATGCACCAGACGGCTCAGTGGAATTTTTGCTCATAACACCTGACAGCGTCAGACTTTGAAGAAAAAGGGCGTCACTCAGACTTTTCATCTCGGCCCAGATCCAGAATCAGACGACGTCCCATCTGAAGCCCGACGACATCACAACCATAAGGTGACGCCGTCCCATCGATAAATTGGCCAAGACGAAAACCATAATGTCGACGATCTGACGGCGTCCCACATATAAGGCGATGCTGTCGCACTTGAAAATCTATATATATAATTCGATTTTTATATCATTTAAAGAGGTAGAATTTTGGAGTAAAAACCCTAAACGTTTGTTGTCTGAATTAGACAGTATCTTAGGGTCCCAAACCCTATTTTACGCATCAAGATAAGTGTTTTAATCCAATAGTATCTGATGGATCTAAACACACTCCTTGTGTTGATGATACTTTGAGTTATATTAATAAGCACGCGGAATATACTTAGTAATACTTAGAAGATGGTTAATATGATGTAATGTAAGTGAGAACAGAATAACACAAAGCTCCAATATTATTAAGAAATAATACGAGTGATCTTGCTTATCACTAGGGTTACACCTTGAAGCTTATATGAATAATACGTACTCTAAGCAATGACCTAGGATCTCCTTTTATAGCACAAGGAGTCCTTTACAAGATAAGTATAATCCTAACAATATAGAATCTACACAAGATCTTTTCTATACTTATCAATACACGGATACATAACAATTATCCTAATAGCAGTGGTAATAATGTACTGGCAGTGGTAATGAGTTTCCACTGCTAGTGTAATCTTTAGCAGTGCTAACCACAAGCGTATCAGTGGTAACTGTTAGCTTTATTCCCAACAATCCTCCCCTAAACTTATGATTTCTATGCAAATCAATAAGTTTCTTCAATCTGTATCTTCTGTAAGGATTTGGGGAATTCTTTCAAACACTTCTCTTTCTCCTTATTTCCTGAATATCTCTTGAACATTGATCTTGAAGCCTAAGTAACAATGCTCTGACCTTCTCATTATCCTCATGAACTCTTATTGTTGTACACAACATCACAGTGAGAGTTCCAGCTCTGAGTGGGTATTCTTTCTCAGCAAACATGAATGCATCCACTCCATTTGATGTAGAAACATGATAAACTTCACATGAATCATAATAAAACCATTTAGTACCAGGACATGAACATGAGAATTTCTAAAAATCATCATTAGTATCTAGTTCATAGAGCCTTCTTAGATTAATCCATAACTGCATTTCCTTTCTATCCTTAAGATCTTCAGCATCAAACCTTTCTTTAACCAATCTCCACAAAGTATCCAGATCATGTCTGTCACATGCTTTGATGAGTTCTTTAAATTGAATGAATGATGAAGTTTCACCACCTAGCCTTGTAATCTTCCATATTAGAGCAAAATTGCTAGCAGTAAACACTTCCCAATCAATGATAGGATGTCTGACTTGCAGTGGTTCAGGATAAAAATCTTCTTCTTCTATCACACTCATTTCAGTCAATTGTTCTTCAGTGAATTTCTCAGTTGAAACTTCTTGTTCTTCAGCAAACTTTGTCTTCTTATGTGTCTGAGGTTCACTTTCTTTGGCTTTTCTCTTCAGATGAGGATATCTTCTTTCTTCTTCAGTGTTCATAGGAATAAAATCTTTATCTTGTCTTTGAAGTCTGTAGTAGATACCTTCAACTTTATCATCACTCATCCCTTTGAATTGATGCCTTTTCCAACCACCAACTTTGCAACAATAATCTTTCATCATTGAAATCACATGTGCCTTGGTTGGTTGTCTTGGTTTCTTTTGACCCTTCTTGACTGAAACAATAGCATCTTGAAGTGCTTGATTATTCTTCATTAGAATGAAGTCCTTTAACTGTGCAGCTCTTTGTTCTTCAGTTAAAGACTTATCTGCTATAAGGTCAATTGCTTTCTTCTTGATCACTGGACCATTAGCAATCAAGAAATCAATCTCTTGGTCTGTAGGTACATAGCTGAATTCTGGAGTCTTTTCTCTAAGTATTGTAGGTGGAACAGTGGAAACTGGATCTTCAGTGGTTTCCATTCTGTCCAGCCTTTTAGCCTCCATAAAACTAGCAATCTCCAATTCATCAAGCTTTTTCTTTGCTGCAATTTCATCTTCATTAATCTTTCTAGCAACTTTAGCATCATGAGCAATCTGAGCTTGTTCTTTCTTTGAAATCTTTCTTCTTGTTTGCTCCTTGCTCTTCATAATAGCTTTACCTTTCTCTTTCTTTTGCTTTTCAATTTCTTCACTTGCAGTGGTAGTATCTTGTCCAGCAGTGGGAACTATTGGCTCTGTAGTGGAAATTGTATCAGTGGTAAAATCTGCAGTTGCAGTTGCATCAGTGAAAATTGTTGCTTGATCTGATTGTTGTTGAGGATCTTCTTAAGTGTCAACTTCCTCAGTACCTTTACTTGAAACACCTTCATCTCCAAAATCAATTCTCTTCCCCTTGGTTTCATCATCTGTTTTCCTCCCCTGTTTGGGAGAATTTCCCAAATCTTTATTGAAGTCTTCTGAATCATCATTATTAGATGAGGATGGAGATGAAATCACTAGCTTTGCAGTTTTCCTTTGCTTTAACCCCTGTAACTCTTTCTTCAAGGTCTGAATCTCTTCTTGCAAATGTGTAACATCCTTGGCATGTTGCTCCTTTAGTTGTGCTAAGTTTTTCTCCAGAGATTCAACCTGCTTTGCTAATTTGGTACAAAGTTCCATCAATTCCATTTGTTGCCCACTGCCCTCAACACTTCCAAATGTGTGACCTATTGGGAGAGGTGAATCATAGGGCATTGGTTCAGATTCCTCCCTAGTTGGACTAGGTTAAAGCCTGGAACCACCACTGCTTGTTCCTAAACCAAGAGGATCAGGGACATGCTGTGTTGTAATGAGAGGAGTTGGCTGTTTATGCCTCCTCTCATAGGTGTGAGAAACTGGTGGAGTATAATCAATGTTTGGAACAATGATTATGGCTGAGTTTTGTACCTGTGAAATCTATGCAAGCATTTGAGGAAAAAGAGGTGTAATAATCCTATTGCCATCTTTGTTCATGTTTTGAAAAACTTTAGGCTTAAGGCAACGGATTTTATAAACTCTTGTATGGGGTTGCAGTTGAAATTCATTTAACACTGCTTGCACAAACTTTGGATACATCAAAAATTTTGTTGAACTCTTTACATTGCCTTGCATACTTGTAAAAATATAGTTTGACCAATTAAAAATCCTATCAATGGCTAGACAAACCAAAGGGTAAGCCATTGTTGAACTGAATTGTTCAATAGATGTTTTCTTAGGACTTAGGCAATGTAAAAGAGTATGTATGAAAAATCTCCAATGAGGACAGAAACCACTCTTTTTGAAAGTAGCCTTTTTGTCAGTGGTATCATACCCCATAGAAGAGAGATGTGTATGAATTTCTGGCATAGGTAATGTGATGATACCATTGAGATCATCCAATTGGAGAATTCTTCTCAAGGATGCCTCAGTAACATCAATAGTTACCCCGTCCACAGTGGCTCTAAGAGCATCCACTGTTTCATGTGTATCTCTATTTTCAATGGTTATGGACTGAACAGAAGTCCAAAACTGTTTGATTTGAGAGATATAGATTGTGGGATTAAGAAGTAAAACATACCTTATATGGGTAGTATTTAGAAAGTCCACAATCTGATGAAAAACAGGGCCACTCTTCTCGTTTGAATTTTCCATGTAGGCCACTTGGTTGTGCTCATCTGCAAAAGTGATAGGTTCCATAGAATCTTTTGATGAAAAATATATTTTGTCAGTAAGAATTGAATAAAGAACTTGCCAATTGAGAGAAAGATATATAGTAATAGGGTTTAAAAGTTTTGAGCAAGAAAGATTATCTTTTGAAAAGATTTATCTTTAGAGGATAAAAATCAATTAGGAAAGTAGATAATCTTCTAAAAATTTACCCTATATATATGGAAAGAAATTTCTCTTCAACAGCTAGTAAAAAATTAGTTACTGACACAACAGTTGTAACGGCTAGATCAACAGTGGTAAAAATAACACTGTCAGTGGAAACTGTGAACTAGCAGTGGTAATTTTTCACAAAGATTTTCAAAGAGCAGTGGTAAAGAAAAATGTATGAAAATTGAACTGCTCTTGATCATAGTTTTTAGCAAACTACCAGCTATCAACGGATTTGATATGTCTTTACCATGAGCCGTTTGCTATGGACTAGCCAACTCTTAATCATAAAGAATATGGTGAGTTGATAACCATATAGTTTTTGGTAAACTATCAACCATAAACGGATTTGTTAAGTCTTTACCAGTAGCCGTTTGCTCTGGACTAGTTGATTCTTATGTGGATTAGACATGGTGAATCAATAACCATTTGTTGTGTGTCTTAGATACACACCTTTTAAGATCAACTCCCATCCAAGATTGGTTATTTACTTGCATGTGTTAGTATAGTACAAAGAATATGCATAACCGAATTGTTTTAATACAATATCTTCTCAAAGTCAATCCAATAATATCTATATTTACTTACCAAAATAGGTAAAAGTAAATATCTTCTTAAATTAAACCTTTTGATTGACTTTGCTTATATAAAGTGATTTGACTCTACATAATCTGTATCAAAACACATTCGTACCAGTACAAGAACCCTAAAAATCGCCATGAGCAATCTTCCAGACATCATTGACATCTCTTCTGATTCCTCCTCTGACACAGAGATATTAGAGTGGGAATACATTCCATGCTATTCCACTAGCTCTTCTTCCAAGGAGCCGACTAAGAAGACTTTGAAGCCTGTTGCCAAGCGTGCACCTTCTCTTGAGTTCTACTCCAGCTCATCAGATGATGATGATGAAACCTATGCCTTGTCCAAGAAGTTTTCAAGTGCTCTGTCAAAGGCTTTGGGAACAGCTATCTCCAACATGAAGAAAATCTTCATACCAGAGAAACCTGCAAGACTACCAAGGCCTCCTCCACAAGTTCTTGGTCTTGCTTGTCCAAGAATGCAGTCAACCTTTGAAAACAAGAGGAAGAGAGCACAGAAGAACAAGCATGACTATCAGGGCAAGGGCAAGAAGCCAATGGAGTAGCTGGTGTAGAATGTAGGGATGTAGGATGTGTTAGGTTGTTGTCTTTTGTGTTTTGTTTGTGGTTGGAAGCACTCCCTCTTTGAATGTAATGAATCTTCTTCATGAATGGAATAAAGTTTCTTTGTTTTACTTTTTCCACTGTGAGAGTAACTTTTACCACTGCTTGCATTGTGGTTTTCACTGTTAGCCTTATTTTCTGCATAAAAATCAGTGGACTAACAAAAATACAAGCAATAAATATCAACAACTCCAATGGACACAAAGAATCCTTCAAAACTGCATATCACCAACATAAACCACACACGGAAAGCATTGTTAAGGTTAGTAGGGATTAGTAAATAACTTGAAGTGAATAAACTTTCGGCTGGCAGTGGTTAAAACAGTACTAAACCACTCAGTCAACGAGTCAACTACAAGTCATTTAACATGCTACCAAAGTCAAAGACTTCATTTACTCCTCAACAACTTATACCTTCCCCTCATTAACTTACTAAATCCAACTTAACTTGTATTAAAGAACCAATAAATCACAAGCCACTCATATCACACATCCTCCAAAAACATTTCTCTCTCAAAAACTTACTTCTCTCCAAAATTCACCATGAGTCATTCAAACCTTATCAATGTTTCATCTGACAGTTCTTCTGCTGATAGTGTTTGGGATGAAAGTGTTTGGCATTATGTTCTGAACAATCCAGGTAGAACAAAGAGAGAGGTGTTTGAAGAGGTTGCTTCAAGAAAGAGAACTCATTCAGGTGCTACTGTGAAGACAAACCCTTTTGCTGCTGGTCCTTCATCAATCCAACCAATGCCTCAGGATGCTATCATCAAAGAGGACAGCTCAGACATAAGTTCCTATGTGTCTCATTATGAAGAGACTGATGATGAAACAGCTGAAAGAGTCCTTGTGGTTCCTCCCCTTGCTACAATTCTTCCATCAGGAGAGCTGCAGGCACCACCTTCTCAACCATTGTTGACAGCACCACCACCAGTGGGTCCTTCATCATCCTCACCACCTGTTGGAGGAAGGGTGATTGGACTAGCATCCCCTAAGGTGTATAGGGTGATTGATAGTCGAATGGCGCCTAAGGTGATGCCAGAGTGGGCCTTCCCTGAGAAGCCTTAGGTGGTAGTTGGTGGTTAGGTTGGGGTAGAATGTGAAGCTTGTGTCATCAGTTGGTAGTTGAATGATGTTTTTCTGTTTTCTTTTTATGTAATGATGCTGGTTGTAAGTAACTCATGGATGTATCCTCTGCACACAGTGTGCAGATTTTTTTGATAATAACAAGAATCCATGTCTTTAACTTTAAATTCCTTGCATCATACTGGTTGTGATTTACTTCTTTTATCAGTATCTTTACCATTAACTCCACCTCCAAAACTGACATACTCTCCATCATAATGTTCAAAATATGAGAGTTAGGACTTGTTGCCAGTCATGTGCCTTGAACATCCACTGTCTGTGTAGCCTTGATCTGATCTTTTTGTCCTTGGATGTTCCTGCACATAAAAGAAAGGAGTTAGTTTCCTTTGGGGACCCAAGCCATGATTGACTTGGATCTACCTCGTGTATCAATATAGTTATTGTTGGGAATAATCTGTTACCACTGATAGTTGTGGAAGACACTGCTTGGATTACACTAGCAGTGGAAACGTATTACCACTGCTGGTACATTATTACCACTGCTATTAGATAATGGTTAGGAGAACGCGTCTAGATAAATATAGAAT
Source organism: Chrysanthemum seticuspe (assembly GCA_019973895.1). Taxonomy (NCBI): domain Eukaryota; kingdom Viridiplantae; phylum Streptophyta; class Magnoliopsida; order Asterales; family Asteraceae; genus Chrysanthemum; species Chrysanthemum seticuspe. Next base: position 273,684,683 of record BPTQ01000001.1, on the reverse strand, counting down.
AGATCTTGTGTATATTCTATATTGTTAGCTTTATACTTATCTTGTAAAGGACTCCTTGTGCTATAAAAGGAGGTCCTAGGTCATTGTCTTAGGTACTTGTCTAATTACCTACGTATTACTCACAAAGGCTTCAAGGTGTAACCCTAGTGATAAGCAAGATCACTCGTATTATTCATTAATAATATTGGAGCTTAAGTTTTGTGTTTAATCTGTGTTTACTTACAATACATCATACAATCCGTCTTCTAAGTATTACTAAGTAAATTCCGCGTGCTTAATAATATTATACAAAATATCATTGACACAAGGAGTGTGTACAGATCCATCAAGTGGTATCAGAGTGAAGGTTCTGATATTTTGTTTTAGAAGATCCAAGGAATAAGCTTAACCTACTCACTCAATTCAATGGAGATGGAAAACAACCAGTCCAACTCTTCTACACCAAGGCTACCTAAGCTCAAACTTAATGAGTTTGAGATGTGGAGAATACTGATTGAGCAATACTTTCTCATTCAGGACTATGCTCTATGGGAGATCATTCAAACTGGTGATTCTTTCAAGCCTGTGACTAGTACTCAGAAGGTTGGTGACACAGATGTTGTGAAAGTTTCTGTGTCTGAATCTAGTATTGAAAAGGAACTAAGGAAGAATGATCTTAAGGCTAGAAGTTTGTTGCTGATGACTCTTCCTAGAGACCAGATCATTGCATTCAGCAAGTTCATGACTGCTAAAGAACTGTTTGGAGAGATTTTCTCAGTGTTTGGTGGTAATGATGCTACAAAGAAGATACAAAAGACATTGTTGAAGCAAAGTTATGAAAACTTCTCTGCTTCAAGCAATGACTTACTTGATAGCATCTTCACCAAACTCCAGAAGATTGTTACACAACTGACTGTGTTTGGCATTGAGGTAGAAAAGGAAGACCTCAATTTGAAGTTTCTAAGAAGTTTGCCTTCAGAGTTTCAAACTAATGTTACTGTCTGGGAAAACAAAACAGACATTGAAACAATGAAGCTCAATGATCTTTACAACAACTTCAAACTTATTGAGCAAAGGTTGAAGGCAGGGAAACTTGGTACAAGCTCTAGTAGCTTGGCATTGTTTTCAACCTCTGTTGACAGTGATGATTCTGAAGATGATAGTGATGATGACGTTGCCACTGCTGGTTCTAAAGTTTCCACTGGTAATGTTAGTGTTACCACTGCAGGTTCAAAGAAGAAGGTTGCTAGTATTGGAGATCCTACCTTTTATGCTTTTATCTCCACTCAAGTCAATGGCTCTATTTTAACTCATGAAGACATAGAGCAAATTGATGAAGATGACTTGGAGGAGATGGACATCAAATGGCAAATAGCTCTGCTTAGCATGAGAGCTAGGAAATTCTACAAGAAGACTGGCAAGCCTATTCACATCAATGGTAGTGAAACTGCAGGCTTTGATAAGAAGAAAGTGGAGTGCTTTAACTGCCACAAGTTGGGACATTTTGCTAGAGAATGTAGAAGACCAAAGACCAAGGACAACAGATCTACTTGGTACAAGCAAAAGAAGGAACCAACTGTGGAAGAACCAAAGGCAATGTTGGCTATTGATGGTGTGAGCTATGATTGGAGTTTCATGGCTGATGATCAAGAGGAAGAACCTTCAGATGCTGCTCTTGTTGCTACTGAATTTGCTCTCATGGCTTTCTCTGACTCTGAGGTACAAAACTTTGAAAGTTGTTCTAAAACATGTAGGGCTGCTAGAGAAGTTGAAAGGCTTAATGATTTATATTCTAATGAAAGACAAGAGTTATATACTGCTAATTATACTGTGTCTAACCTTAGGAGAGCTATAGCCGTATTGGAAAAACAACTAGAGCACTATCAAGAAAATGAGTCAAAATATAATGATGATATGATTCTTCTTAGAAGAGAGGTAGAACATACAACAATTGTGAATGAAGCATACCAAAAGGAGTTTGAAAAACTTCAAAAGAAAAATGAAAATGTCAATTTAACTTTAGACACATGTTATCATCAGTCTAAGTCAATTGATAAAATTTGGAATGCTCAAATACATAGTAAAATTAAGTCTGGTATGGGTTATAACACTGTGCCTCCACCACTAAGAGGTGTTCCATCACCTCCAGGTATAGATTTAGCTCATACATGCTTAGAAGAGTTTCAGGACCTTGAACATGAATATGGTCCTTTAAAGGACACAATGGTGAAAAGTGAGGAAGAGATTAAGCATGATAATGATGTTTTTGAGAGTGCTAGTGACTCATCTGTTGTTGATGAGAATGTTAAAAAGAATGTAGAGGCTTATATCCCAAAAGTTGTTAATGCTGTTACAGAGGAACCTAGGAAACCAGTTAATAAACCTAGATCAACTGTAAGGTATGCTGAGATGTATAGGAACAAGCCTACATTTCCTAGGGGTAACCAGAGGAGTTGGAATCATGTTAAATCTCAACAACTAGGTAGTGATTTTGTGATGTACAATAAGGCATGCTATATCTGTGGCAGTTTTGATCATTTACATGCTTATTGTGACTATCATAATGGGAGAAGGGAAGTATATGGGAATAAAAGGGTAGAGTCTAACAGGTTTCAAAATAATGTACACCCTAATTCACATTGCAAAATGGTCCCAAGATCAGTTCAACTAAGAAGTGGCCTCAAAACTTTTGCCACTGCTGCTCATCCTAAGTCACCTGCTAAAAGTGCAAAGTCCAAAGTCCAAAACAACTTTTGCAAAATTTGCACAAACAGGGAAAGGAACTTTTCAAACTAAAAAGGTTCATTATATCCAACAGTGGGTACCTAAAACCAAACCAGCAGTTACCACTGCTCATTCAAAAGTTACCACTACAAGGGTTATAAACAAGAAAAGGAGGAACATGGGCAATGCTGTGAAGGCCTCAACACGTTGGGAATGGAAACCTAAAGGAACTACCTCTACAACCAATCCTAATGGTGTATCAATGACCTTTGATAGATTTAACTATATTAATACACGAGGCAGATCCAAGTCAATCATGGCTTGGGTCCCCAAAAGAAACTAACTCTTTACTCTTATGTGTAGGAACATCCAAGGACAAAAAGATCAGATCAAGGATATACAGATAGTGGGTGTTCAAGGCACATGACTGGCAACAAGTCCTATCTTTCAGATTTTGAACATTATGATGGACAGTATGTCAGTTTTGGAGGTGGAGTAAATGGAAAGGTTGCTGGTAAAGGAGTAATCAAAACTGGTAACTTGGACTTTGAACCTGTGTACTATGTAAAAGAGCTTAAGTATAATATTTTTAGTGTGTCACAAATGTGTGACAAGAAGAACAATGTTCTTTTTACCAAAGATATGTGCTTTGTTCTCTCTAAGGATTTTAAGATGCCTGATGAAAGTCAGATTCTTCTTAAAATTCCTAGAAAAGGCAATCTATATAGCTTTGATATGAACAACATTGTTGCTAAAGATGATTATGCTTGCTTGCTTGCAAAGGCCACAGTAGATGAATCCATGTTATGGAATAGAAGACTTGGTCATGTTAACTTCAAAACCATTAACAAGATTGTCAAAGATGGTTTGGTGAGAGGTTTACCTCAGAAAAGATTTGAAAATGATCAAACCTGTGTAGCTTGTCTTAAAGGAAAACAACACAGAGCTTCTTGCAGGTCAAAGTTGGTTAACTCTATTGCTCACCCACTTCAAATGTTACATATGGACTTATTTGGTCCTACATCAGTGAGCAGCTTGAATCTAAAGAAATATTGTCTAGTGGTGACTGATGATTTTAGCAGATTTACATGGGTTTTCTTTCTTGGAACCAAGGATGAAACAACAGGCATCCTCAAGATCTTTATCATAGAAGTAGAAAACCAATATGATATGAAAGTTAAAATCATTAGGTGTGACAATGGGACAGAATTCAAGAATAGAGTTATGGATGATTTTTGTAGAGATAAAGGTATTAAAAGAGAATTTAGTGTTGCTAGAACTCCTCAACAAAATGGTGTTGCTGAGAGGAGGAACAGGACACTGATAGAGGCTGCTAGAGCCATGTTGGCAGATTCTAAATTGCCAATCACTTTTTTTGGGCTGAAGCAATTAACACTGCATGTTATGTGCAAAACAAGGTTTTAGTGGTAAAAACAAAGAACAAGACACCTTATGAATTATTTAGGGGTAGACCACCTATCCTTGACTTCATGAGACCATTTGGATGTCATGCATCTATTCTCAATACCATAGGTTATCTGGGCAAGTTTGATGAAAAATCTGATGAAGGGTATTTTGTTGGGTATTCCATGGTCAGCAAAGCTTTTAGAGTATTTAACTTTAGAACCCAAAAGATTGAAGAGAATCTGCATGTGGAGTTCCTGGAAAACAAAGTGAATCTCAAAGGAACTGGTCCAGAAAGGCTGTTCGATCTTGATACTCTAACCAATACTATGAATTATGTGCTTGTTTCTACAGGAACATCTTCTTTTGATTTTACAGGTTCAGAAGAGTTTCTTGATGATGATAAACCAAGCAAGGATCATGTAGATGATCAAGATGAATTCATTCTACCTCTTTGGGACTATGCAGATAATGATGATATACAAAAAAATGGAGATGCTCACTCTTCTAATGATTTGGGAAAGGAAGGAAGTAGCAACTTGAATGCTGAAAATTCTGAAAGCAGTAGAAATTCTGATTCCACTGCTAGGCCAGAAGTTTCCACTGCAACACCAGATGTGGAAATTACAACTCCAGTTACAAAGGAAGCTCAAGCCAGTGATGTTGAAATTTCAAATATGCCAAGTGAGATTGCATTTCCTCAGACTCCCCACACTTCTATTCATAAATCACATCCTCTTGAAAATGTGATTGGGGATGTCTATTCACCTGTGAAAACTAGAAGACAAACAAAGCTGCCTGATGTCCATGGATTCATTAGTAAAATATATGAATCTAAGATTCATGAAGGCAAGAATAAATGTATCTTTATGTGTTTTCTGTCACAAATGGAGTCAAAGAATGTTTACAAGGCACTTGAAGATGAAAGTTGGGTGGAAGCAATGCAAGAAGAGTTGCTCCAATTTAAGTTTCAAAAGGTTTGGGTGCTTTGTGATTTGCCTTCTGGCAAGAAGGTAATAGGTACTAAATGGGTGTTCAGAAACATGAAGGATGAAAGAGGGATTATTATCAGAAACAAAGCTAGGCTTGTGGCTCAAGGATACACTCAAGAGGAGGGTATTGACTATGAAGAAGTGTTTGCCCCAGTTGCACGAATTGAAGCAATCAGGTTATTCTTAGCCTATGCATCCTTTATGGGCTTTAAAGTTTATCAAATGGATGTAAAGAGTGCTTTTCTATATGGGCAAATTGATGAGGAGGTTTATGTTTCACAACCTCCAGGCTTTGAAGACCCTAAATATCCTAACAAAGTATACAGGGTAGTTAAAGCTTTGTATGGCTTGCATTAGGCACCAAGGAAATGGTATGAAACCTTAACCACTTATCTTCTTGCTAATGGGTTTCATAGAGGCAGAGTGGCTCAAACTTTGTTCATCAAGAAAGACAAGAATGATATCTTGCTGGTTCAAGTGTATGTTGATGATATCATTTTTGGATCTACCAAGACAGAGATGTGCAAAGAATTTGAGAAACTGATGAAAGAAGAATTCCAGATGAGTTCTATCGGTGAACTCACATTCTTTTTGGGACTTCAAGTACTACAAAGGCCATATGGTATTTTCATCAATCAAGATAAATATGTGGCTGAGATACTAAGGAAGTTCATGTTCACTGATGCAAAGTCATCCAGCACCCCTGCAGACAAGACTACACACCTACTCCTGAAGGAAAATAATGGTGAAGCAGTTGATGTGCACATGTACAGGTCTATGATTGGTTCTTTGATGTATCTTACATCATCTAGACCAGACATCATGTTTGCAGTGTGTGCCTGTGCAAGGTTTCAAGTTACTCCCAAGTTCTCTCACTTGACTGCTGTGAAGAAGATTTTCAGATATCTTAAAGCATTTCCTACTCTCGGATTGTGGTACTCCAGAGATTCTCTTCTAAATCTGGTTACTTACTCAGATAGTGACTATGCTGGAGCTAGCTTGGATAGAAAATCTACAACAGGTGGATGCCAATTTCTTGGCAACAGATTAGTGTCATGGCAGTGCAAGAAACAAACTATGGTGGCTAATTCATCAACTAAGGAAGAGTATGTGGCTGCTGCAAGTTGTTGTGCTCAAGTTCTATGGCTTCAGAATCAACTTTTGGACTATGGGTACAATTTCATGAATACCATCATTCATATTGACAATAGCAGTACCATTTGCATCATTAAGAATCCTGTTCAACACACAAAGACCAAACATATTGAAATTAGACACCATTTCATTAGAGATTGCTATGAAAAGGGACTAATTCAAGTTGTCAAAATTCATACTGATGACAACTATGCTGATTTATTAACAAAAGGAGTTGATGTGGGAAGATTTTAGTACTTGGTAACAAGTATTGGAATGCTAAATCCATAAAATTTTTGTCAAAATGTTCTCTGGTGTTGAGGGGAGGCTGTTGGGTACTGAAAATGTTGTATGAGTTTGTATATGTTTACTTGTATTTCTGTTTAAGTTTTTATGAAGCATAGCTGAGAGTTGATCTTAAAAGGTGTATAACTGAGATACACAACAAATGGTTATTGATTCACCATGTCTAATCCACATAAGAATCAACTAGTCCAGAGCAAACGGCTACTGGTAAAGACTTGACAAATCCGTTTATGGTTGATAGTTTACCAAAAACTATATGGTTATCAACTCACCATATTCTTTATGATTAAGAGTTGGCTAGTCCATAGCAAACGGTTCATGGTAAAGACATATCAAATCCGTTGATAGCTGGTAGTTTGCTAAAAACTATGATAAGAGCAGTCTAGTTCTCATATGATTTTATTTACCACTGCTCTTTGAAATTTTTGTGAAAAATTACCACTGATAGTTCACAGTTTCCACCGACAGTGTTATTTTACCACTGTTGTTCTAGCCGTTACAACTGATTATGTCAGTAACTTATTATTACTAGCCGTTGAAAGTAACCACTTATTTCCATATATCTTTAGGGTTAAAATTTTAAGGAGATTATCTTCTTTCCATATTGTTATTTATCCGCTTAAGATAAATACTTTGTAAAGATAGTTTTTCTTGCGCAATAATCTTAAACCCTAACCCTATATATCTTTCTCTCTCAATTGGCTAGTTATTCCTTCAATTATTACTGACATAATATTGTTTTTCATTAAAAGTTTTTATGGCACCATTAAAATTTGCAGATGAGCACAGCCTAGTGGCCTACCTATGATACCACTGATAAAAAGGCTACTTTCAAAAAGAGTGGTTTTTATCCCCAATGGAGATTTTTGATACATACTCTTTTACATTGTCTCAGTCCAAAGAAAACATCTTATGAGCAATTTAGTTCAACCATGGCTTACCCTTTGGTTTGTCTAGCCACCGATAAGATTTTTAACTGGTCAAATTATATTTTTACAAGTATGACTGGCAATGTAAAGAGTTCAACAAAATTTTTAATGTATCCAAGGTTTGTGCAAGCAGTGCTAAATGAGTTTCAACTGCAACCCCATACTAATGTTTATGAAATTAGTTGCCTAAAGCCTAAAGTTTTTCAAAACATGAATAGAGATGGCAACATGATTTTTACACCACTCTTACCTCAAATGCTTGCAAAGATTTCACCTGAACAAAACAAACCCATAATCTCTGTTCCAAACATTGATTATACTCCACCTGTTTCTCACACCTATTAGAGAAGGAGCAAACAACCACCTTCTTTCATGACAACACAACATGTTTCTGAACCTTTTGGTCTAGGAACAAGCAGTGGTGGTTCTAGACTTCAACCTAGTTCAACTAGGGAGGAATCTGAGCCAATGCCCCATGATTCACCTCTCCCAACAGGTCACACAGTTGGAAGTGATGAGGGCAGTGGGCAACATTTGAAATTGATGGTTTTGTGTACAAAGTTAGCCAAGCAGGTTGAATCTCTACAGAAGGACTTGGCACATGTCAAGAAGCAGCATGCCAAGGATATTACACATTTAAAAGAAGAGATTCAGACCTTGAAGAAAGAGTTGCAGGGGTTGAAAAAGCACAAGAAAAATGCAAAGTTGGTGATCTCATCTTCATCCTCACCTAATGATGGTGATTCAACTGGTTTTGATCAAGATTTGGGTAATTCTCCCAAACAGGGGATGAAAACAAATGCTGAAACTCAGGGGAGGAAAATTGATTTTGAAGATGAAGGAGATACTAGTAAAGGAGCAGAGGAAGGTGATACTCAAGGAGAGTAACTAGAGCAAGATATTTTCTGTACTGCAACTGATTTTACCACTAATCCAAATATTACCACTGATGAACATAATGTCGCCACTGCAAGTGAAGAAATTAATAAATTGAAGAAAGACAAAGGTAAAGCAGTTATGGAAAGTCAAAAGCAACCTGGAAGAAAGATTTCAAAGAAAGAACAAGCACATATTGCTCTGGATAGAGAAATTGCTGAAAATATTACTGAAGAACAAGTTGCTGAAAAGAAAAAGCTTGAAGAAATGGAAGTTGCAAGCTTTTTGGAGACTAAAAGATTGGATAGAATGGAAGATTCTCTAGAAGATCCAATTTTCACTGTTCAACCTACAATACTTAGAGAGAAGACTCCAGAGTTTTGCTATGTTCCTACTGAAGAAGATATTGAGTTCTTGATTGCTAATAATCCAATAATCAAGAAAAAGGCAATTGACCTTGTAGCTGATGCATTTTTAACTGAAGATCAAAGAACTGCTCAGTTGAAGGATTTCATTCAAATGAAGAATAATCAAGCACTTCAAGATGTGATTAGTACAGTCAGAAAGGGTCAAAAGAAACAAAGACAACCAACCAAGGCACAAATTATCTCATACATGAAGACTTATTGTTGTCATGTTGGTGGTTGGAAAAAGCATCAATTCAAAGGAATGCCTGATAATCAAGTTGAAGGTATCTACTACAGAGTTCAAAAACATGATAAAGATTTTTTTTCAATGGGATCTGAAGAAGAAGCAAGAAGGTTTCCTGGATTGAAGAGAAAGGCCAAAGAAAGTGATTCTCAGACTGTTAAGAAGACTAAGGTTGCTGAAGAACAAGAAATTCCTACTGAGAAATTCACTGAAGAACAACTTACTGGAATGATTGTGATAGTAGAAGAAGATTTTTATCCAGAACCACTGCAAGTTAGACATCCTATCATTGATTGGGAGGTTTACACTGCTAGCAATTTTGCTTCAACATGGAAGATCACAAGGCTAGGTGGTGAAACTTCATCATTCATGACATTTGAAGATCTCATTAATTCTTTTGACAGAGATGACCTTGACAAATTATGGAAGTTAGTTCAAGAAAGGTTTGATGCTCAAGATCTCAAAGACATGAAATGGATTAATCTTAGAAGGCTCTATGAACCAGATGTTAATGATGATTTCTGGAAATTCTCATGTACATGTCCTGGTACTAAATGGTTTTTTTATGACTCATGTGAAGTTCATCATGTTTCTACAGCAAATGGAACAAATGTATTCATGCTTGCTGAGAAAGAATATCCACTAAGAGCTGGAACTCTCACAGTGATGTTGTGTACTACTATAAGAGTTCATGAAGACAACGAGAAGGTCAGAGCATTGTTACATAGGCTTCAAGATCAATGTTCCAGAGCTATTCAGAAGTTAAGGAAGAAGTAAAGTGTTTGGTTGAATTCCCCAAATCCTTGAAGATAATGTAGATTAAAGAAACTTATTGATTTGCAGAGAAATCATAAGTTTAGGGGAGGATTGTTGGGAATAATCTGTTACCACTGATAGTTGTGGAAGACACTGCTTGGATTACACTAGTAGTGGAAACGTATTACCACTGCTGGTACATTATTACCAATGCTATTAGATAATGGTTAGGAGAACGCGTCTAGATAAGTATAGAATAGATCTTGTGTATATTCTATATTGTTAGCTTTATACTTATCTTGTAAAGGACTCCTTGTGCTATAAAAGGAGGTCCTAGGTCATTGTCTTAGGTACTTGTCTAATTACCTACGTATTACTCACAAAGGCTTCAAGGTGTAACCCTAGTGATAAGCAAGATCACTCGTATTATTCATTAATAATATTGGAGCTTAAGTTTTGTGTTTAATTTGTGTTTACTTACAATACATCATACAATCCGTCTTCTAAGTATTACTAAGTAAATTCCGCGTGCTTAATAATATTATACAAAATATCATTGACACAAGGAGTGTGTCCAGATCCATCAGTTATATCTATCAAAGGTCATTGATACACCATTGGGATTGGTTGTTGAAGTAATTCCTTTAGGTTTCCATTCCCAACGTGCTGAGGCCTTCACAACATTTCCCATGTTACCCTTGGTCTTGTTTACAACCCTTGTAGTAGGAACTTTTGATTGAGCAGTGGTAACTGCTGGTTTAGTTTAGGTACCCACTGTTGGTTATATTTAACCCCTTTATTAGAAAAAGACCTTTTCCCTGTTTGTGCAGATTTTGCAAAAGTTGTTTTGGATTTTGCACTTGTAACAGGTGATTTAGAGTGATCAGTGTTAACAGTTTTAGCAGGGGCAAAAGTTTTAAGACCACTTCTTAGTTGAACTGCTCTTGGGATCATTTTGCTGTGTAAATTAGGGTGCACATTATTTTGAAACTTGTTAGACTCCACCCTTTTATTTCCATGGACTTCCCTTCTCCCAACATGATAGTCACAATCAGCATGTAAATGATTAAAGCTACCATGCACAGATATAACATGCTTTATTGTACATCACAAAATCACTACCTAGTTGTTGAGATTTGACATGATTCCAACTCCTCTGGTTACCCCTAGGAGTTGTTGGCTTGTTTCTATACATCTCAGCATACCTTACAGTTGATCTAGGTTAATTAACTTGTTTCCTAGGTTCCTCTGTAATAGTATTAACAATTTTTGGGATAGAAGCCTCTACATTCTTTTTAACATTCTCATCTACAACAGAGGAGTCACTAGCACTTTCAAAAACATCAGTTTCATGCTTAACCTCTTCCTCACTTTTCACAAATTTGGGAGGACCATATTCAAGATTTAGATCCTGAAATTCCTCTAGACCTGTATGAGCTAAATCTATGCCAGGAGGTGATGGAACATCCCTTAGTGGTGGAGGAGGAGTGTTGTATCCCATACCAGACTTAACTTTACTAGTAATCTGAGTATTCCAAATTTTATCAATTGACTTAGACTGATAATAACAGGTGTCAACAGTTAAATTGACATTCTCATTTATCTTTCTAAGTTTTTCAAACTCTTCTTTTAATGCCTCATTCACTACTGTCTTATGATCTATCTCTCTTCTAAGAACAATCATGTCATCATTATGTTTTGACTCATTTTCTCTATAATGCTCTAGTTGTTTTTCTAATACAGCTATGCCTCTTCTAAGGTTTGACACAGTATAATTAGCAGCAAACAACTCTGTTCTTTGGTTATCAAATAATTCATTAAGCCTTTCAACTTCTCTAGAAGCCCTACATGTTTTAGAACAACTTTCAAAGTTTTGTACCTCAGACTCAGAGAAAGCCATGAGAGCAAATTAAGTAGACACAAGAGCAGCATCTGAAGGTTCTTCCTCTTGTCCATCAGCCATGAAACTCCAATCATAGCTCACACCATCAATTGCCAGCATTGCCTTTGGTTCTTCCATAATTGGTTCTTTCTTTTGCTTGTACCAAGTAGACCTTTTGTCCTGGTTCCTTGGTCTTCTGCATTCTCTCGCAAAATGCCCCAACTTGTGACAGTTGAAACACTCTACTTTCTTTTTATCGAACCCTGCAGTTTCACTACCATTGATGTGAATTGGCTTGCCAGTCTTCTTGTAGAATTTCCTAGCCCTCATGCTAAGAAGAGCTATTTGCCATTTTATATCCATCTCCTCCAAGTCATCTTCATCAACTTGCTCTATGTCTTCATGAGTTAATATAGAGCCATTAACTTGAGTGGAGATAAAAGCATAAAAGGTAGGATCTCCAATGCCAGCAACCTTCTTCTTTGAACCTGCAGTGGTAACAATAGCATTACCAGTGGAAACTGTAGAACCAGCAGTGGCAAAATCATCATCATTGTCATCTTCAGAATCATCACTGTCAACAGAGGTTGACAACAATGCCAAGCTGCTAGAGCTTGTACCAAGTTTTCCTGCCTTCTTCAATCTTTTTTCAATGAGTTTGAAGTTATTGTACAGATCATTAAGCTTCATAGTTTCAGTATCTGGTTTATTTTCCCAGACTGTAACATTTGTATGAAACTCAGAAGGCAAACTTCTTAGAAACTTCAAATTGAGGTCTTCCTTTTCTACCTCAATGCCAAACACAGTCAGTTATGTGACAATCTTCTGGAGTTTGGTGAAGATGCTGTCAAGTGAGTCATTGCTTGAAGCAGAGAAGTTTTCATAACTTTGCTTCAACAGTGTCTTTTGTGTCTTCTTTGTAGCATCATTGCCACCAAACACTGAGCAAATATCTTCAAAAAGTTCTTTTGCAGTCTTGAACTTGCTGAAAGCAATGATTTGATCTCTAGGAAGAGTCATTAGTAACAAACTTCTAGCCTTCAGATCATTCTTCTTCTTTGCTCTTTCATCATTAGTCTCAGGTACAGTAAATGTTACTACATCTGTGTCACCAACTTTCTCAGTCTTAGTAACAGACTTGAAAGAATCACCAGTTAGGATGATCTCCCATAGAGCATAGTCTTGTATGAGAAAGTATTGCTCAATCATTATCCTCCACATCTCAAACTCATTGAGTTTGAGCTTAGGAAGCCTTGGAGAAGAGTTGGACTGGTTGTTTTCCATCTCCATTGATTTTAGTGAGTAGGTTAAGCTTATTCCTTGTATCTTCTAAATCAAAGTATCAGAACCTTCGCTCTGATACCACTTGATGGATCTAAACACACTCCTTGTGTTGATGATACTTTGAGTTATATTAATAAGCACGCGGAATATACTTAGTAATACTTAGAAGATGATTAATATGATGTAATGTAAGTGAGAACAGAATAACACAAAGCTCCAATATTATTAAGAAATAATACGAGTGATCTTGCTTATCACTAGGGTTACACCTTGAAGCTTATATGAATAATACGTACTCTAAGCAATGACCTAGGATCTCCTTTTATAGCACAAGGAGTCCTTTACAAGATAAGTATAATCCTAACAATATAGAATATACACAAGATCTTTTCTATACTTATCAATACACGGATACATAACAATTATCCTAATAGCAGTGGTAATAATGTACTAGCAGTGGTAATGAGTTTCCACTGCTAGTGTAATCTTTAGCAGTGCTAACCACAAGCGTATCAGTGGTAACTGTTAGCTTTATTCCCAACAGTATCATTATGTCTTCCATTGATTGTGTGTATGCTTGCTTGTTTAACATGTTTAGCTAAATTTCTTGTGTGTTTGCTTAGATCTATGAAACCTAGTCATTAATTATTGTTAGGTTGTCTCTTATCTTAATTGTAATTGGCTTAGGAGTGAAACTAGGCTTTCGTTGTGTTTAATGCTTGAATAATCTTTGTGAAAGTTAGTTTATGATTAATCTAGCGGATTTCGTAGGCTAAACCCAAAGGTAACCTCAAAGAGTTAGGGATATGCACACCCTACGACTTTAGGAAGCACAACGAGTTAAGAATAAGGACGTGACAATTCAACAATCAATAAAAGATAACTAGGGAGTAATAGTATCTAGGTAAACACATTTTTAATCATCATACGATCACACATCAAATAGACATAGCTATCCGTAGTATTAGACAATTAGAATAGTAGAAGTACCACCCCCCAAATCAATTGCCTCGATATTTTATCCTTAGCTTTCTAAAAAACATATAAAAGATAAAAAAAGAATCATCCTCAACCCCACCTTAGCGTAATACATTTCTTGCTAGCATTCCTATTCCCCTAGAGAACGATATCAATCCCCGAGGCTTACCTAATACTACACTACAACGATTAGGTTCACTGCCTAGGTTGTTGAAAAACTTGCTCGACGAAAAGGAAGGTCCTTTGACCTCGAACGCGCTTCATACGCACATCAACGACTGTTATCGTAGTTGTATTGCCTTAAAGAAATGACTTAAACAACTACGAGTGCTCCCAAGACGATGAGACGCATGCGCTATACCGTCGAGTATTGCTTGCGAAGCAACCGCAACTCGTTGTAGGTCCTCCACTTACATTATAGTCGAGTAGATTTCACCCCTTCACTTGCAATGTGCGGTTGGTTTACCTAAAGCATGGCTTCCCCAATGCCAATACTCTCTTGAGTTCTCCTAGACCATAACCCATGCCTTGAAGCAAATTGCATGATGCGTTCCGGAGTTGCCGTAGTTTTGTTACCGCCTTGTCGTCTAGGGTTGGGAAGGATACGACAGGCTCAATTCAAGGACACTCAATTTAAGGCTTTCGAAGCTTTGAGGCTTTCTGTCGCATTTGTTCTAACTTTTGTTTACCTATCATTTTCACTTTCTTTAATCGTACTTAGGTAGTTCTTCGTTCGTTCGGCAGAGGCGTAGAGCTATCTACTTGGTCGCGACTGGCTCTGCTACGCTAGGTTCCCCCTATGGCGCTACGCATCATTCCCTTCGGTCGAGTGAATCCCATTGTTCCGGTTTGAGAGAATCCCTATGTCTGAGGTCGAGCAGCTATGCTCTCGTTGGTCGAGGTTAGATCCTCGTATGTTGCCACTCTCGTCACTGGGCGTTGTAACTTATGCCTTGTTATCTCAGGACACTCTGCCAGGTTCTTCCTTGTTGACCGGCCTTTTGATTCTCGTTATAGAATGTAGTGCCTGACAGTTTCAAAGAACGGGTGAAGTCTCGGGATCCGCTCTAGTCGAGTAAGAGATTTCCCATGTAGAGTAGTCTCCTTATTAGTCCATGGGCTAAGGTGAAATTGCGTTTTTAGAGCCAGTAACTTCGTACTGAAAATTGGAGAAAAAAGAGTTACAGAGGCATCTTGCATTCATTTCGATTTTGGTTTTTCTGCACCATATTTTGATCTCCCTTTTCTTCGATCCGGAATCCCCAACAAATCCTTGACTCCTCGAATACAATGGTTTTTCACACATGGCAAATCTTTCACTCTACCTCCTCTTATTAAGGCTATAGAATGTTCCTGCGAATTATGACCTTCGCCCGGAATGTGAGCAAATATATCATGTCGATTACTCAACCGTACTTTGGCTATCTTGTGTGGAGCTGAATTAGGTTTTTTCGGTGGTCTCGTCGGTACACGCGAGTGTACTCCTTGCTTCTGGGGACATTGATCCAAAGCTCGAGTACGGTCCGTGCACCGTTTTTCTTCTCTGCCATGACGAATCAATTGATTTAATGTAGGCATCGCTCTTTACTTTTGTCCTTCCCCCGAAGGATTTGAGCCCTATCACTAGTGGTTACTCCCGATCCGAAGCACCGCCTTTCCATTCATAGAGAGATCCAATTGTCAAAATCAATAAAAAGGCCATCATGGACCAAGATCCAAAGGGACCAATCTTGTTGAGAGGTACTGCCCAAGGAAAGGAAAAGGTAACTTCCGGATCAGGGATAATAAATAAAATAGAAACAAGATAAAATCGTATATCA
The DNA here is from genome assembly GCA_019973895.1 of Chrysanthemum seticuspe. Lineage (NCBI taxonomy): Eukaryota > Viridiplantae > Streptophyta > Magnoliopsida > Asterales > Asteraceae > Chrysanthemum > Chrysanthemum seticuspe. The sequence continues at coordinate 273,668,968 of BPTQ01000001.1, read as the reverse complement.
AAACGACTTCTGGCATCACCGAAAGGATCGAAACCACGTTCGTAGGCCGACAATTTTTCTGGATAGGTCGAACTATTGGAAGAATATGGAAAAGGAACACCGAGTGGGATCAAAGAAACTAGCGGACTGATCACTAAATAGATACAAATAGGTGCAAATTCTGACATCACCACAACCCACTTTGTTTTCTCGCTCCTTGCTCGTGGAGCGGCATACTGTTAGTTAGTCTAACCACTTGCAAGCTTCCATCGCAAGCACGCTATCTTCTCTACCTACAGAAGACTCTGGAAATGCTATGAAGTTTCAAGAAGTATAAAAAGCAATACATTCAAAGAAACCAAAACAAGAAAGCACACACCCTTAGCAAGTTAGCCTTACTGAGATTCACACACTTGTCAAAGAAAGTGTTGGTGTATGAGCTTGCAAAAAAGTTAATTTACAAAAAAAAGTGGCTGACGTTGTAACAGAGGATCAAGAGAGTTGGATGACCCCGATCATGGAGTATCTAATAAGCGGAATTCTCTCAACAGATAAAAAGTCAGCACAAAAAATCAGAATCAAGGCTCCAAATTATAAAATTATCGACGATAAGCTATACAAAAGGTCTTTTCTGTCCCCATGGTTAAGGTGTGTGGACCGAAGCAGGATGCAAATGTAATAAAAAAGTATACATGAAGGATCATGCGGTCTCCGCGCCGGAACCAAATCCATCGTAGCAAAAGTCACGACACTAGGGTACTATTGGTCATTGATGCACAGAGATGCGAACATCATCCAGAAGTGTGACGCGTGCCAAATAATTTCTCCGGTATCAAAGATGCCTAAACAAGACTTAAGATAGAGGATGTTGGTGTGTAAAGAAGTTATGAAAGAAGCTTTTTAATTTTGAGTTTTTATACATGTTTTTAATGCAAAATAAATGAAAGTTTAATGCAAAAAAAAATTGGTGCAAAAGAATTTTGACTTGTTATATTTGATGCACAATAAAGTTTCGATACATATAATTAAGGAAGTTGAATGGAAAAACGAATTTTTGATGACAAAATGTCTATTTCCAAAATTCTAATGCGCAAAAGATTTTTTCACAATTTTTTCATTAAAACTATACATTTTAAGAAAAAGTTATTTCAGTTTTTTTAATCCACCAACGATCCCTATTTTGTGGAATTTTTTATGAATTTTTTGAAACATTTATACTTTTTTAAATATTTTTACGCTTCTCACAAATATTTGTTTTTCTATTTTAACTCTATCAAGTTTTATCATTCTACTGCAATGCTTTTGCAACAATCCTTGTTTGCCGACATTTGCACACCTAATTGGTTCTATCTTATTCCATACTTGCTAACGAGTTCACTTCACTCACTATATTACATCATATTTGGTAAATATAAGACACATACAAGCCTTACTACTTATTCTTGCGTAGTATTTTCTTGAACCAATATGCAGACATCTTTGGATATCTCTTTAGAGTTTTGAAATCCACATATACAATGCCAAATCTTGATGTGTAACCTGATCTCCATTCAAAGTTATCGAGCAACGACCATGCAAAGTATCCTATCACGTTTGCCCCTTCATCGACTGATTGCTTAAGTGAAGCCAAATAACACTTGTAGTAATTGATCCTTGGCGCATCGTGTAAACCCTTAGAAAAGGTTATGTTACCTGGATCATCCATGCCTTGAACAAGCAAATTAAGAACTATAGTCAGATGTTTGTTGGCCATTGTAATTTGACACATATTGACATGCTGATTTGTAATTTGAGAAATGTTTTAGGTTTAGACTCATACCATTTTCAGCTAAAATAACAGTTGGATTTCCATAACGTTCTTTAATGTACATAACTGCTTTGTGAAGGCCCCATGGTACGTTGTAAAGCCAAGAAGAATATGCCCGTGGACCAATTGGTACGCCTTTGCGCTCATCTGTAGAGAAGGTGCACAAACACATTAAAGTCCTTGCTCTTTGCGAGTATATTTGTGTGTTAAAAAAGGAATACATAAAATTAGTTTTCTTACAAGCAAATCCTGCATTCCTATCCATCTGGTAGCCGAGGTGTTTTGGTGGATTCGTGTGTGGATCGTAAATGTAAAAAGTTGTATATTGGTTTATCCCAATCAAATCGAAAGACCCTTTCACCATTTTCACCTCATCTATTGTGAATTTAGGTAGACGATCTTTAACAATGTTTTGCATCGTCTTCGGATATTCACCATACACAATAGGATGCAAAAACCTATAATATAAGAATATATAACAAACTTTCATAACAAATATTCATCGCGTTTACTTTCAAAGAATGTAATTCATAACAAATATTCATCACGTTTACTTTCAAAGAATGTAATTCTATCTTACCATCCAACATGAAAGTCCCGTGTTCTTTGAGCAGCCAAATTGTCGGTTTTTGATCTTGTGAGAGGTTCATACCAAACGAAGTCCAGCAAAATCCCGATCCGTCCCTTTTGTTTAACCTGTACGATCAAAACATGAATTAAAATTTCCTTCTTTTACGTCCAGTGTAACCTACTCAATCATAGTCCTTTTTCAGTGTCTATTTAATTTTCATTCTCGTCAAACATCAGATTTCATGTTACCTTTAGATAGAAGAAAAAGTAGTAATACGTACGTTACACTGCCAAATTTAGTATTTTGTGCTACATTTGTTATTATTTTTGATACTAAACATGACGCAAATCAAATCATTCAAGTACGTGTGTAAAATTGACACCAACATTCATTTTCTTGTTTGAGAATTGTTGCATCTTACTTGGTACTTTTGGCGATATCTTTGTACTGCTGCTGCATGACTTAAGATCAAATTATGGGCCACAATGTATGGTTCGGTTGCGGAATTTCCAGCTGTGCAATTTCCGTATGCCTTGGAACACCTCCCAGGAGGAAATAATCCATTTTCGTAACCAAGAGCTGCCACCACTCTAGGCTCGTTAAAGGTCATCCAGTTCTTTACTCTATCTCCAAATGTCTTGAAACAAAACTCCGCATAATCAGCAAAATCTTTCCTGTTATATATTACTCAAAAAATCAAAACTGTGTGATTTCATATGTTGGCTGCTAGCTAATACAGTACATGCATGCTAGCAAACACATATGTTACTACTGAATGGTGTTTCAAAGGTAGTGTACATACACAACGTCATGGCTCAACCACCCAAGATATTTATTTTCAAGAGCAAGTGGAAGGTCGTAGTGATTGAGATTGGCGTATGGGGTGATGCCTACAAAAATAATTAAAGCATCATGAATATGTTCATTCATTTTTTTGTAAAGAAGTTAAGAGTACCTTTGTGAAGCATGTAGTCAATTAAACGGTTATAATAAGCGACTCCTTGTTTGTTCACTTTCCCTGTTCCCTCTACAAAGTGCAAATAAAGAGTTGACACAAAGGATTGATTTTGATAGAGGATGGATTGAAATGGTATAGTTTGATAATTACTTGGAAATATTCTGCTCCATGAGATGGAGAATCGATAAGCATCGAAGTTGAGGTTAGCCATCATATCAATATCTTCCTGTATCCATCAAAGTCTAAACACTTTGTATAATAATCAAGACCATTTTATAACAAACAGGGACGGAACTGGGGTTTCCCGTGGGGTCCCGGGAAATCCACAAGCAATTAAGGTTATAATGCCTAAAAGACGGCACCACAAGCATAACAAGGATTATTATATATCGGACCAATCATTAGATACATTTCAAAGACATTGTAAACAGAGAGAGTGTTTGGAGGATGCTTAACTATGGTAATCAATTGCATTCCTTCAAAGTTCAAACATATATGTACGGATGTACCCTTCCATTATCCATACCCAAAAACCCAAAACCTCAAACCAAACACCCCCTTATTTTGCAATAACTTTGATAAAAGATATGGGTCCATTCCTCCTTGGCCAATCACTAATAGTGTTAACTTTGGGTCCATTTTTGTCAATAAATTTTAGGTCCTTTTCTCCATTGCCTAATGCGACTGTCGCTCATAGTGTCAATATTGGGTCCATCGTACGTGAGGAGTTGTCGAACTTCCCTGTTCCTTTGGTTAAGTCTGGACCATTCTACCTTAAGACTTTTTTTGAAACCTAAAAATGAAAGTTATACAAGAACTAAAAATAAATAAATCACCTTGTATCGATGATATTGATCCACTGTAACTTCTCCAGTAGCATTGTTTGGTTCAAGTCCTATATACATAGTTCCAAATCAGATATAGACAATCGAATATTATCACCTGTTTCTAATTGTCTGTTTGTTACACTTACATGCATATGCTGATGTGCAGTATAATATTCGATTATTATGCAATTAGTACTAGTTTACAAAAGCAGATATGCAACAACCTTAAAATGACAGTAATATAAAATGTAAATCATAAGAAGATTAAATACTAGTACCAGGAGTCTTGATGAATTCATCCCAAACGCTGGGTCCTCGTCCACCTTTGGAAGCCATGCCTTCTACTTGGTAAGCCGAAGTTGCAGTTCCAAACACGAACCCCTTCGGAAAGCTCTTACGGCTTACACCGGCTGCAGTGTGGGTGGTCGCACCCACAATCGCCGTGTAAACCAACAACACTACTAATATTGAAAATAGTCTTCTCATGTTTTTATAAATCTCATGTGGTAGAATGGCTGACACTTGATATATATTTATGGTTAAAAAGGCATTGCCTGAGCACGTGAAGTATAATGCTGTGGATAGGTATAATTTCATGTAAAAAAGACCATAAATTTGGCAAAAGCCCCTGAAACACGGCCTGATGTTTTTCGAAAACATGTAATTTTATGATTTCATGCGATAGGCATGTTTTAAAATTGTCATCATTATAAATTTGCAACCTTTTTCATGTGCGAACAGTCGAGCAAATTAATATCATCTTATAACATGACCTTGTTACAAGAACGTTATAGGCACAGATTAAACATATGCTTTCTCTTAGATCCGCGCGCTTATTGTTTATGGCGCTTTGCATAAAAAATATCAATATGTACGTTAAAGGCCAACGGCGCAGCTTGTTGCTCTATGTAAATTCAAAGTGACAAAAAATAAATAAATAAATAAATAAGGGTAAAACTTTTATATGCACATTTGGGTAAAAAGTTAGCAAAATTATCTTTTTGCGATCTGACAAAGTTTATGATATAGTACATAAAATCAACTTAGGATACATAAATTAATTTAACACAATAACATCAAAATAGCACCAACCAATGTACATGTTAAAAAATGCTTGTTTCCATCTAAATATAGACAAAAACACCTACCAATTAACAGGAACGTTAAGAATATTAGCTTTTCAAAAAAAAAGGTCAAGGGTTCGAATCTAATGGAGAGAAATTAATCTCCTTGTGGCTACGGAGGCTCACATGCGCCGACTCCGGGCTATACGAAAAGGTAATCATCCTTAGATTAGTCGGCTCGCAATGTCAAGTCAGAAACCTAAGTTATAAAAAAAAAAAAAAAAAAAAAAAAAAAAAAAAATCCTAGCAATTCTAACATTTTTAAAGCTTATTTTGCCTGTTGGATCTATAGGTCACTGACTCACTGCAAACCAGGATTGGTATTATTGAGATTATGGGCTGGTATTAGTCTGGACCCAAGGAAATCATGATGTTAAACTGGCCCAAATCCAAAGCTGAAAAATTCATGCCCATTTGATGTTTTAAGGATCTCACATGCAATAGTGATTAAACATTCCAGGTTATTAGTGCGACTATACGTCAAGCCTTCAAGGTATAGAATGTTATATATTATTTATTCTAGATTATTGAACTTAATTTTGAATATATTTTGTTGGAGCAAATTAATATAGTATTTGGATGAGAGCAAACTGAACATGGTTATGTGAATGTGAAATAATAAATGTGATAATCAGCTTAAAGTTGTATACTATACGTATAAAAAGAAATTTTCAAATGCTTACTTTTATTTTGATACTTATTAAGGGAAAAATCCTCATTATCCATCTAATTTGATCTAATGATGGAGATTAACATAAGATTTAATATGTCTAAACCAAAGTCCATGTTTTTTTCTTGTCTTTTTGTTTTTTTAATACATATTTTTTTTTTGTCTTTCTTTCTTTCTTTTTTAGTTTTTGTTTTTTTTTTTATTTAATTATTCACGTTTTTGGTTATAATCACGTGTTTTTTATTTTATTTTATTTTTTTTTTAATTTTTAATATTCACGTTTTTTTTAAATTCACATTTTTTTATATTCACGTTTTCTTTTGTTTGTTTGTTTTTTTTAATTCACGTTATTTACGTTATTTTTAATTCGCGTTTCCTACCCTTTCATACGTTTTCGTCCGTTTCCATACGTTTTCATCTATTTTTCGTCCGTTTTCATACGTTTTTGTCTGTTTTCATACATTTTTCTCCGTTTTCATACGTTTTCGCCCGTTTTCTTACGTTTTCGTCCATTATTCATACGTTTCGTCCGTTTTCATACGTGTTTTTACATTTTCATACATATTCGTCCGTTTTCTTACGTTTTCGTTCGTTTTCATAAGTTTTCATCCGTTATTGAATGTTTATGTTTCACAAGCTTAATTTGCTTATTTTCAAACTTATAAAAATATGCAAGTTTATATTTACCACGTATAAAGAGAAAATGGTCAAATTTTGGTTTAGAGTTTATACATATTCGTCCGTTTTCATACGTTTTTGTCCGTTTTTAAAAGTTTTTGACCGTTTTTATATGTTTCTAAATATCACAAGTGACATTCTGTGATATTCTGAGTATCACAATTAATATTCTGAATATCACAAGTGATATTCTGTGATATTCAGATGATCACAAGTGATATTCTGTGATATTTAGAAAATAACTTGTGATATTCTGAAAATTACTTGTGATATTCTGAGAATATCACAAGTGATTTTCTGAATATTATAAGTGATTTTCAACTAATGTTTTGTAACATGAAAATCACAAGTGATATTCAAAATACCACAAAGTTATATCCAGAATACCACAAAGTGATATTCATTATATCACAAAGTGATATTCAGAATATCACAAAATGATATTCAGAAAATCACAAGTGATATTCTGAATATCACAGAATAATACTTGTGATAGTGAGAAACGTATGAAAACGGACGAAAACGTAAGAAAATGGACGAATACGTATGAAAACAGACGAAAATGTATGAAAGCGTAAAAATACGTTTGAAAATGGATGAAAACGTATGAAAAATTGACGAAAACGAAAGAAAACTGATGAAAACGGACGAAAACGTATGAAAACGGATGAAAACGTATGAAAACGGACGAAAACATACGAAAACGTATGAAAACGGACGAAAACGTATGAAAATAAACGAAAACTAAGAAAAAAATGTGAATGAAAAAAAAAACGTGAAACTAAATGGATGGTGGGGATTTGTCCCTTGGTAAGCATGAATTTGTGGGTAAGCAAAATAAAGTGCCTCTACATATAAGTAAGAAAATATAGCTGTATTTGAATCATCATTGTTAGAATTAAATAACATGACAACTATAAATTTAAACACAATAAACATCAAAATACATGCGAAAGCGTAATAACATATATTTGCAATTAACTAACTGAAAAATAAAATGTATGTGTACCTTTTAGCAATTCGGATAAAAGGTGAACAAAAACCCTAATTAGGGTTTATGTGGATTAACGAATTGACCCTTACCTTTTTTCAATTCAATCCAAGATACAAACAATAGTGTGTTTATATCACGTTCTTGTACACACGTACAAATACCAAATTAAAGTAAATACTAGTTTTGAAAACACAAATTATTTGCTTTGGAAAAACAAATCTGATCGACCCTAAAGGGTATATGTTCGATCGGCCAAGAAACAAAAGAGGAGAAAACAAATTAGGGTTTAGTTTGTGTGCATAAAAGTTTCAAAACAATTAACCTTAAGTTTGTTTATATAGTATAGAGAATTTAGTGCTCAAGTTTGATTAGGATTAGGAATCCTAATTCCTACTAGACCGGCCATATGATCCCATGGGGATTCCGAAAGTTTCTTGACATCTAATTTCATCTATAGTCCCTCTATAACGGTCGTTAGTCAATTTCATTTAATTACTTTAACGCCCGTTAGTCGTTATTGTGTTTTTAATAATTAAACATAACTTTTTATATTTAATTATTTAAACTTTAATTCTTCATACGTAAAGTGTGCAATCCCGTTGTCTCGAGTTCGATTCTAGACATACACATATTAAATATCCTCCATAAAATTAACAGCTCCCACTTGGACATATCTTGATAGTGTAATGACATTGGTTAGCGTCTAGCAACACACCAATGAACCTAGTACAACTCGAGTAAGGTATCTTGGAAAAACCTTTTGATGATTCTTCATCATACTTATCCTTTTGTTTCTAATACAATGTTAAATAAGGATATGGATCTAAGTCATTCATTTATTTAACTATTTTGTTTCTCGTTGTTTGTGATTGAGCCAGATTACCAAATCTTCTGAACATATTCCAGATAGATCTTGGGTGTGGCCACGCAAACATCTTTTCAACCATACGAAGGTCCCAACAGTATTAAACTCCAAAACGAATTTGAAGGAACAAGTTCTTTATTGACTACAAGCAAAACCCATGATCTTTGCAACACTTCTGAAAACAATCCTTATAACTACCAGTTACGTATAGCATTAAATTGATTCACATAAATGCACTACATCCATGACAATTCTCTGGTATCTCAAGTCTGAGGATAACTATTCATGATTAACTTGATAACAAGATCCATAAAGTACAATCATGTAGTTGGGATAAGTCCTATATTCAATTCATTGAATATCATGTAAATTTGGTATGTCAACGCATCAATATACTTTCAAGTATATTATATTAAAACCCAGATTTGTCTTAATTTAATGATATTCTTGTATCATTAATTGACAACGGACTATTTTAGAATAACTAAATTATTCACGGATTAAATATGAAAATATAGGACACAATATTAAAAATGAACAATAAACATAACAAATACTTTATTTCATTATGATAATAATTGTTTAAAACATCCTTTATCCAAATACTAATCACAATCGTGCTTAAAACTACCTAACTAAGCAAAGTCCAATGCCATTGGCAAGTTAGCTTTTCTCTAGGTAAAGCCTTAGTGAAAGGATCAGCTAGATTGTCATCTGTGTGAACTTTCAGTAGATTAATTTCACCTATGCGAACTTGTTCTCGAACATAGTGATATTTTCGTAGAAAATGTCTGGTGCCATTCATGACTCCAGGTTCATTGGCAAATATGATTGCAACAGAATTGTCACAATACATATTCATAGGCGATTCAACTGAAGGCATAAAACCAAGCCCTAAATAAATTTCCTAATCCAAACAGCATCCATTGTAGCTTCTGAAGCAGCTATGTATTCAGCTTATGTTGCAGATATCGCAATTGTACCCTGCTTCTTGCTCTTCCAGTCTACTGCTCATCCATTAATGACAAAGATATAACCCGTCTGAGACTTTGTATCATCTTTATCACATTGCCAGGACGCATCACAGAAACCTGTACAATCAAGTTCTGCATCTGGATTTATACCATACACTAGAAACATATCTTTTGTATTTCTTAAATATTTGAGAATATGTTTAATAGCAGTCCAGTGAAGTTCACCTGGATTCTGTTGATATCGACTGGTGATATTTTGAGCGAACGACACATCTGGCCTTGTGCATCTTACCGCATACATGATAGATCCTACAACCGAAGCATAAAGAATTCTACTCATTCCTGCCACCTATGCAGGTGTTGAAGCACATACTTCACTACTTAAGCCATGATTTACTTCCATCGGCAAATATCCTTTCCTGAAAATTTGAATATTGAATCTCTTCAATATCTTATCAATGTAAGCACTTTAACTTAATCCAATTAACCGCTATGATCTATCTCTGTAGATCTTGATTCCCAGAATGTAGGCAACTTCCCCTAAATCCTTCATAGTAAAACACTTTCCAAGATAGTCCTTAACCTCTTGTAATCTTGGAATGTCTTTTCCCATAATTAATATGTCATCAATATATAGGACAAGAAAAGTAACATCACTCCCACTAGCTTTGTGATATACACATGGCTCATCAAGATTCTGAGTAAAACTAATTTTTTTGATTTCTTCATCAAATCTCTTATTCTATTTCCTTGATGCTTGCTTCAATCCATAAATGGATCTTTGAAGTTTGCATACACGGTATGGAAATTGTGGATTCACAAACCCCTGAAGCTGCGCCATATAGATGTCTTCATCTAAGCGACCATTTAAGAAGGCGGTTTTGACATCCATCTACCAAATCTCATAGTCATAATACGCTGCTATAGCTATGAGAATCCTAATAGCTCTAATGTCTGCTATAGGAGAAAAAGTCTCCTCGTAGTCAACCCCATAGGTTTGAGTAAAGCCTTTAGCTACCAGACGAGCCTTATAGGTGTGTACACTGCCATTCATGTCACTCTTTCTTATAGAGCCACTTACTTCCAACGACTGTAGCGTTAGGAGGTAGGTCAACCTCTATCAAGACTTCATTTTCTTTCAAGGATTGCATTTCCTCATTCATTGCAACTTGCCATTTGTCCTTTTTAGGATAAGCCATGGCAGCTTTATAATTAGTAGGTTCTCCAAGATCCCCAAATATAGTTTCCTCAACTTCTATGTTAAGACATAGACGTTCAGGTGCACGTATAGTCCTTTAAAACCTACGAATGGGAACAAATTCAGGTGGAGGACCCAAACTTTCAGGTTCCACAGGAAGTTTACTAGGATTGCTGATGTCGATGGAAAATAAATTCCAATCAAGGGTGTCTAGCCTTATCGGATTCTGCCTTTAAACCTCATTTAATAAGATTTCTTTATTTATTTCCAAAGATGCTAACAAGCCATTGCTCTATACTTCTATTGTATGGGTTAATTAAACCCTTCTTTTTTCTCTCGTGTGAGGGCTTTATATCTGCTGTTAAATGACTTTACAGAGTTCTAAGGGCGGATTCAAGCCGTATTAGGATTAGCCGTCTTAGGGGCATGCCCGAGTGGAGTTTTCAGTAGGTAATGTATCTGTTAATACAAATATCGTCATTAAACGTTATTTATATTTTATGATCTTTTCCTAAGTTTTGTTAACGACAAAAGTAAATTTAATTTTTATAAAGCTTAAAGCTTGTCAAGTTTAATAGACATTAAAACAAGCTTTTCAATAATATCTTCATCACTCAATCATTTACACTTTGATTAATCATATTATTGATATGACTCTAAACCATAATGTATGTGAACATTTTTAGATCAAGCATGTTTTAGTTTCTTAAAAGAAAATATTACATATGTATTTACATTTTAACATATTTCTAAAAATAGAAAACAACACATGACATCATGTAGTGCATCATTGAAATCTCTAGAAGATTTCACTAGATATTTTGTGTAGATTTAGACTCTACATATCTTACACAATCTTGGATAGATATGGTTGACTTTGGTAAGATTTTGGTGATCTTGCTGTCAGACCCCGGCGGCACCAAATGTTTACACAGGCGGAACCCTTTTGAGGGATCCGTGGTCCGTGGTGCCTGCTGATCATTTTGGCTATAAATAGCAAAGCCAAACCAAGTTGTTTCTCATCCTTTTCTAGCATATTCACATACATTCCTTCTCTCTAACATTTCTAACTCAGTTTCACATCATTATAGTGATCCTCTTTTGTAGCAAAGAAGATCAAGGAATATTCAAGCTTCAACAAATAGTTGGAAGTCTTGTTTGTTTGTTGTTGTATGATCTAGTGTTGATTCATACATCATTGTTGTATCAAACCATCATAATCTTGTGAGTGTGAGTGGTTAGTATTTTAGTCCTTAAAATACATTGTGTGTGGGAGTGTTTGTACCCTTGAAAAGAACTTGATATCTAGCTTAGTGTCGGAAATAGTGTGTAAGCGAAGTGTGAAGGTTTCTCCTCCAGTGAAAGGAGCTTGTTGACTAGTGAAGTTAAACTCTCGAGTGTGAGACTCGGGGAGAGGAGTAGGGCAAGGAAAGAGAGTCCTTGTAGACCGAACCACTATAAACAACTTGTCGTGGTTTGATTGTTTCTTTCCTTATTTACTCTTTATATATATTGCTTGCATATTGATTATCATTCACTAACATATCTAAGATCAATATCAATTGACATTTCAATAAGTTTCAAAACAAAGTTTTTAATTGGTAAACTATTCAACCCCCCTTCTAGTTTTTCACAATTGGTACCAGAGCCTCGTTGCTCAAGAATTTCTAAAATATATTGTATTTTATAAACTTGAAATGATCCATAGATTCCGAAAACTTTAAAGAAGGGCAATCTATGCAAAGACCACCACTCTTTGAAACCAATGGATTTATCTATTGGAAAAACCATTTTGAAACATATGTAAAATCAAAAGATATTAGATCTTTGGTTTGTTATAATTAAAGGAGACTTTAGTTCTACAACAAAAGATATTTCTGTTGATGATCAAAAGAAATTAATAGCTAAAAATAATGAAGCTAAAATGATGCTTTATAATGCTTTGCCTAGAAAAGAATATGAAAGAATTTTTATGTGTGAAACCGCTAAAGACATTTGGGAATCTTTGATTATTACACATCAAAGAAATTCACAAGTCAAGGATAACAAAATTGATCTTCTTGTTCAACAATATGAACAATTTGTTATCCCTGAAGATGAAACCATTGATTGTGGTTTTGCTCGCTTCAATACTATTATTACATCTCTTAAAGCACTTGATGAATCTTTTCGTAGTAAGAACTTTGTCAGGAAATTTCTTAGAACACTCCATCCGAAGTGGAGAGCTAAAGTGACGGCTATTGAGGAATTAAAATATCTCTAAAAATGTCACTAGACGAGCTAATCGGAAACCTCAAAGTACACGAAATGGTGATGGAGAAAGATTCGGAAATCATCAAAGGAAAAAGAGAGAAAGTCAAATCCGTTGCTCTAAAGGCAAGAACGGAATCAAGTGATGATGACGAATCTTGCTTCGGTAGTGAAGATGAGGAGTATGCCATGGCCGTTAGAGATTTCAAAAAGTTCTTTAGAAGAAGAGGAAAGTTTGTAAGGCAACCTCGAGAAGAAAAGAAGCTATTCCGAAAAGACGGGGATGACAAAAAGGGTAAAGGTGAAAGAAAGTGTTTTAGATGCGATGATGCAAGTCATCTAATAGGAGATTGTCCCAAGCCACCTAAAAGCAAAACTCAATGAGCTTTTGTAAGTGGTGCTTGGAGTGATAGTGAGGATGATGAAGAATCAAGCAAGGATGAGATCGCTCTAATGGCACATGAATCAAACGAGGTACATTCCGACTCATCTTATTCCTCTATTGATGATGACACTTTGCAAAAACAATATAATCAATTATGTGAGCTTAGTTTAAATCACAACTAAAAATAAATTTTTAAAGACTAAAAAGGAATTTTTAGAAAATGAAGTCTATGAGTTAAAAGAAAAGGCAAAACGATTAGAAAAGGGAAAAGCAAATTACGATGGTTGCAAATCATGTCAAGAGCTTAGTCTTGAAATAGAAAAACTAAAGCTCACACAAGAAGTTCTAATCGAACATAATTCTAAATTTAAAATGTTTAACAAAAATATTGCTTGTGCCGATGAAATAGTTAGAATTTACCAAAACTGAAATATGACCAACACTTTTGCGACGCTTGCAAAATTGGTAAACAAACTCATAGTAGCCACAAGGCTAAAAACATGGTGTCCACATCTAAGTGTCTAGAACTTTTGCATATGGACGTGTGTGGTCAATCCGCTATAAGAAGCTATGGAGGCAACTTATACACTTTGGTCATAGTAGATGATTACTCAAGGTTTACTTGGACATTATTTTTGAAATTCTTAGCAAGAAAATTCAAAATCAACTAGGTGTTAACATTGTGTCAATCCGAACGGATCATCGTCGTGAATTTGACAATGAAACACAATTTGGAAACTTTTGTGATACAAATGGTATTACACATAACTTCTCGGCTCCTCGAACACCTCAATCTAATGGAGTTGTAGAACGTAAAAATAGAACCATTCAAGAAATGAGTAGAACAATGCTTAATGAACAAAACATTCCTCAAAAGTTTTGGTGTAACGCCGTTGACACTTCTACGTATATTTTAAATATAGTCTTAATACGTCCTTTCCTAAACAAAACACCATATGAATTATATAAAGGCAAAAAGCCAACTTTAGGATATTTTAGAGTGTTTGGATGTAAATGTTTCATTCTTAATACTAAAGACTATCTCACCAAGTTTGACCCAAAGTCTTATGAAGGTGTATTTCTTGGTTACTCACAAACTAGTAAAGCTTACATTGTCTTAAACAAAGAAACAAGGAGAGTCGAGGAATCGTTGACATAACATTCGATGAAAGTCCACCTCCCTCTAAGACATCACCTTTGGTAGATGATGACTTAGTTGAAAGTCAACTTGTAGAAAGTCAAGAAATAATTGAAAATGACAAGGAAGATGAACCATTAAATAATAAAATTATAAACATCAAAGAATCCAAAAGTCATCCTTTAGAAAAGGTCATAGGACAACTAAATCAAAGAACGTTAAGATCACAAGCCCAAAATAAAAGTAACCACTTTTGCTTTGTATCTACCATTGAACAGAAAAACATAAACGAAGCAATAAAAGATGAATCTTGGGTAATTGCTATGCAAGAGAGTTAAACCAATTTGTTAGAAATGATGTTTGGAAGTTAGTTCCAAAACCTAAAGATCAAACTATAATTGGAATGAAATGGGTTTTTCGAAATAAAATAGACAAAAATGGTGTAGTGTGTAGAAACAAAGCTAGGCTTGTCGCACAAGGTTATAATCAACAAGAAGGGATTGATTATGATGAAACTTATGCACCGGTAGCTAGGCTCGAGTCTATTAGAATCTTACTTGCATATGCATGTGCTTATGACTTTAAATAATTTCAAATGGATGTTAAGAGTGCATTTCTTGATGGGTTTATTAACGAAGAAGTATATGTTGCTCAACCTCCCGGTTTTACCGACTTTGAGAAACCACATCATGTATTCAAACTCAAGAAGGCATTATACGGATTTAAGCAAGCACCAAAAGCTTGGTACGATCGACTTAAGACTTTTATAGTTGAAAACAAATATACCATGGGATTAGTAGATAATACTCTTTATACCAAGAAAAAGGATTCACACATTATCATAGTTCAAATATACGTTGATGACATCATATTCGGATCAACTTGTCAAGAGCTATGTGATGATTTTTCTAAAATCATGCACGATGAGTTTGAGATGAGTATGATGGGTGAGTTAAACTTCTTTCTAGGACTTCAAATTAAACAACTAGAAGATGGCATATTCTTTAACCAATCTAAATACATAAAAGATATGCTTAAGAAATTTGGTCTTGAAGACTCAAAACCATCTAAGCACCCATGTCTTCGGACACTAAACTCACCAAGGATGAGGAAGGTGAATCGGTAGATAACACTAAATATAGAGGAATGATCGGTAGCCTACTCTATCTCACGGCTAGTAGACCCGACAATATGTTTAGTGTTTGTCTATGTGCTCGCTTTCAATAAAATCCCAAGGCATCACACTTAGAAGCCTTAAAAAGGATATTTAGATACATTAAGGGAATGACATGTTTAGGATTATGGTATCCCAAAGGAACGGGTGTAGAAACTATAGTGTATGACGACTCGGACCATGCCGGTGACTATGTCGATAGAAAAAGTACTAGTGGTATTTGTACTTTTGTTGAACATTGTCTCACCTCATGGTTTGCAAAGAAGCAAACGGCTCTGGCTATCTCAACTACTGAAGCTGAATACGTCTCAGCCGGAAAAGCATGTCAACAAGCTCTTTGGATGAAGCAAGCTCTCGTGGATTACGGAATTCATCTCAACGATATCGCTATACTTTGCGACAACAAAGGAGCTATTGATCTCAGCAAAAATCCCGTCCAACATGCTTGTACGAAGCATATTGAAATCCTCCATCACTTTCTTCGCGACAATGTTCAAAAAGGAAACATCTCAATTGAGAAAGTATCCTCCGAAGACAACATTGCCGACATCCTAACTAAGCCTCTCAAACGAGAACCATTTAATCTTCTTCGACTTGGTTTAGGGCTAATGGAACCAAACATATAGTTAAAACATAGTCTTAACCTTAGAACAAACAAAACAAAACAAATTAGTTTAAGTCTGCTACTGTTCCCACGGCACCAAACGACAACAAGGACGGAACCAATTTTTTGGTGCCGTCTGGTCCGTGGTGACAACAGTAGCAAAAATACCTCTTACAAAACATCTTCTTCCTCACAGCCCACTTTACCAAAACGTTTCAACAACACACCTAACTCATTGTTGACACTTTCACACCCATTAATCACTGAACATAACATCATTGTAAGTATCCTAACTACATTACTTCTCTTAATTCTGAGTCTAGGATTCTAATTTGTGCACAAAATTATTACATGGGGATTATGTATAATCTTGTACAAAACTTGGATTCAATTGGAAAAATGCATAACTAATCATTGAAATTAGGTACTACATTGTCACATTGCATAAACCAATCATGTTTCCCACAAATTAAAAGATAATGACTATAAGACCTTATTCTAATTAAACGAACACCCCATGTCAAAATTTTGAAAAGCTTCTCACTTGTAGGAAAACTATTGTTCATTGTTAATACAAATAGAAACGTAAATTTTCATCACTTGCATAATGCTCTTAAATACTAAAGGTAATGCATAACTAATATGCATTCCCGGGTATATTCAAATGAAGCCACATTGAATTAGGAGCGTTTGGGTTATCTCATGCCTTTTGCCAAACACCCCCACTAAAAACCATTTTATGCATAAAATGAGTCGAGATAACCGCAACTCCAAATTTTTTTCATATAGGCACACACTAGAACCAAAACGCTAAGTTTGTTTTTATTTTTAACATGTAAATTCTTGCTCATAGGAACAACCATGGTAGCCGCAAAATTCTATGATCACAAGGACACTCTTAGCTACATCCCTAAACACCACAAAACCAAGGGTCTCACCAAGGAACAAGTCAAATATTTAAGAGTCTAGAGCAAAGGTACTTTCATGAGGGTAGGACCATTCATTCCTCCTTTGTCGACGGAACTAATCTCCGTCAAGAGCTTGCCACTATCAACTTTGACTGTCTCCTCGATATCGATGAACCCATTTGTCCTAGGTTTGTTTTAGAATTCTATGATAGTGTTGTCTCTTTCACTGATGAGGATGATCAAATGGCTCTTAGGTTTAGGATCAATCAAACCGACTACTCCATCTCCCTAAACCAATTTTCTCAAGTGCTAGAAATTCCTAACCGTGGTACATGTGTCTACTCGGATAAGTGGTCACTCACTATCCTTGATGTAATCAATCACCGCTCTCTTCCCTTCCAAACTCCTTTGGCGGATAAGGATGCCATCCGTGAGCACCTTTTTAACGAAAGGGCCGCTCCAACCCGTGTCACCCGAAAGTGAAAGGAAGTAAACCAAGATCCATATGGTATGGAGCTCAATGAGCTTAAGCCCGAATTCAAGAAGTGGGAGGAAATCCTTAGAGCCAATGTCATTAGAACTATAGGAAATAGAGACCATATCAATGCTTGCCTTTGTCACATGCTCTACAACTTTTCCACTCATCAACCATTCAATTTAGCCTACTACATTTCTAGGAGAATGGTAGATATTCCAACTCAAGGATCGGTCGCTCTTCCTTACGGGATGCTCCTCACCCGTCTCTAGAGCATTTGCACCCATTCCAACAAGCCCAAAAGGGTTGAAGCTAGACTATGCTCTCATCCCTCACATATTTGTGCCCTTGAGTGACGAGTGAGTGGCTAAGACTAAAGGCAAAAGGGAAAAACCTCCAACTCCTTCATCATCATCATCATCAAATAGCTCCGAAGACGGTCTCCCAAATTCTCATCTTCCACCTCAAGAGTACTATGCGTCTCTCCCCGAAATTGACAATGAATCGGCGGATTTCAAGCAAACCAAGGGGATGTTCAAGTGCCTTGTAAGGATGATGACAAAAATCTACAAGAAGTTGGATAAGTTTGGTTTATTTAAAGGAGTGTTTGGAACAAGACAAAAACTATGGTGTATGACACAATTTGGTTGTTTTTTCTTTGTAGGATGATAAAATAACTTAAACCAATGTTGTATGCTAACCAGTTTATGCAGGGGGATAGCACAAGTGTGTTATAAAATTTTACCCATTTTCACTTTTATGTGAAAATCGTTAGCCCTTGGTCAAAGTCTATGCTCGACTATGTTTGTATATGTGTTATCAGCTTTTCCTAACTAGAAATAATTAATGTCATATGTTTTAAGCAAAATTTCAGGTTTCGAAAAAGTCCCCGATACTTAAAATATAAGTCTGTGAAGATTTCTGGTCTCCACGGACCAGACGACACCATTTATTTGGTTCCGTCTGTTATAGCTTTTGGTACCGCCATACCTGTACAGGCGGACCAAGCGGCACCAAATTAAGGGTTTCACCTGTGTTAATAATTGGTGTCGTGGTTCCTATAGGTAACTTTCTAAATTTCACTTATTTCAACATTCCAAATTACCATACATTGCTTCTAGCATAGTCTTTACTAGTTTTTACCCATATTAGAACTAGTTTAATACACTCAGGCATATAGGATATCCATTTCCCACCAAAATTCAAAAATTCTAAAAATTCACCCAAGGAACCCTTTTTCATAAAGGAAGGAACAAAAAATTTGGTTCCTTGCAATCCGTGGGTGATTTAATTCTAAAGATCCCATAATCATTAGAACACATTTATTGCAATTCTTTGTCGCTTCACTCCATCCTTCTTGTATGGATTGACTTGGGTGATATGACTAGCATTAAAACCACTTCAAAATCATTAGGAACCTCATCTCTTCTATGGTTTAACATCAAATCAAACACATTTCTCCATAATTTCACAATCCTATAAATTAATAGCTTCTAAGATGATCATCCTCACACTTTCTCAAATCTTATCATCTACTAGCAAAACCTTAAGCTAAAATGACTAAGTCTTCTCCATCAACCAAGCCTTGCAAGAGAACGGCTAGAATGAGCGTAAGACCATGTTGCTTTGTCAACATAAGCTTCTCTTCCGAGTCCTCTCCTTTAACCATCTCTTCTCCCATAAGAGATGAGAACTTCCTCACTTTGGCTACTCCTACACCACCTCCAAAATCACCTATCATTGTCACTACTCCACCACCAACAAAGACTCCTATAACTAGCTCACCACCACCGGCTCCTATCCAAACATCAAAGTCACCATCACCTCCAAAATCTCCAACACTCATCCCATTAGAGCTATTCTCTACACCACCTATATCTCCAAATCCATTTTTGGAAGACTTGGAGGACTTGCCTCCTAGGCCCAATCATCCACCACTACTACCATCCTTTGGTACTATTGAGCGAATAGCTCATGAGTCTCCACGTCCATCATTTGACCCAAACGCCCCGTTAGGGCCAAAACCTCTTCTTTTCCATCCTATCCACAAGGAAATCCATGATCCATTGTATGGGGATCAACCACTACCTACAACATCCATGCCTCCTCATTTAGAGGACATTGAGGAATCTATGTGGGATGATCACCCCACTAAAGAAGAGATTGAAGCCGAGCTCAATCATCTCTACAAATTTTCCAATATGGTGTATTCTCATCTTAGTGAGACCATGAAAATGCAAAGTGCTTTGCTAGCCTCCATAATCACCACTCCAATCACCAACACCAATAACTCCACCATTCCACCACCACAAAATCATGAACCATACTACCCTCCTAGACACGGTTGCTCAAATTATGAGCGGACCGCCCAAAGTACCGAAAGGACCCAGGTGATGGTCCATGAGCTTCAAGATGAAATGAGGTTCATCCTCAATCACATCCTAGAGCGCATCAATGCTCTTTCTCATCCACCACCTCAATAGGAGGCTCCTAGTTTATGTCTTTTAAGCATTTTTTTTATCTTTCTAGGATTTTCTTTGTATTTTTTTCTAGGATTATCTTTTTATTTAGGATTGTATTCATGTACTAACACTTCATTGTGTTCCCCTTTCATGATTTTCATATCATGAAAATTTTAACAAATGATTGGTGTTTATTATATTGTTGTGGATTGTTACATGGTGTTTGGAAATACTTGTGATGGTGTTTATTACTAACATTTTTTTTGTAGCTTTCTCACAATCCATGTATCTTTCTCTCGGCACCCAATTTAGGAGGAGCATTGGTCAAGGGAGAGATAATGGCTCGGGCTCATTACATATTCCGCCTCGCATCTTCTTTTTGTTGAGGCAAAAGGGGGAGAAATATTACAGAACTTGGACAAACAAGTTTCGACTTCTATAAAAAGTCAACTGCATACTTTATTTCTGAAAAGTCAACATCACACTTTGACTAATAAAGACTTTGACATTCAAATAAAGTCAACTGCATACTTTGACTTTCTGAAAAGTCAACATCATGTCTAAATTAGACATACTAGCATTATCATCTTTATCTAAATCTTTCAAGTTCTAAAATTAATTTCATATTTTTATAACTCTTGTACAAACTTTACATCTTTTATAAAAATAAAATTTATGTTTTGTCCTCAACAAAAAGAGGGAGATTGTTAATACTAATATCGTCATTAAACGTTATTTATATTTTATGATCTTTTTCTAAGTTTTGTTAACGACAAAAGTAAATTTAATTTTTATAAAGCTTAAAGCTTGTCAAGTTTAATAGATATTAAAACAAGCTTTTCAAATAATATCTTCATCACTCACACATTTACACTTTGATTAATCATATTATTGATATGACTCTAAACCATAATGTATGTGAACATTTTTAGATCAAGCATGTTTTAGTTTCTGAAAAGAAAACATTACATATGTATTTACATTTTAACATATTTCTAAAAATAGAAAACAACACATGACATCATGTAGTGCATCATTGAAATCTCTAGAAGATTTCACTAGATATTTTGTGTAGATTTAGACTCTACATATCTTACACAATCTTGGATAGATATGGTTGACTTTGGTAAGATTTTGGTGATCTTGCTGTCAGACCCCAGCGGCACCAAATGTTTACACGGGCGGAACCCTTTTGAGGGATCCGTGGTGCCTGCTGATCATTTTGGCTATAAATAGTAAAGCCAAACCAAGTTTTTTCTCATCCTTTTCTAGCATATTCACATACATTCCTTCTCTCTAACATTTCTAACTCGGTTTCATATCATTATAGTGATCCTCTTTTGTAGCAAAGAAGATCAAGGCATATTCAAGCTTCAACAAATAGTTGGAAGTCTTGTTTGTTTGTTGTTGTATGATCTAGTGTTGATTCATACATCATTGTTGTATCAAACCATCATAATCTTGTGAGTGTGAGTGGTTAGTATTTTAGTTCTTTAAATACAATGTCTGTGGGAGTGTTTGTACTCTTGAAAAGAACTCGACATCTAGCTTAGTGTCGGAAATAGTGTGTAAGCGAAGTGTGAAGGTTTCTCCACCGGTGAAAGGATCTTCTTGACTAGTGAAGTTAAACTCTCGAGTGTGAGACTCGCGGAGTGGAGTAGGGAAAGGAAAGAGAGTCCTTGTAGACCGAACCACTATAAACAACTTGTCGTGGTTTGATTGTTTTTTTCCTTATTTACTCTTTATATATATTGCTTGCATATTGATTATCATTCACTAACATATCTAAGATCAATATCTATTGAACTTTCAATAAGTTTCAAAAGAAAGTTTTTAATAGGTAAACTATTCAACCCCCCTTCTAGTTTTCCACAGTATCTTCATGATCATCTTCCAGATCATAACTTCTCCCACTGAATTCTTGAGATATGAGATCCTTTTCAAGAAAGTCTCCATACCAAGCAACACTTACTTTGTTTTCAGGTGGGTAAAAATGTAGTAATCCATCATTTCCTTTGGGTATCCTACAAAGATACACTTAACAGATATATGTTGGAGTTTATTTGTTGATCCACGTTTAACAAATGCCTCACAACCACAAACCTTTAAATAAGACAAGTTAGGAGCTTTACCATGCCATATCTCATATTGTGTCTTATCAACCTTCTTGGTCAGAACCATATTTTGGAATGCGAATAGCAGATTCTAAAGCATAATCCCAAAAAGATAATGGAAGAGTTGTAAGATTAAACATTGATCGCACCATGTCTAACAATGTACAATTTCTTCTCTCAGATACACTATTTTGTTGTGGAGTATATGGAGATGTAAGATGCTAGACAATTCCATTCTTAGCTAGATAATCTTTAAATTCTTGGCCTAGGTATTCACCACCTCTATTGGATTGAAGAGCTTTAATCTTCTTTCCTAGTTGCAATTCTACTTCAACTTTGAAAACCTTAAATGTTTCAAACACCTCATGTTTATGTTTAAGTAAGTAAACATAACCATAATGGCTGAAATCATCCGTAAAGGTTAAAAAGTAGCTAGCACCTTTCCTTGGCACATGTCTAAGTGGTCCACACACATCAGTGTGTATCAAACTAAATAGATCAGAAGACCTTTCTATACTATTATTAAAAGGTTTCTTTTTCATCTTCCCAGATATACAAGATTTAAATTTATCAAATGATTCATCATTGATACTTTTCAAAAGCTCATCATGTTGTAGCTTTTCCTTGTGAGTCTTGCCTATGTGAGCAAGTCTACAATGCCAAAGATAAGAAGAATTCAAGTCTGAATTTATTCTCTTATTGATGCTAAACATCGAATTATTTTTATTGGATACATTATCATTCATGTCAATCTCAAACACACCATTCACAGCAATAGCATTAAAATAAAAAATACATTTAAAGAAACATAAATTCCATTACTAGTGAATGTGTGAATAAAACCTAGATCCAACAATAAAGAAACTGAAAAAACGCCTCTAATAATAGAAGGTGCGTAATGACAATTGTTTAATGACAGTACTAAGCCCAAAGGCAAAACTAAATTAAACACGCATGTGACTTCAACAGCTGCATGTGCTCCATTGCCCACGTGCAGATATTGCTCCCCATAGGCCAGCTTCCTTTCAACTCTAAACCCCTGCAGTGTATTACAAATATGAATACCACATCCAGTATCATATACCTAGGAATTTATTTTGTGAGTTAATGTAAATAATTCAATTATAAAGAAGTTACCTGAAGTATTCTTATACTTATCAGTTCGGAACTCTTCAAGATATAGACGACAATTTCTCGTCCAGTGTCTTGTCACATTACAGTGGTGGCAAGCCTGATCATTTTTGGGATTCTATTTCTTCTTACGAGGGTATTTCTTAGGTTTAGGTTGATAGGCCATAACTTGCTTACCCTTATCAGCCTTTCCTTTTCCTTTACCCTTCTTGTTCGCTTGCGGTTTTGACTTGTTTATCCTACCACCTTGAATAGCAAGTACCTAAGGTTTAGGAGCCTTTTTGGGTAATATTTTTTCATAGTCAATGAGAAATGCGTGAAAATCACTCACCCCTGTCTTCCCCACGCAGTGCATATTGAAGTTGCGCACAAAACCACTAAATTCCTTATTCAGGGATCTATTGATTAGGCCAACAGCAAGTTCTTGCTCATAGGGTTTGCCAAGTGCCTCAAGTTGGTCCATGTAACTTTTCATTTCCAAGACATGAGCACTCACAGATTTACCATCTTCCTGCTTACAACTGTATAGAGCATTAATCAAATCATACAATTCTACAGCTGCAGGTTTCTCAAACATTCTTCTGAGCTCGTTGAGCATGTCATAATGGAAAAAGTGCTCAAACTGCTTTTGCAAAGCAGGTGACATCATTCCAAGCATCATGCACGCCACATCATTATGTTTCTCATACTCTACTTTCTATGCTGATTTTTCTTCTGCAGATGCAGTAGCAGTAGGTTTAGCAGGATAAGGCTGATTCAAATAATCTAGTCTTTTGGCCACTCGCAAGATAATTCTCATCGACCTATACCAATCATTGAAGTTTGGGATAGTCAGTTTTTCTCGCTCAAAGAATGTTTTAACGCAGAATTTAGAGTAGTGTTATCGGTTTGAGCCATTTCTATAGAAAAAAATTCAAATATTAGTATTTTCGATAATACAAATTTTTCAAGAAAATAAAATACCCATGGAAATATTCATATAACCATAGAATTTTCTTGAAAACTAGAATCCAAATTGACATAATTTCATCACATCAGTTGATCTGCTAGTAATGAAAGTTTTCAACAAGGTAATTGTCGAACAATAATTGACAAACAATTTTCAATTTCTAGATCATAATGGGATTTACAATTTACCAAACCTGGTTGCTTTGTAAACATGTTTTATGCCCATCTTATGCCTTGAGTCATAGGTCTCAATAACTAACTCAATTAAGTTATTTAATTAAAAAAACTGTAAATGTATCCAGTTGTGGTCTCACGCAACATGAAGATTTACCTTTCCATTGCAATCTAGCTAAGTTTTCACATAAAGTAAATTGCAACTTCAAGTGTTCTTTTAATTAGATGGCATAAACTTAAATTTTAAGGGTATTTATTTTGATTTTGGTGTCAAATCAAATATGTACAAAGACGTCATACATTCATCTTGTATCATACGCATTCATTTTAAGGGTACTTATTTTAATTTAAATAGATGGGTGTGTTTAATTGTTGTGGGTGTGGTGCTAGTTGAATAAAGAACACAAAAAGGAGATGAAAAAAGATCATCACACTCTCTTAACCGTCAAACACTCCCTCCATAAGGATATAATTTTGACGAATCAAGTTTATATTGATTCAAATTAAGGTTAAATTTATAAAAAAGTTTGAATCAAAATAAAATAGACCTACTAAAAATGTAAAAAACTAAAAAAAATAAAATAATAAATAGTTAAGAAGATATTTCAATATGAAAATAAATCTGATTTTTTAATTGAGATGTGACATATGTCACTATAGAATGTGGTTCCCTAAAAATGATATTAATGGTCAATATCAGTTCTCTTTATCTTAACATTTAAATGAGACTCACGTTGTAAATGCATTATAATATATTATACTTAAAAAGATAAAAAGACATATTTACCCCTTAATGGCATACCGCATGGTAAAGTTGACAGTCAAACTAACGGTTTTAGTGGTCAATTGACCAAACATGTTACGGGTTAAAACCATAGGTGAATTTTTTCTTAAGTTGAGTAACTTAGATGACATTTTTTAAACTTTAGTAACTGATGCAGGCCTTACTGGCCAGGTTTTAATATTTATAATGTCTCGTTATACCTATGGTCTACCCTAATGCACTAACGGGCAGTGTACCCGGTCGTGTGTAGTGTAGTAATGGTAAAACTGAGGTCGTCCCAAGAGCTATGTGTGTTGGATTATTATTAAGTCTAGGTGTTACAGTTTTTAATATGATTTCGATAAGGAATTAATTAATTAACTACTAAATCAAATAAAAGGCAAAGGTTTAATAAATAGAGGAGAGTGGTGCTAACCTAGTTATTCCTCCTAGCTAGTAATGTCTATGTCTAAATATTTCCAATTACTTCAGGTGGGGTCAAATTCGAGAGGACAACATTTGGTCAATTCGCCCTAACCTATCAGGAAAGATGCCACCACTGGAGTAGTCAGGTGTCCCTTCATAAGTCCAGTTGTTCCTGGTCCCCTAAGCCAAGTCATTAAGTACCGCTACATGCTAGATTTATAACAGCGAGTGCCCGGGCGTTAGCAACTTAAACACTCACCCCCTAATTCTTAAGTTCATCCAAATGGTAGGTGATCAGTTGGTCAAATCGCGCAAGTAGAAAGGGTCATCAGTTGGTCATATCTTACCCTTCCAGTCTCAGTCTACTCACTTAGGGTCAGTTGGTCATATCTCCTAAGCAACTAGCCTCTACCGCCATTCAAAACTACCGAAACAAGGGTAGCTACCAATAAACTATGCATGCATACACTTAGAAATAATTATACGGAAGTAATGTAAACGCAAACAAAACAATTAAGGAATCATAACTAGGCCAGCACTAAGAGGTGCTTAGCCGGTCATATTAACCATACAAATAAATTCAATATTTAATGTTACGAAATACATGAATCGAAAGTAAAGAAAAGATAAAATGCTAATGCTTATCGTATGGGGAGTGATTTCTCCCTTGGAGACAGCTCCGTATGCTCCTCTAGACCTGCCTTTGGCTTCTTCCCACGTTCTTTGGTTGTGGTGTGTGAAATGGGATGCTTTGAAATGCTGGAAATCGTGGTGTATTTATATGCCAGATCTGGGTTACGGCATAACTAATATAATAGTTACGCCGTAATCTTCAATTTCTTCATAATTTGTACTAGATCTGCTGGTTACGGCGTAACCTTATAAGTGGTTACGCCGTATCTTCAATATTTCTTGGTTACGTCGTAGTTTAAACAAGAGTTACGGCGTAGTTATCAGCGGCGTGGAACCTCATTTGACCTAATATGGTTACGTCATAGTCTTTAGTGAGAGTTACGCCGTAACCTTCTGATGAGTTGGCTTTCTGAGTCACGCTTTAGTTACGGCGTAATGTGAGAGATGAGTTACGCCGTAACTTCTTCAAAGTGAGCATACTCTAATAAATCTTTGATAATTCTCCAATTCCGCGTCTCTTTAGCTCCAATGCTCGTAATTTACCTGAAAGTGGAAAACAATAGAAAACAAGCGTAAATCCATATAAATGATATAAATTACAAGCATTATTGGGGGAAATTGACACTTAATATTCAGGACTATTTGATGTTATCAAATATCCCCCACTTGAAGTCTACTTGCCCTCAAGTAGACCTTATTAGAAAGATTCCTAAAAAGATATCTCCCATAACCTGGAAAATATAAGTTTACAAATCCCTTATGCTAGAATAAAACAAAGCCGAACACCTCACGAAATGGGAACGAAACACTCAAATCTCTCAACTATTCTAAGTGTCAATTTCGGGGTGATCACTCAATCGCACAGTAATAGCATGTATTCTATCATAAGCTTGGCGGTTACACAAATCTCCACCACTAGAGTTAAGGGCTAAACAATTTTCGAAGGCAATATGGGTAGACACGACAAAGGTTAAGGGGGTGACTCGTCATTACTAACATGTCACGGCGAAGTGGACAAAATCAATGATACATGACCAAATCCATGGCCAAGACACCAAAGATTGCTCGCTGCATCACCTAAATATGCTTCATGACTAAAGGGTAGGATAAGACATGGGATATATAAATGGTGTAAAATAAAAATCAAGCAGGTAGTCTAAATCTATAACCAAGTCATCACCACTTACCGTCCGCCCAAAGTTCAAGCTTTGAAGTCAAGAAACCGGATCATGAAATACCAGGTAGATGTGTCATTAGAGGACGTCATGATGGGCACACTACCTTTTCTCCAACTGTCGGCATAATTACCAACTCCAATCTTCGAATGTGACCGAGGTGGCCTCCATGATACTAAATATCCATAAAGCTCATAACATAGTGCTTATAACAATGCACTTTACAATAACTAAATAACATAACAATATTTTTTTTGAAACATAACAATAACAACTAAACATAATATCCCCCCACTTGAGATGAACAATGGGAATTCGGGGGGTCTTAAATGATCTTCAAAAATATGTCGTCGACGAAAGTGTGATTTCTGA
The DNA here is from genome assembly GCA_019973895.1 of Chrysanthemum seticuspe. NCBI lineage: Eukaryota > Viridiplantae > Streptophyta > Magnoliopsida > Asterales > Asteraceae > Chrysanthemum > Chrysanthemum seticuspe. Next base: position 273,641,191 of record BPTQ01000001.1, on the reverse strand, counting down.
ACCTTTCCACTTTGAACCTTGAACTTAGGCAAATGATGACTTCCCAATCACAAATAAAGACTACAGGCTAGGCTAAGGTGTATAGGTATATCGAAACAGTATATTGGGTTAACAAAATGAAAGGAATGACTCAGAAGGGTGTATCTAGGGGTATTTTGCACTAAAGGTGAGTGCAACAAAAGGGTTTCACATGGGGGTCGAGAAGTCGAGGTGACTAATCGATAGACACACAATGGTAGGCTATTTGGGTGATAATCCTATAATATTGCCTTCTTAAACTGAAAAGTCCAAATACATCGAGCTAACTCAACATACCTCGTCTATGGTCTTGAAATGATGCAAAGGCCAAGTTCTAAAGTTTACAAGCTACCGGCACACTCATAATTTGGTGGATTTGGGGTAAAATATTGGAAACGGATAAGGCTAATCTCACCATATAATATCAAGGGTTGTATGTGCTCGGCTAAGGTCTAATCTAGTTAGGTTAAGAAAAACATGTCAAAATTTTAAAAATGGCATAATTTTTCAAAATAAACTAGAAAAACGAGGGCAAAATAAAGTTCAAGAGATAATTCTACTCCCGTCCCCCCACTTGAATTGTACAAAGTCCCTTTTGTACTAAGCGTTAAATAAAGGTGAAGAGAAAAGTAGAATTAGAGCGAGAACTTCCCTGAAATTTACTCCAAAAAGAAAGAAGACCCACGAAAAAGAGACGTGCCTTCGTATAAGCATCCTGAACAAACTTCAATCCCTGAAATCACACTACCGACAAGCATTATTTTAAAAAGAAAAAATGAAAAAAAAAAAAAAACCTAACTCACTTTCGTAGGAATCACGGTTGCATTTAGCATATGCAACAAGCCTTTTAAACCACTTGGTGTCCCAAGTGGACGAGTGAAGTCTCGTGAGGGTTTACAGGGAACACACCCACAAAGTTCATTTAAAATACTAATACAAGGTTATTGTATTTAAAAATGAAAGAAGTAAAGCAGAGAAAAGTTACGTCGTAACTCCTTGAGGGAGTTACACCGTAACTGGCAAAACCTGGCATACGCTGTAAGAGTGTAGCTACGGCGTAACCACGGGGATGGTATTACGCCGTAATCGGTAATGCATCTGAAATTATGCTCCAAGAGGTAGGTTACGGCGTAACCACTGAGATGAGTTACGCCGTAACTATGGTCAGATCTGCAAGCTGCAGCAGCAATCACTCCAAGTTTCTTGCAAAAATGGTTAAAAACACAAAACCCTACAGAAATGGAAATAAAATAAAAGAAAGGGATAATTCGGGTTGTCTCCCGAAAGAGCACTTTTCTTTATTAATGAGTCTTTAAGTTAGACTCAGAGCCGCGGGGTTACCAGTGCTTGTTGGTCATTTCATGGATATGGCAATCTCCACGTTGGATCCAACTTATCAGATTCTCATCCCGTTTATAGTTATCCCCTAATTCCAAACAGCCCCGAGTAGACGCTCTTGATTTTCTGGTAAGGCTGGTCAATACCTTTTGCCTTATCTTCCTCACTGATATCGAGCAGTGGTTGGGCTTGGCTTAACTGCCTCTTGGTCCAATTTTTAAAATTCTTAATGGTTCTCGGCATTTTGAAGATAGTCTTATCATCGTTTATCTTTAACCATACTAACCCTTCTTTTTCATGTTTATCTAATCCAGACATTTCCTGAAAAGGTTTTCCTAAAATTACTCCCGTTAGTCCATCTTCTACAAACTCGTTCACGTCATCCAAAACCATAAAGTTTACCAAAAATGAATGAGTCCCAACGAAGACATGGATGTTAGTTGCAAACCCAAGAAAGTTATTCCCCTTATATTCTAATTCTTTCTTCATAACTCGGTTGTAGCACTCTTTTGACATGATGTTGAATGGGGAAGCTGTGTCAATAAATGGATGGAAATCGATGAACCCGATTTTGCATGAGATCTTCAGATAATAAGGGTTCCTATGATGTATGCGGGTTCCTCCCTCATAAAATCTAGGTTGATTGGTCTGCGAAAAGGCCTTCACAGAGTTGTCTTGCCAATGGGCCATTTCGACGTCACTAGAGAAGTCATCAGTACTGATTCCTAAATTATCCTCTTCCTCAAAATTGACGAAAACATCAAAACCTTTCCCCGAATCTATCTCGCCAGGATCCGGGGGGGGGGGGGGTCACTAAGAAATTCTTCTAGAACGTCACCAAAACTGCCTACTGGGTCAACCGCACATACCTTTTGAGGAGTAGACAGGAGTTCATTAGGTTTGAACGTTGCAATTTCTCCATTAGCTTCAAGAGTTAGTTTTCCAGCAAAGACATCCACCTTTGTTTGGGCAGTAGCAAGCATAGGTCTACCTAAAATGACAGGTATTCTATTATCTTTCGGAATGTCAAGAATCACAAAATCCACTGGGAAAAGGAATTTCTTTATTTTTACCAACACATTTTCAACAATGCCTAATGGTGACTGCATGGATCGATCAGCCATTTCAATTTTCATCTTGGCTGGCTTAAGGTCACCAATACCCACACGTAGGAACATCGAACGAGGCATTATGTTTATTCTCGCTCCAAGATCAGCTAGGGGATTACACATATTGAGACTCCCGATCAAGCAAGGGAGAGTGAAACAACCTGTATCTTTTTCCTTCTGTGGTAGCTCGTTTCTAAAAACTGCTGAACATCTTTCGTTGAGTTGAATTGTCTCATCATTGCTTGATTCCTGTGGAATATCATTAGTTTTGATAAAGTTAGTAATAGGCGAGTTTACCGGTAAAGCTTGGTCCTGAAGTGATTGTCTCTCCATGCTGATTCGTCGCTTAACTTTTTCCGAAAAGGTTGTTGGTTCTTCAAGGATGGTTTCCACCGTGTTGACAAATTCCTCTTCCCGAGCTGCTATTTAATCAGTTATGGCTTGAAAACATGAGGTCACACTCTTTTCTAATCCCTTAATTCGATCTTCATGAATTTTGAGAGAAGAGATTGTATTTTCCACGAATGTCTTCATCATCTTTTCAATTCTCTCATCTCGTTCCCTCGATTCCTTGATGTGGTCAAGAATCTTTGTTTCAAGATTGATTCCGGTTTTGGTCTCAAATACACTCTTAGCTTTCTCAATCCTACATGCTTCAGCTTCTCTTTCCAGCCTTCGATTTTCGAAAATTTCCCCATAATTGTATTCTTGCTTTGTCAATGTCTTCATTACCTTATGATCAAAATTGTCTCTTGTTCCGTACCCTGTATCGATATGCCATTTGTAGCAATGTTCAGAAATCCTTTGAATACATTCCAAGGCTTGGTCAGGAGTCATGCTAGGAATAGGTCTCAGAGAATCGAGTAGTTCTCGTGTTAGCGCATTAATTCCCCGGTAGAAGACGTAGACGATCTGATGTTTGTTCAAATCATGAGTGGGACATCGATAAAGTAGCTTATTAAACCTTTCCCATGCCTGATAAAGAGTTGCTTCCCCAACTTGAACGAATTGATAGAGTTTACCAAGAAGTTTGGCCACATTTGAAGGAGGGCAAAATTGCTGGATGAACTCTCTTCTTAGTTTATCCCATGCTCCTTTACATTTGTTAGGGAGTTTATTGTACCATATTTTCGCAGTTCCAGTAAGAGTCATAGGAAAAATTCTTGCGGTAACCGAATAGCTCGGGGTGCCTCGGACGTTGAAAAGAGAAGATAAATAGAGTACTTCTTCTACATGATTCTGAACGTCCTCATCTTCATCCCCAGAAAACTTAAGTTCATGTAACTCTTGAATAAATTGGTCTGGAATAGAGTATTTTTCAGTACTAGAATCCTGTGCGAAGGTTCGTTGGCAGTTCTCATTTGGTCGTTCCAAATACTGCTCCATGGTTAAGTCATCGATATTATTTTCATCAATGACCTCCGGTTCTGCGTCAGACTGGTCTGATTCGTAAAATGATAAGATGTTGTGACTGGGAACCGGAGAGTCAACTTTCCTTGTCCGAAATTGCTTCTCCGGATCATCGAATGGGGTGGCCAAAAAAGGCCTCGAGCTAAGAGTCTTATATCCTGACATTTAAGAGAAGAAAGAAAATTAAAAATAGACTTAATGCGAAATCCTAAATTAGCTCCCCGGCAACGGCGCCAAAAACTTGATGCAGGTTTTACTTACCAGGTTTTAATATTTATAATGTCTCGTTATACCTATGGTCTACCCTAATGCACTAATGGGCAGTGTACCCGGTCGTGTGTAGTGTAGTAATGGTAAAACCGAGGTCGTCCCAAGAGCTATGTGTGTTGGATTATTACTGAGTCTAGGTGTCACAGTTTTTAATATGATTTCGATAAGGAATTAATTAATTAACTACTAAAGAAAATAAAAGGCAAAGGTTTAATCAATAGAGGAGAGTGGTGCTAACCTAGTTATTCCTCCTAGCTAGTAATGTCTACGTCTAAATACTTCCAATTACTTCAGGTGGGGTCAAATTCTAGAGGACAGCATTTGGTCAATTCGCCCTAACCTATCAGCAAAGATGTCGCCACTAGAGAAGTCAGGTGTCCCTTCATAAGTCCAGTTGTTCCTGGTCCCGTAAGCCAAGTTATTAAGTACCGCTACATGCTAGATTTATAATAGTGAGTGCATGGGCGTTAGCAACTTAAACACTCACCCCCTAATTCTTAAGTTCATCTAAACGGTAGGTGATCAGTTGGTCAAATCGCACAAGTAGAAAGGGTCGTCAGTTTGTCATATCTTACCCTTCCCGTCTCACTCTACTCATTTAGGGTCATTTGATCATATCTCCTAAGCAACTAGCCTCTACCGCCATTCAAAACTACCGAAACAAGGGTAGCTACCAATAAACTATGCATGCATACACTTAGAAATAATTATACGGAAGTAATGTAAACACAAACAAAACAATTAAGGAATCATAACTAGGCCAACACCAAGAGGTGCTTAGCCGCTCATATTAACCATACAAATCAATTCAATATTTAATGTTACGAAATACATGAATCGAAAGTAAAGAAAAGATAAAATGCTAATGCTTATCGTAGGGGAGTGATTTCTCCCTTGGAGATAGCTCCGTATGCTCCTCTAGAACTGCCTTTGGCTTCTTCCCACATTCTTTGGTTGTGGTGTGTGAAATGGGATGCTTTGAAATGCTGGAAATCGTGGGGTATTTATAGGCCAGATCTGGGTTACGGCGTAACTAATATATTAGTTACGCCGTAATCTTCAATTTCTTCGTAATTTGCACTAGATCTGCTGGTTACGGCGTAACCTTATAAGTGGTTACGCCGTATCTTCAATATTTCTTGGTTACGCCGTAGTTTAAACAAGAGTTACGACGTAGTTATCAGCGGCGTGGAACCTTATTTGACCTAATAAGGTTACGTCGTAGTCTTTAGTGAGAGTTACGCCGTAACCTTCTGATGAGTTGGCTTTCTGAGTCACGCTTTAGTTACGGCGTAATGTGAGAGAAGAGTTACGCCGTAACTTCTCCAATTCCGCGTCTCTTTAACTCCAATGCTCGTAATTTACCTGAAAGTGGAAAACAATGGAAAACAAGCGTAAATCCATATAAATGATATAAATTACAAGCATTATTGGGGGAAATTGACACTTAATATTCAAGACTATTTGATGTTATCAGTAACATAGGCGAACTTTTTCTCAAACTTTAGTTACTTCTTTGTATATTAACCCAATTATAAACCACTGCCACATCAGATTTAACCGGTTATCATATGTCACAAATAAAAAAGTAAAAAATTTAACCAGTTGCAACAACTTGAGTAACTTAGATGACAGGCTTGAAACTTTAGTAACTTAGGACAACTTTTTTGCAAACTTTAGTAACTTCTTTATATATTAACCCTAGTCGATAATAACAAAAATAAGTGGTTTGACGTAGTCTTTTCGAATAAATGAAATCGTGGTGCTGAAAACTTAATTTGTGCAATAATAGGGGAAATTCTTGAACGTCGGAAATTGTCTTTTGCCGCGCGCCATTGCTGCTAAGCATTGTTAGTTGCTACATCCATATCGTTGGTGTAAGGGAGTTTATAATTGTGCTAGTATAAGTTAGGGAGGCACTTTATTTTGCTTACCTACAAATCCATGCTTACCAAGGAACAAATTCCCACCATCCATCTTGTTTGATCTAATGGTCGGGATTACCATAAGATTTAAAAAGAAAACCTAAGTCCATGTTTTTTTTTTTAATTCAAGTTTTTTTTTTTAATTCATGTTTTTTTCTCTTCGCTTTCATACGTTTTCGTTTGTTTTCATACGTTTTCGGCCGTTTTCATACGTTTTCTTATGTTTTCGTCCGCTTTCATACATTTTCGCCCGTTTTCATATGTTTTCGTTCGTTTTCATATGTTTTCGTTCATTTTTGTTCGTTTTCATCAGTTTTCTTTTGTTTCGTCCATTTTTCATACTTTTCGTCCGTTTTCAGACGTGTTGTTATGCTTTCATGTGTTTTCATACGTATTCGTTCGTTTTATTACGTTTTGGTTCGTTTTCTAACGTTTTCGTCCGTTTTAATACGTTTATAACTATCACAAGTGATATTATGTGATATTCAGAATATCACTTGTGAATTTCTGAATATCACTTTCTTATATTCTGAATATCACTTGTAATTTTCTGAATATCACTTTGTGATATTCTGAGTATCACTTTGTGATATTATGAATATCACTTGTGATTATCTGGATATCACTTTGTGATATTCTGAATATCACTTGTGATTTCATGTTACAAAACATTAGTTGAAAATCACTTGTTATATTCAAGAAATCACCTGTGATATTCAGATAATCACAAGTGATATTCTGAATAATCACAAGTGATATTCTGATATTCAGAATATCACTTGTGATTATCTGAATATCACAGAATATCACTTGAAACGTATAAAAACGTCTAAAAACGGCCGAAAACATTTAAAAACAGACGAAAACGTACAAAAACATAAGAAAACAGACGAATATGTATGAAAACGGATGAAAACGTATGAAATCGTAAAAACAAGTATGAAAACAGACGAAAATGTATGAATAATGGACGAAAACGTAGGAAACCGGACGAAAACGTAAGAAATCGGACCAAAACGTATGAAAACGGGCGAAAACATATGAAAACGGACGGAAACAGATGAAAACGTATGAAAACAGACGAAAACGTATGAAAGCAAAAGAAAAAAACCGCGAATTAAAAAAACGTAAATAACGTGAATTAAAAAAAACGTGAATAAAAAAGAAAAGACAACAAAATATATATATATATATATATATATATATATATATATATATATAAATTAAAAAGAAAGACAAAAAGATAAGAAAGAAATATGGATTTAGGTTTATCTATTAAATCTTAGGTTAATTTTTATTATTAAATCAAACTAGATACATAGTAAAGATTTGTATCTTGATAAGCAACAAATAAAAGTAAACATTTGAACTTTTTTCTAAATTAGGTAGTTTTAGTTTGTGCAGTAATATTATATTGTCTTTACTTATCATCCTAATTTCCTAACAACAAGATTATCATGTACAACAAAGAATATCGAGAACTTAGATTATTTTCTAATCCTTCTTATCTCATAATAATTACATGCGTAATTATACCTTTTAAGTGTATTTTTTTTTTAAATTTATTTTATAAACATGCATATTTAGATCTCTGTATATGATCTGTCTTATTTGTTTTATTTTATTTTTACGAAAAACAAGAAATAACTACCACTAAAGCCACCTCTGGCCAATCAAAAAGATCCTCACACTAAAAAGGAAACTACAACTAAAGCCATATATGATCTGTTGATCTCCATAAAGTACCGGCATTATTAACAAAAAAATTTCCACTCGTTGATATGTCAGCGGGTGATTAGTTTTTTGTGAAATGTGGATTTCACAAAAAACCAATCAACCGCTGACACGTCAGCGAGTGGGGATTTTTTTGTGTAAACTTTATGTGGCCATAGCATGTCTCTTAGGGGGCGTTTGGTTGGGGTAATTTGAAAATCCGAAATTTTAAATTTTAGAAAATTTAAATTCTTGAAAATTTAAAATTTCGGAATTTAAAATATCTTCGCATGTTTGGTTGACAGAAATTTATAAATATTTTTTTATTTTTTTAATATAAATTTCATAAATATTCTACTTAGAAGTTTATAACAAAAATTATAAAAAAAATTTATAAAAAAATTATAAAAAAAGTTTATAAAAAAAAGTTTATAAATAATTTATGAAAAAAGTTTATAAAAAAAGTTTATAAAAAATTTATAAGAAATTTATAAAAAAAAAAATTATAAAAAAAAGTTTATAAAAAATTTATAATAAAAGTTTATAAAAAATTTATAAGAAATTTATAAAAAATTTATAAAAAAAAAGTTTATAAAAAATTTATAAAAAAGTTTATAAAAAATTTATAAAAAAAGTTTATAAAAAAAATTCGTAAATATTTTATTTAAAAGTTTATAAAAAAACAATAAGAAAAAAAGTTTATAAATTTTTTTTTCAAGCAAATTAAAATTTCTTACTTTTTGGAGGCATTTTGATTCTCTCTATTTTGCTAATTCGGGGAATTGTAAATTACTTCAAATGCCCACATTTGAGTTACCAAACAGGACATTTGAAGGAAATTAAAATGCAAATGCCTCAAATATCCTCCAAATTGCCCCAACCAAACACCCCCTTATTAGTTTTTGTTAGGGTGATAGGGGTTGTCAAACTATCATTTCGTGCTAAAAATTGGCATCCCTCTTAACCAATAATATTGTGCCACATTATCATCGCCTTTTTTTGCCAAAAATTGGCATACTTAGTGTGGAGGGTGTGGTTGAGGGTTTTCCCTCGCCACGTCAGCTGCACATCATCAAAAACACTTACTTTATGTTTTCTCTCAACTTTCCTTTAATCACTGCAACACCTTCTCTCTTTTCAATTAATTTATTTTTACTTTTTATTATTTAAAACTACCCCCTAAAAGGCTAAAACACACCTACCACATACAACAATCAATAAATTAAACATTTTCTCTTAAAAAAAACTCTTTTCTCTCTCTATACTCTTTCGGCACTTGAGTCCCGCTTAGGAATTATTTTTTATTTTGCCGCTACATTGGGTACATTGAGTCCCGCTTAGGAATTATTTTTTATTTTGCCGCTACATTGGGTACCATGTCTGTACGAAAGTATAGGCAACACTAGAAGAACAATAGAACCTTTATTCGGATCTAAGCTGCAATAGTCAGCTTAGATTAATAGTATTCAAATGTTACAAGATTAGATTAATGTCAATGAGACAATAATCATATGAATGTAAAGACAAGACAAGATCAGTGAAATGATCTGAGAAAAGAGAGGAGAGTGATACAAAAGACTGCACACTCCAGTGTGTCTAACCCTAGATTAAGGGACTTATTAAATAGGAGATAAAGTTACACTAAGACCCCTCTAACGGCTATAAATGACTCATCAGCAGAAATGAGTAACTCTTCAGCAGAAACCATCTTCTTGGAACTTTAAACCTTTTATTCTTTGTCCATGAATAACCCCTGTAGAATCTCTGCAATGATCATAACTAGAAAGCCATTAGGAACTGATAGAATGATATGTTTGCCACAGATTAATACTCCAAATTCTAACATTCCCCCTTAATCTGATTAGCAAACATATCAAACAATATCAATTTTTCACACAAAAATTTATGCTGATAAACAGGGAGATTTTTAGTGAGAATGTCTGCAGTTTGGTTTGAAGAGCCAATCTTCTTAGCACTTATAACACCTCTTGCAATTTTCTCCCTGATGAAGTGAACATCAATTTCAAAGTGTTTTGATCTTTCATGAAAAACAGGGTTGACAGCAAGTTGTAAAGCAGATTTGTTGTCACAAAAAAGATTAACAGGAAGATTGATATCAACTTTTAGATCTTTTAGGATTTTTTGAATCCAAATGATTTCACAGGCAGCAGTAGACATAGATCTATACTCTGCTTCTGTGGAAGATTTTGAAAGAGTGTTTTGTTTTTTACTTTTCCATGAGATCAAACAATCATTGAAGAAAACACAATAACCTGTGACAGATTTTCTGGTTTTCTTGCATTTGGCCCAATCAGCATCACTATATCCTTCAAGATGATTTTCAGAGTTGCTGAAATTGTACCTTAGACCTTTTCCTGGAGCTCCTTTTAGATATCTCAGAACATTGAGGGCACATTCCAGGTGAGATTTTAAGGGAGAATGCATATATTGTGCCAGACAATGAACTGAGTATGAGATGTCAGGTCTTGTATGGGTGAGATAGATAAGTTTCCCAAGTAACTTCTGATAACCAGTGATGTTGACAAGCAATGGGTCATCAGCAGTGGGAATGTATGGAAGCACAGAGTTGGGTTCCATAGGAGTGGACACAGGTTTGCACCCAAGAAGGCCAAATTCTTTGAGGAGTTCAAGACAGTATTTTCTTTGAGAAAGACAAATGTCATTCCCAGTTTTTAAAACCTCAATGCCAAGGAAATATTTTAGATTTCCCAAGTCTTTGATATGAAATTTGGATTTTAGAAACTCTTTAAAAAAATTTATCTCATCAATGCAGTTTCCAGTAAGAACAATATCATCCACATAAACAAGCAGAGCAATAAACTTGTTATTCTCTGTTTTGGTGAACAGGGAGTGATCATTGACAGATTGAACAAAGTTATTTTCTTTTAAAACACTCACAAGTTTTTCATTCCATTTCCTGGGAGCTTGTTTTAGGCCATATAGGGACTTGACAAGTTTACAAACTTTATTTTTATTGTTCTCATTACAAAACCCTTTGGGGATGGTCATATAGATATCCTCATCAAGATCTCCATACAAGAAGGCATTGTTAACATCAAGTTGAAAAAGAGGCCATTTGTTTTTTACAGCTAAGGCAATAAGATATCTAACAGTAGACATTTTCACAACAGGGGAAAAGGTTTCATCATAGTCTATTCCTTCCCTTTGGTTATAGCCTTTAACAACTAATCTAGCCTTGTATCTATCAACTTCACCATTGGCTTTATATTTGATTTTAAAAATCCATTTGTAACCAATGGGAGTTCTATTAGGAGGTAGATCAGTTATATCCCAAGCATGGTTTTCATTTAAGGCCTCAATTTCAGAATTCATAGCATCAACCCAATTACTATCATGGATAGCTTCTTTATAACAGGTAGGTTCAATACTTTTATTAAGACTAGATGCAAAGCAGTAATTATCTTTGTTAAGATTGGAGTAATTAACAACCTTTTCAACACCATATTTGACTTTCCCTTCTATAATAAAGTCATTAAGATTACTGGGCAACTTGGAAACTCTGGTTGACCTTCTAGCAGTAATGGCTGGCAAGCCTCTTTCTTGTTCAGCAGAATCAGGTGTTGTATCAGCAGGATCAGAAACTGCAGCAGCAGAATGTGAATCATGTGATATGTTGCCCTCAGGGTGTGTATTATCATCTATAGATGTTGCAACTGGTTCGTCAATCCTAGTAGGATGACTTACCACTGTGCCATCATCATTGGATGTCACTCTCCCTTCATCATTGGGACTTATTTGTGAGTCAAAGAAATTTTTGTGATTTAAATCTTTTGGTACAAAGGTTTCAACAAAAGGTTTTGACACAAAATTTTTCATTTTGAAAGGAAAAACAGTTTCATAAAATTTGACATCTCTGGAGTAAAAGATATTTTTTGTTTCAAGGCTCAAGAGTTTATAGCCTTTCTTCTCATTTGAGTAACCAATAAAGACACTTTTTTCAGACCTACTACCAAATTTATCAGAGATGTTGAGAATTGTGGCATAACATAAGCAGCCAAAGACTCTAAGGAGAGAGAGTGAAGGGTCATGCCCATACACAAGGAAGAACGGGGACTTGCCAGACAGAACTGAAGAGGGCAACCTGTTTATGACATAGGCAGCAGTTAGAACACATTCAGACCAAAGATTTAGAGGTAATTCCCCCTGAAACATGAGGGATCTAGCTACATTAAGGAGATGCCTATGTTTCCTTTCTGCTATACCGTTTTGTTGTGGTGTATAAACACAAGAGGTTTGATGTAAAATTCCGTTTTCATGGAAAAATTGTTGAAGTTTATTATTGACAAATTCTGTCCCATTATCACTTCTTAAGATCTTGACATTGTGTTCAAATTGATTTGATAGCATGTGAGTAAAGTTAACAATGGAAACATAAACATCATCCTTCCCCTTAAGCATATAAACCCACACTGCCCTGGAATAGTCATCAACAACAGTTAAAAAATATTTGTAACCATCTCTGCTAGTGACTTTATATGGTCCCCATACATCAAGATGGACAAGTTGACCAATTTTAGTTGATTTATGTTCACTTAGAGGGAATGGTTCCCTGGTTTGTTTAGCTTTATTACAAGTGTCACAGAGATGATCAGTTTCAGATGTACTATCAAATTTAAGAGTGGGTTTAAGTATGTGTAGGACTTGGTCAGAGGGATGACCAAGTCTTTGATGCCAAAGATTTTTTGAAACATGACAAACAGATATGCAGTTATTAGAAATAATCTTACATGAAGAGTCAATATCAAACATATATAACCCATTGTGTTGTTTACCAATCCCCACAATCCTTTTTTGATGTAAATCCTGTATATAGCAATTAGATTCATTAAACCCGACAAACATCTTGTTGTCTCTAGCAATTTTATGAACAGATAGCAAACTAACATTGTACTCAGGAACAACAAGTACATCAAAAAGAGTTAGATCATTATTGATCTTTAAATCACCAATTTTTGTAATTAAGGCCTGAGTACCGTTGGGATGTCCAACAGTTAAACCAAGATTTGAAATGTTAACAACATTGATTAAAATTTTTTCAGTCACAGTCATGTGCTGATTTGCACCAGAATCAACAATCCAACCAAGACTGATGTTTCCAGATAATGTCTTAGTGTTGTTGTTAAAAAACTTGTTGAAGTTTATATTAAATTTGACACTGCCATTAAAGAAGGTTCCTGAAAAAATTTTACCTGCCAAGTTGGCATTAGCAGATGACACATTGTTGTCATTGAGAAGACTCATAAGTCTTGAGAGCTGTTCATTAGACAGGGAGACAGGAGAGTTGCTGGTACTATTATCAGTGACAAGATTGGTTTCAGCAGAAACATTGTTACTGCTGAAATGTTTACCATTAAAATTTCTCTTAGCATATCCAGCAGGATAGCCAACAAGATCATAACATCTATCAATGGTGTGACCAGGTTTTTTGCAATTAGTACATTTGAGGTTCATGTTTGGTCCTCTGCTATTAGAGCTGTTACCATTATTAAAACTAGACACTTTGTTATTAAAACCTCTTTTGTTATCAAAAAATTTTCCACCATCAGAAGTTTTTGCAGCAAAAGCTGTAGCATTGGGTTTAGCAGAGCTATTCCCAGATGAAACATTTCTGTGAGATTCTTCTCCAGAGACAACAGAGAAAGCAGTTTTGACATTAGGTAAAGGATCTCTGGTTAAAATATTGCTTCTGATGGGAACATAGGAGTCATCAAGACCCATAAGAAATTGCATTAACTTGATTAGCTGATTGTGTTTTTCAAAATGTTTTGCAGCCTCACAAGTGCAGGGAGGCAAGCTAATCATACAATCAAATTGTTTCCATAAAGAGTTAAGATTGTTATAGTAATCAGCAAGAGAGGACCCACTTTGACTAAGAGAATTTATGTTTTTGTGTAAATTAAAGATAGCTGAACCATCAACTTTATCATAGGTGTCTTTAAGATCATTCCACATTTCATAAGCAGTTTTAGAATAAATAGCACCAGCAAATAATTCAGGGCTGAGAGAGTTGAGGATCCAAGTGACCACAACAGAGTTACAAGTATCCCATTGATTAGCAAGACTGGGGTTTGAATCATTTCTTATGCAAGTACCATCAATAAACCCCAACTTGTTATGGTTCCTTAAGGCAAACATCATGGCCATATTCCATATTTTATAATTTTCAGTTCCAGTGAGTTTAATAGAAATAATGGGAGTACCATTGGTGTTATTGGGGTGTAAATACAAAGCATCACCAAAGGATAAGCTTTTCTCAGTGGAACCACCACCACCAACATTATCATCACCAATAGCCATAATAAGACAGAGATAATAAGACAGACAAAGGATCACAGATAGATATAATAATAAGAGTAAATAGACAAGTAAATAAGACTTAGCAATAAGAAACAACAAGCACCAAGCCTGTGGACTAGGGTAAACCAGAGCAGGTATTCGTGCCACTCAAGGTGGCAGATCAAGATGTTAGTCTACCCGTTTGCACCCACAGAGACTTAAGTACTGTATGTTTAAAGAGAAGATAAGACTTAGACTTACAGAGAAATATGCAGCGGAAGAACAAATCACAATCACCCTAGATTCACTTAGTCTAGGGTAAATTGTAAACAGAAGATAACCAGTGATTACACCAATAGTAATAACCCCAAACCACACCTTCGTTGCCAAAGAGAATCAATGAGCCTGAAGCTCTGATACCATGTACGAAAGTATAGGCAACACTAGAAGAACAATAGAACCTTTATTCGGATCTAAGCTGCAATAGTCAGCTTAGATTAATAGTATTCAAATGTTACAAGATTAGATTAATGTCAATGAGACAATAATCATATGAATGTAAAGACAAGACAAGATCAGTGAAATGATCTGAGAAAAGAGAGGAGAGTGATACAAAAGACTGCACACTCCAGTGTGTCTAACCCTAGATTAAGGGACTTATTAAATAGGAGATAAAGTTACACTAAGACCCCTCTAACGGCTATAAATGACTCATCAGCAGAAATGAGTAACTCTTCAGCAGAAACCATCTTCTTGGAACTTTAAACCTTTTATTCTTTGTCCATGAATAACCCCTGTAGAATCTCTGCAATGATCATAACTAGAAAGCCATTAGGAACTGATAGAATGATATGTTTGTCACAGATTAATACTCCAAATTCTAACAATGTCCCCGCAAGGAAAGAAGTAAAGATGGATTCCCTTGACATTTCCTGTGACCCACACCTTGCACCCTTAATGGGGGTGGTTGCCAAATTGTATTTTTTCCAAAAATTTGGCAATTTTTTTTTTTTTTTTTTTTTTTTTTAAATTAAAAGCTCAACGGCTAGTTGGGTCGGCATATACTTGCCGAAATCTTTTGCTGATGCCACATGCCGATATTTTCTTGGAGTGATGGTTTGCCGATGCCGAATTCAGTACCGAGGGTTGATGCCAATCACCTCCATCACTCTTATGATACTTTCTGTTATGTGTTGATCTCCATATATGATCTGTTGATCTCCATAAAGATACTTATCATAAACACTGTCCCGCGCGACAAGATCATTGTTTAAATTTACCGAACAGCCTTTGTATTTATTGATCAAGATAAAGAAAGACATTATATAAACAACGAGATCCGTGAGTTAGTAAAGAAATCCAATGATTCCATTTCATGGTAGCAGATAAAGTTTTTAATTACAACTTGTTAGTCGTTGTGGTATCATTTTTATGTCTCATATGTGTCCACATCGGGTATTCTTAATATCTAAAAACACATACAAACGTTAGTTGAGCGAAAACATATAATTAGCTTCAGCCATCAACAATTTTGTGTCCTTTATAATAATAAAATCAATACAGTAACACACTTGAGACCACGAAAACCTGTCGTGAAGCCCAAATACCCTACTCTACAACAGTATGATTCATGCCTTATCGATAATTTGGGAATAATGAGTTGAAACAACCAAAATATTCTTACACGCATGGGACTTGACTTTCTATAGTTAGTAACCAATCATTGTTGTAAAAAAATTGTCCCATTATTTTTTAATATCTGGTTTAGTTATAAGACTTTCTCCGTTAGTAAAATATTTGTTTGATAGAGCCTTCCGAAGGTTTCTCAGTTTTGAAATGTATTTAAATATATATTGTGTTTCACTTCTGTCAATTTTGACATATATAGAATATGTAGGACGAGTTGATCTAAGGAATAAAAAAAATATATACTTTGACAACGTGATAATACGCATTTTTTTTCTTCATAAAACTGAAAAGCATTTTTACCTTTCGCATATTTTCCCCCTCAAAATCTGTATAAACGAGAAAAACTAGGCTCATATGTTATTGTGAGTTTACGTAAAAGCTCATTTTTTCTCATTTATTTGCTCGTTTATACATGTGGAATGCTTAAAAAACATCACGGGGTTTGTTTAACCAATGCTTTCAAAGCACTAGTTTAGATGATCAAATAAGAAAACTTTAAATTTTATTAGATTGAAAATCAAAACTAATTTAAATAAATTACAAATTAAATTAACATGTACTAAATGTCTTTTTTAATTTAAAAGAAAATTTCAAGATGAATTATTCCTTCTATTAATAGCTTATTTTGAAGGACACACCCTTCCATTATTAGCTTTAATGCTGTTAAAGCTTGTTGTGAAATAACCCTTGCAGTCCTTTTACCCTGAATATAAAAACATCAAGAGTGGCTTGCATGAGTTGTCAATATTCTAACCATCGATTTAGGTACACCAAATAAGATTCGTCCATGGACGTTGAAACGGGAATGATGTTAGAATAAGTTATCTAAACTATTAACATTTTGTTCTTATTTAGATGTGTTCATCTTAACAACTAATTCCGAAAAAACAATGTTTTATGAGTACTATTGCTATCATAGTAGTTTTACGAGTATATACAAATGCAACGAGTTACCACGAACGGAACTTTGCGGTTACAAAAGTAATATTGGCATCTAAGTTATTGTATACACGTCTTTGTTGTTGTTTTACAAAGATGACATTGTCGTTCAAAATATGACAATTTAAACTAGGGTTTTATTAGACATACACATAGTCATACTGTCACACCCCCAAAATATCGCAGCGGGACGATAGTGTCATTGGGGTATAACGTCATAGCACAAAGTATGGATACAGAAAACGACCTCTATAATGAGACGTTTTGAAAAGCTTACTATTCGATTAAATAAAGTTAAAGTTTACAAAACATGAGATCCCAAAGTTTGATAATACATAAAGGGTTACAAAACATGTCGAATAGTAATTGATAAAAACACAAGACTCCAATGTATGCCATGTGACCCAAAAGATCCATGAAATGCTATCGCCTTACGACCTGAGATAAACATGCTAAAAAGTGTCAACACAAAGGTTGGTGAGTTCATAAGTTTGTGATGAAATGTAAAGCCTTTCAAAAATTGTTTATGCAGCAAAGGCATTGTAAATCCACTCAGTTCCAAGTTCCGCTCATACAAAACTTGCAACCTGTGTGTTTACAACCCATTGCCAAAATAAGGAATTGTCAATCTTGTTTGTAAGTAGGACATGTGTGCATACGATATATACATGTACTTAATGCAAAGAATCACAGCCAACTGAACCTCTTGACAAGTCTAAATTGTTTGTTATGTTTCATTGAATAACAGATTATATTCACCCCAGGTCACGTCATCAAGGACCCAAGGGTGGGGGCGTCAGCCCGATAGTACTATCAATACCTCTCCGCCGGCTCCCGCAGGAGTTAACCAGTTGCTAAAGTATGTATGTTAAGGCATAATTGAAAACAAGTTTAGCACATTAAGGCACATATCGCAATAAACCACACATAATGTCCAAAGAGTATAAGAAGTATAGTGTAACACAATTGTATAAATGGTTTGAGTATTCGCAAGAGTAAAAACAAGTATTTAAGCATGCATCTCCCCCAAATAGTTTGTAAGAATTTAAACGAGTAAAAGCCGGGTATGAACTCACCTGGTATGATTGATATGCTAACAAAATGAAGTGCACTAAAATGAGGCTCGGAAACTATCCGCGACCTAAAATGAATGTCATGACTTGAGTTATGATATGTTGTCGTGAATGCGTGATTCAATGTCGTGCATGCAAACTCATATGATATCCATACCACTTGTACGTTTTGGAAATAATGTTTATCGTCAAAATATATGTTTATGACATCCCGTCGTATTAAAAAAATACTCTACAAGTAGTTACGTTGAAACAACCTCCTATGATAGTCGCAAAATGGTGCACACCGAGTGTTAGGAAACGAACTCAACAGTTTTGGAAAGCTTGTATCATTATCTCAAAGTTTTAGTATTTAAGTTTCCATCCTAGAGATCTCGATCACAAAGAAAAATATAGGTTAAGTATAGTACCTTAGTCCAAAGTATAGTTTAAAGATGGTTTTCGGCAAAGTTTGAGTAAACGTATTTAATTCATTACAACTCCGCTAATCAAACGGTCGGTCATTTTGATAAATATACTTAGCGAACTCACTTTTACTAGAAGACATCACTTTATAAAGAGTTCTACATTAATGTTAAAAACGTCCTCCAACATGGTGACTAGTTTGACGTAATACTTGCCTATTAGAATTAATATAGTTTTTCTTATATAATAAAGTTACGGCAACTTGTGAAAACGTGTATAATTTAATCGTTACAATTCCGTTTTCTACGTTTTATATGTCCTTAGCTTCGTATCAAAGTATACTAATATATTTTGGACAAGTCGACATAATTTATAACACCTAAGTTTCATTTTTGACTCGTAAATGGTGACATTTTCATGCTGAAATTTCCAGAAAATTATAGTTTTCGTCGCCAACTTGAAAAATTCATAACTTCTTCGTTATAGCTCCGTTTTAATCCGTTCAAGCGGCCACGTTTTCGTTTTAAAGTATATTTTCTAAATATCTAGGCCAAAAAATTTTACTTACTGTCGGATTTTCCAGATTTTCAAAATATGGACAGACCCTTTTGCAAACTTGTCGAAATGAGTTTTTCTCGCGCCAAACCTATTCTAACCCATTCAAAACAACTTCGAAGCTATTCTAATCCTACCATACACATTCTTAGGGTGTCATGGGTTCCTAGACATCACCAAAAGTAATATATAATACAAGGAGTAATTATAGGATGACTTATATATTCATAACTCTTAAAAATCAATGAAAAAGTGGTATAACATCATATGACTTGCATGTTTTTGCTCAAATATGATGAAATAAATATGAAATGAATATGAAAGATGAAAAATGGACATGAGATGCTTACTAGAATACTTGATGAGGTTTATGAGAACAAAGGATTTCCTAATCACCCTAGGTTTTTATTTCAAAACCTATACAAAGAGTGTTACTAGAGTGTTAAATAACTTTGTCTTGAAAATTTTATGATGATCTTCCTTCTTGGTCTTGTGGCTGCCGGTTCTATGGTAGAAGAAGAAGAGATGATAGCTTTTATTTTTACACTTTGTGATTATGTATGTACTAGGTGTAGAAATCATTTACTAATAATATGTATATGTAAGATATTTGTATGAAATGTGCATGAGTCATCCCTTGTGTCGACAAGGGTGATTCATGTGTAATGTTTTTTTTTTTTTTTTTTTTTTTTTTTTTAATTTTTTTAAATGTATATGTATGATTAAATGTAAGTTAATTGAAGACTTGTGGTAAATTGTGTACCCATTTGAATATTTAAGGTAGCGTTAGATAAAAATAAATTTTCACGGGTCAAGATAAAATATATTTAGGTCATAAAAATTATAAAAATACATTTCTTGAAAGATTTGAGTGAATAAATATTTATCGGGTTGAATTTAAGAAAACCGTCGTAATTTATATAAACATAACAATTTATATACGAAATAAATTTAAAACATTGGGTAAACTCATAATATTATTTTATAAACTTAATATGAGTATAAAAATATATTGGGAAATTTTTTGGAAGTAACGGATCAATTGTTCAAAATAATTAATTACGCGATAAAGTTTTTTTTAATATGAGATTATACGTTTAATGTAAAATGCAAAACCATGCATGAACTAATATGATGAATGTTGAGTTTGAGAAATGACCAAAAATTAAGAATTGTGACATTCTTCCCATGTCAGAGGAATCACGTACTCGTGATTCAATCGATGATACTTAAAGTTCTACCCTTAGGTTTCACGAAATCAGGGTGTATGATCAAAGTGTTGATGCCAAAACTTACGCGTCTAGGTTTCTTATCTAATGAGACTCGCTGAATCTGAGTAATACGGTGAATCACTTAATGGTCTAAGGAAAACGTACCAGTTACGCATTGCGGGCTTCCTCGGTTCCTACATAGAATGCTCGAGCTCGGGGTGGACTGATATTGAGTACAGGGTTCGGGTTGTTTCCGTCAATTGCTAAAGCAAGGTGTTGGTTACCTTGTGGGTGTCCCTGTGCTCCATGCAACCTAGGACAATCTTTCCGGTAGTGATTCGGGCTGTTGCACTCGAAGCAAGTCCTTGGATTCTTCCTCATGTTACCCACATTAGCCGGTGCTACCTGTGTTTTACACTGCTCCTTAAAATGGCCGTATCGATTGCAATTTGTACACAAGCGGCAGGGCTTGGTCTTCGGATGATGATAAGCACATTTAGCACACTTGGGATGTGTACCCGCATACTCTCTTTGTTCAGTACCAGTTGCCACAAAAACTCTTGCCCTTTTGTTGTCTGCTACCACGTCCATCTGCTTATTCGACCCACTCGCTTCCTTCCTCTTGTCACTGCTCTTCAAAGTACCATTTCTAACCATCTCGTCTGTCAGGGTTCCTGCCCTCAGTATTGCACTTTGTATTGTAGACGGCTCAGTCGTTTTCACAGTTCCACGGATTTCAGGCACAAGACCATATATGTACCTCGCGATTCTCTTGGATTCAGGGGTAACCATATGAGGAACTAGTCTGGCTAATTCATGGAATCGATCTGTGTAGGCTGCGTGACCAGCTCCTATCATAGAGTGATGATAAAGTTCATGTTCCAGTTTCTGCATTTCATTGTCCGGGCAGTACTCTTCTTGCAATAACGCCTTAAATTCGTCCCATGTCATACCTATAGCTGCTTCTCTGCCCTAGCCTGTAGCTATGTGTTCCACCATGTCAATGCCTTCCCTGATAGCAAGCAAGCTGCATACTTCACCCTCTGATGTGTGGCACAATTGCTGATGTCGATCACTGACTCTGTCTTCTCTACCCATCGAGTATACGCCAAAGCACCTCCTATACCATCAAACTCCACGGGTTTGCATACTGAAAATTCCTTATACGTGCATCCAGTTCTGTTGTTGTTGGTGGTGGTGGTGGTGTTGTTATTGTTGCCACTGCCAACTACATTGTTGGTGTCGTCATTCCCGTTCCCGTTCCCGTGGTTTCCCGGGTTATTCATATGATTTCCAACTTGTGTGACAATAGTGGGAAGCAAGATTTGAAGTTGTTGAGCGATGATGGTGGCAAAATCAGGGTTTCCGCCAGTGTTGTTGTCATTGTTACCCATGTCGTTACCGCCTTCTCTACCTCCACGCTCACCTGTCCTTCCACCCCTTTGCGCCGCACCACCTCGGTTAGTGCTGCGTGTTACCCTCTTTGGTGCCATGATCTCTGCAAGGGAAAGAACTGTTGAATTCTCAATGTCTATACTTAACGTCCTCAAACATAATGCCACGCCACAAATTGGTTCCTAAGGTGTGCCCACACCGATCTACTTATGCGTGGTCGCATATGTCCACGTGAGTTGTGACGCATTTATAATTATGTTGGCCACCATAATTATAATTGCCTCATTTCACACGTGTACATACCACAAAGCATACATGTCTCGGCGGTTGATGTTACTTAAATAGGTAGCCAGTCTATCACCCGATTCTAAATGGTGGAGGAGGAATTGAGGGTAGGTATCTATGGAGAGTCGCACTTGGTGTATAGGAAATTCCTTTAGGTGCTAAAGTCACTATGAGGTTTGGTCGCCAGCAGTTCCCAAAGTATCCTCAAGAGAACTCCCATCCTCGAGCAAAATCATTAAATCTATACAGCTTTATAGTAACACTTATTTAGCTCGATCTCGTGTCTCATCAAACAAGAACTGTCACGAGATCAAGTTAGATAAGTGCTCATTACTGAGCTTCATATTTTTAATGACTTGACTAGATTTTGGGACTCCCCTATCAGTACAAGGAAACCACGTTATCCAATGAGGTGGTTCTAGAAGAAATATTTAAGAAAACATATGCGCACCAAAAGTGTGTAAGGCGGTAGGAAAAGAAAGGATCGACGTGAAAGCGGTTATAGTCTAGGAACTAAAATGCAACCTAGTTCTCTATAACCAAGGCTCTGATACCAATCTGTCACACCCCCAAAATATCGCAGCGGAACGATAGTGTCATTGGGGTATAACGTCATAGCACAAAGTATGGATACAGAAAACGACCTCTATAATGAGACGTTTTGAAAAGCTTACTATTCGATTAAATAAAGTTAAAGTTTACAAAACATGAGATCCCAAAGTTTGATAATACATAAAGGGTTACAAAACATGTCGAATAGTAATTGATAAAAACACAAGACTCCAATGTATGTCATGTGACCCAAAAGCTCCATGAAATGCTATCGCCTTACGACCTGAGATAAACATGCTAAAAAGTGTCAACACATAGGTTGGTGAGTTCATAAGTTTGTGATGAAATGTAAAGCCTTTCAAAAATTGTTTATGCAGCAAAGGCATTGTAAATCCACTCAGTTCCAAGTTCCGCCCATACAAAACTTGCAACCTGTGTGTTTACAACTCATTGCCAAAATAAGGAATTGTCAATCTTGTTTGTAAGTAGGACATGTGTGCATACGATATATACATGTACTTAATGCAAAGAATCACAGCCAACTGAACCTCTTGACAAGTCTAAATTGTTTGTTATGTTTCATTGAATAACAGATTATATTCACCCCAGGTCACGTCATCAAGGACCCAAGGGTGGGGGCGTCAGCCCGATAGTACTATCAATACCTCTCCGCCGGCTCCCGCAGGAGTTAACCAGTTGCTAAAGTATGTATGTTAAGGCATAATTGAAAACAAGTTTAGCACATTAAGGCACATATCGCAATAAACCACACATAATGTCCAAAGAGTATAAGAAGTATAGTGTAACACAATTGTATAAATGGTTTGAGTATTCGCAAGAGTAAAAACAAGTATTTAAGCATGCATCTCCCCCAAATAGTTTGTAAGAATTTAAACGAGTAAAAGCCGGGTATGAACTCACCTGGTATGATTGATATGCTAACAAAATGAAGTGCACTAAAATGAGGCTCGGAAACTATCCGCGACCTAAAATGAATGTCATGACTTGAGTTATGATATGTTGTCGTGAATGCGTGATTCAATGTCGTGCATGCAAACTCATATGATATCCATACCACTTGTACGTTTTGGAAATAATGTTTATCGTCAAAATATATGTTTATGACATCCCGTCGTATTAAAAAAAAATACTCTACAAGTAGTTACGTTGAAACAACCTCCTATGATAGTCGCAAAATGGTGCACACCGAGTGTTAGGAAACGAACTCAACAGTTTTGGAAAGCTTGTATCATTATCTCAAAGTTTTAGTATTTAAGTTTCCATCCTAGAGATCTCGATCACAAAGAAAAATATAGGTTAAGTATAGTACCTTAGTCCAAAGTATAGTTTAAAGATGGTTTTCGGCAAAGTTTGAGTAAACGTATTTAATTCATTACAACTCCGCTAATCAAACGGTCGGTCATTTTGATAAATATACTTAGCGAACTCACTTTTACTAGAAGACATCACTTTATAAAGAGTTCTACATTAATGTTAAAAACGTCCTCCAACATGGTGACTAGTTTGACGTAATACTTGCCTATTAGAATTAATATAGTTTTTCTTATATAATAAAGTTACGGCAACTTGTGAAAACGTGTATAATTTAATCGTTACAATTCCGTTTTCTACGTTTTATATGTCCTTAGCTTCGTATCAAAGTATACTAATATATTTTGGACAAGTCGACATAATTTATAACACCTAAGTTTCATTTTTGACTCGTAAATGGTGACATTTTCATGCTGAAATTTTCAGAAAATTATAGTTTTCGTCGCCAACTTGAAAAATTCATAACTTCTTCGTTATAGCTCCGTTTTAATCCGTTCAAGCGGCCACGTTTTCGTTTTAAAGTATATTTTCTAAATATCTAGGCCAAAAAATTTTACTTACTGTCGGATTTTCCAGATTTTCAAAATATGGACAGACCCTTTTGCAAACTTGTCGAAATGAGTTTTTCTCGCGCCAAACCTATTCTAACCCATTCAAAACAACTTCTAAGCTATTCTAATCCTACCATACACATTCTTAGGGTGTCATGGGTTCCTAGACATCACCAAAAGTAATATATAATACAAGGAGTAATTATAGGATGACTTATATATTCATAACTCTTAAAAATCAATGAAAAAGTGGTATAACATCATATGACTTGCATGTTTTTGCTCAAATATGATGAAATAAATATGAAATGAATATGAAAGATGAAAAATGGACATGAGATGCTTACTAGAATACTTGATGAGGTTTATGAGAACAAAGGATTTCCTAATCACCCTAGGTTTTTATTTCAAAACCTATACAAAGAGTGTTACTAGAGTGTTAAATAACTTTGTCTTGAAAATTTTATGATGATCTTCCTTCTTGGTCTTGTGGCTGCCGGTTCTATGGTAGAAGAAGAAGAGATGATAGCTTTTATTTTTACACTTTGTGATTATGTATGTACTAGGTGTAGAAATCATTTACTAATAATATGTATATGTAAGATATTTGTATGAAATGTGCATGAGTCATCCCTTGTGTCGACAAGGGTGATTCATGTGTAATGTTTTTTTTTTTTTTTTTTTTTTTTTTTTTTTTTTTTTTTTTTTAAATGTATATGTATGATTAAATGTAAGTTAATTGAAGACTTGTGGTAAATTGTGTACCCATTTGAATATTTAAGGTAGCGTTAGATAAAAATAAATTTTCACGGGTCAAGATAAAATATATTTAGGTCATAAAAATTATAAAAATACATTTCTTGAAAGATTTGAGTGAATAAATATTTATCGGGTTGAATTTAAGAAAACCGTCGTAATTTATATAAACATAACAATTTATATACGAAATAAATTTAAAACATTGGGTAAACTCATAATATTATTTTATAAACTTAATATGAGTATAAAAATATATTGGGAAAATTTTTGGAAGTAACGGATCAATTGTTCAAAATAATTAATTACGCGATAAAGTTTTTTTTAATATGAGATTATACGTTTAATGTAAAATGCAAAACCATGCATGAACTAATATGATGAATGTTGAGTTTGAGAAATGACCAAAAATTAAGAATTGTGACATTCTTCCCATGTCAGAGGAATCACGTACTCGTGATTCAATCGATGATACTTAAAGTTCTACCCTTAGGTTTCACGAAATCAGGGTGTATGATCAAAGTGTTGATGCCAAAACTTACGCGTCTAGGTTTCTTATCTAATGAGACTCGCTGAATCTGAGTAATACGGTGAATCACTTAATGGTCTAAGGAAAACGTACCAGTTACGCATTGCGGGCTTCCTCGGTTCCTACATAGAATGCTCGAGCTCGGGGTGGACTGATATTGAGTACATGGTTCGGGTTGTTTCCGTCAATTGCTAAAGCAAGGTGTTGGTTACCTTGTGGGTGTCCCTGTGCTCCATGCAACCTAGGACAATCTTTCCGGTAGTGAATCGGGCTGTTGCACTCGAAGCAAGTCCTTGGATTCTTCCTCATGTTACCCACATTAGCCGGTGCTACCTGTGTTTTACACTGCTCCTTAAAATGGCCGTATCGATTGCAATTTGTACACAAGCGGCAGGGCTTGGTCTTCGGATGATGATAAGCACATTTAGCACACTTGGGATGTGTACCCGCATACTCTCTTTGTTCAGTACCAGTTGCCACAAAAACTCTTGCCCTTTTGTTGTCTGCTACCACGTCCATCTGCTTATTCGACCCACTCGCTTCCTTCCTCTTGTCACTGCTCTTCAAAGTACCATTTCTAACCATCTCGTCTGTCAGGGTTCCTGCCCTCAGTATTGCACTTTGTATTGTAGACGGCTCAGTCGTTTTCACAGTTCCACGGATTTCAGGCACAAGACCATATATGTACCTCGCGATTCTCTTGGATTCAGGGGTAACCATATGAGGAACTAGTCTGGCTAATTCATGGAATCGATCTGTGTAGGCTGCGTGACCAGCTCCTATCATAGAGTGATGATAAAGTTCATGTTCCAGTTTCTGCATTTCATTATCCGGGCAGTACTCTTCTTGCAATAACGCCTTAAATTCGTCCCATGTCATACCTATAGCTGCTTCTCTGCCCTAGCCTGTAGCTATGTGTTCCACCATGTCAATGCCTTCCCTGATAGCAAGCAAGCTGCATACTTCACCCTCTGATGTGTGGCACAATTGCTGATGTCGATCACTGACTCTGTCTTCTCTACCCATCGAGTATACGCCAAAGCACCTCCTATACCATCAAACTCCACGGGTTTGCATACTGAAAATTCCTTATACGTGCATCCAGTTCTGTTGTTGTTGGTGGTGGTGGTGGTGTTGTTATTGTTGCCACTGCCAACTACATTGTTGGTGTCGTCATTCCCGTTCCCGTTCCCGTGGTTTCCCGGGTTATTCATATGATTTCCAACTTGTGTGACAATAGTGGGAAGCAAGATTTGAAGTTGTTGAGCGATGATGGTGGCAAAATCAGGGTTTCCGCCAGTGTTGTTGTCATTGTTACCCATGTCGTTACCGCCTTCTCTACCTCCACGCTCACCTGTCCTTCCACCCCTTTGCGCCGCACCACCTCGGTTAGTGCTGCGTGTTACCCTCTTTGGTGCCATGATCTCTGCAAGGGAAAGAACTGTTGAATTCCCAATGTCTATACTTAACGTCCTCAAACATAATGCCACGCCACAAATTGGTTCCTAAGGTGTGCCCACACCGATCTACTTATGCGTGGTCGCATATGTCCACGTGAGTTGTGACGCATTTATAATTATGTTGGCCACCATAATTATAATTGCCTCATTTCACACGTGTACATACCACCAAGCATACATGTCTCGGCGGTTGATGTTACTTAAATAGGTAGCCAGTCTATCATCCGATTCTAAACGGTGGAGGAGGAATTGAGGGTAGGTATCTATGGAGAGTCGCACTTGGTGTATAGGAAATTCCTTTAGGTGCTAAAGTCACTATGAGGTTTGGTCGCCAGCAGTTCCCAAAGTATCCTCAAGAGAACTCCCATCCTCGAGCAAAATCATTAAATCTATACAGCTTTATAGTAACACTTATTTAAATCGATCTCGTGTCTCATCAAACAAGAACTGTCACGAGATCAAGTTAGATAAGTGCTCATTACTGAGCTTCATATTTTTAATGACTTGACTAGATTTTGGGACTCCCCTATCGGTACAAGGAAACCACGTTATCCAATGAGGTGGTTCTAGAAGAAATATTTAAGAAAACATATGCGCACCAAAAGTGTGTAAGGCGGTAGGAAAAGAAAGGATCGACGTGAAAGTGGTTATAGTCTAGGAACTAAAATGCAACCTAGTTCTCTATAACCAAGGCTCTGATACCAATCTGTCACACCCCCAAAATATCGCAGCGGAACGATAGTGTCATTGGGGTATAACGTCATAGCACAAAGTATGGATACAGAAAACGACCTCTATAATGAGACGTTTTGAAAAGCTTACTATTCGATTAAATAAAGTTAAAGTTTACAAAACATGAGATCCCAAAGTTTGATAATACATAAAGGGTTACAAAACATGTCGAATAGTAATTGATAAAAACACAAGACTCCAATGTATCTCATGTGACCCAAAAGCTCCATGAAATGCTATCGCCTTACGACCTGAGATAAACATGCTAAAAAGTGTCAACACATAGGTTGGTGAGTTCATAAGTTTGTGATGAAATGTAAAGCCTTTCAAAAATTGTTTATGCAGCAAAGGCATTGTAAATCCACTCAGTTCCAAGTTCCGCCCATACAAAACTTGCAACCTGTGTGTTTACAACCCATTGCCAAAATAAGGAATTGTCAATCTTGTTTGTAAGTAGGACATGTGTGCATACGATATATACATGTACTTAATGCAAAGAATCACAGCCAACTGAACCTCTTGACAAGTCTAAATTGTTTGTTATGTTTCATTGAATAACAGATTATATTCACCCCAGGTCACGTCATCAAGGACCCAAGGGTGGGGGCGTCAGCCCGATAGTACTATCAATACCTCTCCGCCGGCTCCCGCAGGAGTTAACCAGTTGCTAAAGTATGTATGTTAAGGCATAATTGAAAACAAGTTTAGCACATTAAGGCACATATCGCAATAAACCACACATAATGTCCAAAGAGTATAAGAAGTATAGTGTAACACAATTGTATAAATGGTTTGAGTATTCGCAAGAGTAAAAACAAGTATTTAAGCATGCATCTCCCCCAAATAGTTTGTAAGAATTTAAACGAGTAAAAGCGGGGTATGAACTCACCTGGTATGATTGATATGCTAACAAAATGAAGTGCACTAAAATGAGGCTCGGAAACTATCCGCGACCTAAAATGAATGTCATGACTTGAGTTATGATATGTTGTCGTGAATGCGTGATTCAATGTCGTGCATGCAAACTCATATGATATCCATACCACTTGTACGTTTTGGAAATAATGTTTATCGTCAAAATATATGTTTATGACATCCCGTCGTATTAAAAAAAATACTCTACAAGTAGTTACGTTGAAACAACCTCCTATGATAGTCGCAAAATGGTGCACACCGAGTGTTAGGAAACGAACTCAACAGTTTTGGAAAGCTTGTATCATTATCTCAAAGTTTTAGTATTTAAGTTTCCATCCTAGAGATCTCGATCACAAAGAAAAATATAGGTTAAGTATAGTACCTTAGTCCAAATTATAGTTTAAAGATGGTTTTCGGCAAAGTTTGAGTAAACGTATTTAATTCATTACAACTCCGCTAATCAAACGGTCGGTCATTTTGATAAATATACTTAGCGAACT
The DNA here is from genome assembly GCA_019973895.1 of Chrysanthemum seticuspe. Lineage (NCBI taxonomy): Eukaryota > Viridiplantae > Streptophyta > Magnoliopsida > Asterales > Asteraceae > Chrysanthemum > Chrysanthemum seticuspe. The sequence continues at coordinate 273,612,211 of BPTQ01000001.1, read as the reverse complement.
CACTTTTACTAGAAGACATCACTTTATAAAGAGTTCTACATTAATGTTAAAAACGTCCTCCAATATGGTGACTAGTTTGACGTAATACTTGCCTATTAGAATTAATATAGTTTTTCTTATATAATAAAGTTACGGCAACTTGTGAAAACGTGTATAATTTAATCGTTACAATTCCGTTTTCTACGTTTTATATGTCCTTAGCTTCGTATCAAAGTATACTAATATATTTTTGACAAGTCGACATAATTTATAACACCTAAGTTTCATTTTTGACTCGTAAATGGTGACATTTTCATGCTGAAATTTCCAGAAAATTATAGTTTTCGTCGCCAACTTGAAAAATTCATAACTTCTTCGTTATAGCTCCGTTTTAATCCGTTCAAGCGGCCACGTTTTCGTTTTAAAGTATATTTTCTAAATATCTAGGCCAAAAATTTTTACTTACTGTCGGATTTTCCAGATTTTCAAAATATGGACAGACCCTTTTGCAAACTTGTCGAAATGAGTTTTTCTCGCGCCAAACCTATTCTAACCCATTCAAAACAACTCCGAAGCTATTCTAATCCTACCATACACCTTCTTAGGGTATCATGGGTTCCTAGACATCACCAAAAGTAATATATAATACAAGGAGTAATTATAGGATGACTTATATATTCATAACTCTTAAAAGTCAATGAAAAAGTGGTACAACATCATATGACTTGCATGTTTTTGCTCAAATATGATGAAATAAATATGAAATGAATATGAAAGATGAAAAATGGACATGAGATGCTTACTAGAATACTTGATGAGGTTTATGAGAACAAATGATTTCCTAATCACCCTAGGTTTTTATTTCAAAACCTATACAAAGAGTGTTACTAGAGTGTTAAATAACTTTGTCTTGAAAATTTTATGATGATCTTCCTTCTTGGTCTTATGGCTGCCGGTTCTATGGTAGAAGAAGAAGAGATGATAGCTTTTATTTTTACACTTTGTGATTATGTATGTACTAGGTGTCGAAATCATTTACTAATAATATGTATATGTAAGATATTTGTATGAAATGTGCATGAGTCATCCCTTGTGTCGACGAGGGTGATTCATGTGTAATGTTTATGTTTGTTTTTTTTTAAATGTATATGTATGATTAAATGTAAGTTAATTGAAGACTTGTGGTAAATTGTGTATCTATTTGAATATTTAAGGTAGCGTTAGGTAAAAATAAATTTTCACGGGTCAAGATAAAATATATTTAGGTCATAAAAATTATAAAAATACATTTCTTGAAAGATTTGAGTGAATAAATATTTATCGGGTTGAATTTAAGAAAACCGTCGTAATTTATATAAACATAACAATTTATATACGAAATAAATTTAAAACATTGGGTAAACTCATAATATTATTTTATAAACTTAATATGAGTATAAAAATATATCGGGAAAATTTTTGGAAGTAACGGATCAATTGTTCAAAATAATTAATTACGCGATAACGTTTTTTTTTTAATATGAGATTATACGTTTAATGTAAAATGCAAAACCATGCATGAACTAATATGATGAATGTTGAGTTTGAGAAATGACCAAAAATTAAGAATCGTGACACATACAAGATATGGTACGTATTGCTATTGTTGTTTATCACGAAGTGACTAAACTAGCCAAATTGGTTTTATGACTATGTATTACAAAATCCTTGAAACGATCACAAGTATATGAACGTACTCTCCTTCTAGTTTGTGGTTTGGCAAGTTCAATTTTTTTTTTTTTTTTTTTTTTTTTTTTTTTTTTTTTTAAATTTTATTTATTATTATTATTTTTTTCAAAACACAGATTAGTACTCTGAACTTGGTTATGCGAAATTTTTATACTCTGAATTATTAATGATGAAGCATGATACCTCAACTTGTATAGATGGAATTTCTACTACACTACTTAATACTCACACTTAACAGTTAATTAAGTTCGTTAAAAATTTAACGAAAAAGTAAATTAACACGTTATCGTTAAAATTATTTTGTTCAATGGTATAACTGTCAAATGAGGGTAGAAACGACTAAGTCAAACACAAGCCTGGAAAAACTCGAACTTAGCTCGTTTAAGTTAATTAGGCTCAAGCTCGTTTTCAATCCATATGCTTTTAGTTCGAGCTCGACTTGTGATATATTTTACAAGCTTGGACCAGTTCACTTTTATGATAGGCCCAAACGAAATAAAGCTCGACTCGAGCTTGTTTGATTAAGTACATTAGGCTTAAGCTCGTTTATTATGTTCGTTATATATAAATATACATATGCACATATACAATTATACACATCTAACGTATGTTTACACATATAAACGTAAATATTTTCTTAGGCTTGTTTAGCTTTGTGTAGGTTCGCGAGCCTAATCGAGCTTTGAGTATAAAGATCATGCTCGTACACCCAGATCAAATGATCCTCAAATAAGGCTCGAGCTCGTCTAATTATTTTGGCTTGTTCTGAGCTTGTAACAAGTTGGCCCTGAGCAATTCACAAGTGGATATTGCCAAAAATGTTTTTTCAAAGATAACATATTTTTGTTTCGTTAAATTGCTACCTGAATGTAATGTTATTTGGACATAAGGAAAGAAAAATCTCATTTAAAGGGTGTTGGGGTTGCTCCTTTTTTCTTCTTGTGCTTCTATTAAGAAATAAGCACTTATAATATAAGTTATTTTGGAACTATTGTTTGGATTTGCTTATTTTACGAAAAAAAAAAGCATTAATATTTGTAAAATCATAATTTTAATAGAAATTTTCAATCGATATTCTTTATAGAATATTTTAGGTTAAATATGAGAGTAAAAAATATTTTTTATTTAATAACAAATAAATAATGCGAAATTTTCAATCAATATTGTGTATTTTGTTTTAGGAAAATAAAAAAAAGTAGGCAATTGTTGGATGAAAAACTATTTTTCTACTTAAGAAAAAAAAAAAGGACATAAAAAATAAGCAATTCTAGACAAGTGTATTGTACATTCTCCACCTTTAATATTTCATGTTACTTTTTGTCTAACCAAATTAAAGGTAATAGAATATATTTATTTTGATATTTTCTTTTTGTAGTTTGTGATTCTTTAAAACTAATTTTTGATCCAGATCACGACAAATGGTAGTTGATAATTGGAACTATATTAATAATCCAAACAAACATTTTATTATATAAGTGTCACCACTTATACTCCCCCGATTATTTGCATCAAACTATAGATGTCCATGTCAACGCATCACCTACCAATTTTTTAATGACTATTACGACATAAGATGCATATAGTTCGTTTTTCAGTTTCCATATCACCTTATATATAGCTAAGTTGGTGCATGTATCTAGTATATGTGATTTTATTCGATTTCATCACATCAAATTAATCTCGCGAACATGGAATCCTTTGAGTACTCAATTGGCCATTCCAATGATAGCAACTTTAACATACCCCAACCCGATTTCATACCAGAAACTGACTTCGAAAACTTACTGTCCGCCATTCAATGTGAGACCAAGGATCCTAATGACATTTTTTGTGTAGAGTCAGAATGCAATCACTTTACCAATGCATGTACGGCCTTCCAGTTGCCGCCGCAGTTGTATGACGACAATGAAGCCATTGATGGTGTTGGTATTGATATTGATATTGACATTGATATTGATATTCATAAAGGTAACGGTACTTGTAATGGTAATGATCCTGGCATCGGTTGTTATGATGTGATGGATCCAAATTTGTATGACCACAATGAAGCCATTGATGATATTGGTGTTGATTTTGATATCAGTAGTGGCAGTGGCAGCGGTATTTGTAATGCTAATGATATTGGCAATGCCATCGGTTTTTATGATGAGATGGATCCGAATTTGTATGACCACAATGAAGCCATTGATGTTATTGGTATTGATATTGATAACGGCACTGATAGTGGCATTGGTTGTTATGAAGACATGGATCCGGATTTGTATTTGATTTGGGACGAGGACGAGGATGATGTGAAAGCATCTGGAGATGGTGATTCCTCTGAGACGGTGACTACCCGTAATCCAAATACACAAAGAAGGAGTGGTGGTGGCGTGAAAGGTGATCGTACAAAGTCTTTGATTTCAGAGAGGAAGAGGAGAATTGGGATGAAGGAGAAGCTATACACACTGCGCACAATGGTGCCCAACATCACTAAGGTTAATCTCTTTTTGTTACAAATACTAGTGTGATATTTGTGAAACTTTTTTGCAGTCAAGATATAACTATTTGAGGTTAATCTCTTAAGTAATGTATATACTATGTTTTCTGTCTCATTTTAGGTGTCTACCTTTATATTTAAGTTTGTTATAAAAATATAAAAAAATTGTCACTTGCTATAAATAAAAATTATAATTCACTTTATCTATTTTACTTTTAAATATTTCGTTATCATAAAATCTACATTTAATTGATTCGTTAAATGTATAGGTAAAATAACATTTCATTAAATCGAATATGCATTTATTATACATATCATAAAATGCACAAAATTTGTTTGTGAATACTCTTTTAGGGACGGAGGGATTATTTATTGTATCCTTATTATTACATTTAGCCGCAAACTTTCCTAACTAATACTCACTTCGTCCCAAATATAATCCATATTTTCTTTTCTCGATATTCCAATTTAATTGTTACTACAAAAAGTAGTATTGAAAGTTTGATCGATTTTACCATATTACTTTACTTGAAATTGTTATTACAAACTTTAAAGAAAACATTAATTAATTTGTTAAGGTTAAAACTGTCGTTTTGCTAAAAGTAAGAAAGCCAAAGCAGTAATAATTATGTTTATTTTTAAAGTGTGTGTTTTTTGTTCGGAAACAGTTATTTTGGGACGAAGGGAGTATATCATATACAAAAAGGTTAAAAAATTAAGTTCTTATTTAAGTGTGCTTGTTTTTAAATTAATTATGATCCATGTTGAAAGATAGTTATATTGTAATGTAACTTATGTCGACTCTGTTTGTCTTATTATATATGTTTGTCTTATTATATATGTAATTTAGTAAGACAATGACATATAAAGATTGTATTGTTTTTGTGTTTGTGGATATCAAGTATATTCTGTAGGGTTTAAAACGTTTGATTTATAAATTTCTTCGTATGTAGATGGATAAAGCTTCGATAGTTGGGGATGCAACACGATACATTCAAGATCTTCAAGCACAAGCAAGGAATTTAAGGTCCGAGATTGCAAAAATTGAAGCAACTAGTAAACAAAAAAAGGCTTTACATAATTCGAAGATGACCCATGTATCAAACTCCCTCCCAATATTAAAGAAGATATCAAAGGTTAGACAAAAAGATTTGTCGTTTAAACATCTACGACATCACATGCATATATCCAGTATTAACTTGTTTCTTTTCCTGGGGGGATTTAGTTAGAAATGTTTCATGTGGAAGAAAAAGGATACTATTTGAAAGTAGTTTGCAACAAAGGCCGAGGTGTTGCGGTGGCCCTTCTTAAAGCACTTGAGTCGATCACAGGCTTTCAGGTTGAGAGCTCGAATTTGGCAACCGTTGGTGATACTTATGTGTTAACATTCACATTAAAAGTAAGTTCAACTTTGTAACTCCATATAATAGTCTTTTCAGTTAACTTTGATGAGTAATTATCAGTGTGTTAATAATATACAGGTTGCCGCACACGAATTTGACAAAAGACCGCCAAATTTGAAGCTACGACTTTCTGGGGCTTTCCTTAAACAGGGTTTCAAATTTAAGTGAGATCAACTGTTAACACTAACATGCCAGGACGTGCATCACGGATTATTTTTGTTCTAATGCATGTTTCATTAACGACATGTAATTACCTTTGTTAACTAGCTAATGATGGTTTTATGTTTTATAAAGAAAACTTCCTTTGTCTTATGTAGATAATAATGTCCAACTTAAGGACTGACCTTTTTTAAACGTCAGGTAGCATAACCTTAAACGATATGTTGAGTTGCGATCGTGTAGAAAGTTAGAGAAAACCCCATTTTTTACAAAGTCTATAAAGGGTCTGATATTAAATGTAAGTGAATTATGAAAAAATGGTATTTTTCCCCAAAAAAATTGTTTTTCTTTATAAAGTGTTATGAACAAGTTTTTACTTATGATGAACAACCTTTAAAACATCGATGAACATCAGTTTGGTTTGTTATTTAATTTATTTTGTCCCTTACATAACAAAGTGTGATGTTTTAAAAATGTTGAAAACTGTGATGAATGAATGTTCATCAAATAAGTGTTCATAACATAATGTTTATTAAAATAAGTGTTGATCACAAAATATTTTCCACATAAAACAAAGTTTCAAGTACATGTTCATCACGTTGCCCTAATTTTCTGATTTTAGAGTTTGTAGGTGTTCATCACAGAACGTTTGAGTAGAGGAGTAACCAGATGCAAGGGTTAATAAGAGTGTTTGGCGATTGGCGAAGTAAGATTTGGAATGTTTGGTTGTGAAGAGACCGAGTTTAAAGGTGTTATTTGGGGAATGTGAGTGTTGTGATTTGGTTTTTTGTGAGTTTATAAGTGTTTGTCTTGAATAGCTCAACAAACTTGTTAGGTTTATCAAGTAATGTTCATCAAAAAGAATATTTGTTATGTTTTTCAGTCTATGTTCATCAATACAAAATGTTTTGTAGGTTTTTTGTAATCAATTTATGTTCATCAATTTCTTTTATCTTTATCAATCTAAGTTCATTAATATGAACTATTTAGCAATACTCAGCCTATAATCAAATAAGTACGTATATTATGTATTATTTATCCCAATGATCATTGCTTTATTGTAATGTTTTTGTATAAGATTTGATACTTAATTACTCTTTTTCGTATCATAGGTGAAAAAAGTGCAATTAGTGAAAAGACACGAAAAATGGCATGGATTAAAGAACAAATGAAGAAAATTGTAACAAACGTTTGATACAGTATATCCAAGATGTGGATACGTCGTATATAAAAGATGCCAGAAGTCAACAAGGTCAACTTCTAGGTGGATACGACGTAGCCGATTTTTAGTGATACGTCATATCCCAAGTCAGGTTGCTTATAGATAAAACCCTAAAAACGATTTTAAGGTTACCTTTCTTATTCCCAGTTCTTATCCACAATAAAAGAACATCATTGGAGACCTTCACAACCACGAAAAACATCCCTTATCATCATAACCCCTTATTTGTTAGCGTAGTTATGACTCGAGTTGTTTATTGATTTGATTATATTGATTTAATAGGTTCCATGTTGGATAATTATTGAGTTTATATATTCCTTTTGCCTATGCATATGTGATGGCATTAAATAACGACTAAATTATTTCATCATTCATCCCATTTTTATTGCTCGATTAATACCATTTTATATGAGAATTGATACTTAATTGCTTATTTTTCATAAATCTCAGTTATTATCGAACAATTGATGAAAGTTAGCGAAAATGACGTGTTTTGGAGCTAAAACGACGAAGTTTAAGAATTATATTGATTCTGACACCAGTATGTCGTATCATTCTAGACATATACGCCGTATCCCATGACTTAGAAAAATTCATGACCATTCCCTAACTTTGATGCATACGCCATATCTACATCCATAATACGCCATATATGAAACCTTGGTCTACAATCAGAACATACACGTTTTACTGTGAATACGTCATATTCACTTAAGTAAATACGGCGTATCTACTCCCTAACTTCACAAGACATCCACTACTGGAAGATCTCAATACGCCGTGTCCATATGCCATGATACGCCGTATGGAAGGATGATTAGTGAATATTTTGGAATATAATAATCGTGGAGCCCACGCTAATCACCCTCGATACGCCGTATTGGACCACTCCAGTACGCCGTATACTTTTTCAGAGACTATATATAGAAAACCTAATGTTCGGTTTTAGGAGAGCTTTTAACTACCAAGTATGACTTATAGAAGAATTTAGAAGATTAGAAGGTCCTGCAAGTGCATTCATTCCATAGGAAAGCTCCCTTGTAATCATTATACTCCGCTATAATCATTCGGTCAGCGTATTGTTTACTTTATGAACTTTATTTTAATTGTTCCGAATATGATATCGTGTATTGTTACAGAGATTATGGGCTAATATCTGTAGGTATTAGCCAAGTTTATGATAATTTAATGTTTTGATTTGTTTATATCGATTGTTTACTATTTCATTTCATATTGATTATGTGTATCACTTCATACCCGTTTTATCATTCAACTGGATTTAGGATTATAAATAAAGTCCCGTAACTTTTTTTGGTAAATGGGTAAGAGCCCCGGTAAAATATATTACTCTAAAAAAATGGTTAAGAACATAGAATGAGGGTGAAATCCCTCATCTCAACCCAATAAAAGGCAAGATAAATGCACCAATTGTGCTTCAAACCTAACCAATCATAAGAGAGGCATACCAATCTTATGAACTAAATACAAAAAAAAGGAAAATTACTTCCTAACACAACCACGAAGATGGATATCAAACTGATCACAAAAGCCATGCATCTGTTTAGGTAGATCATAAACCTGATCCTCGTATCCATCAAAGAAATCAAGATCATCTTCTAAGAATCCTATTCCACCAGTTGAAGACATATATCTTGAAGTCTCGTCATCAGGCAGCTCAACTTCATCATCATCAGATTCTTCAAATTGGTCCCCCAAATAAGTATTGGGCTTACTAGACGATGTATCATTCGTTACCTTCTTCTACAAAGGTTTCCATAATCATCCGTAAGCACAAGTTTCCCTTCCAACATTTGTCTTTCAAGGTTATTAATCCTAGCAACCACAGGAATGACATTTGTAATAGGGGTCTGCTTACCCTCTTCCTCTTCCTCATCCACCAATGTAATCATCTCATTAGTACTCTTGGGGTTAGAACCCCCACAACCACCCTCATCAACCAAAGTATCAAGAACATGTTTTATCCTTCTTCTTTATAGACTGGACCGTCGATAAAAGAAATATGACTTAGGCTTCGAACAAACCGGAATTCCTTTACCAACCTGTCCACCGGCCTGTCTAGACTTCTTCAAATTGTTCACCACATCCGAGACTTTCTTCTTAGGACGTTCATAAAAAAACATGACCAAAAACCTGACAACTAGAGCACCTGAGAGGTATCCACTCGTACTCAACATGGATAGTACTCGTAGTAAACCCTTCACCACTTAATTTGGGAACAACCACCACAATAGTATCTTTGAGTTCAACATCAGCTCTAAGCTCAATCATGGATTTTTCATAACTAGCCCTGCCCTAAGAATCAGTTCACATAGCATCCGTGTAAGAATCTAACATCAACGGATTACCAAATTTGGTTGCAACATCGCTCAACCCATCTTTTGTGAATGCAGTAATGGGGAAATTATGGAACGTCACCTAAACAGAGATATTAGAAACATCCACCTTCATAATATATGCATATGGTGTCCATTGGTTAAGAGTTAATGGCACATTGCGAAAGAACCATGGACCACTTTCCAACATAGCTTCCATCCCGTCTTTAGAACCAAATTTGAATAAGAACATATCTTTAATCATCATAGATTTAACAAGGCCAAATTTACTCCATGTATTCTTCACATAGTTATCAACCACTGGATACGCCACACGCTTACCTAAAAAGAACCAGTAAACAATGTTGTTAAACCGATCGTTCATATCACTAACCGACTCTTTAGATAAGTATACATCCACACCATTTCCAGCCGGTGTAAACAATGGTCAAAAATTAACAGATTTCCGACTCTAATTACCTTTAACCAATGTAGCAAATGAAACAGGAGTTGAAGGATTACCATTAGAAGCCAAATTCACACCGGTTGGAGACGAAATTATACCAAGTAAGACCTTCTTTAACCAATGGAAACATACTCGGATCATCATCAACTGAACAACGTTTCTCTTTCACCCCACCACCACTCCCCCTTCCTTTAGCATTCAAAACCCCTATTTCCATTTATTAATCATATAGAATTCAGCCAAAGCACAACCAGCATATACCAATTGCCACAGGTATGAATACCACACAACAATTAACCAAATAAGCAATTGATAACCGAAAACCAAAAGATAATTGTGTTAAGTGGATAATAGACTAGACCCGTAACTAGGTTTAAAACTATAAATAACGTTCTGTTTCATAATTACCATTATCATCGTTAACTAGATTTTAGACTAAAATTCGGGATAGATACTACATATTGTTTATCTATATGACTAAATCACTAGTACTATTAATAACGTTCTGTTTCTACTGTTGGTTAAGTGAATAATAGAGTAAGAATTGTTAAAACTATAAATAACGTTTTGTTTCCTTTGGTAGTTAAGTGTATTATAGGCTATTAGTATATAGATAACTATTAGGCCATAAGTTGGTAAAGCCTCAATAGAGCTAGGATACAAATCGTGCCCTAGATAGATTATAACCGATTGTGTAGTGCATTATGCGGGCTTGGTTAATGGTGACAAGATTAACTGACTCATAAGCCTCGAGTCTAGGGAGAATTCCAACCTAGCTTTCATTAGTAAAACTCCAACGAAAGTAGTACAACCATTGCACACGTAAACAAATCATACTCCCTCCGTCCAAAAATAATTGGCCTCATTTGACTTTTTAAAGTCTTAATTTCTCAACTTTGAGCCTTAATATTTTTGTATGTGTTATGTAATATTTGATGAAAATTACACCAATGAAAAAACATTTAAAAGAACAATCCATTCATATATTTTGCATCAATTATTATATAACATAAATAAAAGTATTTAAGATCAAAGTTGATAAATTAAGACTTTAAAAAGTCAAATGAGGACAATTAATTTGGGACGAAGGTAGTAGTATTTTATCTCATAAACTTAGTTAATATGTTTTCCTTACATAAAAGATTGATCACTTCTTTATCGTTTATTTATCTGCTTGTATGTGTTATTAGTCTCATTCATTTAGAATTAAACTAAAACTCGTGTCAGTCTCTGAGGCTGAAAACCCCTCTTTGCGTTAGTTATAGGATTAATTAGGATAATTTATATAATATAGATAATTAGACTACTAGTAGATTAAGTATTAATGCTCACTCTTAGTGATTAACACCCTACTTACCAACAAACCTAAAATTGATCGGGTACACTGCCCGTTAGTGTTAGTTAATAGGTAAAGTTGGCAAAATATAAATAGTAAAACTTGATAACAAATATACCTATACTAAACGACACAACAAGTTTTTGGCGCCGTTTTCATGGAGTGAAATTGTTTAATACTTATTTATTATTATTTTCGATTAGATTTTGTTTTTTTTAGTTTAGTTTTAATTAGTTTGATATTTCGTATTTTTGTTGTTTTTGTGTGTAGTTTTTTTTTGCATTACTGAAACCTGCGGTTACCCTTTTGTTCGAATACTCGATATGGCATATTCATCACTTTGAATATGGCGTATCAAGTTTTTTGCATTATTGTAAAACTTCTCAAGGTCTTACAAAATCCCCATCAGAATATTACCTTATTCTATTCATATTATCTTATTTTTATAAGTATAATCAATTTATATTATCTTATTTATGAGTATTAAATTAATATATATATATATATATATATATATATATATATATATATATATATATATATATATATATACTAGTGTCAAAACCCGTCCGATGGACGGGTATGACTTGTGGTTTTTATTTTTAGGATTTATTAGAACAAATATATACCAAAAAGTAATTAAAAATTGAATGAAACGTTTAAGATCTATAATTGATGTTACCATAATCCATGGAACGACTAAAAGCTGTGTTGAAAAAATGACATTTTAAAAACCTCATAGATTTGTATTTATAGATGGGATAACCTATGCAACCCACATACACTTTTCCACCCGTACAAATTTTGACCAATTACCAAACATGTCTGATCCCTCCCCTGTCTTGCCATCTATAGGTAATTTCTTAAGGTCACATGGGTTGAAGTTAAGCAACAATCTCATAGCAGAAATGTTACCAACAGACCATTTTTACTTATTGCTCATTTGAATGGTGTACATGCAATAAATTTAGGAGTTAATTTGTTATGTAAAGTAGGAAAGCCACCTGAATTGTATGCCAAACGCAACGTCATGGCTTACGTGAGAATACAGGTGCCATCATCTCAACAAACCTATGTTCATGTCAATACTTGTAAGATTAGTAAATTTAAGTCTATTCTCAAGTAATAGTGAACATAAAGATTTACGTAAACTAACATAAATACTCAGTCATTAGAAAATTATGCTATCAAAAATAGATAAATAATAACTCAAATTACAATATAATAAACTTTTAGGAGGTTAGACAAAAAAATTACTCCTCAAATACAACGTCATTACTTAGCACTATAGTAACTCTTAAGAGCATATGCAAGTGGCCAATAGTTACTTTTACCTCAATAATAGTTGTAAAGTGGACCGTTAAAAAAAGTAGTTGTAAATGCTTATGCAATGGCATGTCAAAAATGAGTCACTGGAGTCGGATCTTGGAATAGCAGCAAAGAAAAATATGGGTTGATGAAGCAGATAACGTTGAGTTGAAGTGGAACACGGAGTTTAATTCAAGTATAACGGTTGGAATTGGACAATAACTTATCTACATTCTTCTCAATCATGGATTCAATACTAACTTCATGCATTGGAGTTGGATAATAGCTTACCTACATTGTGCAAAGACTGTGGATAATGAACATTAGTTAGAAAATAACAATAAAAGTAATGAGCAGAAGTGTAACTAATCACCAAATTAATAATGAGTTTAAAGTAAACTACCCTAAGAAAGATGATAATAGAAACAAAGGCAAACACCCACTAATAAATTGCTCAGATCTCATACATTTAGACAGCCATATGAAAGGAAACAGACAACTTCAACTTCAGATCATACGCTACAGCGACACTCATTTTCACGTTGAGCACTAAACAAAATTGACCTAGTCTCATCATGTGTCATATCATAAATGGTCTAAGAGGGTTTTCATTTATTTATGATTCTAATAGATATAATGAACTACATAAAAGTATGCGAGTATACCTTGAGCTTCACCCTTGAACTTCACATAAAGGTTTACAGGCAAAGAAGTAGGAAACTCTGGCAAAATCCTCTTCAACAAATCCCATAGGAGTGAGAGCATGGGTATATAAAAAAATAAAAGTTGTACATCTTGTTGTTCATTATTGAAAAAATTGTTATCTATAAATAAATTTAATAAGAAATGCTCATCACCCATTAGGATACCACCAGGAAGCATGGCGTATACGTCGCGAAACGGTGCTCTTATTGGCTGCAATGTGAACAACTTCCAATACCTTTTCGACCCTAGAACACTCAATTCCCTGAAAGATATATATCAAGTACATGTGATGATCGAAATTTAATAACTATTAAACTAATGAATTTATAAATGTGACATTCTCTTGTTTTACCTTTGGTTTCAAAATGACCAACGCTAAGTGGTTATCAGTTCTTCCAATAACAAATTTTAGTAAAGGTCACAATAAAAAAGGAAATCTAAAACACTGTAATTGTGCCCTTTAAAGCCGCTAATATTGGCCCACGAACCTCACCATCTCGTACCTGTTAATATACACTTCAGTCAGTTTTATAAGATTATAGAAAATCCATTTTCATTCGTTAATTTTTTTATAAAAAAAAAACCTTAAAGAATTAAGAAACATGATCGAACGGTATAAATAATTAAACCTAGAAACTTTTGGACCAGCTCATTATCGATATTTTAAAAAAATCTCAGATTGTACCACTGGATAACATCCATTGATGTTTTTTCACACTGTAATTTTTTTGGAATTTAAGTTCCCGTAAAAATTTCAATCTTTAATTTGATGCTACAACATTCGGGATCTTGGTTCACTGTACCCACTTGTTAACCTCTTAAATACGGATTCAGTTTTGCAACCTTGTGCATTCATCAGTCTGCTTATGGTTGCCACTATGATTTCAGATTTAAGATCAAAGCTTTCATCCTGAGTTGTCTTTAGCTATTCTTACTTGACCCGAGTTTAAAAGAAGAACTTATGAATATTGTTTGCATATATTTCTATAGCGAAAGAAGGGTGTTAAATAATTGTAGGCATATTTTATAGTTTTGCGTTGCATGATTTTATTGAACTATTAATGGAAAATTTTGATACGTAGATTTAGGTAGCAAAATCTTTACAAAGCACTTAAAATGATCAAGTATCCATTCTGAGCGTACGTGTGTAACTATGTGAAATTATGTTCCGTTTTAGCCCTTCATAATAAAGACTATGTAATACGCCAGAGAAAGTCGGGGTTAGCTATTAATACTGACTTACTTAGCGATCAAATATTCTCAATATGTACAAAACCTATGAATTACATCATCCCTAATATGATAGAACAACAACATGTAAACGATCATCAGTAGCAGCTGTTAAACATACACTTACATATATCATCCTGCATAATAGTTGAAGCCATACCCAGAGCACGAACACCCTTGCAATGAGGAAACTTTTGGACACGACATCTCTTTTGGTTTGTCGAATGTTTCATTACTGTGGTATTAAGCACTTTTATCACAACCTCTTCAGTGATTACTGCCTCGTACACAACAAATTTTCCATGCCTCTCAATCCAATTAACTGCAGAGGATTTTTTATCCGAACAGAAATTTCCTGTTCCACCAGAATACACGGGTCAGGCAGACCACATACTTTTTTTCTAAATTTAATTGTAATAAAAATATATAAATACGTGTGTGTTATATATGATTACGAAACTATAGTATTAAAAATAGTCGCCAAGCACCTTAAATAGCTCGACCAACAAGGCTGTATTCATTTGAAATACACTATAATCGACTTCCAGCCTATTTGACCAGTTCAAACCATTTGATTCATTACCCTTTTAAAATTATTTTACCTGATGGGATAAACATAACCCAAATCCACCCATTTGTAAGTAAATGGGTTGCAAGTATCACTTCAAGTGTTAGGTTATATTCAGAACTTATTTGTTAAAAGTATCCAAACATGCATATGTAAATGTCTGTGAGGATGTGTCAAGCGTGCATTAGTGAGCCATTAAGAGCAGTAGAGTTCTCAGTGTTTATTTTATCTTGATCATATTATTAACAATATTTTTTTTCATTCATAACATGAAATAAAGTGTCAAATCAATCTTTTTATATCCCATTTTCTTTCATAAATAGCTTAAAATGTTTGGTAGGGTCTTTCACTTCCCAAGAATCCTAATTACTCAAACACGTAAAGCTACAACAAACTCAAAACTAACCAGATATACAAATCACATCCATATCTGGTAAATCATTTTGAATTAACTCCAACACGATTTGGAAACCCTTTGACACCATGTTCATTCCCATTTCATCACCGGTGATGCAAGTAAATATGATATATAGATTATTTACGGAAATTGAGCATTGAATATTTTGGATCCTAGCAAATGTGCCTCATCTGTTTGAGCAGAGCATAAAATTTCAATCTCAAATACCAAATTCACGAAACATGTCAATTAGTTATGGTGCAATACATTTACAAACATTCATATACCTGATTTTATGTCTTTTTCCTTTGGATATCAACCTAGTTCTTCAAGTGACGATGAAGATGCTGCTGCACCTGGTGCACCGGGTGATGGTCCAGCACCACCTGGCGGTTCAGATGAAGGAGACCAGGTACGGCCGTGCAGTCAAAAATCACGTTATGCAATCTTATGCAATGCTTGTGCTAGCTGGATCTGT
This sequence comes from Chrysanthemum seticuspe, assembly GCA_019973895.1. Lineage (NCBI taxonomy): Eukaryota > Viridiplantae > Streptophyta > Magnoliopsida > Asterales > Asteraceae > Chrysanthemum > Chrysanthemum seticuspe. The sequence goes on along the minus strand of BPTQ01000001.1, from coordinate 273,596,420 downwards.
AAACTTATTACAATTTTTTTAAAATTACCATTTTCAGCTTGAAGAGAATCTTCCAAAAACCTAAAAGGTCGAGTGAGATCTCTCAGACAAAGTCGGCATAAAGGTAATCTTTATTTTTTCTACTTCACTAAAACCATTCTATTCAATTGATGAGCAGTACCTAAAATTGGGAATTGTCTAAATGCAAAGTATTAATTAAAGAAGCTTTCACACATGTAGCAACATACTGTGGCTTTGTTCAAGCCATGGCATACTATTTTGGGGGTGGATTGATGGGTGTTTTAGTTTGTTAACGAATTGGAATCGTAATTAGCTGGTAGGAACAACTGTATTGGGCCTTGTTCATTGCGGCTTATCTACTGTTTGAATTCTATCTTTAATTTGCATCTTTATTGACCCACCTTAGTTGTGTTCTTCAGTTTTCATTAATTTTCTTTTATTCTGGTTGCTTTGGTTTTCATTCTTTTAATTAGTGTTTTACTTTTTTGCAGGTCTTCTTCAAAGATTCCTTTTGATGCCAGTTTGTTCTGGGTCAAAAGCTCTTGACGTTATGTTTTCTTATTATAGTATTATCTTGGACTTGAAAGACCTTTTGTTTGTTATGTTTCTTTAAAATGCGTGTATGGTTCACAATGTTAAGAATCTGGTTGTTGTTATGTGCCAGCAAACCCATAGACCCATACTATAGAAGGGTGGTGGGTGTCGTATCTTTCATTGTTTCTAGTATGGTTTAGATTTTGAAAGATATGTCTATTTTTTAACCACTGTTGTTGGATCTCGTTAAAAATTAGTAGTAGTTGGTTTATTTTTCATCCTCAAAACTGTGTTGTTGCCGACAAAGCTTGTTGAGAATGCATCCCTTTTTTATCTCCACCCTTAACAAAATATAGAGAAGAGTCATTTGATATAGTATTTTTTGAAATAAATCTAATATTTTAACATTGAAATGCATATGTATAAAGCTGGTTGTCTATCATTTTTTACCGTTACCATGACACCGTTTCTGTCAATGATGCAGACCCGCACCTCTGCTTTCACCTTTCACATTTTTCTGTTTCTTTATTTCCTTAACCTTGTTAGCCTGTCATAAAACCTTCAAAAGCTCTGTATGTTTTGGAAAATGTACATACCTTGCAAGAAAATATTTAGTATTTTCAAATTCTTAAGTTTAGTTTGAAGTTTCAGTTTAGTTCTTTTTACTGACGGGTGGGTCAAGCAGGTCGCATTTCAAAACGGGTTCAGGTTGAATGAGTCATGGGTCAAAACAGACCGGGATCAAATGCAGACAAAGTGTAGCTACTAATAACTACGGTTTTAAAGTAAAGTAGGCACAGTAGGCAGATTAAAGTAACTGGACTGAACCAACCTTTGAACGCATAAACTGAACCAATACACTGAGTCAACAAACTGAACCCATTCACTGAACCCACCATCCCGAACATGCTCCCTGAACACACCCATTGAACTAAGCCACTGAACAAACCCATTCAAAGCAACCAAGACAATACTGAAACTAAAAAAAATGACCCGATCGCGTGGTATTGAACAATTGAAACCATGTTTATAGATGACCATAAGATCGCTAAAAGAAAGTAGGTTACTGTAATAATAACACAAATCCCAAATATTCAAGTTATAGAAAAGGCGATAAGATATTAGATATACCTATGCAATAATTTGTGGGAATGACAAAAAGAAACTCGTTAGTAAAGCTGGCACATATTCCATCTGAATTAGCAAACCAAATTCCTGTAAACGAATAAAAATTTTATAAGAAGGAGGAACATAAAGAGAAAGGTTTGGTGATGCATCATCCACAATTACCTCGATAATGTGACCCCCCGTCTTCAGATACATAAAGAGCTATTCAGACACGTAATCTATACTCGTGAACTGAGAAACCGTGTCATTCAGACTCTCTACAGCGAAAAGCATACCATGTAACTCATTTATAAATAAGTAACTCATTTACCAAAAAGATTAAAAAAAGCGCAACAATAAATATATGTCTAATGATATAAATAAAAAGTATTTAGCTAAAAAATTATGATTTTCAAGAAGGAAGGATATATATTTTAAATTAGTCCCAACGTTAGGTGTAATACTCATAGCTGTTAACGTATGGCATTTTCACATTATACAGATAGAAAATTATAGCATTACGAACAGATCATGATAACCGGCTTGTTTGAACATTTTTAAACCTTAATGATTTCTATCCATGAATAAAAGTATAGCAATAGATACATAAAATACCCAGTAAAACTAACCCAATACATCCCTGAACACCCATTAAAAACACACAATACCTTATAATACGACACCCAAAACCCCCATAAAATATTGTGAAATAACACGTCACCTGCTATTATACCTCCAAATGTATTTTTGTCTTCGCTAACCTTGATAAATTCTCAAACTTTTGTCCAAAAACATGGCCAACTATATTAGATACCTTAGAACGAAAACATCTAGAGGACATATCAGCAAAAATGGTTTTCCCACAGTGTGTAAAGAACGAAAGGTTAATCCATACTTCATTATATATGCCACATTTGATCAGTTTTGAGGTTTATCATAGATCTCACCACATCTTGCAAGGTCAATAATCAAATTTTAAGTAAGATATTTTATAAACGATAGTCACGTACATTTGATCAGTTTTGAGGCTTATGATAGTTCATAGGTTTACCAATTCTCAATTCAAATATCATATTGTTCTCTGGCTTAGTAATAAATCGCCACATGTAGGCGAGGTCCAAATTTTCCTATGTGTATGCTACCATAAAACGATTGAAAGCAGCCTCTGAAGTACAAACATTTAAATCCCATTTGCAGCAGCAAGAACATCATGCAAGAATAATAACAATGATGTATAATACATTAAAATATCACTAATTGACATTTTTATTATAAAGTTTATGGCATGTATGTAGAATGATATAGAGAAACCTACTTGAGTTCTTGCCGAGATAAATCCGACATAGCAAAAAACTTTGTAGCATCGGGACCCGTAATATATACTGAAAATGATTCAACCAAAGACCGCCTCGTCCCATCTAATGAAAACATACGTGCTATAGAGATACCAACCTGAAAAAATTCGATATCAGATACCAACATGAACCAACAAAACTTCTAAATATATATTGAAAAGAATCACACACCCATATATTCAAAGCCTCTTCACTGACAAAAAGCCTACATCCTGTAGCCATCAGAAGCCAAAAATAGATCCATCTGATACAATTTGCAAGGAAAAAATATTATTGTAGTCCATAGCAGGCCCTAACGGTGGTCGTGTCACAAAGTTCCTAAACAAACACATGAGTTAATATGAATTGGCGCTAACAGAAAATGGTTAATATTAGTGCTTTAGGTACGTACCTATGTTCATTGTTTTCCATTTATATGGACTCTACCAATTAACATGCCATGCGAGTTACTAAACTTTGTTTATCTTATTAAGTCAGTAACTTTAGTGACTAAAAGTGAAAGTACAATAAGTACTTATACAATCATTTAAGGTTATTACAACTAATGAAAATACCCGAGAAAGAAGGGCACAAAATCACTCTCATCAAATAAGAGAACTGCTTGAGTAGCCCATTTTAATTGCTTCCTATTATTTGTATGCATGTGTCAGCGGCCTCACATCATGTGTACTGGTGCACCGGCACTTGCAGAGGCAAGAAAATACCCACCATGTAAAAAATATATATATATAACAATAGACTTATATGGCTAAAAAGAGATTCCACACAAATAGATAAAATAAATAGTAAGCGTACGTTGTGGGAAAGTGTGACCCCTTTTGATATTGTTACCCAAACGCAATGCAGACTTGGAACCAAATCCAATAATTTCTAGCCTTCTATATTCTGGAGCTAAATATGCATACGTTTCTAGGACCTAGGCATATCACAGTTTTAGTTGTAATCTTTGTTCTAACGATAACAATGATGTATTAGAAAATAGAAAGAAAAAGAAAAATTGTTTGAAATGAACATACTGATGTTGTTGAGACATGGGTCGATCCATCTTGAGGACCTTCCCAGCAAGTATAAAGTTCGTAAGCTTAGCATTCATTTGGCTGCCTAGAAAGATAATCCGCAACTTAGGTTACATTAATTTTAGATTATGTTATATATCTAGTATAATATTAAAGAAAAAATTATATTTGAGTACCTGACTATGCATGCCCTCGTGTAGGTATGTCAAACCAGTAGCAGCGTCTTGGGCTATTATTAGTCGCATAGCCCAAGAGAGAGCCAATATATGATCATCTAAGCTTTTATTAGGCATATATTCATACACTAAAAAGCATCCATATGTAGTAATGCCTCGTTATCCGTGGTACATTCAGGTGTATCTCTTTCCCCAAGAATACTTTGAAGCTTGGGAGTCACGGTTTTCAAAAATGCCTTTTCATGGTTTGTCTCGAGTTCATCATAATCTATGGTCCTTGGATCAGGTAATAACCTACGGCTCAGTGGGGGTCGGTTAGGCATGAGCCCTGCATAAGGGTACTGTCGAAATTCACCGCTGCATGCAGTGTAGAAGCTACGCATATGATGCTGGTGCAAGACTCAGTGAGTTCTTCACGTGTGTGCATAAATAAAAAGAATAATTAGAAAAGACCAATCTCTTACTCCTCAATAGGATCTTCGTATGATTGCTCTCTGTTGGAAACAAACCCTTCTAGCTTGGACACTGTAACACTAAACACATCATATTCTGAAATTTATATATAGAAAACATGAGCACAAGAAAAAAAAGCACCCATCGTATGCATGACAACTTCAAATCTTTAATACTCCAGGTTAAACAAATTTATTTCACATAGAGTAAACTATTTATAGATCCCATATCAAGCATCTAATATGCTTTAATTTTGTACCTTACTAAAACACATCTGAAGCTTATTTGCTTTAGAAAGTCAGGAGAGTGCTATCACAAGTCAGTGATTTGTATAACTTTACGTTAATAACTGTCTGATCATAAAGAAGTGGCAAAAGTTCTGGAAGGAGGCCCTTGATCAGGTTTGGCTTGTTGTGGCCAGCTATGTTCAAAGCCAAAACAGTTGATGCCTAACATGATGCATAAATTTATTAAAATACATGAGATCAACTCTATAAAGTGATAGAATAATCATCTCCTCAATGTTATAAAATTAATACAGGTATGTTTAAAAATAACTAACATAATCCAAAACGCATCAAACCTCATTTGATAAAATCACCCGATCCTGATCCTTGATTAGCATAAGGAATGAGGAAATCTCTGGGTACAAGACAAAATCGATCTTCTCTGGTCGTTCAACTATAGAATACTTCACAAGTTCAAGAATAATGACAAATTAAATCTTACTTACATTTAATATACTAACTGATGACATATTATATCCAGATGATTGCTGAACTCAGGGACGTAGCTTATTAGTAATACATAATTAGCAAGTTAGTCGCAAAGGGTCAATTCAATATTCTTTTATCTGTTATCTTTATCAAGTATAATATAGAATTTACTCACATGGAAAATAGCAAACGGCCTTAGAGAGCAATACTCTTGTATCATTGGAAGTAATTATACAACTCAGAAGCGTCCATCTTATATCAAGTTCAGCACTTGGTTTTAATCCTTGTTGAACCTGCTTCTTCTTCATAGCACCCAAAGATGTATGAGTCTTATCACAATCTCCACAACAAAACCATTCTCCTTTTGACAATGCCTGTAAATATGTGTACCATGTAAGTACTATCTTTTGGAGTAATGAACAGCATGAGGAAGAAACTCTCAGTCGAACAAATGGCTGAATGGCCCATGACCCCACATCATACAAAACTTTCAATCACTGCTATGATCCACCTTCACTTGTACAACGTAACTGTACTAATTGGAACCTTGAGACCAATCACAATCCTAAGATTATTAGCTATAGCCTCACTCTGTCATATGTGTATATTTTTAGGGACACACGCATATTGAATATGACCATGAAATCACTTTTTAAAACTTAATAGCCTACAACTACATGTCCACGCTTCTCTTATTTTAAATCAGCAAAAGTCCCTGGTGTATCAATGAGTATTACAATTGAATTAAGACAACAAAATTAAACCTTATATTTTGGATATGCAAATGGCATGCTTTACTAAAATGCTGAACTGTTGAGGCAAGACTTGAAATTCAGGTGTTGGTATATTAGCATAAAGCAAAATGTTACAACCATTCACAATCAAAACATACATAGGAAATAAGAAGTTACAGGTGATCGGATATCGTAACATGCAATCCGCCCCACATCTCTTTCTTCTTGATGTATTTCGCACACCGTAACTATTCAATAATAAACGGCCATTCGTAACAAAATGTTACAGCCGTTCACAATCAAAACATACTTGATAAGAAAGAAGTTAAAACGCAAATCCATATCCAAACACAATACATATATACATAAATGATCGATCAGTTGCAAGTTAAACATAGCATGCCGTGCACGCAAATTAAACGTAGCAATCATCAAGTTTATAAAAAACAAACCTGGTCACTAAGAAGCTGAAAATACATGTGGTTGTTTCATCTTCTGACTTGCATACTGAACTTAATCTTATAATAGAAAACTATGAGTTTGGCTTCTGAACATGGAACTTTAATTAGCTCCTTGTAAAACTGTTACAACAATCCAGAAACATATATCCATAGGAATAAGTTGAAATACAAACATATAAAGAATGTAAATCTATCGTTTGGTTAAAAACTTTACCTGTTATGCACAACAGTCTTTGGATTGGGCTTTAATTTTTACCAAATGTGTTGAAGGTTTCTTCGCAATGTAAATATAATTAGAAACTATTATAACGTTTTCGCACCAGTTTTGTAGTGTAAAGCACATGGAATCTGCTATCGTCACTAACTAACAGTAATTCCGAGACTTGCCTGAATACTGAGTCAATATTGACTGCTAAAGGCAAGATTAGATTGGCGAAAAAGTTAACTCACAGAAAAATTGAATACTTTCTATCACAAAATTGTATAACCCAAATAAGAATGAATAAATTAGCAGCATGCATAAGAAGGGAAATATGGTTAACAAACTTATGAGTAAATACTACATGATCAGAATATAAACAATGATATATACTAACCTCTAAACAATGATATATACTAACCTCTAAACTGCAAACCTTTGTAAAATAAAAAGTGATATATACTAACCTCTAAACAATGATTTACTCAGCCTGGAGTTAGAGAAGTAAGATTGAGATCAGAGTATGAACATAAAAAGTGATATATACTAACCTCCAAAAAAAAATAGGAATAATCTGTCTTTTCTCATAATCTTCACTTACAGTTGTGCATGAAAAATTAGGGTTTAGAGAAAAAAGAGAGAAAGTCGAAACTTTTTTTTTCTGGTTACAGGCCTAACATATTAAATCGAATTTAGGGTTAACAATATTTAAGGAAAAGACATGTATATGGTTGGTTGCATAGGTTTATAGATTTGGACTTGCAAGATTTAATTCAAAACATGTGTTGGTCTAGTGGTTATCATGTTTCTTTGTGGACTAAGAGACCCAAGTTCAATTCTTCTTAAGCTCACATTTTTTGAAAAATAAATCCGAAATTTTAATAAATGTCAAAAGGTTGCTTTAAATTGTGATGAGGTGGCTTAATTTCGATGAAGTGGCTTTAATTGTGATGACATGGAAATATGACATGGCATTATGGGATGCCAAGTGGCATTATGACGTGTCATGCCTCCTCTTATATATAATGTATAGATATATATATATATATATTAATCCAAAACTAATCTAACAAAAATCGAATCCAAAGCCCCGTGCGTGCACGAGGATATAAAATAAATAATCACTAAATAATCAATAAAAACAACAACTTTAACAACTTAAATCGTAAAATCAAATATTTGAGAAACTTTCAGTTTGAACTCAAAGTACATTTCAACTCATATTTTGATCAAGGAACACAAACTAAGCTACTAGATAGTTGTGAGGCGATTGATATCAATTGTAATACCCTATAAGTGATCAACTAACACACTAATCTAAGGTGGTGATGAAGAGAGAGGCGTATGGTTTAGAGAAAGAAAGAGAGAAGAAAGAAAACTTATAATAAACACACACACTTACACCTTTAAGCGCATCTTACAAATGAGCTATGTGGTGACTTATATACTTCCTTACTTGCTATAATGAGCCTCATGGGCTTTGGGCTTTCTCATGAACTTGCTTTTACATTTGTATAATAAGGCTTACCAACTTAGACTATAATCTATTAACTTAGTCTATAACTAAATATTGCAAATACTTTAACAATGTTACAAAGTATTGAAGTAGAGAATAACCATCACTTCTTTAATGCTAACAAAAATAATACTATTGGTGGCTTTAGAGTCACTAACAGTGGTGGTTTTATTATGCCTATATGCTCACTCCATCTAATCATTATGTTAACATTTATGTCTATGTTAGAACCATTATCCATGGTTATTACGTTGAGGAAAGGCTACGACATTGCATTTTACATTTTTCTGTGTTACACTGTCCGAAACATTGAAAAAGAGAAGATATTTCTCTCTTTGGACTAGATGGAAACACTTTTTGATATGCAGTCTTTGACAATGTCAACTCTGTTTTCTGTGATTATATCCTAAAAATGTATACAAAGATGCAAAGTTTACAGTTGGAATGTATAGTGATCGTAAAACATGTCGCATTTTTTCGCAGTCAACTATTTCGTATTTGTTAGATTCAATCTTTATTGTTATTTGTTTAGGATAAACAAACTATATTTTATTGTAATCACAAACCATGTCACATTATTTTCGCACTATCTTACACCTATTGCATGGGTGGCAGGTTGACAAGCCATTTTAAGTATTACTATTAACGAATAATGATGCAATTTATTAATAAACGTACCCCAAAAACCACATATAAACAAATACGAACTAATCTCAGCTTTTCTACAAATCATGTATAAAAAACATCAGTATGATTTATCTTTCTCATCTGTATAGATTATAACAACAATTTAGTTCCATGTATAAGTTCAATGAAAATTCACTATATGCAAAGGTTCACGTCAGATTTCAAGATCTGCAAAAGGATTGAATGTTAAACAAATGGGAAGAAAGTCCCGATGAAGACCTTTAAACCTGATTCTTATGTTTACCACCCCCATTCCCCTGCAAGATCAACATATGGCGAAGAGAAATTACTCACTAAGCATGTTGGAGTATTGAATTTTATCTCTATAAAATAAAAAACAATGCCACATAAGTTTCTGACAGATTTCTTTTTTAGAGTCTCCTTGTAATTGTGTTTACACAAATTGGGTGTTGTAAGTGCCTTAATTATTCAATATTGAAGAAATTCTATTGATAACCATTGGGAACCATTTACTACAATTAAATGATATTATTCTTGAAACAAATATTATCATAAATAAGAGGAATGTTAGTAGATATCATATCCCCTACCCATAATATATTTGGCTCAACTCATATTTTTATAAACAAAGTCTAACAAATTTCTTTTGCATCAATTAAAAAACCTTAATAATAGAAAAATATGTCTTCAAACTCTTTATCAAAACAACTTAATTCACCAAACGCACCGGATAACAAAGATCCAGTTACAGTCCTTGAACTCACGGAAAACATCATTTCGTTATTCTCAGAGTCTATAAATGATCTCAAAAGAAAACGCATGTTGATTGTGGACGAAGTCAGCCGTCTGAATAAGGAGATCAATAATAAGGATAAACTTGTTGTAATGTTCGTAAAAAAAGCCTCGATTTAGTGTATTTTTATGTTCTTTTGTATACATCTTTTTTGTTAGGTTTGTTTTCTTAAATTTAATAAGAAATATGGAATAATATTTGTACTTATGTTGTTTCTATGCTTTAGTTATTCGATCCACATCTATGGCATATGTGTTATTAGTAATTCAACCCACGTATATTGTTATTGGTTGATTTCATCTGATTTAAATTAGGAAGCTCTATTCTAGTTCATTCGTGTGTAACAAGCAATAAATTTAGTCACTTAATCAACACCAGCTAATTTGTCACATGCTTACGTCATATACATTGAATTCGCATTGGGTTGGCATTACAGTGATTGTTGATTTCACTTTTCGTTTGCGCTTTGAAATGATATTAGAGATGAAAATGAGATAAATTGGGTAAATTATGGTTAGCTGCAGAAGCTATAAACGTAGCTGCGATTAGGCGCCAGACATTCAACAAAGAAAACACATCTTTTTAATATATTAATGTACACAATATTAGGGATAATATTAGCGCGCATTAGTAATATGCCATAAAGTGTGATAAGGGGGTGTTTATTTTCCACTTAATTAGTGAGCCCAAACATTTGTTTCATTTTATTGGAGAGGTCCATAAAAACATCCCTCTCTCAATTAAGTGACTAATCCAGACATATCTCTAAATCACTTAATTTAGTAAATAACCCTTAAGTTAAAAATAAGTGTCATCTTGTGTCACATGAATGCAAATTTCCCAAAGAAAAAGAGTGGCTTACATGAGCTGATAATAAGATATTAACAATCGAATTTGGTATACCAAATAAGATTCGATCAACTTAACATTTTGTTCTCATTTAGATGTGTTCATCTTTACAACTAATTTCCAGAAAAAAAGTGTTAGATGAGTACTATTACCATCATAGTAGTTACGAGTATATACAAATGTATTAGTTACTACCAAAGGAACTTTGTGGTTACAAAGTAATTGGTTCGTTTCATCAATTGGTATATGAAATGATTAAACTAGGGTTTTTACTAGGCATAGTCATACGAGATATATATGAGCATTGTTGTTGTTATTCATATTGAAGTGATTAAACTACATACGAGATATAATAATCACTTGTGATTTCAGAAATCTTACAAATAAATTTATGACTATATTTTACAAAATTCTTCAAACTATTACAAGTTTAACGTACTTTACTACAAGAAAAAGTGCTTTAGTGACGAATAGTTTTTTGACAACCAATTTGGGTCATTTAGTGACAAAACAAAATCGCGTCAAAAACGTTCTGTCACAAGCTAAAATATAGTGACACAACTCGTAGTTCGTCAATAAGTGGTCACATAATTGTATAACAAATATTTTCAGTTAAATTTTGTCACACAAGTTGGTGAGGACAATAGAGTTCGTCACTATTTATTATTAGTGACAATAATGTTCGTCAATAAATTGATAAATATTTGTGACGAACATGTTCCGTCATAAGAAAACCTATAGAGAGTCATATATATATTTGGGTTGGTGTTTGGTTAGTTATAAGTAAACAAGAGTGACTAAACACAAGTATTAGTTTATCTAATAAATAATGATTTATTTATTAGTACATCATATTATAGTTTATATTTTGTGAGTCAGTAAGTTCAAACTTATTATTTTTTTCATCGTTTAGGGCAACCATATATGAATGTGATTTTGGATTCAGAACTAATTTATGTAAGTCGATTACTGGAGCTATGATTCTTTTTTATAATTAATCAGATCATGACAAATGGTAGTTGATAATTGGAATTAAGTTTGGAAGTATAGTTATTTAAATCTAAACAAACATTTTATTATATAAGTGTCACTACAATTATATTCCCTAATTATTTACATCTAATAACAAGATGTCTATGTCAACGCATCATCTTGAGTCTCCACATTCTCAATTTTATGGTAACCATAACGACATGAGAAGTCCATATAGTTTATTATTAATCTGTTTATACATCAAATTTATATTATATATAGCTTTGTTAATTCATTTATCTTTTGTATGTGTGAATTAATCCAATTTCATATCATCATATTATCTCGCGAAAATGGACTCCTTTGAGTACCCAATTGGCCATTTCAATGATAGCAACTTCAACATACTCCCACCCGATTTTATACCAGAAACCGACTTTGAAAACTTACTCTCCGCCATTCAATGCGAGACCAATCCTACTGAAATCTTTTGTCTAGACTCAGAATGCAATCATTTTACCAATGCATGTACCCCCTTGCAGTTGTCACCGCAGTTGTATGAAGCCATTGATGATATTGGTGTTGATATTGATATTGATAATGGTAACGGTACCTGTAATGGTAATGATACTAGCATTGGTATTTATGATGGGATGTATCCAAATTTGAATGACCACAATGAAGCCATTGATGATATTGGTATTGATTTTGATATTAGTAGTGGTAGTGGTAGCGCTACTGGTAATGCTAATGATACTGGCATCAGTTTTTATGATGGGATGGATCCGAATTTGTATGACCACAATGATCTCATTGATGGTATTGGTATTGATATTGATAATGGCGCTGATAGTGGCATTGGTTGTTATGAAGAGATGGATCCAAATTTGTATTTGATTTGGGACGAGGATGATGATGATGCAAAGGTATCTGGAGACGGTGATTCCTCTGAGACAGTGACTACCCGTAATCCAAATACAAAAAGAAGAAGTGGCGGTGGCGTGAAAGGTGATCGTACAAAGTCTTTGATTTCTGAGAGGAAGAGGAGAAGCGGGATGAAGGAGAACCTGTATGCATTGCGTACATTGGTACCCAACATCTCTAAGGTTAATCTCTTTTTGCTACAAATCATTCTGACGGTCTAAATATACCTTCCTAAACTAGTAATAAACCGATGTGAAATATAGCTATTAAAAATATCCTTATATCTATACTTAGCCGCTAACTTTCCAAACTAATATAACGTAAACAAATATGTTACAGAACTAAAATTTTAATTTAATGTCTTTACTTATATAATTAATGTGATATGATATATGTTGAAAGATAGTTATCTTGCAACTTATTCCACAAATAAGTTAGTAAGACATTGTTAGATTAATTGTCTTATTTATTTAAGTTAGTAAGACATTGTTATATAAAGATACTGGATATCATTTATATTTTATATGATTTCAAATGTTTAAACTATACATTTCTTTGTATGTAGATGGATAAAGCTTCGATAGTTGGAGATGCAGTACGACATATTCAAGATCTTCAAACACAAGCAAGGAATTTAAGGTCTGAGATTGCAAAAATTGAAGAGGCTAATAACCAAAAACTGCCTTCAAAAAATTCGAATAAGACCCATGTATCAAAGGCTCCTCCAATATTAAAGAAGATATCAAAGGTTAGACCAAAAAAAAATGTTGTTTAAACATCTAGGAAGTCACATACATCTAGCATTAACTTGTTTCCTTTTTGGGGGGATTTAGATGGACATGTTTAATGTGGAAGAAAAAGGATACTATGTGAAATTAGTTTGTAACAAAGGTCGAGGTGTTGCTGTGGCCCTGCATAAAGCACTTGAGTCGATCAAACGCTATCAGGTTCAGAGCTTGAATTTGGCAACCGTTGGTGATACTTTTGTGTTAACATTCACCTTTAAAGTTAGTTAATTAACTTCGTATCTCTATATAATAGTCTTTTCAGTTAACTTTATTAAGTAATTACTCGTGTGTTAAATTCTACAGGTACTTACCACACGCAAATTGGATATAAACCTGCCAAATTTGAAGCTATGGATTTCTGGGGTTTTCCTTAACCAAGGTTTCGAATTTTCCCATCGTCTTAATTAATGCAGGGACGTTGAAATGGTTCATATGCATATAAGTGAGATCAACTGTAAACTCTAACACGCAAGGACGTGCATCACGGATTATTTTTGTTTTCATGTATGTTAACGGCATGTTATTACCTTTGTTAACTAGCTAATGATGGTTTCATTTGTAATAAAGAAAACTTCCTCTGATATATGAAAATTATACTATCCAACTTATAACGACAAACCTTCTTCAATTCTAAACGTCAAATATATACACCAACTTATACTTTTTATTTATAACGGGTAGCATCACCATGAACAATGTGTTTGGTTAGTAATGGGGCTATTTCATGGCGGTGTTTGCTTGTGATGCGTTTGGTTTGTAATTTTGTTTTAGTTCTGCTCCTATATATACTTGTGCATTATTCTTATTCTTTTTTGAAGGCCTGATGTATGTGACTCATTCATAGGCTACGGTCAAACACTCTAGAGGTCAGCATGGTGTTGTGTTTGGTAAAAACCAAGCCGAAACCGACATTGTAGCTTTTACAAAATGAGAATCCAAAACCATGCGGTTTAATCAGTTTTGGTTTGGGGTGAGTTTTGGCTAATACCAAACCGTGGAGTCGTGGACCAAAGATTCGGCTTGTAAGTTTTTATAAAAAAAACCCCGAACCTAATGACAATTTGTTTTCTCCGCTTTTTGATTTTGTTTCGGCTTCGATTATTGTTTTTTGGGCTTTTCCATTTGCTGTCAAGCCTTTTTAATGGTAATACCCAAATCCGAACAAAAAGTTCCGGGTTAAAAAAAATCAAAATCGGTCCATGGATTATATAAGTACTTCGTTTTTTATTGGTCTTTAGGATTTTAGGTTGATTTTTTGGATTTTGGTTTGATTTTTCAATTTTCTTTCTCTCCCCACAACCTATGAAGACAAAGTTTGTTGCTGTGATTAAGAATACTGACGAATACTATAAGTATTTAATGATTAAATCAAAATTATTGAAGTTGTTGCAAGTATTTAAATAAAAAATAGATGCCTCATTTATGATTCCATTTAAACAGCAATTAATGTAATATTAGGCATAGATTAATTAGTTTATACGGAGTAGTTAATAACTTAATGCATGTATTCTAGTATGTCCTAATTAATAATTTCTTTATCTTTTTTATATTTATAATACCCAACCTCACAAAATTTGAGAACTTATCGGACATTTTACTGATGTCAAATTCTACATGTACAGTAGATCGATTTCATGCCTAAAACCGACTTCACAAACTTATTTGCCGCTATTTGATGTGAAACCGTGGATTTTATTGTAAATATTTGTATACACTAAGAATGCAACCACCATACCAAATCGTGTAAGAGCATCACGTCGGTTATCTGTGTATGGATAAAAATACACGATATTGAAAATGTAATACACCGTATTAAATCTATACAAGTTTTATTAGAAAGATGTAAATAGGGCAACTCCCTTTGCGTGACTGGCTTCATATATCCCATATACTCAATTCTGTCACTTACGGGAGGAGACCAAATATCACATGTGGAAACTCCTCCACAATTGATGCCAAGGTCGTCCCGTGAATTTGAGAGGCCCTGTGTTATAATTAAAACAGACATTTGTGAGTTAGGCACTGTTGGAAGATTAGTCTCTACATTAGCAAGCTATTAAGTCTAGGGGTTAAAGTGTCATATTTGCTTGAGTCGCAAGCTTTACGTTTTCTTTATTCTGTTTTTAGGAACCGACTTAGGAGTCATTGTTAGAGTCGGTTTATCTCCCCCCTCATCTCTATAAAAGGAGGTGAGGGGGGGAGGAGTCTTGTACGCATTCTTTCAATAACTAATCAAACATCGATTAGGGTAACTTACTTGTGCATTATCTTTTCTGTCAACCACGTCTTCAAGATCGAGTTATCCGTTGCTAGTAACCGGGTTGTTAGGGATCTAATCCTAACAAGTGGTATCAAGAGCTTAGGTTCGAAAGTTTTTCTGTTTTACTAGGATCGATCTTGAAGGTTTCTTTCTTCTCTGTTGTTCGGTTTTCTGGAAGAAGCAGGAGGTTGTTTTTCTGTTTTGGGTTTCGGTTTAGAATAACAAGAAGGTGCACCAGACGAAGAAGACAATCGGTTTTTTTTTCTCTGGTTCGTTGTACAAAGAAAGAAGAAGAATCGTTGTACAAAGAAAGAAGAAAGAAGAACAAAGTTGTCTTTTAAAAAAGACAAAAGACATAAGGCTAAAAGGAATAAGGGGGAGAGTCACTCACTCCACGTCAGCGCCACCTCAGCTTTCTCTCTCCTACTTTACCACTCACTCACCACCCGTTTTAACACTCACTCACCACACCAAACCCACTCACTCCACATCATCTTTTTTATTTAATTCATTCATATTAAATAAAAACGTAAATGTAAACGTAAAAAAATAATTATAACGTAAACGTAAAAAAATAATTAGAACGTAAAAAAATAATTAGAACGAAAAAAAAAAATATTAAAAACGTAAAACTTTTTTTTTTTTTTTTTTTGGGTAAAAGGGCCTTAAAACTTTTTTTTTTTTTTTTTTTTTGTATCTCCAATCAACTGACACCCCCTAGAGCATTTATCCCCCGGGGGGGACCTAGGGGGCGTCGAAATTTTTGGAAAATACCACTCATCAACACGAAGAATCTGCCCTACCAACATGCACATTGGCAAAAGATCCAGAGTCTTCAGCAAGGCTGAAAAACAGCCATTCCAACGACCAAAATAGCCTTCAAGCACCATAGTAGTCCAAATTTTTGTATAAAAATGAAGATAAAATAGTGGTATTTATAAGATAAAATGAAGATGAAATGGTTGACGTTTTTTTTTGGGGCTCGTTGTTTTATCACTCACGGCCAAGCATTTGATCCACACCCGAAAGCAGTTCTCCCTTTCCGAGCTAATCCAAAGTCTCCAAGCTTCATGGAGATAGAGCAACTCACGCCCGTGGCTCACTCACGATTTTGCCAACCACTCACGCGCGAGTGATGGCATGGGGGTAAGGGTGAGTGGCTCACGGGGCTCACTCACGGGTGATTTCCTCCTTATTCCGTCTAGCCTAAGTGGTTGGTTGCTTTTAAAAGAAAAAGCATAGACATCAAGGACAATACCCACGTGAAGTGTTTTTTGCTCTTTGTTATTTATTTTAATAAAGAGTAAAAAGAAGATTCTTTTGTTGTCTAACAGTTATTAATTAAGAGGGTATTGCACAAGGGACTTTTTTAGTTTGTGATTGTGTGGTTTTTTCACAAGTTTTAGCAAATTAATAAAGGGTTTAAAGAATGACGGGAGCCAAGTTTGAGATCGAGAAATTTGATGGAACTGGTGATTTCGGGTTATGGAGAGTTAAGATGCGTGCTTTATTAATCCAACATGGATGTGAAGCAGCTCTGGAGGTTTTACCCGCGACTATGGATGCTACAGCAAAAGCTGAGCTAAACAAGAAAGCTCACAGTGCCATGATTTTGTGTTTAGGTAACAAGGTTCTGAGAGAGGTTACTGGGGAGACGACTGCAGCGGGGGTTTGGACCAAGCTCGAGACTTTGTACATGACAAAGTCCTTGGCCAACAAGTTTTACCTGAAGAAGAAGTTGTACACATTCTACATGCCGGCTGGACGAACGATTTCCGAGCATATAGATGAGTTCAACAAAATCGTTGTTGATTTAGCAAATATTGAGATAAAATTCGAGGATGAAGATCTTGCTTTATTATTACTCACTTCTTTACCAGCATCATACGAACACTTTGTGGATACCTTGCTTTATGGACGGGAAGCTTTGACTTTGGAGGATGTGATGGCCACACTGAATTCAAAGGAAATCAAAGAAAGATCTAAAGCGAAGGGGGATGATGGTGAAGGATTATACGTGAGGGGAAGATCTGATCGCAGGAATTCGCATCAGTCTAGGGGAAAGTCAAGATCGAAGTCTCGAGGTGGAAGACTCAAGTGCTATATTTGCCAATCTGAGGAGCACTTGAAGAGAAACTGTCCGAAGAATAATCGCAAGAAGTCAAATGGTTTCGTCAAGAAAGATGATCAGCCAAGCTCTAGTGGTTCGATTTATGACGGTTCTGAGGTGATGATGGTTATGAGTGCAGAGGCTCTGCTAGATTGGATCATGGATTCAGGAGGTTCATACCATATGACACCAAGGTTAGATTTATTTTTTGATTTTCTGGAATGCGATGGGGGCAGGGTACTGTTGGGTGACAACAGGGAGTGCAAGATCAGTGGTATTGGCAAGGTAAGGGTACAACTGAAAGATGGGTCAAGTTTTGTATTACACAATGTCAGGTATATTCCTGAATTGAAAAGAAACTTGATATCGCTGGGAACTCTTGAAAAAGAGGGATATACCGTAAAATTGCAGTAAGGCAAAATCAAGGTGATTAATGGTTCCGGGGTTGTTTTATCTGGAACCCGAAGGGAAAATTGCGTATACTCTTTGGATGGCCATGCAGTGGCGGGTGAGCTTAATGCTAGTGTTGAAGAAAAAGACAGTCTTGCCCAGGTTTGGCACAAAAGACTGGGACATATCAGTGAGGCGGGACTACAGGTGCTGGAAAAGCAGGAGTTGTTTGGCAAGAAGAGTCTAGGTAAGCTTGATTTTTGTGAGAATTGTGTTCTAGGAAAGTCACATCGAGTCAGTTTCGGTGTAGGAAGGCACACTACTCAGGGAGTGATAGACTATGTTCATTCAGACTTATGGGGTCCGTCTCAGGTGGAATCATTGGGAGGTAAGAGGTATTTCTTATCTATTGTTGATGATTATTCCAGGAGGGTATGGGTTTATATTCTCAGGTTCAAACACGAAGCATTTGGAAAGTTCAAAGAGTGGAAGCAGTTAGTAGAGAATCAGACTGGGAGGACGGTTAAGAAGCTTAGGACGGATAATGGTCTTGAGTTCTGTAACCGGGAGTTTGAACAACTGTGCACTGAAAGTGGGATTGCTAGACATTTGACAGTTGCCGGGACGCCGCAGCAGAATGGATTAGCAGAACGGATGAATAGAACTCTTATGGATAAGGTACGTTGTTTATTAATTCAGTCTGGATTGCCCAAGACCTTCTGGGCGGAAGCGACATGTACGGCCGCATATCTTATAAATAGGTCACCATCGACAACGATTGAGAAAAAGACTCCTATGGAGATGTGGTCGGGACATCCAAGTGATTATGGGATGTTGAGGATTTTCGGCTGTGTCGCATATCCACATGTTAAACAAGGTAAGCTCGAGCCGAGAGCAGTAAAATGCGTTCTTTTGGGGTATCCTGAAGGTGTGAAGGGGTACAGGCTATACGGGCTTGATAATGAATCACCTAAGATAGTCACTAGCAGGGACGTGGTCTTCAATGAAAGTGTCATGTACAAAGACACGTTGAAGGATTCTGGTGCAGGTACTGATAAGTCTATTGAGGAATTACAGGTTGAGGTGGAACTGCAGAGGTTAAATAATCGTTCGCTTGAGGAAGATCAGACAGATGATCAGGAAGATGGCGATGATGAAGATGCAGGGGATCAGGATCATGATCAAACACCGGATCTCACAGATTATCAGTTGGTTCGGGATAGAGAGCTAAGGACAAGAACGAAACCTTTGAGGTTTCGGGATGAAAGTAATATGGCTGCTTACGCATTTGCTGCAGCAGAGGAAGAAGATACTCATGAACCATTAACATACCAGGAGGCAGTTGCTTGTGAAGACAGTTCTAAGTGGAAAGTTGCTATGGATGAAGAGATGGATTCTCTAAGGAAGAATAAGACCTATGAGTTAGTAGATCATCCAGCTGAGCAAAAGCTGGTAAGCTGCAAATGGCTGTTCAAGATAAAGGAAGGGATTGAAGGTGTTCAAAAGCCTAGGTACAAGGCGAGGTTGGTGGCTCGTGGATTCACACAAAGGGCAGGTATTGACTATAATGAAGTATTTTCGCCGGTAGTTTGACACACATCTATTCGGGTTATACTTGCATTGACTGCGTGTAGAGATTATGAGCTGGAGCAGCTTGATGTAAAGACGACATTTTTACATGGTAATCTTGAAGAAGTGATCTACATGAGACAACCACCGGGTTATGAACAAGGTAACAAGGTATGTTTGTTAAAGAAATCCCTCTATGGATTGAAGCAGACACCTAGGCAATGGTATAGGAGGTTTGATGAGTATATGCTGAGCAACGGGTTTAAGCGTAGCAGTTACGACAGCTGCGTGTATTACAGGAGTTATGCACCAGGTGAGTATATCTATCTACTGTTATATGTAGACGATATGCTGATTGCTTGTAAAAGCAAGGCTGAGATTGGGTCTATCAAGTCTTTGCTTAAAAAGGAGTTTGACATGAAAGAGCTCGGGGAAGCAAAGAAGATTCTTGGTATGGAGATCATCAGGGATCGGAGTCGCAAGATTCTGAGGGTGTCACAATCCGGGTATGTTTCTAAGATTTTAAATAATTTTAGAATAGACAATGGGAAATCTGTTAAAATGCCATTGGGTGGGCACTTCAAGCTGTCGTTGAAGGATTGTCCGGTTAGGGATTGTGATGTTGAAAGGATGAGTAAGGTGCCGTATGCAAATGCGGTTGGGAGCTTAATGTACTTGATGGTGTGCACGAGGCCAGACATAGCGTATGCGGTAAGTGTAGTTAGCAGATATTTGGCGAATCCGGGTAAAAAGCATTGGGAAGCAGTGAAGTGGATTTTGAAATATTTGCAAGGCACTGCAAACGTGGGTTTGGTGTATGGGACATATCGTGGAAACCATGTGGACGTAACAGGTTTTGTTGATTCAGACTACGCTAAGGATCCGGATAAAGGTAGGTCTATCACTGGTTACGCTTTTTTAGTACAAGGATGTGTTGTAAGCTGGAAGGCAACGCTACAACACGTGGTGGCTCTTTCAACTACAGAGGCGGAGTATATGGCCCTTACAGAGGCTGTGAAGGAAGCTATTTGGCTAAGGGGACTCTTGGAAGAGTTGGGCGTGGAGCTTAACAATGTGGTAGTTAATTGTGATAATCAGGGCGCGATTCATTTATCGCGGAATCATGCTTTTCATGAAAGGACTAAGCACATCAATGTGCGTTATCACTTTATCAGAGAGGTCTTGGAAGCAAAGACGGTTGAAATTCTGAAGGTGGGTACTGAACACAATGCTGCAGATGCCTTGACGAAGGTGGTACCTGGACTGAAGCTTCAGCACTGTTTGGAGTTGCTGAGTGTCGGAGTAGGCTAATATAAAGCCTAAGGTGGAAATTGTTGGAAGATTAGTCTCTACATTAGCAAGCTATTAAGTCTAGGGGTTAAAGTGTCATATTTGCTTGAGTCCCAAGCTTTACGTTTTCTTTATTCTGTTTTTAGGAACCGACTTAGGAGTCATTGTTAGAGTCGGTTTATCTCCCCCCTCATCTCTATAAAAGGAGGTGAGGGGGGGAGGAGTCTTGTACGCATTCTTTCAATAACTAATCAAACATCGATTAGGGTAACTTACTTGTGCATTATCTTTTCTGTCAACCACGTCTTCAAGATCGAGTTATCCGTTGCTAGTAACCGGGTTGTTAGGGATCTAATCCTAACAGGCACTATCTGAGTCAGGAAAAAAGTCAAAAGCCTAAAGGTGAAAGTCAACGCAAATCAGAGACACCTTTGTAATTTACTCCTTGCATAAAAACACTCTACTACAACCTTGTCCTTACTCTTTCTAGCTTTGAGGAAAAAGCAAACATGCTCACAAACCTGTTCAGGCTTATAGTTGGGCCAATAGAAGTCTATCTGACAAGGAGAAGTAAACTCTACTGTGTGCTTGTTATTATAGTTGGATTTAGAACATATGAAATCTCCAAAGAAGCTTCTATTTTGGGCTTCAAGTCTTCAATCTTGAAACAAGACTGTTCAGCTATTCGGCCTGTTCCTTTTAAGTTTTCTCATTTGTTAATATGGTTGTCTGACACATTTTCATGCAGGGTAGGCAGGTATATACCGACTTCTCACCGTACAGTGAATGAGTTAACTTTTACGATTTTTATAATATCTATTATTATCTAATAATTATAGTCCAGATATGTCTACTTAATCCTAGGGTCATGTGCAGCATGTATTACAATGTCACTCGTCATTTGAGCCTTGAAAGTAATTTCTAATTAGGTTTTAAAACTCTGATAATGTTATTATCCGTTTTACTTCTTGCTAAACATACCAAGATTTCACTTTACACTTCCCCACATAACTCCGGTGACGATCGGGATGTTGGTAGGGACTAGGGAGGGTACTATCATCTATACTACTTAGAGGAATGAATCTTTCTCTTTATGGTATTAAAATTAAGATTTACAAAATACAAAACTATTGTACAATACACAATGCACTATTAATGATATTTATCATCAATTTAATTTTAAGACTTACAAGTCGTAAAGCTTAATGTACAAAATACAAAGCACTATTAATGTGGTCAAAATATTTAATGTAGTCAATTAGTTAACTGGTCAATAAATACAATTAATTCAATTATTAAAACACCACTTACACAAGAAATACAAATTATCAAGCATATTGTACAACTAACTTAAACATAATTCCTATATTAAATGTCACTAAAACAAATAATAAACACATTATACAAATATTCAAGCCCGAACGGGCAACAGGCCAAATGGGCCCAAGCCCGAACGGGTATGGTCCAAACAGGGTCGAGCCCGAACGGGCACGGGCCAAACGAGCTCGAACCCGAACGGCCACGTGCTAAACAAAATTCTGAATATCCGTAAATTTATTGTCAAAAAAAACATAATAAACTAAAATACATGATTAATCGGAAAATTTTATTTCAAGGTACCCGCCGCCGCAACGCACGGGTACCTGCTAGTCACCTCTAATGAAGGAGTAGCCTAAACAGAATTTGTTTGGTTAGAGGTTGATGGTATTTTGTTTATTATTGTTATAGAAAATACATGGGGGGAAGTTGAAACTACAAAGAACAAACTAAAACTTATATAGATATAACCAAAAATGGGGGGAAATGTAATGGGGTTGGAAGAAAAAGTGGGAAAAAGACGGTGAAAAAAGCTGTAACTTGGTTGAGATCCAGAGATTGTGAGTTGATAAAGATAATTAGGAGGGAGTCATGTGTTTAGGAGAGAGATTAGTGTTTGATAAACGAAAATTTAATTATTCACTAAAAAAATAAAAAATGATTATTTACTCATCAAGACCTAGAGTTTATTGCATGGGGAAACAATTATTTTGGTATATTAAGAGCATTAGGTGTAGTATCTAAACCAAACTTAAAAAGAGTGTTACCTTATGTTAATTCAACATTTTTCTTTTTTTCTTCTCTTATTACTCACACATGCAATAATTGCTTCCTTAATTACTGAAGTCAAAACCTTACTTTTGAAGCATACAATTTTTATTTTATTTTTTATTTTCCCTTTCTCTAAACAAATTATTTTTTCATTTATTAAAATAAAAAGAAACACAAAATTTACAATACGAAAAAAAACGGATAAAAAAAGACAAAAAAATATAGAATAGACTACTACATATCATGTCTACATTTTTGTCGGATTTTTTCTTTTCGCATATTAATTATGAAGGCATCCTCCTTGACTAGCCCGATGTGCTAGTACTCAGAATCCTAATTTCATCCAACCTTATTATTGCGCGTCATTCGCTTTTGTCATCGTGTATATCTCTTGAGAGGCCTCCCGTTTGAGTTGTAGTTCATTTTGTACTAAATCTTGCAGGTTACTCCCCGTGGTGCCTGACATTGTCTACAATTTACTTTTTTTCGCTGCATGTGGTTTGCCGGTAGGACGTGGTCTTAGATCATCTTTGAATAGTTTGGTAAATATGGTGTCATCATTTGGATCAGCATGTTCAGCCGCATCCCACTTGGGGTAATTTCTCAAGATTGCCCATGCCCCTTCTTGAGTAAACACTTTTCCTTTTGTCTCATCAAGAAATGAAGTCCTACAACGGCTTAAAAGATCAACCATGTTTTCCCCAATTCTACTAAAATGTTTTAAACATTTGTAGATAGAGTTAACTTTTGGCAATTACCGTTTAGTGTTGTCCCATTCCCCATTAACATATCCTGGTACGTTTATGTATATAAGTTTTGTTGAACTCCTTAAGAACCTGGAACAAAAATGATAGCTCATCTAGGTCATTTCCGACTTGGTTATCTTCGAAAAAACCAACATAACAATCGCTTAATAACACTCCTTCTTAGGGCATCCAACGAGTGTTTATTTTTGAAGATCCTTCCGTTGTTGTTGTGGTAGCTGTTTTTTGGCGGGTCTATTGAGTTTACGAATGAAGGTTTAGCGAAATTTGATGAAGATGATGGAATGCTGCGACATCCCGAGAAGGTTATTGATAAAAGCATCATTTAGATGACTCATTTTTGTGATATAGAAGAAATGAAAGTGAAAATGAAAGTGAAAGATCAGTTTGTGTGTAAAAATAGCTGTGTAAAAATGGTTTATATAATGTGTATAAAAATAAATTGTATAACTATTTTTAAAACAAAAAAGAGAGATGTGGAAAACTAGAAGGGGATTGAATAGTTTACCGATTAAAAACTTTGTTTTAAAACTTATTGTAATGATCAATTGATATTGATCAAGGATATCAAACAATGTGCAAGCAATATATAAAGAGTAAATAGAGAAAGAAACAATCAAACCACGACAAGTTGTTTATAGTGGTTCGATTTACAAGGACTCTTTTTCCTTGCCCTACTCCACTCCGCGAGTCTCCAACTCGAGAGTTTAACTTCACAAGTCAACAAGCTCCTTTCACCGGTGGAGAAACCTTTACACTTCACTTACACACTATTTCCGACACTAAGCTAGATGTCGAGTTCTTTTCCAAGGGTACAACCATTTCCAAACACAATGTATTTTAAGGACTAAAATACTAACCACTCACACTCACAAGTTTATGATGGTTTGGTACAATAATGATGTATGAACAAGACTAGATCATACAACAAAACAAACAAGACTTCCAACTATTTGTTGAAGCTTGAATATGCCTTATTGTTTTTGCTACAAAAGAGGATCACTATAATGATATGAAATTGAGTTAGAAATGTTAGAGAGAAGGAATGTATGTGATTATCTAGAAAGGGATTAGAAAACAACTTAGTTTGGCTTGCTATTTATAGCCAAAACATACAGCAGTCACCACGGACCACGGACCCCTAAAAAAGGTTCCGCCCGTGTAACATTTTGGTGCTGCCGGGGTCTGACAGCAAGATTACCAAAATCTTACCAAAGTCAACCAAATTCATCCAAGATTGTGTAAGATAAGTAGAGTCCAAATCCACACAAAATATCTAGTGAAATCCTCTAGAGAATTCAATGATGCACCACATGATGTCATATGCTGTTTTCTATTTTTAGAAATATGTTAAATGTAAATACATATGTAATGTTTTGTTTTAAGAAACCAAAATATGCTTGATCTAAAAATGTTAACATACATTATGGTTTAGAGGCATATCAAAAATATGATTAATCAAAATGTAAATGCTTGAGTGATGAAGATATTATTTAAGGAAAAACTTGTTTTAATATCTATTAAACTTGACAAGCTTTAAGCTTTATAAAAATTAAATTTACTTTTCTCCTTAACAAAACTTAGGTAAAGATCATAAAATATAAATAACGTTTAATGACGATATTTGTATTAACAAGAGAGAATGTAACCGTTGAGGGTTCTGATGGTCGAAAATGCAAATTTAAGTTTCATTTGGCGCAAGAAAGTTTACTCACTCGCACCATAATGTTGTAGGTCAGTATAGTGACATCGGTTAACGCCATGCCACGTCGTAATGGCACAACCATCCGTGACTACACCCAATGCCGTAAGAAGATATATACCGATAGAAGATAGTATATCATTCTTATTGGTCCTCGTTTGATCGAAAACTATTATTCATGTGGTTCATATCACTGATACTATTGTAAATTTTGTAAGTATCATTGTTCTGGGTAAAGGGTTTCCCGTGGAAATTTATTACTCTAAAAAGGGTTTAAGTATATAGGATGTGGGTGAAAGCCCGTTACATAGGTGAAAAGAAATGCACCTTTTGTGTTTCAAACCATACATATCACAAGAATGAAACCCAAACTGAAGAACCAACTATAAAAAGTAACCAATAACGACAATATTACATTTGACTCACAATAACACCAAAAATAACCCATTCGTTTAACTTGACCTCGAAGAGTGATATCGAACGCGTTACAAAATGCTAGTTGTTTTTTGGTTAATCCAAAAGCATCATTCTCGTAGCCATCACAAATGTCATATATAATATTTATCCTCAAGAATACTTGCATCGTTTGCACCACCATGAACTCAATTCGCAAAGGAAACCATGAACCCAAATTTTCTTCTTGATCTCCCATTTAAGTACTAGGAATAGAAGTCGTTTCCAAAGTCACACCCTTTTCTTTGTCGTTCATATGTTTATCCTTTTGCCCATTCCCTTATACACGACTCACCTCTTGAGAAGTAAGGGTTTTATTTTGGTCAATACCCCCACGTCAGTCCACGTCCACCGTATTGCCTAAAGCTCTAAAATAATTTGATGTAGTAGTAACATTAGCACATTTTTAGCATTCATTCTCTTTTTTCCCTTGTGTCTTCTATGTCTTCTTATTAGGTTGAATTGGTTTATAGACCATGTGAGACTTAAAACCAATATGAATTCCACGAACAGCTTGTTTTTGGGTCTTCACACTCTTCCCGTCCAAGACGGTTTTCGTTGGACATTGGTCCAAAACAATCATCTTAAAACATTGTTCCAAATAATGACCAAACAATTTGCAAGTTGAAAATCTTGGCATTTTTCACTCATACTCAACATGAATAGTGTTCAAAATATACCCATCATCCTAAAGTTTTAAACTGAAATAACGAGCATATCTTTCAAATCAATATCAGCTGGTAAGCCTATCAATGCTCTTACATAACTAGACCGACCCAATGATTCAATGCACATAGTTGTAGTATAGGCGTCCAACATCGATGAGGTACCTAGTTTCGTTGCAATAGTACTCAAGCCATCATCCATGAACGCTGTGATAGGGATATCATGGAATTTCACCCAAATCGACACACTTCTAAAGTCCTCCTTTGATAGATTCGCATTCAGAGACCACTTCCTAGGGATAATGGAACTTTACGAATCAACCACGTGCCCTTTTCAAGCCTTGTTTCTATACCACTCATTGAACTAAACCTGAAAAAGAAAATGCCTTTCGAGTTCGTCATTGTCCGAACAAGGCCATATATTTCTAAGCATTCTTGTAATAATTTTCAACAACTGGATACGCCACACTTTTGCCCAGAAAAAAATCATACATCCATTTACCAAAATTTTCATTAACTACACGAACCAAATCAAATGAAATCGCAACATCATCCCTATTAGCCGGGGCTACTAAGGTACTAAAGTTAACCTTTCTCATATTCAAAGATGCGTTAACATAATGTGCATAAGAATTCACACCCCCTTATTCACATTAGCCCTCTTACTAGGATTTAAAGGTT
The DNA here is from genome assembly GCA_019973895.1 of Chrysanthemum seticuspe. Taxonomy (NCBI): domain Eukaryota; kingdom Viridiplantae; phylum Streptophyta; class Magnoliopsida; order Asterales; family Asteraceae; genus Chrysanthemum; species Chrysanthemum seticuspe. The sequence goes on along the minus strand of BPTQ01000001.1, from coordinate 273,569,207 downwards.
TCGCATCATCTCCCAATAACACTAGTTTTCCTTCTAGCATTTGACGTTCAATATCATTAATTTTTGCAGCTACAAAAGAAGGATTTGGACTACCATATGCTTCAGACAAACATGGAAACGGTCCAGGTCCGATCCCAAACCAGCACCAACAATGGCGTTATCCGAACTTGTACTATTCGACAAGCCTCTCAATTTCAATTCCTTACCACTATTCATATATGTTTTACCAGCATTCGTACCCCCCTTTTGTTTTACTCCCTCCCTCCCGTACTAAAAAAACCCACTCTTCATACTACTACATGTGAGCCAACCCTAGCAACCAACAATCAGTATGCAAACACACAAATCAATAACCAAATAATCACAACAACAACCACGAACAAGTGAGACAAGTATTATTCTATAGTAAGCACACGAACCCACTAACAAAAACAAACCCTAAAAAGATTAGTGTTATTAAATAGACCAATACAGTTATTATGAATTTGTCAAGATTGAACCCAAGAAATATCACGATATCCAAAACGTCAACATAAAAAGCAACAACTCAGCGAGCACAAAACGAATCAAATAGTTGAAACCCTAAAACGAAAACACAAAACCCTAACAACCCTAGACCCAACCAACAAGTAATCAACCCTAGGATTAATCACAAAGGAGACAAGAATTAAGATTGCATTAGAATCTGTATTGCAGATCAGGTATAAGGTTTAATGATCGATCGTTTTTGTTGGTGTTAATCGTCAAAGTTGCCTTTTTTTAAAGGGTAATTGCAATGTGTAATTAAATTTTTTATTTTTGTAAGTATCATTTCCATCCTAGAATAGTTGATCTGGAATGTACTATCCAAAACCAAACTTGGTATATAACCAATGTATATTACAACACTAGGCATTCATTTATAACCCAAGTAAACTAGTAACTAGTATCCAATTTTATGAGAACTCACTAATTCTTTTTGACTAAAGTTATATTGTCGTGGTCATTTTTCTACTTATTCTTTTAACGACAAGATCATCATGTGTGGTTGGATTCAAGCATCGCTAGAGACATTTGTAAGATATATTATGAGATATGGTGGTATAGGATGTAAAATTATTGCCGTTAAAAAGGTTATGTTCGGCCAATTCAAAGATTAAATTACAGGATCTCCATAAAGTACCACTAAAATTTGTTTCACCTTCTGCTTTTTGGGAACTTTTTTTCTTTTTTTTTTTTTTTTTTTTTTTTATGTTTCACAAAATAGTAGACAAATAATGATTAATATAACTTATGAATGTTTTGATTAATAAATAGTTATTTTTGCCCTTAAATGCGAAAAATGACTTCGAAATCTTCAAAAATTTAATAAGGGTAAAATAGACAAATTTGTAAACTGTAAATGTCAACTTAACTAAACTGACAATTGTTTAAAGACGAAATAGAAAAGTAATGTGAAAATTTATAATGAGACGGATAAACTGACAATTGTTTAAATGAGTTGAGATCAATATAAAACCCATATTTGTCATAGAACAAAGAACCAATCATAACCCTCCATTTTTTATCTAAATTAATAAAAAATCATTTTTCACCTTTTTTTTTAAAACAACATATCTTACAAACGGTAAATTTTCAAAATATAAAAAATACACCATCGCGACGAGAATTAAATTATCTTTCTATAGATATGCACTTTTATATATTTTCGACAAACATTTTTTTTCAAAAATTTCGTCCGAAAAAATCATATATGATTTTTACGAATCATATATGATTTTAAAAAATCATGTATGATTCGATTTTTATGAATCATATATGATTTTTACGAATTATATATGATTCTCAAAAATCATATATGATTCGTAAAAATCGAATCATATATGATTTTCATAAATCATATATGATTTTTGTTGACCGAAATTTTGAAAAAAAAAAATGGTTAAAAATATATAGTAGTGCATATCTATAGAAAGATAATTTAATTCTCGTTGCGATGGTATAATTTTTATCGCGTAACGATTAACGCTTTGCGAGATATTTAATTTTTTAAAAAAGGGTGAAAGTTTATCATAATAAAAAAATGAATGGCTATTATTGGTTTTGGATCTATATTGAACTTTTGCCTTGTTTAAATACTCTATCTTATTAAAGATACATCGACAATGAGATCTGCGTGAGTTAGTAAAGAAATCCAGTGATTCCTTTACTGGATAAAGATTATTTCTTTTTAATTACAACTTGTAAGTTGAGCTGTGTTATAGTAATATTTATGTCTCATATAGGTGTCAACATCGGGTATTCTTAATATTTAAAAGCATAAACAAATGTTGGTGGAGCGCGCTAAAACAGATTAGCTTCAGCCTTCAGCCATCAACACTTTTGTGTCCCTTATAATAATAAAACTAATACGAAAACACACTTATTCCAAACGAAAGCCTGTGGTGAACGCACACTCTACAGTGACACAAGCCATGACGATAACTAAGGAATTATAAATAACCCGAAAGATTCTTATCATGGACTTAATCTCTATAGTGAGTAACTAATCAATGTTCTAAAACATACCTCTTATAATCAACCATAAAATAATATATAGTTGTCTGATAAACCTCCCTTAGGTATGCTCTAAAATTATGGTTGATTAAACCTCCCTCAATAGATTCCTCGATTTAGAAATATATCTTATATAGCTGGCTTCAGTTATGTCAATTTAGACATAAAATATGTTGGATAATTAAATTAAGAAATAGTAAATATACTTGGTATTGTGTTAACACGCTTTGTCTTTTCATGTTTATCTATTCATGAAATTTAAACTCATATTCATCTTTCGACATCATTATAAATTGTTCATAATTCATAATTAAGAGATTTACAGTATTATACACTATTAACGCATGAGGCTGCCCCCAGTAAGGAGCCCCAATTCCTCTCATTTTTCCTGCCACGTCAGTTTTCTCTCTCCAGCGACCTTCAGGCGATTAGGTGCCCCAGTAAGGGCGACCAAGTTCATATTTAAAAAAAAAAAAAAAAAAAAAAAAAAACATTTTTAACACAAAATAAAATTTCATTAATCATATTAAAACGTTACATAAATAAAAACGATACGAAATACATAAATCATAAATCTAATCTGAATGCTCCCCGCATGCAGAGTCATACGAGGGAGTACGAGAACCGGCAAATCCCTCGAAGTGAGCCAAATCTTCCTCGTCTACACCATCGTCTTTGTTCTCCCGATAGCTCCAATTGATTTTGGTGCTGCGTTGTTCGTTATCTTCGAAACACACCGCCACAACTTGTCAGCAACCTCGCGATCTTTGCGAGCTTGATCTTTCAAAAATTTGTCGATCACAGCTTTTCTTTCAGGAGTAATGTCGTTGCAACTCTGGTAGTTTTGTCTCATTTGTTCCTTCTCCGCCTGGTCAAACAATTCGATGACGCTTATAATAGCGTTTTTTCGAGCCTCATCATCGATATTGCATTGATTTTGAACGTACACTTGCATATCTTCAACGGAATGGGGGAGACGGCAAGCCATATTAAATCTTGTGTTGAGAAGTATTTTGAGTTTGAATTGTGTGAAATAGATTTGTGGATTGAAGTGTGTTTGTATTGTGTATTTATAGGGTAGGATTTTTTTTTTTTTTTTTTTTTTTTTTTTTTTTTTTAACCGTTGCAAACCAAACGTAGACACGAAATAACCTTTACATTCGATCGTAGACACGATCTATTTACTTGCCGATCGATTTGTCCACAGCAACAAAGATCGATACAACTCGATCGAATTTACACAAGATCGACTAGGCGATTTGATCACTGGGGCTAGCCTGAGTATATACACATAATAAAAGATTGAAACATGAATGGCTTATGATTAGATTAAGAAAAGTGTAAACCATAGTGTAAGGTCTTATGTGTAATAATGTAACTGTTTGAATTTTGGATGTGTAGGTTTATTGTATAAGTTTGGATGTGTAAGTTTCTTACATTGTCTGGTTGCTTTTCGATGATGATTATGTTGCTCAGGTTTAAGATTTATTAGAGTAATTGGATGCTTTTTGTGACATGTATGATGTCAAACTTCAAGGCGTGGTAGAAAGTAATTTTATGTTTGGTAGGTCTTAAGATTGACATGTCTTTCTTATGTAGTGATTTTAGTTGTTGCACATTGATGATTGTTCAATGCCCATGTAACGGGCTGAGATGAAAGACTCACTCTCATGTTGTAGTTAAACATTTTTTGAAGTAATATATTTACCAAGAAGGATCCTCTTTAACCCAAAAAATAAATACCCAACACCTCACGAGTTAAGGTGTGTGACACTCATTTATCATAATATACATTCTCTCTCTAGTACCCTTTATAATTTCTTTCAAGAATTCATGTGATTAGTACTTGATTATTGGACAACATTAGATATCATTAGCGAGTTACTATGTTAATTGGTTTGATTGTGTTTGTAGTTCGTGTGCTTAATGGTAAGGTCCTCTCAAGTTTTGACCGAGTTACTTGCTTATATATATTTCGAATAAGAAACTTTAGTTTTTAAGTATTAACCGTTGTATTGGTTTAAAGCTTCAAAACACTAAATCTCGTTTTTCTTGTATTTAAAGCTTCATATAGGTAAGATTTAACGTTGTATTGGTTTAGAATCATTGATTTCTTTGAAAATCACGTCTTGGGCGATTTTTGGTTAAAAAAAAGTGTTAATCTTTTCTCGTGATCGTGATCCTCATTTGTGTTTTGAGATCTTTGGCATGAGGTTGGTGGTCCAAGATCCTTGGCAAGATGTTCGGCATTCACGACATCAAGGCCTTCATTTGTATTCACGAGATTTAAAGATCACGAGGTTGGATACGAGCTTGTGCATTTGTGTTAACACGAGATTTGTTGTGTAAACATTGGTCAAGCGATTGGTTTCTACATAATCTATATCGAGAAGTTGTGTGCCCATATTGATATCACGCGTTAGCTACAATATTAATATCACGAGGTTGATATCACAATATTGGTAACGAGGTTGATAGCTATAATATAATGAGGTTGATATCACGAAGTTACTTTCTCAAGGTTGTATCATGATATTGTCTACTTGTGCTCCATTACAAGATCATTGGTAGATAAGTGTCACGAGGTTGTACTTTCACTACTTTTATATTAGGCCACGAGGTATCACGAGGTTACTGAACAAATTTGAGTCGCGAGAATTGGTCTTTGCTAAAAGATAGGTTTAGAAGTCGGTTGTTTCACGAGATCACGATTCATTAATGTATAACGAGGTCATGAACATTTATTGTTGAAACGAGAAAAGATGTTCACTTGGTTGGTATGCTAAATCACGAATTCGAGCACTTATTTATTTCACGAGGTAAGCCGGTTAGTTGGTTTTATGTCTCGTGAGGTTGCTTAGAGAGTATTGGTAATTTTTCATTGCTTATTGTAGAAATACTACAACTTTGTGGGAACTTTCCTAAGGAGTGTGGAAAGAGATTAAAATAAATTAATCTTGCGATCGACCTAGATGTAGAATTTTTTTAGGTTGGATGCGTGCCAAATTTGGGGAATATGGTCCCATAATGTGTGGCTAGCAGGTAAGAACCGTTATCCTTAGCATGTATGATGAAGTATGGTCCTTCCCGGTTGGGGATTAGTTTGCCTTGGCTCACAGCCTTGTTTCTGCTGTTTTTGTGCGGGACGTGATTGCCAGGTTTATAAGAAATCGGGTGGACACATTTGATGTGATTAAATAAGTAGTATTTTTATGCATCATTTATTCCATATATTTTGCTCATTCACTAAGATTTCATATAAGAATTGTAACTTAATCGTTTACTTTTGCGATTCTTAGTAATTCTGAAGCAAAAATGGAAAAGACACGGAAAAAGATGTTATTTAGAGCTAAAACAAAGAAAATGAAGAATAATGTTGATCAGACATCCAATACGGCGTATCAACGTTAATTAGATACGCCGTATCCCATACTTAGAAGATTTCAAGAACCTTTTCTACACTTTCAAAAATAGAGCGTGTCCATCTCAAGATATATGCCGTATATCACACTTGGTCGTTTCCAAGAATCCAAGACATTTGAAGAATAAGGTGTATCCAAATTTGGGGATACGCCGTATAGGAGCCCTAGCCATTTGAAGACCCATGCCGAGATTATGTGCAATATGGAGTATCCAATTACGTTGATACGCCGTATCGAAAGGCGGTTAGACTATTTTTTAGAATATTGTATTGAGTGGAGCCCACGTTTTTATCTTCAATACGCCAAATTGACCTATGTGAATACGCCGTATTTGGCCAGTTTTCAGAAACTATAAATAGAAGCCCTAAATTCGAATTAGGGCATCATTCTCACCACCCAAGTCAGTTCCCAAGCGATTTCCAAAAGCAAGGAAGATCAGAAAACACCACCATACCCAGGAGAACATCTTGTATCATTATTACATCATTTAATTATTCAGTTAGCGTATTGTTTTTTGGACTGATAATAATTTACCATGGGTAACCCTTTTACCCAAAAAAAAAAAAGTTAGCTTTTATTTTCACTATGAATTCTATTCGTATGACTTAGATTATTACTTTTAGTCTTGCTACTGAGATTATCGGCTAACACCATTTGGTGTTAGCTAAGTTTAGATTATCATATTAATTTGACTTGTTGATATTTTATTTGTTTATCGTGCTCGATTCGTTTGTTTACTTGCTTGAAGTATGTCTTCTATTGATTAGATTATAGTTTGCTAGATTTATTTTGTGATTTATGATCCGTATGATAATGGTAGGTATAAGTGATATATTTTTCACGAATGGGTTACCATTAGGTCTAGAGGTCGACCAAGCCTAGGTTATACGAATTATTATTAAGAGAAGTAAGTTAGCGCGATATCTCTTATAGATGACCATTCACGGAAGTTTAGGTAGTCTTACTTCTATTAGACTACTTTGATAAATCATATAGAATAGCTAACAAGCTTAATGCGTGCTTGAGAGTTATTAACGTTGTGATAATCGGGTTAAGGTTTGATATGCATAGGAATAGGTAACCGTGACAATCTGGCCTAGCTTGCACTTGATTCACCAATGGAATTAGCATTAGATTATTACACTTGTAGACGAATCATTAAGACTTCATATGATAAACTTGGCTATCACGTTCTTCTACCATCGACCAAAACTTGATGGATCTGGACACACACCTTGTATCAATGATATTTTGTATAATATTATTAAGCAAGCGGAATTTACTTAGTAATACTTAGAAGATGAATTGAATAATGTAATGAGAGTAAACACAGAATAAACACAAAACTCAAGCTCCAATATTATTAATGAAATAATACGAGTGATCTTAGTATCACTAGGGTTACACCTTGAAGCTTTCGTAGGTAAAACTAATGTGTAAACATACGTACCTAAGACAATGACCTAGGATCTCCTTTTATACAACAAGGAGTCCTTTACAAGATAAGTATAAAGCTAACATTATAGAATATACACAAGATCTATTCTATACTTATCTAGACGCGTTTAACTAAACTTAAACTGATAGCAGTGGTAATAATGAACTGGCAGTGGGAATACGTTTCCACTGCTAGTGTTAATCCAAGCAGTGTAAACCACAACTATCCATGGTAACAGATTATTCCCAACAATCCTCCCCTAAACTTATGATTTCTCTGCAAATCAATAAGTTTCTTCAATATGCATTATCTCCAAGGATTTGGGAATTCAACCAAACACTTCACTTCTTCCTTAACTTCTGTATAGCTCTTGAACATTGATCTTGAAGCCTATATAACAATGCTCTGACCTTTTCATTGTCTTCTTGAACTCTTATTGGTAAGAATAACATCACTGTAAGAGCTCCAGCTCTAAGTGGATATTCTTCCTCAGCAAGCATGAAAAAGTCTTCTCCATTAGCTGTAGAAACATGATGAACTTCACATGAATCATAATAAAACCATTTAGTACCAAAACATGTGAATTAGGTTTTCCAGTAGTCATCATCAGCATTTGGTTCATAGAGCCTTCTAAGATTCACCCATAACTGCATCTCCTTAGTATCTTTGAAATCTTGACCATTAAACCTTTCTTGAACTAACCTCCATAGAGTATTAAGGTCATCTCTGTCAAAAGCTTTAATAAGATCTTCAAATGTCATGAATGATGAAGTTTCACCATGTTGGAGCAAAATTGCTAGCAGTGTAAACTTCCCAATCAATAATAGGATGTCGAACTTGTAGTAGTTCTGGATAATAATCTCTGTCTTCAATCATAATCATTCTAGTCATTTGTTCTTCAGTGAACTTCTCAGTAGGAATCTCCTTCTCAGTAGACTTTATATGATCTTCATCAACTTTAGTCTTCTTAACAGTTTGAGAATCACTTACTTTGGCCTTTCTCTTCAATCTAGGAATCCTTCTTTCTTCTTCTTCAGAACCCATTGGAATAAAAGATTTATCTTGTTTTACAGTTTTGTAGTAAGCCCTTTCAATTTGATCATCAGACATTCCTTTAAATTGATGCATTTTCCAGTTACCAACATGACAACAATAAGTCTTCATATATGCAAGTATTTGTGCCTTGGTTGGTTGTCTTGGTTTCTTCTGACCCTTTTTGACTGAAATAATCACATCTTCAAGTGCTTGATTGTTCTTCATTATAATAAAATCCTTCAACTGAGCTGTTCTTTGTTCTTCAGTTAAGGATGCATCAGCTACCAGGTCAATTGCCTTTTTCTTGATTTCAGCATTATTAGCAATCAAGAATTTAATATCTTCTTCAGTACCTTCCAATCTTCCCAGCCTTTTAGCCTCTAAAAAGCTTACAACTTCCAATTCTTGAGCCTTTTGCTGTTCAACAACTTGTTCTTTAGCAATCATCTTTGCAACCTCTTTATCATGAGCAATCTGTGCTTGTTGTTTCTTTGAAATCTTTCTTCCAGTTTGCTCTACTTCTTCCATAACTGCTTTACCCTTGTCCTTCTTCAAATTATCAAATTCTTCACATGCAGTGGCAAGAATTGGCTCTGCAGTGGAAATATCATCAGTGGTAAAATCAGTTGCAGTTTGGAATATGTCTTGATCTTCAAGTTGCTCTCCATGAGTATCAGCTTCCTTTGCTCCTTTACTTGTATCTCCTTCATCTTCAAAATCAATTTTCCTCCCCTCAGTGTCAGCATCTGTTTCCCTCCCCTGTTTGGGTGAATTACCCAAAGCATGATCAGCTGAATCACCATCAGATGGTGAGGATGAAGATGAAATCACAAGCTTTGCAGTTCTCTTGTGCTTTGTCAACCCTTGTATCTCTTCCTTTAAAGTTTGAACCTCTGGCTTTAAGTATTGAATATCTTTGGCATGCTACTTCCTGATGTGAGCCAAAGACTTCTGTAGAGATTCAACCTGCTTTGCTAACTTGGTACACAAAACCTTCAATTCCAATTGGTTCCCACTGTCCTCATCACTTCCAACTGTGTTACCTGTTGGAAGAGGTGAATCATGGGACACAGGTTCAGATTCCTCCCTAGTTGGACTAGGTTGAAGTCTAGAACCACCACTGCTTGTTCCTAGACCATAAGGTTCAGAAACTTGCCGTGTTGTCATGAGAGGAGTTGACTGTTTAGGCCTTCTCTCATAGGTTCTTGAAACTGGTAGGGTATAATCAATGTTTGGAACATTAATTATGGGTGGGTTTTTTTCAGTTGAAATTTTAGCAAGCATTTGGGGTAGGAGAGGTGTAACAATCATATTGCCATCTTTGTTCAAATTTTGAAAAACTTTAGGCTTTAGGCAACTGATTGGATAAACATTGATATGGGGTTGCAGTTGAAACGTATTTAGCACTGCTTGCACAAACCTTGGATACATTAAAATTTTTGTTTTACTCTGTACATTGCCTTTCATACTTGTAAAAATATAGTTTGACCAATTGAAAATCCTATCAATAACAAGACAAACCAAAGGGTAAGCCATGGTTGAACTAATTGCTCATAAGATGTTTTCTTTGGACTGAGACAATGCAACATAGTATGAATCAAAAATCTCCAGTGGGGACAAAAACCACTCTTTTTGAAAGTAGCCTTTTTGTCAGTGGTATCATACCCTATGGATGATAAAGTATCATGAATTTCAGGCATAGGTAATGAGATGAGACCATTGAGATCACCCAAGTGGAGCACTCTCCTCAAGGATGCCTCAGTAACATCTATAGTTACCCCATCCACAGTGGCTCTTAGAGCATCCACTGTTTTATGTGTATCTCCATTCTCAAGTGTTATGGACTTAGCAGTAGCCCAAAACTGTTTGATTTGAGAGATATATATTGTGGGTTTTAAAAGCAAAGCATACATTATATGTGTGGTATTGAGAAAGTCCACAATCTCATGAAAAATAGGGCCACTCTTCTCGTTAGACTTTTGTAGGTAGGCCACTAGGTTGTGCTCATCTGCAAAGTGTAAAGATGCCATAGAAACTTTTGATGAAAAACGATATTATGTCAGTAGGAATTGAGAGAATAACAAACCAATTGAAAGTAAAAGATATATAGGATTAGGGTTTAGAATTATTGCGCAAGAAAAATTATCTTAAGAAAGTATTATTAGATGGAAAGAAGATAATTTCCTTAAATAATTTAACCCTATATATTTATGACATCAGTGGTTACTTCCAACGGCTAGTAAAAAATTTGTTACTGACACAATAGTTTAACGGCTAGATTATCAGTGGTAAAATAACACTGTCAGTGGAAACTGTGAACTAGCAGTGGGAATTTTTCACAAAAATTTCAAAGAGCAGTTTTAAATAAAACTTGAAAAACTAGACTACTCTTATCATAGTTTTAAGCAAACTACCAGCTAGCAACGGATTTGATATGTCTTTACCATGAGCCGTTTGCTATGGACTAGCCAACTCTTAATCATAAAGAATATGGTGAGTTGATAACCATATAGTTTTTGGTAAACTATCAACCATTAACGGATTTGTCATGTCTTTACCAGTAGCCGTTTGCTCTGGACTAGTTGATTCTTATATGTATTAGACATGGTGAATCAATAACCATTTGTTGTGTATCTCAGATATACACCTTTTAACTCCAACTCTCATCAAGACTTGGTTATGTATCTTTAAAAGATAAGAATAACCAACTTGATACATACCAAAGTTATCTTTAACCAAACCATTGTCCAAGTAAAATATCTTCCAAAGTCAAACCAATAATATCTATATTTACTCCTTAACCTACCAAACTGACATACTGTCCATCATATTGCTCAAAGTCTGAAAGATAGGACTTGTTGCCAGTCATGTGCCTTGAACACCCACTATCTGTATATCTTTGATCTGATCTTTTTGTCCTTGGATGTTCCTGCACATAATAGTAAAGAGTTAGTTTCTTTTGGGGACCCAAGCCATGATTGACTTGGATCTGCCTCGCGTATCAATATAGTTATATCTATCAAAGGTCACTGATACACCATTGGGATTGGTTGTAGAGGTATTTCCTTTAGGTTTCCATTCCCAACGTGCTGAGGCCTTCACAGCATTGCCCATGTCCCCCCTTTTCTTGTTTAAGACCCTTACAGTGGTAATTTTTGAATGAGCAGTGGAAACTGCTGGTTTCTTTTTAGGCACCTACTGTTGGTCGTAATTAAACTTTTTAGCTTTAAAAGTTCCTTTCCCTGTTTGTGTAGATTTTGCAAAAGTTGTTTTGGAGTTTGCACTTTTAACAGGTGACTTTGGGTGACCAGTGTTAACAGTTTTTGTAGTGGCATGAGTTTTGAGACCACTTCTAAGTTGAACTGCTCTTGGGACCATTTTGCTGTGAGCATTAGGGTATGTATTGTTTTGAAACATATTAGTATTCACCCTTTTCTTCCCATAGACTTCCCTTCTCCCAACATGATAGTCACAATAAGCATGTAGATGATCAAAACTACCACAGATATAACATGCCTTATTGTTCATAACAAAGTCACTACCTAGTTGTCGAGATTTAACATGATTCCAACTCCTTTGGTTACCCCTAGGAGCTGTAGGCTTGTTCCTATACATCTCAGCATACTTTACAGTTGGTCTAGGTTTATGAATTGTTTTCCTAGGTTCATCTGTAGTAGTATTAACAACTTTTGGGATAGAGGTCTCTACACTCTTTTTAACATTCTCATCAACAACAGATGAGTTACTAGCACTCTCAAAAACCTCACTATCTAGCTTAATCTCTTCTTCACTCTTCACAACAGTGTCCTTTAAAGGACCATATTCTCTTTCAAGATCCTTAAAATCCTCTATGCCTGTATGAGCTAAATCTATACCTGGAGGTGATGGAACACCTCTTAGTGATGGAGGCACTGTATTATAACCCATACCAGACTTAGCTTTATTATATATTTGAGCATTTCTGTAAGATATAAGCTTTTCACATACACATCATAACATTAACACAATGAGCACATAGATGGTTTTAGAGAGAGAAAGAGTGGGACATTCTAGTGAGAGAAACTAGTTGAATATTAGATTACCAAAGAACATCCAACCCTCTACCTTGTAAGGTAGAGGGTATTTATAGGTTACAAACTAAACGACCTCCTGACGGCCTGTGGATCAGGGATACAGTGGGTAAAGACCCGACCTTCTTCCACGGTGTTGCACAAAACTATTTTACACTATTAACTAACTATATAAATCGTAACTAATGACCAATCTACGAGCTAACTTATGCTTGATAATAGTTGGGGTGACCGACTCTTTCAGCACTGGAATTTTCTAATTCCTAACAATCTCCCCCTAAGGGAGGTCACCCCATATTTTACATTACAAATCCTAGCATTCTAGTCTTGACATTGTTCTTGAGCTCGTAGTCTTTCATATAACAACATCGTAAACTTAGTGCATAGGTGGTGCAACTTCAAAGTCTGCAAAGATTTGTACTTTAAGCAGGAGGTCCATTTCTGATTCACGAGATAGTAAATATGAGCCAGCAATTGAGATCATCAGCTATCAACAATCTCTGTGACATCCTTTGTGGTGTGATGTTGTGACTTTGGGACCGACATGCTCACATTCTGGATCATGAATTCTTCTCATCAGAGTAGCGGAAGCATTTGTTGAATCATGATATTGGCAGCAGCGTAGCAGAAGCTTGGTGTGAAAATATCAGAGTCATTGATGCACTAATCATGATTTCTTTTGAGATGAATGTGTTAAGTGAGCATGCGGCTGTGGATTGACCGCTTCATTCTGATCAGCTGCAAACGTCGGGCGTACCTGCATACAACAGTTAGTAATAAATTGCACGAAAGTGTCTTTGATCACTTTCGATGAATTGAGGTACACGGCCCACGGTTCCCCGTTGATCAGTACAAGTACTGCCTGTGATCAGGTAGGATTCCTAAGAATCTCCTTGACAGGGTTTCGCAGCTGTTCTAGCTGTTCTCAAACCGGAACGTCTCAAAGAAGACAACACGGAGTGAGTGAACCAGCGACTTTTAAGTTCACTGATTGATGAAAAGAGATTTGAAAAACAATCGTGTATTGCTCAATAGAAATTGTTTTTGCAATACAACGAAGGTTTTATTGAAAATCAATTATCAATCATAAAAAATACCTTTTGGTTTGAAGAATGAGTACACGGTCGATGTGCTAAAGAAAAGAGTTTATAAGCACAAAGACCGGTTTTTCAAAGGTATCCGTCAATCCCTAACCTGAACCAGGATTGATTCAAGAAATTGAATCGCCCCATTGTTTCTGTTCAGTTGTCACATGGTTGATCCATATAATAGATCTCACATGCCACCTACCAGGAGCTTGTTTGATGTTGGCTCCAGAAGGCTTTCCATCTTCATTGTGAGTGTGTAAACACATCACTCAGATGTTCTGGCAATACCACAAGGATAATGCGTAGGACTCAAGATATAATCTCTCTTTCCACATTGTGTGAAACAGAGAGTCTTCATTGAAAGTGTCCTAGTGAGATTAATTGATGATCTCGTGGCTCTAGACTCAATTTGTGCATATTTGGATCCTATAACGGAGACTAGGGAGAGGGTCTCCTTCTTCAATATCAACCATCTCTAAGAGAAAGTCGATAGATAATGTCGGTTCCCCGTGAGAATGAAACAAGCCCTTTTAAGAGGAACTTGAGTGGTTTGGAAAGTTGAAGTGCAGTGCGTCACTGGGTCCATGACGTCTTGTCTTCAATACCGATGTTACCATCAGTAGCATATGAAGTGAACCCGGTTTCTGCCCTAAGGTTGAATTAATGGAGGGCTATTTGTTTTCACCCTATTTTCATTCAATTCTTTTTAATTCTTCAACCCCTTCAGTGCTTACCGAGACTTCATAGCTATTACCTTGTTGGGTTTATTCCAGTACTAGCTCAGTCTTAGTCTGCACTCTTCCCATATCTCACTTTTCTCCTTTTATCATCATACCTAAGGACTTCTACACTAACTAGTGGATTGTTCCTGGGTAGATCCCTCCGGTTCTGGCGGATCATGGGAACCAATACCTAACCTTATCATCCTTATATCACCGTACATAAAGTAAAGTTGGTCGGTCAATTTGGTATTGTTCATCTGCCATTGGATCCAATTGAAAACCATTTGAAAATCAATTCAGATACTTGTGATATATTATCAAAGCATTTTGTACCTGAATTGTTTTTGATATTTTTAGAACGAGAACTCCCCCTCAACACGTGCATCAAGTATTTGAGAAATGTTAAGCACATGGAGGCAAGAGAAAGAATTAACTTCTTTGATTACAATTTTCTAAAAGATATCAACATCACTTCCCTCAACAGATCAAGTGGGTATAACATTTCCGGGAAGGATGAGGTTTCCATGAATTTTGCCCCCCCTCAATATGTGCCTTGAGGTTTGAAAAGGGTTTTGCACATACTAGAGGGAACCTTTTTATCATCAAAGGATTAGAAGCCATGAGATCAAGGTACTTTAAAGTATTTAAAGTGTAGTGTACCCTGATGACTTGAATTTACAAATAGAGTTCTCCCCCTTAATATATGCTTCGAGATTCGAAAACTTGTTTAGCACATATAAGGGAGAAGTATGCACAAAAATTGGTCATCTTATCTTTTACCATCTTTCATATTTATATCACATTTTCTCCCCCGATCAAAAATCTTAAATCCTTTGAGATTTTGGATCTCAAGTGATTTAAATAAGTGTGAGGTAAAATATTTGTAGGAGAAAAATGTGTCCAATTTTATATGATAAAGAGAAAGGACAACACAGATGTTTCCCCTTTTTCAAAAGGGGAAACTATAGTACAAATCCTAGCACTATTACATGTATCACAGTTGTTCATATTTAATACACCACATATAACCCAAAGTTAACAAAACATAAACGGTATTCCGAAGAAGTCTTCATTCAGTTCTTTGAAGAAGTTTGTAGTGACCATCACGGAGCCTTCCACCAACAAAACTTTCAAGGCTGCGGAAGATCCTTCGTGTCTTGAGTCTTCGTCGGATTGCAGCAATGAAATGTTCACACCTCTTCACGTCATCATCAGTCCAGAACGTAGTTTTAACCCAAGATCTCATATCAAGTTTGGCTTCTTTCACTCTGGTGTCAAGTTCTTCTTCGACCATTTTGAGCGTACCATCACTAAACTTGTAGAGTTCACATAGACGCATAAGCATACGCGATCCATATCTGTCGGTGAAGATGACGGCTCTAGGAGTGTCAAGAACTTTGAATTCTCGATGAAATTCAAGCCCAGCTGCATTCCATTGAGGACTTGTGAGGTTGACTCTGGTTTGGTAGCTTTCAATGCCAAGCTGAAGGTCCTCAACTCGTTTCCGTATGACTAACCCCCTGATCCAAAGAGTGACAGCTGCAGAGAGGGCCTTTTTCTCACGTACAGGTAAGTGCTCCAGGTGTCCTTGAAGATTTAAGAGGTAGAGATCTTCGAAATCATTTGGTAGAAGATGTTTGAAGTCGTTTTCTTCAATGGTATACACTTTGAAGTCAGCTCTTTTAAGGACAATCTTCTTCAAGTACTCATATCCATAGATCGTGAAGATCTCTATATTGATAACGCTTAAGATTTGCAGTTTTGATCTGACCTCATTGCGTCTTTTATCAGCACCATGTCTTTCAATGTAGAACATCTTCTTTTTGAACCACCAGTGGGAAATACCATAAGACGCTGCAATATCATACTTATGTTCTTCATTTGCCCAGAATTGATCAGGAACCATCTGCTCAAGCCCCTGATCAGAATAGGTTGCAGCTTTCATCTTTGAAATAGATAGAGCAGGCCTTCTTTCCGCAGAGCGAGCACACAGATAGTCCAAGTCGTGATTGAAGAAGAATTCCGCCTGAATGGTTACCTGACCAGGTTCACCACTAAGAGGAAGAGATTTGTTGACATTGAAGCGACTGATTTGCTCACTGACTTGGTCATTCAGCATCTTATGGCATTCTTCCATCTGATATTGAAGATGGTTTGCATCAGAATGGAAGACTTTGACAATTTCATAGGCTTGTCCTTCTAGATCTCTTGGTGTTATGGAAGAGATGCTTTTCCGCTCACAAAACCATCTAATGAAGCTTCCCATATCACCAGTGTAGTGCAGAAGAGAGTCTTCAGCTGGAACTTCATAGTTTTTGGTGATAACTGATGCCCAATTGTCGTCGGGAATCATAGAGTCAGACTCTGGGATTGTCCATGTGGGTTCTGGAGAAGGAGGTCTATCTTCCACAATGCAGCGTTGAATTGTGTCTCTAGAAGGAGCTACCCTGGATGTACTAGTGCGGTTCCCAGCCATGTAATTGTCAAACCAATCTTCTGATGGCTTAGGAATATGTTTCGTCGATGCATCATCTTCATCTGGTTCTGAGTCAGCCATAACTTGAGACTCTTCGTGGACCACTTGATCATCAGGAATTGAAGTGGATGTGGAGGTGAATCTTGAATCGATCGTCGTCCAGGCGGCAGATTTCTTCTGAGTACCCTGTTTGTGTGTAGAGTCTGATTGATTGGACGGTTTTGGAGTTGATGATGGTGGCTGTGATGGAGGTGAATTGGGTATTGACGAGGGATTCCCAGCTCCAGAAGTTCCAGCGCCTCCTGGTGGTGGAGGATCTTCGCGATCTTTGCGAACCTTCATCAATGTTTCCATCACAATTGTTCTTCTTTTCTTTTTAGCATCCTTTTCTCCGACTTCAATTTTAAACTGTTCATAATTGTCGAATCTGATGGATTCTTCAAGTGCCTCATAAAGTTTACCGTGAACCTCATGCTTGTCCTCTTCAGCCTCATACATCCTTTCACACAGGGCAGCTCTCATATCGGAGATGGGGAGGTCCTTGAATCGTCTGAGAAGTGGAGCCTCCATTGCCCATTCCACGGCATCCTTGACTTCTCCTTCAATAGCATCAGTAA
The DNA here is from genome assembly GCA_019973895.1 of Chrysanthemum seticuspe. NCBI lineage: Eukaryota > Viridiplantae > Streptophyta > Magnoliopsida > Asterales > Asteraceae > Chrysanthemum > Chrysanthemum seticuspe. The sequence continues at coordinate 273,551,804 of BPTQ01000001.1, read as the reverse complement.
CTGCATCAGTGAAGTTGAGATGCTCCAATCTGTAGATACGATCCACCAGAGACTCAACAGATTTAGGAAGTTGCCTTTCCAGTGCTTCTACCCTTTTAATGGTTTTATCCAATAGTTGATCAGACGTGAGAATCTGTGGAGGGGAAGCTGGTGGAGCCACTTCATCTGCAATTGTGAAGATGGGTTCAGAAGTTGGTGGTGTTGTCGTTGGTGTTTGAACGGTTGATTGAGCAGGCAAGGGAGGTGGAAGTGCGGTTGATAGTGACGATGCAGTCATTGGAGGAATGGTTGAAGTATCTTGCTGAATGCTGACATTATACATGGATTGTGCAGAGTCTAAGGTTTTGTCATTAATGAATTGATCACCAAAAGAGAAGTCCTCATCGAGATTCTTAAGTGAAGATAGAGAGTTTGTAGACAGATTTGGTTCATCCATCTTCAAGGTCTCGTCAGATCTTGTCCCAAGGTTCTCCTGTGAGCCCTTATGTAACAGAGTGTCAACATTCAACTCAGATTGAGTCTCACCAAGTGATAGAGATTCCTTGAACGATTCAGGCACCACACCGGATTGTTCCTTTTCATGAGGTGAATCTGTTCTTCTCTTCAGCTCATATGGATTAGTGGTGCTAGAGGGAGATGAAGAGATGGTTAAAAGCATGTGAGCAGCTTGTTCATCACTTGCAACTCCTTTACCCTTGTCAAGTGTTATTGGGGCTGTTTGTTGAGATGGTTGAGAGGGTTCTCTTAACACAACTCCACCTACTGGAGCCTTCACATTTTGATCTTCAAGACTTTGCTGAATACCACGTTGCAGATCAGCGTCATCCTCATCAATTAACCTGAAAGTATTCCTTGGCACCTCAGTGTTCTCATCTATTTCCTTTTCCACTTTCTTCTTCTTTTCTTTATGCTTTTTGGATGAAGATTCTGACTGATGAGATCTTTCACGTCTCTTTTTAGGAAGAGAGGCATAGGATGCTTTAGAGTCAGAGGTGGTCTTGGGAGCAGTTGGTTGTAAAGGAGAGGGTGTGACATTAGCAGAGAGTTTGGTTGCACTTTTCATATATTGCTTGAAGTAGTCCTTCTTCTTGATATCATCAGTGAGAAGAAGGTCAGGAATTGGCAATCCAAATACTTCTTGATTCGAACCCCTAGGAACATATTTCAAGTTTCCTAAAATAAATTCATGTTCTGCTTTGTGAAGAGTTGATTCAGACCTAGGAGTGAAGTTGTGAGTTTGTTGCAGATACTGGATGACAAGTTTGGAGAATCTGATGCTGGGAATTACGAGTTTGTTCTGCTTCTTACGACCTTGAACATTGTTTAGAAAGTAGGTTCTGTCAGATATGAATGTGGTCATTGATAGCGAGAATTCTTCCCAAATACGATCTGAGACATTCACATCAACCCTATTAACGATTCCCCATAGGATTTGCAAGATAGGAATTCTAACTTTATCGAACCCTGATGTTTTCCCAGACAAGCACACGTTCAGAATGGTTGCAATAGCTCTCCAGGGTTGATACATGTGTCCAGTGATAATGTCAGAGGCTCTTGAGATACTGTTCTGATAGCCTAACCCAATAAGAAATACGATCAGATCGTCAGCACCAGGTGGAGATACAGAACGAATGTCAGGGTCACATGATGTGATTCCAAGAGCTTTGCTCAAAATATCAGAATCAATTGTAAACTCCATATTATCCAGCTTGCAAGAGTATCGTGCTGTGATTTTATTCCATTGAACGGTGTTCCAGAATTGTTGAATGTAGATGGCAGGAATTGAGCATTGCTTGGTAATAGCACCGAAGAAGTTAGTGTTTTTGAGGATGTCAATTGAAACTTTGAATATCGGATTTTGTGGGAGCCTTTGTAGGTCCACATAACAGTTGCTTTTACCAATAGCAGCCCATTGACTTTTGGGAAGGATTTCATCGTCTGAGAGTATTCCGGATGATCCTGAAGGGGTAGTGCTCTTTTCTGGGATTGAACTTGCCATTGCTGTTCTGAGTAATCATACAATCAACAGTGATGGATGGTAACAGGTTAGATGATAAATGGTAAGTGAGACAACATTAATCATGGAGATAGTAACACTGAAGAGGTTCCCAACACATACTGAGACAGACAGAGTGGCAAAGATTGCAACTAAGTGACACCTTTCAACTATATGATAACATCCATAATTGAGATATAACGATGAAGAACATTCATATAGAAAAATAATTGCATGATGAGCTTATAAGGGATTTACAGGGCAAAAGAGTGCATTTCAAAGAGATCATGACATGAGCCAAGATACACATGTAAAGGTGATATAACACATTGTGTGAGACAAAAAGTGACATTTGGCAGTCGTGAGAGAAGCCAAGTACCTTTTGCCTAAACAGAAATGTCATAACAGTTTACATAGTGTATGTTGATTCAACAAGTCGAATTAAGAGTTATGAGTGTGAAATCATCTTAAGCACAAAAGATATTGAATATTTTAGAGAGCCTTGATCCTAAGACTAATTCACAACATGAAAGTGAACACAGTTGCAGACTTGTCAAAACAAGTCGTTATCTCGAGCCACAGACAAGTAGCTAAAGGATTAGCACTCTAAGTCACTAATTTAATTCGCTAGCATGTAAGGCCAAGTTGCCATGAATAAAACCTAGACCAAGTCGCTACAAAGCAGTCAACTAAGTCGCTAGGAACCAAATTCGCTAACTTGTATATGCAAGTCGCTATCTGCTAACTCGCTAACCAAGTCGCTAGGATAATTCGCTAGCTCGTAAAGTCAAGTCGCCATATACAGTAACTAAGCCAAGTCGCTACAAAGTGGTTAACTAAGTCGCTAGGTTATTAATTCGCTAACTTGTAAATACAAGTCGCTAGTTACTAACTCGCTGACCAAGTCGCTGGAAATTAGTGAGCTAATTCGCTATGGAGACGTATTCGCTAAGTAGAACTCTAACTCGCCATGAAGAACATACATACTAAGTCGCCACCAAGAACATTTTAACTCGCCACCAAGAACACCTTTTAACGTCAACCCATCAGTCCAATCCATTTTAATCATACATCAATGTATCCTCCCAATAATCTCCAAACAATATATTCCAAACAATTTAAAACACATTCAATCATTTTATAAGAACACACACACGAATACAATACAAAGAAAAACAATCCGAACCTAAGTGAGAGAGTCAACAAATCACACCACGTGAGCACAGAAAGGATCTGGAAATAGTGATAAGTTAGACACTAGACACTAAAGCATAAGATAGTAACTATAAGAGGGAATCAATGCAAACCTTAAGCTAAGTCGCTAGTATGAATGAGAAGTCGAAGAGAGAGAGGAAAAAAAAACGAGAGAGAAGAGAGAAAAAAAACTAGGTAATTCGCTAATGGGTAACTCGCTAGGGTTATACAACCTCACTTAGGCAATATGACACATTTGGTCCTTGTGGTTATGAACTAAGGTGGTAATTCGCTAGTGCAACAAAACTTACACTATATGACAAGTTTGATCCCTATGGTATTAGTGAAAGAGTGGTAATAATATGCTAACACGGATAAGATAAGATAACGTCTCTAGCATTGATTATTACACTGATCATCATGAAGCAATTCAATTCAACAAATCAACACATAGGCAGTTACACCGAAAGCACACACTGAAAGTCTCATGAGCAAGATACAATCACAGCCACATATTTCAAGAGTATAACCAGTTAGTCACACAAGCAGGAAATCACCACATAGTACAAATAAACAAGTATCATACCCAGCACAGAAGCCAATGGTGTGTAAAACAAATCTCCCCCTCAATCAATGTCAACACAGAACATTGATTGATATTACCCGAACCCATTAAACTACCAAGAATATATCAATTGTTCGAACTTCATCTATGATCCCGTGCCATTATTGAATGACATTTCTAGGATCGTAGATGTTATCGATAACAAGGAGTATATTCATTATTAGATTGAAAAAAAATGATACAATGATAAAATGATAAAGTTTTGAAATTTTTTTTTTTTTTTTTTTTTTTTTTTTTTTTTTTTTTTTTTTTTTAAACACGATATATACAAAGACATGAAAGGACGAGTCCAGATTCGAGATGAATAGGAGTCAAAGTAAGAGGTACATCAACTCTGGCAAGCTATAGCTCCTGAATGAGCCATGTTCATATCTGAGGGGAACCACGTCATGAAGTTCCTGATTGAGTTGAGCATTGTACCTGAAAAAGACTGAGAACACATTGTACTTGAAGCACATGTAGACTTGTACATTGAAGGGTTAGTGACATGTTTAGTCTCACATTTAGATTCAACACAGTATAATTCAGACGAATCATTAATGGGGATCCTAATAGATTCTTCATTCTTGAAAAGTTTACCCGTGGGAATCCACTTGAGACATGATTTAGGAATGTAAGTTCGTTTAAGTCCTGTATACTTAAATAGTCTGCCAGTGGGAATCCATTTGAAGCCACAGTGAGATGAACAAAATGAGTGCACACTCTTGTTATGACTATTTGTCTTTTTGTGATCTGAGAATTTCCTAGGGGAATGATCTGTCAGACTATGTTTTGCATGATATCTAGTTAAGCTTATAGCATTTTTGACTTGTGGGTGATGTTCATTAGTCCTATGCGTGGGATTCATCATATCTGAATTAGGCAATGAAGTGACTGGTTTTGACAAAACAGACTTGTTGTCAACTTGGGAAGTAAGCTTAGATTTCAATGGTTTGGCTCTTTCAGACCTAAAGGCATTAGGTTGTTTAATCACTGTTCGTTTCAAGTGGTTCTGAACTGTTGACTTTCCCAAAGTTGAAGGTTTTGCAAACTTAGTGTTCATCCTATTTCCAGCATACTTCCTGAGCTCATTTTTCAGGGCAACAATATTGAAGCTCTTATCCTGAATTTGTGCTTTGAGGTCATCAATATCTTTCATTAATAGATTAGATTGATTGATTAATTTAGAGTTTGCATCCTCAAGGTTCTTTCTTAACTGCTCATTTTCTCTTAGAAGGTTGGACACACATAGAGCTAGTTCAGAATTCCTAGAATCTAGTGTATCACTCATCTCATGACGGTCACATTTCTGGGCTTCTGAAAGAAGAGATTTCAGATTTCTTATGGTCGAATCTTTGTCCTGAATCTGGGATTTTAACTGATTAATTTCAAAAAATTCTCTAAATTCTGGAAGTTCCAGATTACTACACTTTTTATTTGCATACAAAATTTCATCCTTATGTTGTATTTCAATTTGCAAAGAGATACAGTGTTTTTCAAGATTTGAAAATTTGTTTGAAAGCTCATCATATACCCTTTTTTCAATCATGTTGCATGCATTAGATTCAGACAAGACAAAGATTGATTCCACATTGTCATGTTCTGGGTAAGAATCATGTACCTTTTTGTGAGAATTGGTGTGATCAGATAAGTGTACCTTGTCGATTGATCCCTTTTCAGACTCTGAGAATTTGAAATCAGTGTTGTTCTCTACATCTTTTTCCATCACAGCTGAGATTCTGCACACAGTGTCTTCTGCTGGTTCAATTGGAATGAAGCATGACACGTTATCATTGTTCCATGGACACTCTTGACACTCGTTCAATTCCTTCAGCTTGTTATTCTCATTAGCAGTTTCTTCAATGTATGTTTCCATATTACTCATAAGTTGAATAAAGGAGTTTCTGAACTCATGAATTTCCATTCCCGTGTGTTTCTTGAAAGACATTCCAGTCATGATATCATCAAAGTCAGATGAGTATTCTTCCCGGATAAGTGGTTGAAATTGGTTGATGATGGTTTGGAGGGCAGCATGAGAATCATCAGTTGAGAGCTTTTCTTTGGTGATTTGAAACCTCAGTCGATCTAGGTTAAACAATACAGCTCTTGTTAAAGTGGGAAAGTCCTGACGAAGAATGGCACAACTTGTTCGATCCATGGTTGTTGATAAGAGTAATTTGAGAAGCTGACTGAGATGTTGAAACGGCTCATTGGTGCATTCCACATTCTTAGTATCATCTGAAGAAGTTGAGTGTGACATATGTGAGTTGTTCTGATTGATCAATACTGAGTCATTTGGTGTGAGGCCTTCAGATGGGCATTCTGTTTCACTATTCTGGGCTGTTTCATAGAGAGCAAGTACTTTGGTGATTAAGGGATCCGTGATGATTGACATTGTGTTATTATGAATTACTCCTCAAATCTCTAGAGAATTCAGAGTCAATTTGCTACCAACAGAATAGTACTAATCCCTAGTCGCTAGAAAATACTACACCTAGTCGCCAACACTAATTCGCCAACACGCTAAGTCGCTAGCAATTAACTCGCTACACCCCTAATTCGCTAGAGTCCCAAGTCGCTAACAGAGAAACAAGTCACTAAGTAGTAACTCGCTACAGACTAAGTCGCTAGCCAAATTTGTGCAGTAATTCGCTACACAAGTCGCTAAATATGCAAGTCGCTAAAGAGCAACTCGCTACAGACTAAGTCGCTACCACAAGTCGCTAACCGTAGTGGAGATTCCACTACTTGTACTTTAACTCGCTAGCTCTAACTCGCTAGATTTTATAACTGTAAGTCGCTACCAAGAAAACAAGTCCGAGAGCTAATTCGCTAGCTTGAAAAACCAAATAACCTTCACTTTTCAATCCAAAAACAACCCAACCAAGATGATTCAAGCTTACCAAATGAAAACCTAAACACTTTTGATGATTCTAAACATAAAAGTACCAACAAAATTCAAACTTTAACACAAGAAATCAACCAAATGATGCAAAAACCACTAAACTTTTTCAAACTCAAAAACCACCTAAAAACCACTATAAATCCAAAGATGTGCAAGATATGATCTAACCATGGCTCTTGATACCAATTGTAAGATATAAGCTTTTCACATACACATCATAACATTAACACAATGAGCACATAGATGGTTTTAGAGAGAGAAAGAGTGGGACATTCTAGTGAGAGAAACTAGTTGAATATTAGATTACCAAAGAACATCCAACCCTCTACCTTGTAAGGTAGAGGGTATTTATAGGTTACAAACTAAACGACCTCCTGACGGCCTGTGGATCAGGGATACAGTGGGTAAAGACCCGACCTTCTTCCACGGTGTTGCACAAAACTATTTTACACTATTAACTAACTATATAAATCGTAACTAATGACCAATCTACGAGCTAACTTATGCTTGATAATAGTTGGGGTGACCGACTCTTTCAGCACTGGAATTTTCTAATTCCTAACAATTTCAAATTTTATCAATTGACTTAGACTGATGATAACATGTGTCTAAAGTTAAATTGACATTTTCATATTTCTTTTGAAGTTTTTCAAGCTCTATTTGGTATGCTTCATTCACAGCTGTAGTAAGCTCTACCTCTCTCCTAAGAAGAATCATATCATCACTAAATTTTGACTCATTTTCCTGAAAGTGCTCTATTTGCTTTTCTAGAACTGCCATAGCTCTCCTAAGATTAGACACAGTATAATTAGCATTATATAACTCTTGTCTTTCATTTGAGTATAAATCATTAAGCCTTTCAACTTCTTTAGCAGCCCTACAAGTTTTAGAACAACTATCAAAGTTTTGTACCTCAGAGTCAGAGAAAGCCATGAGAGCAAATTCAGTAGCAACAAGAGCAGCATCTGAATGTTCTTCTTCTTGTTCATCAGCCATGAAACTCCAATCATAGCTCACACCATCAATAGCCAGCATTGCCTTTGGTTCTTCCACATTTGGTCCCTTCTTTTGCTTGTACCATGTAGACCTGTTCTCCTTGACCTTTGGTCTTCTACATTCTCTAGCAAAATGTCCAAACTTGTGGCAGTTAAAGCACTCCACTTTCTTCTTATCAAAGCCTGCAGTATCATCACCATTAATGTGGATAGGCTTGCCAGTCTTCTTGTAGAATTTCTTAGCCCTCATCCTAAGAAGAGCTATCTGCCATTTTATATCCATCTCCTCCAAGTCATCTTCATCAATTTGCTCTATGTCTTCATGAGTTAAGAGAGAGCCATCAACTTGTGTGGAGATAAAAGCATAAAAGGTAGGATCTCCAATACTAGCAACCTTCTTCTTTGATCCTGCAGTGGCAATATTCACATTCCCAGTGGAAACTTTAGAACCTACAGTGGCAATATCATCATCACTATCATCATCAGAATCATCACTGTCAACAGAGGTTGACAACAATGCCAAGCTACTAGAGCTTGTACTAAGTTTCCCTGCCTTCTTCAACCTTTGCTCAATAAGCTTGAAGTTGTTGTAAAGATCATTGAGCTTCATTGTTTCAATGTCTGACTTGTTTTCCCAGACAGTAACATTAGTTTGAAACTCTGAAGGCAAACTTCTTAGAAACTTCAAATTGAGGTCTTCCTTTTCTACCTCAATGCCAAACACTGTCAATTGAGTAACAATCATCTGAAGTTTGGTAAAAATGCTATCAAGTGAGTCATTGCTTGAAGCAGTGAAGTTTTCATAGCTTTGCTTCAACAATGTATTTTGAGTCTTCTTAGTAGTATCATTACCACCAAACACTGAGCAAATTTCTTCAAATAGTTCTTTAGCAGTTTTGAACTTGCTAAATGCAACGATCTGGTCTCTAGGAAGAGTCATCAACAATAAACTTCTAGCCTTAAGATCATTCTTCCTCATTGCCTTTTCAACATTGGATTCAGGCACTGAAACTTTCACAACATATGTGTCACCAATCTTCATAGTACTAGTCACAGGTTTGAAAGAATCACCAAGTTGGATAATCTCCCAAAGAGCATAATCCTGAATGAGAAAGTATTGCTCAATTAGTATCCTCCACATCTCAAACTCATTAAGTTTGAGCTTAGGTAGTCTAGGTGTAGAAGCGTTGGACTGGTTGTTTTCCATCTCCATTGAACTGAGTGAGTGAGTTAAGCAAATTCTTTAGATCTTCTAAAACAAAATATCAGAACCTTCGCTCTGATACCACTTGATGGATCTGGACACACACCTTGTATCAATGATATTTTGTATAATATTATCAAGCAAGCGGAATTTACTTAGTAATACTTAGAAGATGAATTGAATAATGTAATGAGAGTAAACACAGAATAAACACAAAACTCAAGCTCCAATATTATTAACGAAATAATACGAGTAATCTTAGTATCACTAGGGTTACACCTTGAAGCTTTCGTAGGTAAAACTAATGTGTAAACATACGTACCTAAGACAATGACCTAGGATCTCCTTTTATACAACAAGGGGTCCTTTACAAGATAAGTATAAAGCTAACATTATAGAATATACACAAGATCTATTCTATACTTATCTAGACGCGTTTAACTAAACTTAAACTGATAGCAGTGGTAATAATGAACTGGCAGTGGGAATACGTTTCCACTGCTAGTGTTAATCCAAGCAGTGTAAACCACAACTATCCATGGTAACAGATTATTCCCAACACAACTTAATATTTATTTGCATTGCTTTAGTTTATTTAGTAGTTTAATTAAACAAAATTGTGCCAATCTCTTATATTGAACCCCTTTGCTTGTTTAGATTAGATAATTATATTACCATTAGGTGTTGCTTAAGTCATCACACTCATTGCGAATGACCCGTGCTATAACTGATCTGATACACTGCCCGTTAGTGTTAGTGTATAAGTTAGTTCGACGTTATAAATTTAAGACTAGATAATAAGACATCACATGCGTTTGGACATCTTGCATTTGGAGTGTGCCATTCACACGGCTGCCAGGCTACGTTTTTTCATCCACCATGGTTAGATTTAACCCGAGAGATTCCTTATTTTATTTTTGGATAACCATGTCTACTCTTTCAGTTTAAACGATCGTTTCCACATGTATTACTGTTTCAGTTCTGTAGACGGGGGTTTCACCAGTGTTATCCTTTGGAGTGGTTCTATGAGCCCAGAGCACACAAGAAAGTTCGCCCACCAAGAAGTTTTGTAATCCATCATTATTTTCTAGATGGCTTTGACTATCTCTTTGTTTGCTACTTCTACCTTGCCATTGGCATGAGAATGGTAGGGTGATGTGGTCACCAAATGGATGCCCAGTCTTTTAATCCAGGACTTGAATGGTTCTCCAGTAAATTGTGTTCCATCGTCACTGATGATTGTTTATGGTAAACTAAACCTTGTAATGATCTTATCAAAGACAAATTCTAGTACCTGGAAAGAGTTCATTGTAGCCATTGGTTTAGACTCGGTCCATTTTGTGAAGTACTCCAGTGCTACAATCAAGTACCTGGAAACAGGCCGCATAGGTCGACGCCCCATAGGTGAAATGGCCAATGCGAGGTGATAAGGATGAGATCATGTGATGGTGCTCACTAGATGTTTGCATGTGCTTGACATTCCTCGCACGAATTGAGTTCAACTTTTGCATCCTTGTTGACCATTGGCGGTAGTATCCCATTTTCTATGATTTAGCTGCTACAACACGTGACCTTGAGTGCGTACTACATACACTTATGTGTGTCTAATGTACGGTTGCTTGAGCTTCTTAAGGTGAGATGCTTCGTGCCAGGGGTCCCATAAATGTTTGGCGATATAAGATATCGTCAATGAGAGTATACATGTTTGATTAGCGACTGACTTTCGGTGCCTCTATCTTATCTGGCGGTAATGTGCCCTGTGACAACAAGTTGTATATTAGAGACATCTAACAGTCTTCGATTTCAACCAGAAACATTTCCTCATGCTATAAGATCTATTTTTCGTTTATTACTTCTACCAAGACACCTCCTTTCCTAGATGCTCCCAGGTAAGTGTCGCGACCTTACTAATCACATGTGCTCTTTAACAGTTAACTGCTTACCACGACTATTCATTAAAAGCAACATTTACTGTAAGTGAATTCGCCTTTGTGAGCTATCTCATGACAAAAACAAAAATGCCTAAATGGTCAACCACACAGGGTTGACAAATAGTTAACCCAATTACGCTTTAAATATAGGATTCAAGTCATACTATGAATAAAGACACAATTCTCTTTCTAAGCAGGAATTCCCCCTCTTGTTATGTATCAAGTAGCTGGAAGATATGTAACACCCCTAAAATATCGTAGCAGAAGATAATGTTACTGAGATGTTACTTCATAGTATAAAGTTCAAGTTATAGAAAACGCCCACTAAATGAGACGTTTTAAAAAGTTACCATTCGATAAATAATATCAGAGTTATAACAAGAGGTCCCCAAGTGTTAAGTACATAAACATTTTTAAAATATCATCAAATGGTAAACATGAATGCATCAAGTCTTTAAAATATGCCATGCGACCCAAATGATCCAAATTCAAGCTATCGCCTTACTAACGTGAGAAAAATACATGCAAAAAATGTTAACACAAATGTCGCGGAGTTTATAGGTTTATTGTAAATAAGAGGAAAACCTTTTTAAGTAAATCCTCATGACAAGTATATGTCAACCTAATCCTTTTACAAGTTCCGCCCGTACAAGACTTGTAACATCTTAGGTCCACATATAAACTCATGATGATAAATGTAAATATTAAGTGCGGACCACAAGAAATAAGTGTGTATGATCATTATAACACATACAATGTCATATATAAAAACAATGTTGCCATTGCCTTAAATTCTTGACACCGAAGTCTTAAATTTTATGGTTTCTAGTTTCTGATAAATATTGTTAATTCAAAAAGCGTTGTTTGCTATATTCGATCTTTATATGTTTTGATAATCACAAAATGTAAGAACATGTTATGTAAAAATATACTTGATAAGTTTTTAACCGAGAAAGTTAATTTCATCTACAACATCACTTAAAGTATGTACAAACATTATACCAACTTAGTTAAGTGATTAAAGAAGTTAGTTTCTTCCTAAAACTTACATTTTCATAAATGTGACAAAAGTTTTTATAAATAAGTTATACAAATTAATTTTGTATATAAAAGAAATGTTTTATTCATAAGAAAATATTTGAATTTAAATTTTCCCGCCCAAATCAGATAAATTTTTACCAGATAAACATTTCACCATTAAAGGACAAAAATAGAAGCGTCTACTAGGGACAGTCCCTTATAAGGTCGACGGCCCTTATATATATGGGGCTGTCCAAATTTGAAGGACTTTCCCTCGCTCCTGCTGTGCCTATAAATACTGCACTATTTCACAGAAAAATGTAGCCCTCTTTGCACAAAAAAATTATGTCTTATTCTATCTCTCAAATCTTTCTTCTTTGATCATATATGTTAACGTGTTGTAATTTGTTTACAAGTGATCTTGTTACCTTATACCTCAAAGTGTAAGAGAAGAACGCTCGTATTCGCCAAGAAATAAAGTGTAATAGATTAGGCATCATACACATGTAACTTGTGTTACGATTCTCTTCTTTCTCTAAACTCTCTACATCTCCATTCTTGTATATTGGTGTATTCGACTTGTGTGTGAGTCGAGATTAGTAGTGTTTGTGTAGATTTGAACAAGGTGTATGCCCATGTAGTGATTGAATCGACTTGGACAAGGTGTATGTCTGTGTAATGTTTGTATAGACTTAGAAAAGGTGTATGTCCGTATAGTGTTGTGCGTAGATTATGACAAGGTGAAGGTCCATAAAGTGGTGTAAAGATTTGGTTCGTGTGGAAGTCCAAGTGGAAGAGGTGAAAGTCCGTGAAGTGGTGTGAAGACTTAGATTGTGTGAAAATCCAAGTGGACGAAATGAAAGTCCATGAAGTATTGAGTGAAGACTTGGATTATGTGCATATCCAAGTGGATGAGGTGTAAGTCTGTGTTGTATCGTATATTGGTGTGTAGATTGGTTCTAGCTAGGATTAGAACTCAACATTCCACTTAGTGTCGAAAATTGGTGTAAGCGTAGGTGTATGGTTTTCTCCGCTGAAGGGAGTTTGCTGACATAGTGATTGTGAACTATCAAGTATGATACTCGAGGAGTCAAGTAGGGCGAAGAGTGAGCTTCATGCTGAACTACTATAAATCTCATGTCTTGGTTTGATCTTTCCATCTCTTTATCTTTCTTTCATTCATATATTACTTTCATTGTGCATATCAATTATAGATGACCATTCACGGGAGTTTAGGTAGTGTTACTTGATTGGGTCCGAACAGTCAAGTCTAAACAGACTTAAAAACTGCTCACACACCAATGCAATTTAGATCAGAGGAATATAGGGAATTCCTGGGTCGTTAAGTCCCACGGAGGATGAATTGGTGTTTAAACAACTTCAGATGATAGAAGGATCACTAAGGATAGTGATCAGTAAGGATATCGATGGAAAATTACCTAAAGAAAAGATTTGCAAATTATAGCGACTTAAATGCAAATTAAGAAAATTAAAAAGTTAAAATCTATTAAATAAACGCTATCACTATTTTTACAGATCAATGAACGTTTATAAACCTAAAACTTAAAATTTACGTTTAAAATAAAATTACGTCTACGTACAAAATAAAAAGTGAGTTTTAAAGAAATAAAAGACCTATAAATATGAAAATGATATTTTTATAATCCTAATAATAAAAGAAAATTATTAGAAAAAGAAAATTATTTTTACAACTATTTATTTATTTATTATTAATTAAAAACTATTTATTAAGTATTTAAAATGCACTAAAATACAAGAAAATACAAAATTAACCTAGAAAAATGAAATTATAACTTGGAAAAATCTAAAATATGATAAAACTTATTTTAAAACTAAAAATATATTTTTTAGACTTATTATGTATTTATTATTAATTTAATACTATTTAAAACTAATAAAAATGCTAAAAAATACTATTTAACCCAAGAAAATTATGGAAAAATACTTTTTAGACTATTTATATTTATCTTAATCTAGGAAAATTGAAAACATATTTTTTTAAGCTTTTTCTGATTTTTTAGTATTAAAAGATATTTAAAAAGGATTAAAAACTAGTTTAAATAAAGAAAAATAGAAAACAGTGATGGAAAAATCTGAAAAATTCAGGAAAATGTTAAAATATTATTCTAAGTTTATAAAAAATATAAAAACATATGCTTATTTGGAGGATATGGGATCTGATGTACAACTGCTTATCAATAAGCAAATCAAAATAAGCTATAAGCTACCAAAAAGTACCTGATGAAAACAGAAGCTAAATACTACTATATTAAACCTATCTTAACCATTTAACAGTAATTTAGATCACTAAAGAAGCTTAAGTTAGATTTGAGCTTATTAGCTTATTTAAGTAAAACAGTGATTAGGTGTGCACCTTTAAGCACTTGCACAAGCTAGACAAATAAGCTAAAAGAGAAAACAGCTATTGGGACTTGTAAAAGACCTGGCCTACTACACAAGAACCAAAGACCAGATCCTCACAAGCTTGAATGAAGCTTGTGAGAGGTCTGCAAGAAGTGCCTGTGCACACTCAGTGAATACTGAGTGTGTGCAGGGCATATCTTGCCTGGTTAGAAGCTTATTAAAAGCTTATTAGAGCTTGATAAAAGGAAAACCAAATTGATATCTCTACACTAGACCTACTGCTCTTTCAAATCCCAAAGTCTCATAGCTTTTGATGAAGAAATGAATCAATGGGACTTCAACAAAGTTTTGCAAAAACCTGTCTTTCCAAGTTTTGACTTTTTAAAACAGAAATGGGAATTTGACTTTCTTGAACTTTGCTTTGATTTTATGGATTGAACATGTTATAATAGGTTATGATAAGATGATTTTCAGCTAAAGTATCTAGATATAAGCTACTGTGATGAGAATTGCATCTCAAAATCCTAACAGTTAACTGTTAGGATTAGATTAACATCATTTTGACTTTTAGTTGAATAAGTACTGGTTTTGATTGTTTGTAAGAGTTAATATAACCTAATAAGACATACCTCAAACAGTAACAAAGCTACAAACAAACTTTAACACAGTGTAATTAGCAAAACCAAACACACCTTATAAAGCTGTGTTAGACCTTTTTCAAAGCCAAACTCAGAGTAAGAACATGCAATGGATTGCAGACCTTATACAAACATATATTAGGACTAAATAAATATAAAACAACAATATTAGCAACAGAAAACTTTAAATTCAGACTTATGCTAATATGACTATTGAAAATGAGATTTTTACTATCTATGAATTAAAAAGAACAAGACACTAATTTAAAGGCTTAAATTCACTGAATCATGCCTAATGAACATGGAAAATCAAGTATTAGAGCTTATAACTACCTTGCACAGTGAAATGAGAATTTAGCTAGAAAGGGCTTACAAATGATTCCAAGTGAAAAATGAAACCCAAGAACTGAGAATCAATCCTAATGCTTCCCAAGAAGCTCTATACCAGCTAGCATTCCAAATTCAGTACTGCTACTCTGTCTTGATCATTCCTCATAGGATTTTGATTTTTAACTAATTTTATTGCTATTTTTGGTAATTTTGGAACTGTTAAGTGAAACTGGTTCACTAATGGTTCTGAGAGCTTATAAGCTTTATCAAAAGCTTATAAAAGCTTAATAAGTAATGACAACAACTGAGAACAACATTTAACAATTATGAGGATTTGAACATAAAAATTGCATATACTAAATTCATACATAAAAACTGAAATTAAAACTGGAAAGATGTTTGAAATACACTGAAATAAGATTATAAGACCTTTGAAAGCTTTGAAATACACTAGAAACTATTTTACACTACCTACGATATGAAAAACTAAAACTATATTACATACATCTTCTCATCTGCTCTATTTCTTCTATTTATTGATTCTTTGTTCCTTTGTCGACACTCTGAATCTTTCCCAGCATATTTGAACCCTTGGATCATTAGAATTCATCACATACGTCCATTTGGAAAATTGGCGGGAAAAAGTCATGGAGTTGGTTTTTGTAATCAATGCAATTTGGTGCTTTGTGGAGGTGTTAGAGAGTGGGTGAGAGGCTGTAAAGGTGGATAGGTGAGGTGGAAAGTGGTGGCTACACAGGTGGAGGGCAGTGGATGGTAGCAGGTGTTGGGGAGAAAGGAGATGAACAGTGGGCGGGTTATCTGTTTTTAAATATTTGGATTGGGCTTGTGTGTTTGGGCTAGCCGGGTTAAAGATTGGATTGGGTTTAAATAAATACAAGGGTCCGTTTGGTATAAAAGTTAACAACAAGGACCATTCTTGTAACATTCTGAAACTGAAGGACCAAAACTGCCACAATACCAAAGTTATCACAAGGACCTATATTGCCAAGTATGAATAATACAAGGACCACTTTTGATTATTTTCCATTTTTGCAAGTCCAAGGACTAAAATTGCCAAGTTTGAAACTAGAGGGACCAAAATTGTAATTTCTCCAAAGTTTATCATAAGGACCAATATTGTCATTTATAAATAGCACAAGGTTTATTTTTGATCAATTTCACTTTTTAAAACCTTAAGGACTATTTTTGACACTTTTGCAAAGTTGAGGGACCAAAGTTGTCATTTTGTGATTTTTAAACTTTAAAGGGTTTGTTTTGACAAATTTTGAATCTCAAGGACCTAAAATGATATTTTACAAGTTTTTGACTTACCAGGGACTGATTTTGACAACTTTTATAACTTGGGGGACTAAAACTGTCAATTATGCAAACTTGATACGTTTTTCACCAGATTTTGATGTTTTTGCATTTAAAACATATAAAACACTTGTTTGTGATATTTTTATCATTTTGAAGCATTACTGAGTGTTTTCAGATGTTTTTGGCATTCTAACAGTATAAAAATGATGAGTATTTAGACACTTATCAATCCCCCACACTAAGATATTGCTAGTCCCTAGCAATGATTTATGAAAATTTAATGGATTTTATCTCTTTACCAAAAGCCATTACTTCTGGAGTAGCCAATTGTTTCAGTTCAAGTAAGAACCTTGGTACAATGATAACCAAATGATTTTGAGCAAATCATAAGCTGTCAACGGATTTGATTTGTCTTTACCAGAAGCCGTTTGCTTCTGGACTAGCCAACTCTTAGATAAATTATCAATATTATCTTTGGTGTGCTGATTACCAATTATGGATTTTCCACTGCCTTTACCACAAGCCATAAACTTGCGGGCTAGCCAACTCTTCACTTTTTAGGATATGGTGAGCTGAACACCATACAATTTTAGGCAAATTGCAAGCCATAAACGGATTTGAGATATCTTTACCAAGAGCCGTTTGCTCCTGGATTAGCCAATCCTTATGTGGGTTAGACATGGTGGACTGATTACCATTTGTTGTGTTTAGTACATAGTACTTCCACTAGATAAAAAATTTTAAAATTTGGCCATTTTGGGGGAAAAAGGGACTAAAAGGGTACATTTACGATCAAATTCGCCAGAATTTCCCCCCCACACTTAGAAATGAATATTGTCCTCAATATTCAAAGTACCGGCTGTAATACCGAAACTTAGAACGTAAAAAGATAATATTACTACCTAAGTGTAGAAACACAACAATTATTCTCTTTTTGAATATGTACAATTTTCATTCATTTTTAAGGTCTATATACAACATGTGGGGCATCTCCCCCACACTAGGGTGGTACACACGGGTGAGAACCCATGTTAAGCTACTGTTTTTGATTACCGAGTCGCTAGCTTGACTCGACCCCGAATTAATTGGTTCATGGGGAAGTAAGTGGACGAGACAATCTCCATCGGACTTTCATTCAAAATGTTTGTATAAACATTGAAGTACGTGAAAGTTCCACACCGATGAGATACAGACAGAACCGGCTCAAAAATGATTAATGAAAATGCCGGGGTCAAAGATAATGTCTTCATTCCCGAAGGAGTGAAGAATAGGAGAAGCTACGGGATAAGTGAAAAAGAGAAAGAAAGTCATGATAAAGATCATGATTAACTCATCATCACTCACAGGAGAATTCATGGTTTCATGAATCTCATCAATTAAGCTCATTTGATCTAGACATATCCCGGGTGTGTCTAGATCAAAGTGGAAGTTATCATACTCCGATGGAGATATGATATGAGTGAGTTCACTGGAGAACTCCTCGTGAAGAATATACGGAGGTGGGACATGTGCGGTACTTTGTGGGCTATAAATATGCACCTCGCCCATTATAGTCTCCGTGTCAGACTCATCACTATCAAAGATTGGATTAACTGAATTTATAGTAAATTCAGAATCGAATTCGAATAAGGGATTAGTGATAGTTGTATTAATTGTTGTGGAAACAACATGGTCAACATCCTCTTCTAAGTTGATAATCTCGGAATGTGGAAGTAATGCATCAATAAATTCTATGTCTTTAGAATATAAAGAATTGGCATCACTATAATCACTGTCAAAATCTGAGAAAGTCTCAACAAGATCATTTGTAAGAGGAGAAGACACATCACACTCATGGTCAAGAATTCCCTCAGACTCACTTGGGATCGGGATAAAGTTCTCAACATTAGACGATTCCGTTTCCGGAATAGTGCTGAGATGCTTATCCCCCATGGTGAGAGAGTGAGTGGGAATATCGGGTGTGATAACAACAAACTGAGGGAGTTTAGAAGGACTAGCATACATATGTTTAATACTTTCCATTTGTTCTTCTGCTAGTAATTCCATCATAGTCTTTTCTCCCTGATTTTCCACGGAAGGAATTTCAATTGATGAACTTGATGAATCTGTACATAATTCACTAATATTAAGGGTAACATCATCATCATCATCATCATCAGGAATGAAACGGAATCGAGAGCTAGATTTGAATGCTTTTTGTAGTTTAATTGATTCCCTAACAGTGTTTTCAATGGCAATCTGGGAATCTAATTTAGCAGCACGTTCCTCAGCTAACAATACTTCCATGGATTTTTCATTTGGATTATCTTGGGAGGACATAGCCGACTCCTCCTTAAGTTCTTTTAATAACTCAAGACTCTTCAGTAGAAGGTCTGTCGTAGTTTCATGAGGAGTTGCTTGAATGATTTGGTACTGTGGAGATTGGTCTTTATACGAAGAGTCGTAATTGTTACAAGGAAATGGATTCCCTGTTTGACAATCCGAGCTAGAGTGAGAACCTCCACAATACTCACAACAGTAAAACTGATGTGGCTGTGAGTGGTATGTGTTGTAGTCATAATTTTTATCAGGAACCTGCTCATAGACAAGCACGTTTCCCGATTGACAATCAGAACTGTAGTGTGAACCACCACAGTACTCACAACAGTAAAACTGCTGAGCCTCACAGTGTGGTAGCTGATGGAATAAATCAGTTGTGTTATGGTAGGAATAGGGATCCTGGTTATAGACAGACCCGTTTCCTGATTCCACCATGCTACAACTGGGGCAATTACCACCATTATAAGGACCACCACACCATTGACAATCAAGAGGGTGAGGATAAGACATAGAAAGAATCAAATGGTTCTAGAGGGTCAGAAATGAAGAATCAAAGATGTGAGAGGGTAAAGATGGATATTTTTGGATTTTTGAATAATCATTTTGAAAAAACAAAGGATGAAAATATTTTTGGATTTTTTGTGTTTGTTGAAAACTTGAATAAAAAATGTTTTTGGTGTTGTTAACACTTTAGGAAAAGTGTTAATGAACTTTTTGGTTTTTTAAAAAACTGTTTACAAAAATGTGGTATATGTGCAAGTACGGGTCTGGAAATGCTTAAAACACGCTTACAGCCTCCCCGGCAGCGGCGCCAAAATTTGATTGGGTCCGAACAGTCAAGTCTAAACAGACTTAAAAACTGCTCACACACCAATGCAATTTAGATCAGAGGAATATAGGGAATTCCTGGGTCTTTAAGTCC
Organism: Chrysanthemum seticuspe; assembly: GCA_019973895.1. Lineage (NCBI taxonomy): Eukaryota > Viridiplantae > Streptophyta > Magnoliopsida > Asterales > Asteraceae > Chrysanthemum > Chrysanthemum seticuspe. Next base: position 273,532,041 of record BPTQ01000001.1, on the reverse strand, counting down.
CACGGAGGATGAATTGGTGTTTAAACAACTTCAGATGATAGAAGGATCACTAAGGATAGTGATCAGTAAGGATATCGATGGAAAATTACCTAAAGAAAAGATTTGCAAATTATAGCGACTTAAATGCAAATTAAGAAAATTAAAAAGTTAAAATCTATTAAATAAACGCTATCACTATTTTTACAGATCGATGAACGTTTATAAACCTAAAACTTAAAATTTACGTTTAAAATAAAATTACGTCTACGTACAAAATAAAAAGTGAGTTTTAAAGAAATAAAAGACCTATAAATATGAAAATGATATTTTTATAATCCTAATAATAAAAGAAAATTATTAGAAAAAGAAAATTATTTTTACAACTATTTATTTATTTATTATTAATTAAAAACTATTTATTAAGTATTTAAAATGCACTAAAATACAAGAAAATACAAAATTAACCTAGAAAAATGAAATTATAACTTGGAAAAATCTAAAATATGATAAAACTTATTTTAAAACTAAAAATATATTTTTTAGACTTATTATGTATTTATTATTAATTTAATACTATTTAAAACTAATAAAAATGCTAAAAAATACTATTTAACCCAAGAAAATTATGGAAAAATACTTTTTAGACTATTTATATTTATCTTAATCTAGGAAAATTGAAAACATATTTTTTTAAGCTTTTTCTGATTTTTTAGTATTAAAAGATATTTAAAAAGGATTAAAAACTAGTTTAAATAAAGAAAAATAGAAAACAGTGATGGAAAAATCTGAAAAATTCAGGAAAATGTTAAAATATTATTCTAAGTTTATAAAAAATATAAAAACATATGCTTATTTGGAGGATATGGGATCTGATGTACAACTGCTTATCAATAAGCAAATCAAAATAAGCTATAAGCTACCAAAAAGTACCTGATGAAAACAGAAGCTAAATACTACTATATTAAACCTATCTTAACCATTTAACAGTAATTTAGATCACTAAAGAAGCTTAAGTTAGATTTGAGCTTATTAGCTTATTTAAGTAAAACAGTGATTAGGTGTGCACCTTTAAGCACTTGCACAAGCTAGACAAATAAGCTAAAAGAGAAAACAGCTATTGGGACTTGTAAAAGACCTGGCCTACTACACAAGAACCAAAGACCAGATCCTCACAAGCTTGAATGAAGCTTGTGAGAGGTCTGCAAGAAGTGCCTGTGCACACTCAGTGAATACTGAGTGTGTGCAGGGCATATCTTGCCTGGTTAGAAGCTTATTAAAAGCTTATTAGAGCTTGATAAAAGGAAAACCAAATTGATATCTCTACACTAGACCTACTGCTCTTTCAAATCCCAAAGTCTCATAGCTTTTGATGAAGAAATGAATCAATGGGACTTCAACAAAGTTTTGCAAAAACCTGTCTTTCCAAGTTTTGACTTTTTAAAACAGAAATGGGAATTTGACTTTCTTGAACTTTGCTTTGATTTTATGGATTGAACATGTTATAATAGGTTATGATAAGATGATTTTCAGCTAAAGTATCTAGATATAAGCTACTGTGATGAGAATTGCATCTCAAAATCCTAACAGTTAACTGTTAGGATTAGATTAACATCATTTTGACTTTTAGTTGAATAAGTACTGGTTTTGATTGTTTGTAAGAGTTAATATAACCTAATAAGACATACCTCAAACAGTAACAAAGCTACAAACAAACTTTAACACAGTGTAATTAGCAAAACCAAACACACCTTATAAAGCTGTGTTAGACCTTTTTCAAAGCCAAACTCAGAGTAAGAACATGCAATGGATTGCAGACCTTATACAAACATATATTAGGACTAAATAAATATAAAACAACAATATTAGCAACAGAAAACTTTAAATTCAGACTTATGCTAATATGACTATTGAAAATGAGATTTTTACTATCTATGAATTAAAAAGAACAAGACACTAATTTAAAGGCTTAAATTCACTGAATCATGCCTAATGAACATGGAAAATCAAGTATTAGAGCTTATAACTACCTTGCACAGTGAAATGAGAATTTAGCTAGAAAGGGCTTACAAATGATTCCAAGTGAAAAATGAAACCCAAGAACTGAGAATCAATCCTAATGCTTCCCAAGAAGCTCTATACCAGCTAGCATTCCAAATTCAGTACTGCTACTCTGTCTTGATCATTCCTCATAGGATTTTGATTTTTAACTAATTTTATTGCTATTTTTGGTAATTTTGGAACTGTTAAGTGAAACTGGTTCACTAATGGTTCTGAGAGCTTATAAGCTTTATCAAAAGCTTATAAAAGCTTAATAAGTAATGACAACAACTGAGAACAACATTTAACAATTATGAGGATTTGAACATAAAAATTGCATATACTAAATTCATACATAAAAACTGAAATTAAAACTGGAAAGATGTTTGAAATACACTGAAATAAGATTATAAGACCTTTGAAAGCTTTGAAATACACTAGAAACTATTTTACACTACCTACGATATGAAAAACTAAAACTATATTACATACATCTTCTCATCTGCTCTATTTCTTCTATTTATTGATTCTTTGTTCCTTTGTCGACACTCTGAATCTTTCCCAGCATATTTGAACCCTTGGATCATTAGAATTCATCACATACGTCCATTTGGAAAATTGGCGGGAAAAAGTCATGGAGTTGGTTTTTGTAATCAATGCAATTTGGTGCTTTGTGGAGGTGTTAGAGAGTGGGTGAGAGGCTGTAAAGGTGGATAGGTGAGGTGGAAAGTGGTGGCTACACAGGTGGAGGGCAGTGGATGGTAGCAGGTGTTGGGGAGAAAGGAGATGAACAGTGGGCGGGTTATCTGTTTTTAAATATTTGGATTGGGCTTGTGTGTTTGGGCTAGCCGGGTTAAAGATTGGATTGGGTTTAAATAAATACAAGGGTCCGTTTGGTATAAAAGTTAACAACAAGGACCATTCTTGTAACATTCTGAAACTGAAGGACCAAAACTGCCACAATACCAAAGTTATCACAAGGACCTATATTGCCAAGTATGAATAATACAAGGACCACTTTTGATTATTTTCCATTTTTGCAAGTCCAAGGACTAAAATTGCCAAGTTTGAAACTAGAGGGACCAAAATTGTAATTTCTCCAAAGTTTATCATAAGGACCAATATTGTCATTTATAAATAGCACAAGGTTTATTTTTGATCAATTTCACTTTTTAAAACCTTAAGGACTATTTTTGACACTTTTGCAAAGTTGAGGGACCAAAGTTGTCATTTTGTGATTTTTAAACTTTAAAGGGTTTGTTTTGACAACTTTTGAATCTCAAGGACCTAAAATGATATTTTACAAGTTTTTGACTTACCAGGGACTGATTTTGACAACTTTTATAACTTGGGGGACTAAAACTGTCAATTATGCAAACTTGATACGTTTTTCACCAGATTTTGATGTTTTTGCATTTAAAACATATAAAACACTTGTTTGTGATATTTTTATCATTTTGAAGCATTACTGAGTGTTTTCAGATGTTTTTGGCATTCTAACAGTATAAAAATGATGAGTATTTAGACACTTATCATTACTTCTATTAGACTACTTTGATAAATCATATAGAATAACTGACAAGCTTAATGCGTGCTTAAGACCTATTAATGCTGTTACCATCGAGTTAAGGGTTGATAGGCATAGGAATAGATAACCGTGACCATCTGGCCTAGCTTGCATTTTATTCAGCAACAGAATTAGCATTAGATAATTACACTTGTAGACGGAGCATGAAGACATGATATGATGAACTTGGCTATTACGTTCTTTTACCTTCGGCCACAACTTAATATTTATTTGCATTGCTTTAGTTTATTTAGTAGCTTAATAAACAAAATTGTGGCAATATCTTGCATTGAACCCCCTTGCTTGTTTAGATTAGATAATTATATTACCATTAGGTGTAGCTTCATTCATCACACTCATTGCGAACGACCCATGATATAACTGATCTGGTAGAATGCTCGTTAGTGTTAGTCTATAATTTAGGTCGATGTTATAAATTTAAGACTAGATAATAACACATTACTTGCGTTGTAATATTTGGACATCTTGTGTTTGGAGTGTGCCATTCGCACGGCTGCCATGCTACGTATTTTCATCCACTAGGGTTAGATTTAACCTGAGAGCTTCCTCATTTTCTTTTTGGATAACCATGTCTACTCTTTCAGTTTAAACGATTATTTTTGCAGGTATCACCGCTTCAGTTCAGTAGACGGGTTTTTCACCAGTGCTATCCGTTGGAGCGATTCTATGAGCCCAGAGCACAGAAGAAAGTTTTTCCACCCAACAAATTTTATACTCCTTCATTATTATTCGATAGCTTTGACTATTTCTCTTTTTGCTACTTCTACCTTGCCATTGGCATGAGAATTTTAGGGTGATGCGGTCGCCAAATGGATGACCAGTCTTTCGCACCAGGACTTGAATGGTTCTCCAACAAATTATGTTCTATCGTCACTGATGATTGTTTATGGTAAACTAAACCTTGTAATGATCTTATAGGGACAAAGTCTAGTACCTGGCGAGAGTTGATGGTAGCCATTGGTTTAGATTCGGTCCATTTTGTGAAGTAGTCCAGTGCTACAATCAGGTATTTGACATTGCTAAGTTCTTCCAAGAACAGGCCGCATAGGTCGACATTCCATTGGTGAAATGGCCAAGGCGAGGTGATAAGGATGAGATCATGTGATGATGCCCGTTAGATGTTGTCATGTGCTTGACATTCCTCGCATGACTTGAGCTCAAGTTTTCAATCCTTGTTGACCATTTGCAGTAGTATCCAATTTTCTATTATTTGACCGCTACAGCACGTGACCCTGAGTGCATACCACATAAATGATGTATGTCTAATGTACGGTTTCTTGAGATTCTTTAGGTGAGAAACTTCATGCCAGGGGTCCCATAAATGTTTTACAATATAAGATACAGTTAATGTGAGTATACATGTTTGATTTGCGACTGACTTTCAGTGCCTCTATCTTATCAGGCGGTAATGTGCCCTGTGATAAGAAGTTGTATATTGGATTCATCTGGCAGGCTTCGATTTCGACCAAAAATATTGTCTCAGGCCATAAGATCTATTTTTCGTTGATTACTTCTACCAATACCTCCTTTACTAGATGCTCCCAGGTAAGTGTCGCGAACTTACTGATCGCATATGCTCTTTAACAGTTAACTGCTTATTACGACTATTCATCAAAAGCAACATTTACTGTAAGTAAATTCTCCTTTGTGAGCTAGCTCATGACAAAAAAGTGCCTAAATGGTCAACCATACTGGGTTGACAAATAGTTAACCCAATTAAGCTTTAAATATAGGATTCAATTCATACTATGAATAAAGACACAATTCTCTTTCTAAGCAGCAATTCCCACCCTTGTTATGTAGTAAGTAGCTGGAAGATATGTAACAACCCCAAAATATCGCAATAGAAGATAATGTCACTAGGGTTTTACTTCATAGTACAAAGTTCAGGTTATAGAAAATGCCCTCTAAATGAGATGTTTAAAAAAGTTACCATTCGATAAATAATATCAGTGTTATAACAAGAGATCCCAAGTGTTAAGTTAATAAACATTTTTAAGATATCATCAAATGGTAAATATGAATGCATCAAGTCTTCAAACATGTCATGTGACCCAAATGCTCCAAATAAAAGCTATCACCTTACTGACGTGAGAAAAATACATGCAAAAAATGTAAACACAAAGGTTGGTGAGTTCTTAGGTTTATTGAAAATAAGATGATGATCTTTTTAAGTAATTCCTCATGACAAGTATATGTCAACCTAATCTTGTTACAAGTCCCGCCAACAAGACTTGCAACATCTTAGGTCCACATATAAACTCATGATGATAAATGTAAATATTAAGTGCGGACCACAAGAAATAAGTGTGTATGACCACTTAAAATGTCATATTTAAAAAAAATGTTACCATTTCCCTAAATTCCTGACACCGAAGCCTTAAGTTTTCTGGTTTCTAGTTTCTGGTAGATGTTTTTAATACAAATAATTTCAAAAACGTTGCTTGCATTATTCAATTTCTATATGTTTTGATAATCAAAAAATGTAAGAACATGTTACATAAAAATATACTTGATAAGTTTTTAACCGAGAAAGATCACTTCAACTAGAACATCACTTAAGGTATGTACAAACAATATACCAACTTAGTTAAGGGATCAAAGAAGTTACTTTGTTCCTAAAACTTAAATTTTCGTAAATGTGACAAAAGTTTTTACAAATTAATTTTGTATATAGAAGTAATGTCTGTTGGGTTTTAGGTTCCTTGGATAATGAATTACTCTAAGTACTGGAACCACGGACAAGCTTGATGTAACCACGGACTGAAGAGTGTAACCACGGATGAAGATAACCGCGGCTAGTAGTATTATGTAACTGCTGATAGTATATAGTAAGCACTGCTAGTTTTCTATAGTCGGTTAGTTTATTGTATTAGATAAATATGGAAAAGATATTTATCTTGTAGGTTACGTATTGTATATTGTATAGGACTCCTTAGCCTATAAAAGGAGGTCCTAGGTTAGGTTAGATATACGTATATTTTATATCTAAGGTCGATACACTTCAAGGTTGCAAAACCCTAATACTGTAAGACTATTCGTATTAATAAATAATATTGAGGTGTTGAATGTTAATTGTTCTTCTTCTTAAGATCAAGTGTTAAATTCCGCGTAATACTTGATAAGCTTTTGTTATAAGTCAGTTTCTATATTAGATCGTTTGCTCAACTGGGATCAACAAGTGGTATCAGAGCTTGTGATCTAGAAACTGTTATCAAGAAGAAGTCTGTTAATCTGTACTCAAGTAAGTTAAGATGTCTGAAGAAACTCATATGGTGACTGCTTCAAAGGTGCCCATGCTCAAACATGGTGAATATCAAATTTGGAGGATGCGAATGAGGCAATACATTCGCATGATTGATTATGCTCTATGGGATGTTGTTGAAAAAGGAGACACTCTTCCTTTGAAGGGTGAGGATGGTAAGGAGATTACCATTGTTAGTGAACCTGATAAAGCTAAGAGGAAGATGGAGATCAAAGCTCACAGTCTTCTCTCCATGGGAATACCTAATGAATTTGCATTAGACTTTGATCAGTATGAGTCGGCTAAAGAACTATTGGATGCTCTTGAATTAAGGTTTGCTGGTAATGAAGCTACCAAGAAGTCAAGGATGAACATGCTTAAGCATCAGTTTGAAACCTTCACTGCTCAAAGTGGAGAAAAGATTGATGGTACATACAATAGGCTTCTAAAACTTATCAGTCAACTGAAGGCAGTGGGTTACAAGTTCCTTCAAGAAGATATTAATTTGAAGTTCATAAGGAGCTTATCATCTGATTGGGCTATTCATACCATAGTGTGGAGAAATAAGACGGACTTTGCTACAATGACTCTAGACAATCTCTTCAATAACTTGAAGGTCTATGAGTCTGAAAATACCTTTTCTAACTCGTCTTCTTCTAATCAAAACATTGCTTTTGTCTCCACTAATCACAAAAGCTCACAAGATGTATCCACTGCTGCCTATGGTATAACCACGGCTATTGCAAACAATACCACTGTTAGTGATAATGTCAGTGATGGTGCAATCTGTGCTTTTCTGGCTGATTTAACTACCAGTGTTACTGTGCTGAATCAAGATCTGGATCAAATTGATCCTGATGATCTTGAAGAGATTAATCTTCAATGGCAAATGGCAATGTTGACTCTCCAAGCAAGGAAGTTTCTGAGGAGGACTGGAAGACAGGTTAAGTATGATGGTCAAAGGAGAGCTGGATTCGACAAAAGCAAGATGGAGTGCTTTAACTGCAAGAAGAAAGGTCACTTTGCTAGGGAATGTCGAGCTCCTAAAAGACTTGAAGGCATTAAGAATACAACAGAAGAGCCTGCTACTTCTTCAGCTTTGGTTGCTCAGGATGGACTTGGTGATTATGATTGGAGTGATCAGATTGAAGAAGGTCCAAATGCAGCTTTTCTTGCTAGTGAAGCTTCAAAAGAGCATAACTTTGCTCTAATGGCTTATGCTTCATCTTCTGGGTCAGATTCTGAGGTATCTAATGATTCTAAAACATCTACTTGTTCTTTTAAATCATGTTCTGATAACTTAGAGTCTCAAAAGGCTATAACTGAGAGTATGAGAAAAGAAGTAGAGAGATTGACTCTAGATAACTTAGGATATAGAGTTGGTTTAGAGGGTGTAGAAGAGAAGCTAAAATTCTGTATTAAATGTGAGTTTGAGTATGTAGAAAAGATCAATATACTAGGTGGTGAAATTGATCTTAAAAACAGAGAGATTAAAATGCTTAAAGATAAACTAGCAGAGGCAGAAAGTGCAAAACTACAGGCCCTAGAGGAAAAAGAAAAACATGTAGTTAGGGTTGCTAAAACACAGTATGCTTCTGATCTTGTACAGAAACCAATAGGTCAAAAACTGTTCAAAGATGGTACTGGTTTAGGATACAATGATATGCCACCACCCCCTTGATGAAACATGCACCACCTGCTAAAGAACTGTCATTTAGTAGTGAATTCAGTTTTTATAAACCTATAGTAAATAAGACTGAAACACCTAAGATAAGTTCTGATAAGTTATCTGGTGCTCCCATCATTGAAGATTGGGAATCAGATTCTGAGGATGATAGAACTGAATCAACTAAATCTGAAAAGATAGAGACAGTTAAGAAAGTTGATTCAAAACAAGTCAACCTTGTACCTAGATTTGGAGCTAAAGTTACCAAGAAAGTAGTAGAGTACAGGGAAATTCCTAGGGAACAGATGAAACAATATAAACCTAGGGGTAATCAAAGAAGCTTAAATGGTCTAATTTCTAGCAGATTAGGTGATGAGTTTCAATGTGTTAATAAGGCTTGTTTTGTGTGTGGTAGTTTTGAACACTTACAGAGAAATTGTAATAAAAACAGACCACAAGTTTGGAATCATTGGAGGAGGGTAAATCATCAAAACTTTTCAAAAAGAAAAACAAACCCTCATCCTAACAGTAACATGATTCCAAGAGCAGTGCTGATGAGGAATGGAAATACAAAATCTATTGTCACTGCTTCACCTAAATGGGTTCCAACCACTGCTAAGAAAAATGTAAACACGGCTAAGCAGTGTCAAACCACTGATAAGCCAAATATCACCACTGATTCAAAAGAAGTTTTAAAAATTCCAAAGGTGATAACTGATACAGTGGTTGGAAATCATTTTTATGCTGTTAAGGCCTCAGCAAGTTGGCAATGGAAGCCTAAGACAAAGGTTTTACCATATGTCAACTGTGCATCAATGGACCTAACTAAATTTGAATATTTTGATGCACAGGGCAGACCCAAGTCAGTACTGACTTGGGTCCACAAAAGGAACTAACTTGTGTAATCTTATGTGCAGGGCAATCTTCAAACTGAGCTAAAAGATAAAGGAGTTTTTGATAGTGGTTGCTCTGGGCACATGACTTGGGATGGAAGCAATTTGGAAGATTTTGAAGCTTATGATGGAGGATATGTGGCTTTTGGCAATGATCCAAAGGGAGGAAAGATACTTGGCAGAGGCACAATAAGAACAGGGAAGCTAGACTTTGAAAAGGTCTATTTGGTACAGGGACTTAAGTACAATTTATTCAGTGTTTCTCAAATGTGTGATAAGAAAAACTGGGTACTTTTTGGGGAAACTGAGTGTGTGGTGTTATCTCCTGAGTTTAAGATGCCTGATGAGAAGTTTATACAACTTAGGGTACCTAGGAAGGAAAATATATACTGTTTTGATCTTAAAAATGTTCTTCCTAATAGGTCCTTGTGTTTGTTTGCTAAAGCATCTGTAGATGAGTCAAAATTGTGGCATAGAAGGCTAGGTCATCTCAATTACAAAACAATCAATAAACTGGTAAAAGGAAACTTAGTGAGAGGGTTACCTTCAAAAGTTTTTGAGTGTAAGGAACTGTGTGTGGCCTGTCAAAAAGGAAAACAACATAGAGCTTCTTGTAAGACCAAATCTGTAAACACCATAACACAACCACTGTTTATGCTTCATATGGACTTATTTGGACCAACCTTTGTTAGAAGCTTGAACCATAAGCAGTATTGCCTAGTTATCACTGATGATTATAGTAGATTTTCTTGGGTATACTTTTTGGCTACTAAGAGTGAAACTAGTGAGATTCTTAAGAGTTTCATTACTAAGATAGAAAATCTAGTAAGTCATAAGGTCAAAGTAATCAGATGTGATAATGGAACTGAGTTTAAGAATGATGTGATGAATCAGTTCTGTGTAGCTAAAGGTATTGAAAGACAGTTTAGTGTTGTTAGAACACCACAACAGAATGGTGTAGCTGAGAGGAAAAATAGAACACTAATTGAGGCTGCTAGGACTATGTTGTCAGAGTCTAAGTTACCAACTACCTTTTGGGCTGAAGCTGTAGGAATTGCATGTTATGTTCAAAATAGAAGTAAGGTAGTAAAGCCTCATAACAAGACCCCTTATGAGCTGTTACATGGTAGGAAGCCAATGATTGCATTCCTAAAACCTTTTGGGTGTCCTGTTACCATTTTGAATACCATAGACTACCTAGGAAAGTTTCAAGAAAAAGCTGATGATGGATACTTTTTAGGCTATTCTACAAATAGTAAAGCCTTTAGAGTATACAATAGGAGGACTAGAATTGTTGAAGAGAACCTACATGTTCAATTCAGTGAAAAGACTCCTAGTGTTGAGACCAAAGGACCAGACTGGCTGTTTAACATTGATATGCTAACCAAATCTATGAATTATGAGCCTATCATTGCAGGAACTTCCACTAATGCTGATACAGGTATACACAAGGGTTCTGAAGTAGATAAATCTTCAAAGGAAGCTGATTCTCCAACAGAGTTCTATTTGGTTGAAAAGTGGAAAGCTGATTCTGTTCCTTCCATCATTCACAAGCAAGGTCCCTCTGGTGATGATGTACTAAATTCTGGAGGCAAAGTTGATCATCATCAAGATAAGGATGAGTTGTTGCAAGATAACTCAGTGTCGGTAGAAGAAATCGAAAAGAAGAAAAAGAAGTCTGCAAGCACTGCTAAGCCTACTGAAAGTGCTGATAGGCCATCTGTAAACGCTGACAAGCCATCTTCTACCACTGATAGTTCAAGCGAAATTTCGGCTACAAGTACTGGTGATAGTACTTTCTTTGGACCTAATCCAAAGCCATTATTTGGTGATAAGGAGTATCACATGATCCTAATATGCCTGATTTAATTGAGATTGATACTCCTACTGATGATGAAGACATGGATGAATTCTTCAATGCTAATTTGACTAATTTGGACACTGTTATTAATGAAAGTCCAATTACTTCTACCAGAATTCACAAGATTCATCCCAAGGAATAGATTCTTGGAAATTTGAATACTCCAGTTCAAACAAGAAGTAGGGTAAAGAACACAGAACCCTTTCCTGAACATGGGTTCTTTGCAAGATCTCTACACAAAAGAAACAGTCATAAAGATCTGCAAAATTGCTTGTTTGCTTGTTTTCTGTCTCAAAAGGAGCCCAAGAGAATAGAAGAAGCTTTAACAGAAGAAGGTTGGGTAGAATCAATGCAAGAGGAGCTTCTTCAGTTCAAACTTCAAGAGGTTTGGACATTGGTTGATCTTCCAAATGGGAAAAGGGCTATTGGGACTAAATGGGTGTTCAGAAACAAAAGGGATGAAAGAGGAATTGTAGTGAGGAACAAGTCAAGGTTGGTTGCTCAAGGATACACACAGACTGAAGGTTTGGACTACGATGAAGTATTTGCACCAGTTGCAAGGATAGAGGCTATTAGATTGTTTTTGGCTTATGCTTCATTCAAGAATTTTGTTGTGTATCAGATGGATGTTAAAAGTGCATTTTTATATGGTACTATTGATGAGGAGGTATATGTTTGTCAACCTCCTGGTTTTGAAGATCCTGATCATCCTGACAAGGTTTACAGGGTGAGGAAGGCTATGTATGGTCTGCATCAGGCTCCTAGGGCATGGTATGAATGCCTATCTACTTATTTGATGGACAATGGGTTTAAAAGAGGACTGATTGATAAAACTTTGTTCATTAGAAAGCACAAAGATGATATTTTACTGGTTCAGGTTTATATAGATGACATCATCTTTGGGTCTACTAACAAGGAGCTATGCAGAGATTTTGAGAAACTTATGCATGATAAGTTTCAGATGAGTTCTATGGGAGAACTCACTTTCTTTTTGGGACTACAGGTTCAACAAAGGACTGATGGTATTTTCATTAGTCAAGACAAGTATGTAGCTGATGTGTTGAAGAAATTTGGGTTTCAAGATGTAAAAAGTGCAAGTACACCTATGGAGACTCAAAAACCTATGCTACCAGATGACGGAAGTCCCAAAGTTGATTTGAAGTTGTACAGATCCATGATTGGATCTTTGATGTATCTTACTGCATCTAGGCCATACATTATGTTCTCAGTATGTGTGTGTGCAAGATTTCAAGTAACACCCAATACATCACACATGAATGCTGTTAAGAGGATCTTTAGGTATTTGAAAGGTCATCCTAAATTGGGCCTTTGGTACTCTAAGGATTCTCCTTTTGATTTGGTGGCCTACACTGACAGTGACTATGCTGGAGCTAGTCTGGATAGGAAGTCTACCACTGGAGGATGTCAGTTCTTGAGAAGCAGACTAATTTCTTGGCAGTGTAAAAAGCAAACTATTGTGGCTAATTCTACAACTGAGGCTGAATATGTGGCTGCTGCTAGTTGTTGTGGTCAAGTTCTTTGGATTCAGAATCAATTGCTGGACTTTGGGTACAATTTTATGCATACTAAGATTTACATTGATAATAACAGTACAATTTGCATTATCAAAAATCCTGTTTTACATTCTAGAACTAAACATATTGAGATAAGGCATCACTTTATTAGAGATTGTAATGAGAAAAGGTTGATACAAATGGTAAAAATCCATACTGATTTCAATGTTGCTGATCTTCTCACCAAAGCTTTTGATGTGGGGAGGTTTCAGTATCTTGTTGTTAGTATTGGAATGATTAATCTCTAAAATTCTCAAATTGTTGTGTATAAGTTTGTAAAAGTATTGAACTGTTATCATGTAATCTTAGTATTGCTATTCCTTTTAATATCCACTGATAGTGTTGTTTCTAACCACTGATAGAGTTGATCTATCCACTGCTAGTTGTTCTGTGTTTCCACTAACCATTGTGCAGGAAAATGCTAAATCATTATAGAGATGCAAGAAGTACTGAAGTTACATTGTTCATTCAACAAAGCAGTTTACAGCTTACAGCTTACAATGAAAATTCAAGTGCTAAATATAGACTACATCTCTACATGATTTCTACTACTACTATCCTTGCTTATATCGTTTGAATGCTGGATATGCATTTATCCTATGCAAACGAAGCAGCTAAGGATCAAAATAGAAAGGATGGATTGATGCAAACGAAGAAGCTGAAGCTGATTGTGGCAGATAGATGGCTGATATGATAATCTTCTTTTACTCCATCTTCTCTTACCACCATTCAGCAACTTACTCCATCTTCCATTTTCCCTTCCTGGTTACGATGTGTGAAGAAGCACCATGATTTGGTGCACTAAGACCAAGAACCACCTCTCTGTCACTAGGGAGTGGTGGGTTTCTTGCTCGAGGTCTTGGTTGGGAGTTAGATGATGAAGGATTGGGGTTTGAAGTCCTCTTCTTAGAAGAGTCATCAGAGTCTTCAGATGCATCACTTGGATTCACCACACTATCATCTTCAGATGATGGGAGAAATGGAGATTTTCTTGGTCTTGGTTCTAGTGGAGGCAAATAGGTCAGCCATAGGTTTCCATCTTCACTTGATGATGAAGATGATGAAGAGGATGAGGAGGAGGTTAGATCCACCACTTCTGGTTTGTTCCAACTAGGATTCCACATTTTGGTTGATTGGGGATTTTGGAGCAATTAGGGTTTTTATCTCTTGATTGGTTTGGGCGCTATATGATATTTGGGTGCTTTTTATAAGTGAAGTTTAGAGTTATTGAAATTAATATGGGGCAGGTTAAATGTGGTTGGAGAGTTAATGAGGTTCTTGGGGATTGGACTATGATATATTCTAGAAGTTGACTATGTTGACTTTCCTGTTCTAACCCCGGATAGGTCGTTTATAACCACTTCTGGCTATTACTAACCACTGACAACAATAATCTTTGTCTCTGTGTTTGTTTTGTGTTGTCTTGCAGGAAAGAAGGATGTGTGTGCATAAGGAGCTAGTGTGTTTGCTGTTTGTGTTTGTGTAAAAAAAAAAAAAAAAAAAAAAATTTAGTGATAGATTGTTTTTGTGTAATCCTTCATATCTTGTGAGATCACTTTTCAAGTGGCATGGATTTGCTTGCTCTAATTTGGACCAGTTGGGAGGAGTGATCATCTGTATCCACTGATGGTGTGTTACGGCATGGATTTGCTTGCTCTAATTTGGACCAGTTGGGAGGAGTGATCATCTGTATCCACTGATGGTGTGTTACAACTGCGGACAGTTGTTGTGGAACAGCGGATAGTATGATCCTCTGTTTTGAATACTACAGGGGTTGTTTTGACACTTTGGCAATAGTTTATATCCCTTATCAAAATCACGGATGGATCAATTTCTTTGATCTCCTAACCACTTCTAATTGACAATACTCTTAAACCCTAATCATTTTCTTTGGTTTATTCACAAAACCCACTTCATATACATCCTTAATCACAATGGCTGAGAGGTATTCCACTTCACATAATCTTGTTGCTATACTTACTAAGGATGCTCGATCTGAAGGGTTTCATCAAATGATTGATTTCCTTGTTCATAGTCCCATTCACTTTGCTTTAACGGTTGAACCTACCATTCTTAAAGCCTACATACGTCAGTTTTGGAAGAATGCCACACTTGAAGAGGTTAATGGGTTGGAGGTTTTTAGTACTAGGGTGGATGAGAATGCTATTTCTGTTTCTGAGGAGCTTATTAGAGAAGTTTTGAGGCTTGATGATGCTGATGGTGTTGATAATCTTACAGATGTTGAGAGTGTTGCTGGTTTAGAGAGATTAGGTTACACATACAGAGGTGAAAAGGTACAATTTTTTAAGAGTTTGTTTTCCCAACAATGGGAGTTTTTGATTCACACTTTGTTGATGTGTATGAGCAATAAGACCACAGGCTTTAATGATTTTCCTTCAAAAATTGCTACTGCTATTATTTGTTTGTCTGATGGAAGGAAATTTAACTGGTCTAGGATGATTTATGAGGGGTTGGTGCAGAATATTAGGAAGAAGGGTAAATATTATTTGTATCATAGGTTTGTTCAACTGCTTGTGGAACATCAAATACAGGATCCTATTGAACATATTAGAAAGTATGAGGTACATCGTATGCTTCCTAGAGTGTTTGCACATATGAGGAATCAGCCACTGAATGTTGTCATTAGAGATGTTCCTTTATTTCCTCACATGCTTAATTTTCCTACTGATTCTGAGTTTAATGAAGGTCTTGCATCATGGACTAGGAGAACACAGGGCACTCAGCTTCCTCATGCTAGTGCTAGTGGTATGGTTAATGAGGCTGTCACAAGGAGTGGAGGTGACATGATTGGAAGGGCTTCCACTACTGATTCATGCTTAGATGCTGGTCAGGATAGTGGAAACATCATTAAGACCCAACCTTTGGCAACTCCTAATGTGGAAAGTTCTTTGGAGCTTAACACAGGTGGAGGTATCCCTAGCCAACTAGCTACTACAGGGTACATAGATGATCAGGCTCGGTCTGGTGCTATGTCTTCTATATCCAAGGATTCACCACTCGGAGCAGTTAACACAGCTCGAAGTGATGAGGATAGATTGGAACCTGACAATGAATTGACGGTTAATGACTATGTACATGATGACTTTTTCGATGAACCACCTCTCGGACAGGTTCACACAGGTCGAAGTGGGGAGGATATTCTTGAACGTTTAAATGAATTGACGGTTCAGTGTGCTAAAATGGAGGATAAGATTTCAGGTCTACAAGCGTTATCTGTGCTTCAGGGTAAGGATATTCGGAGGTTGAAGCATAAAGTATTGGTTTTGGAGAAAGTGAAAAGACCTTGGGTTGCTGTTTTGAAAGCTCCGCGACGAAAGAAAAAGAAGGTGAACTCCTCTGCTGATCTGAATGTGAATGATGTATCCAAACAGGGGAGGAGTGATGGTATGAATTCAGGGGAGGCTGTGGATGTATCTGTTGGTGTAACTATGGAGGAAGATGTTGATAGTGGAGATCAAGATTTTTTGGTTTCTGATAAAGATGGGAATGCGGTTGTTCTTGAAGAATTAAAGAATGTTGATGCAGTGAACACAACCACTGATAGTATATCTGAAACCATGGTTAGTATTTTTGTAACCACTGATGTAGTTTCAGACTTGGCTATTGTTTCTACTACTGTCATACCTACTGCTATCACAACTACTTTTACTGTTGTTACAACTCTTTCTGAATTACCATCTAAGCCTAAAGAAGTAGAGAAAGAGGCTGCGAGTACATTGATTAATCTGAGCAAAACATCATCTATACCTACATCAATCATTGCACCTGTTTTATCTGTTCAGTCTACTGCTACTAAACCAAGAGGTAAAAGTTTGGTTATTGGTGAACCTTTGAAAAAGAAAGTGGTTAAATCTAATGTTGGAAAAGGTAAAGAGGTAGTGTTGAAGTTTAAAAATAAAGCAGAACAAGAAGCTTATGATAAAGAGTATGCTAAAAGTCTTGAAGCTGAGGATAAAGCAGTTTTGATGAAGAGAAAGCAAGATGAAGAAGAAGCTAGTCAGAAATTGTTAGCTACATGGTATGAATCACAAAATTATCTTGAAGCTTCTGAATTAATAAATGATGAGTATACTGTAAAAGAATGGGCTTTGTTTGATGATGAAGAAAAAGCTAGACTTTTGGGTATACTGGCAAGGAAGGTTAGTAAAGAAAAGAAGCGAGTTGTAAGAAGGAAACCTCCTACTATTGCTCAGCTGAGGAATGTATTGATGAAGATTATCAAGAATTCAGGCATATATGTTTCTGATAATCTCAGTAGTTGTTCATTTGCAAGAATTTTTGAGATTTATGAGAGATGTATGAAAATTAACAATGATGATTTCTGTCCAATGAATTCTAAAAAGGAAGAAGAGTGGATTAAAGAACATGATGAATGGATGCAAAGTAAAAGAAAAAGAAAATCTGAGGTTCAGGTAACATCTGATTCTAAAAGATTGAAAGTTGTTGAAGATGTAAATCAAATCATTTCTTATGAGTTTAAGCTTTTAGATGGAAGTGAAGGGGTTTGGAAAATTCTAAGACTCAACAATGAAGTTTCTGAGTATAATAAATTTTCACAAATGCTTCAGTATTTTGATAGAGATGATTTGTTGAATCTTTGGATACTTTACAAGAATAAATTTGGTGAAGTACATCCAGATGATTATCATGAGAGACTGATGTATCATAATTTGAAGATTCTATTTGAGCCTACTCATGATGAACCTGAATGGCAAGGACTCTACAATGGTCAAGTTACTAGATGGTTTTTATATCAAACCTGTGGAGTTCATGTTTTAACTATTTCTGGACAGATTATTCATATGCTTGTAGAAGGTGATTATCCTAAATTGAATAAGCATCCAGGAATAATTGCTCAGATGTTGAAGCCTGGTTGTTTCAAGATGTTAGTATCCTATGATGGTCAAGCTTATGATTTGTTGAAGAAGTATGAGAAGATACTTAAAGCTAATAAGTGTTTGGCTACATCCTCCAATTCAGATGTTTTGAGCTTAAAGGAAACTTGAGAATTCTGTTAGAATTTATCAAGTTTAGGGGAGGATTATTGGGTTTTAGGTTCCTTGGATAATGAATTACTCTAAGTACTGGAACCACGGACAAGCTTGATGTAACCACGGACTGAAGAGTGTAACCACGGATGAAGATAACCGCGGCTAGTAGTATTATGTAATTGCTGATAGTATATAGTAAGCACTGCTAGTTTTCTATAGTTGGTTAGTTTATTGTATTAGATAAATATGGAAAAGATATTTATCTTGTAGGTTACGTATTGTATATTGTATAGGACTCCTTAGCCTATAAAAGGAGGTCCTAGGTTAGGTTATATATACGTATGTTTTATATCTAAGGTCGATACACTTCAAGGTTGCAAAACCCTAATACTGTAAGAGTATTCGTATTAATAAATAATATTGAGGTGTTGAATGTTAATTGTTCTTCTTCTTAAGATCAAGTGTTAAATTCCGCGTAATACTTAATAAGCTTTTGTTATAAGTCAGTTTCTATATTAGATCGTTTGCTCAACTGGGATCAACAATGTCTTATTCATAAGAAACTATTTGAATTCGAATTTTCCTGTCCAAATCAGATAAATTTTCACAAGATAAATATTTCACCACTAATGGACCAAAATAGGAGCGCCTACTAGGGACGGTCCCTTATAGGATCGACGGTCCCTTATATATATGGGAACGTACACATTTAAGTGACTGTCCCCCGCTCCTGCAGTGCCTATAAATACTACACTATTCCACATAAAAATTTTGCCCTCTTTTCCCAATTTTTTTGGTCTTCTTCTATTGATCAAATATCTCTTCTTTGATCACATTAACATGTTATAATTTGTTTACACGTTATCTCGTTACCTTCTACCTCAAAGTGCAAGAGAAGAACGCTCCTATTCACCAAGAAATGAAGCGTTATATATTAGGCATCACATACACGTAACTTGTGTTATGATTCTTTTCTTCCTCTAAATTCTATACATCTATGTTCTAGTATATTGGTGTATTTGACTTGTGTGTGAGTCGAGATTTGTTGTGTTTTTGAAGATTTGGACAAGGTTTATGTCCGTGTAGTGTTTGTATAGACTTGGACAAGGTGTATGTCCGTGTAGTGTTGTGCGTAGATTAGGACAAGGTGAAAATCCGTAAAGTGGTGTGAACACTTGGATTATGTGAAGAGTCGGATTGTATGAAAATGCAAGTGAACGAAGTGAAAATCCGTGAAGTATTGAGTGAAGACTTGGATAGTGTGCATATCCAAGTGGAAGAGGTGTAAGTCCATGTTGTATCGTATATTTGTGTGTAAATTGCTTCTTGCTAGGATTAGAACTCGACATTCCACTTAGTGTCGAAAATTGGTGTAAGCGAAGGTGTATGGTTTTCTACGCCTGAAGAGAGTTTGTTGAGATAGTGATGTGAACTCTCGAGTGTGATACTTGAGGAGTAAAGTAGGGCAAAGATTGAGCTTCGTGCCGAACCACTATAAATCTCTGTGTTTTGTTTCGATCTTTCCATCTCTTTATCTTTCTTTCATTCATATATTACTTTCATTTTGCATATCTATTATGTTTATATATTGTTGATTGATATCACATAACTTCGAATCAAATTATTTTCAAGAAAATAACAAAAAGTTTTAAAAGTCTTAGAACGTAAGTATAATCGGTGAAACTATTCAGCCCTCCCCCCTTCTAGTTTCTACAATTGGTATAAGAGCCAGGTTACTCAAGAGATTTAATATATCTTGTATTTTAAAACTTGAATCGATCTATTGAGTCTGGAAGATATCTAGAAGGGCAATCTTTTCAAGGACCACCATTTTTCGAAAGTAATAATTTTATTCATCGGAAAAATATATTCAAAAATTATGTAAAATCAATATATCAAGATCTTTGGCATGTTATTTCAATTGTGATGTTCAACCAACAGAAATTAATTTTGAAAATCAAAGTGATGATTTTAAAAGAAGTTTTTCTATGAATATTGAAGCCAAAATATTGATTTACAAGGCTATACTGAAAAATAAATATGAAAGATTTTTCATGTGTTAAACGACAAATGATATTTGGAAAAATCTTTTAATCATTCATCAAGGAAATACTAAAGTCAAAGATAATAATAATGATCTTGAACAAATATATGCATAATTCGTCATTTTTAAGGACGGATCTATAGATAGTGCTTTTGCTAGGTTCAATACGATTGCTACTTCTTTAAATGTTTTTGATGAAGGAAATACCGATCATACGAGAAATTTTCAAAGAGAATTCATTCAATAAGCATGGAGTGATACTGATGAAGAAGACAACGAATGTAACGTAAACGATATATGTATGATGATTGGAACTTCAAGTGAGGTACATTCCGATTCCTAACATTTTTGCTATAACACATTCTTTCTAGAATTTTCTAAATTAGAAAATGATTTCAAACATATATGTAATATGAGTCTAAAAATATCATCAAAAAATGAGTCTTCAAAATCCTTTAAGAATAACTTTGAGAAAGAATTTTTTTTAGAAGATAAAATGTCTGGACTTGAAAGTGGTATAGAAATTGATCTAGAATGTAAGATGTGTCAAGATACCAAAATTAAAATTGAGAACCTTAAAGAAAAAGCTAACACGTTAGCTAAATTTGAAAAGAGTTCTCGTTCTCTTATAAATTTATTAAAGAGTCAAAAGGCATTCGGAGATAGAACATGTCTTGGTTTTAATTCATGTGAGGCGTCAATAAGTGAGACACGACAAATTAAATTTGTAAATTTGTGGAAAAACTGCCTACCACGGACATTTATAAAAGGTGATAAACGGTTTCGTACTAGTTAAGGAACATTCGATTTTTAGAGGCCTGTTTGACCTAAAATCGATAAAAGTCAAAATTGGTTTCTTGTCATATTCTACTTTGGATTACACACATCATCTAGTAATTTTTTCTTGTTAAGACAAATATATTTTAAATTAAAATGTCACCGAATTATTTTATAACTTGGAATTAATGTATCGAGATTTGTCTCGATGGAAATTTCCATTTCATGATGACATCTTCATCATCTTCATCTCATGAGCTAATCATTTCGGACCCGTGAGATATTAGGTACCAAGTCTTTTTGTGAGTAATTTCTTTAGATGCACTTGGAAAGAAACTTGAAGATATGACTATATATATTCATATTCTAATTATACGATGGGTAGCTCTATACTGCTCAAAACTTACATAATCCACAATTTCTCTCACGGTAATGTGTCCTTAGGATGTATCATTGGCCAATGTACGCTTTCTCAAAATCATGATAGCCTTATGTGTAACTTACTTGCTAGTAACCTAGGACATGCTAATTGGTTAACTGAAATCCTATGTGCATCAAACCTATCTGTGGAAAATAAAAATTAGGAAATTGAACTCTTTGCCTAAATGTTTATCCCCCATAGGAACTATGTGAATTTTTAGATATAATTGTCTCGCCCATGTCCTCAGGTACAAAACTCATAAAGAATATGAAGGTGAGTCCGTGGACATTAGACAGTGTTAGGTTCCTTATTGTACCTAAAACAACAAGTTGACTCAATATCATATCTAGTGTTTGGTTCCAAGAACACTTTTAAGAGGACTCTTTCTAAAGTGGTTAATTGTATTTTTCAATGCAATTAAAGGCACTACATATATAGGATTATTTTATTCTAAGAGAAACGACATATGAATCACAATATATGTCATCTCTAATTAATGAGAAAGTATGGGAAAGCTTTAGCAATTGATAACCCTTGGTTTTCGAGAGACATAAATTGCTTTTGATATAACCACATTCAAAGCCCGTAATTGCTAGAAAGGCACGTCTATCAATCACTATGGATGACACAAAATCTTAGCGACCTAGTCAACATTCTCAATGACGACTCTACAAATGAAGACACGATTGACCTCAGAAGAACACCATGCAAATCTCGCATTTGAAACTCTCCTCTTCTATTTCTTTTCTTAATTATACTTCTACTTCTATCTCAAGTGAGAGGTCATATATACTTCAAACCATTTACACTATCTCCAACATCTATTCCCGTCATTCATTCATCGATATTTCGGTCACTTAAAATACGTCATGTCAATTCTTTCTTTCTAATCTCAACTTCACTCCAACATTCAACCATCTCATCCTAAGTATCGTCTTCTATCTCTTCTACATTTCTTCTATCTTGATTCTACTCTAATACTTATCTTGTGTCATCTTTACGTGTATTCGATATTTAAATCCATCTATTTTGTTCCTTCTCGAGTCTCGATATTTTCTCATCACACATTTCCTTTCCTCATTGGATTGTGTCATCTCAACTACTTAATCCTAAGCGTCTATAGCATTTTTTTTCTTTTCATGTAACTCCAGTTATAAATCATCACAAAAATTTTAATCCCCCAAAAATGTCTCACTGGTGACGGTCTCCTAACTAAGGACGGTTCCCCTGACGGTCCTTCCTTTATATTTATGGAACCATCTGGTGTTTTCAGTTCATACCCCGTTTTTCTTTCTCACTTATAGAAAACAATATCCAAACTCTCCTTCTTGCAGTAGTAGTGACGAATAAGACCAAAACCACCCAAACCCACTAATTCACTACCATAACTTAAAATTAAACACTTTACAATTAAAGATTATCAACCTCTCAACCACTAACACCATCAATTGTAAGCCATTTCATCAATTCCTTTGTTAATTTGAAATTAGGGTTTACATGAACATGAAAAAAAAATAAGGATTTTCAATTTTTCTTAAAATCAATTGCAATTAACACTAAAACTAAACAATGTAGTACCATTATAACTCACCTAGATGTAGGATTTGCTTAATTAAGAGTGTTTGTAAAGTTTTCAAAATACATGATAATCCCTAATTCAAGTAGTTGTAATCCATCATGTTTAGAAACGTAACAAAAACATAATTATACATTGTTAATACATCACAAAAACGTGTTCACAACCTTGCATTACCATAAGTCAAAATTTTATAATTTTCAAACTTAGTTTGTTAAGTAAAATTGAATTAAAAAGTGTTTGGTTTAACTCATAATCAAGGCGATGATAAATCCATGTTTTCTAACGTATATGAACATAATGTGCGAATGTTTATATTGATCTTATACTATTTCTCTTGTCTTTTGTATGTATTAATATGCCACACATATATGATTTTGATAATCATCTAACCAACATCTACATCTCAAAATTTTCATTAGAACCTTACACACCTAGAGATTTTGTTCATGGATTTGAAAACCTTGAGTCAAATTACATTTATGAGGGTTGAATTGTCGACACCTTCTTAGTCTGTCAATAACAAATTAACTCAACATTTCAATCCCTAGGCTTTGATTGTCTTCTTACCATTAACGAACAAATTTGTCCTCGTTTCATTGTTAGAATTCTTTCGCCAAATTGAAATTGTACGTAATGAGGATCGATCTTTCTCTCTTTGGTTTTGGATACAAAGCTATAAGTTTCTCTTACCCCTTGAGCATTTCGCTCAAATCCTTGGACTTCCAAATCTTGGGAAATATGCTTATACGCAAGAATTTTCTCTTAACTCTTTGAGTCAAGAAGTAAACGGTCCATATTTTTCGTACATCCCTTCTTCAGAGGAATTAATTAATGTTCTCTGTGGTTTACCACGTGTCAAACATTCTAATAGAATATGTCTTCTTGAACTTCGCTACTTCCTCCAAGCCATGGCAGTTATTCTATGAGAAAATATCTTGAGTCTAATAGGAGATCGTGAGTATCTACCGGGTTGTTGTGCTCACATGCTTTATTGCATTGTAATTCGACAGCCATACAATCTTACCTACTTCTTCGCTAAGCGAATCGTACATCTCAAGGGTAATGAAAACAAACTAATACCCTATGGGATGTTCCTAACTCATCTTTATAATTACTTCATGAATCTACATCTGTACCTTTAAAGTCCTCAATACTTACTTTACAACCGAGTCATGGAACCTATAACCGAGTCACATGTATCATCCTTTCTGAAACTCGAAAGATGCCCACTGATGATATATTAAACGAGGAAATGAGTAGCTCTAGAGTATGAAGCCTCGGGGTAGACTAAGGACAATGGAACAAGGCATCTAAAAGTTACTCAATGGAAGCAGGGGAGTGGTCAAGATGTTTCTTATGCTTAAGTATTAGTATTGTTGTTATGCTTAAACTTGTGTAGTCTCCATTATGCCATATATTTACTTGATGCATGTTTTTTACTATGTATTTGCATCTCACTGATTACCTTTTGGATTTGTTAAGTATTATTATCTACTTTAATTGATTAAGTAGTGTTATATGATTTTTCAGAAATTTTGGTTGTTAGATATGGTTTTTAGTTATAGATTACATAATCTAGTAAACTGGACGAAGTCTAATAACTTCCGGAGACGGTCCCTTAAACATTCAAAGTGTCCTAGCTATTTAAAGGACCGGCCCCCTATTTAAGGGACCGTCCACAGTGGGTCATGGATTTTGCCACTGTTTTCTTTTTCTACAGTTTTGACCCAATTTATGAATTTCACCACCATATCTAGTATTTCCAAAACAATCTTTGTTGCACTAATGTTGATGGAGCATGCTTTTCCTCAATTACGATCATATTTTATTATTTAAACTCCCTTCTTCATCTTCTTCTTCACCACCTTTCTTCATCGTCTACTTCTCTACTTCACCACCTTCTACAATGGCTTTTTCCTCTTCCTCATTACCACCTCCAAACAAAAAGATCAAACTCACCATAATACCACCAAAAGCCATCTTCATTGACCTTACACAAGAAAACACTCCCTTACCAGAAGCTACTCCTTCCTCACCTCAAGCACCAAGTGCACCTATCAAAAGCTCATCATCAAGAGGAACCTTCACCTCCTCCTCTTCAAGACCAAGCTTTTCCAATTTCTCTTCTCACATTGGAAATCTATCATCTTTACTAATCCTTGGAAACCCATGACCACCAAACCCATCGTTGGCTCTCTCTCCCATTAGTCTATTGGATTACACTCCTTCCACACCACCACCTTCACCCATCATGAACCCCATCAACCTTGCAAGCAATGGAATGAATCGTGCGTGTTGCTTCCCCAACTACAATCTCATTCATTCACTTAGAGAGGAGCTCTACTTCATGTTTAACCATCTTGAATACCTAATTTCTCAACCTCCTATGCCACCTTCTACACCACCTATCATCATTCTACCACCTTCCAACTAAACATCTTTGTATGATTAGTCACAAATAATCAAAGATTATCTTTTAGGCCAAGCATGCTCTAGGGACTTAGTTTTATCTATGAATAACTTGTAGTTTTCTTTATTTGGTTGTAGTATGTCATGTATGCCTTAATCTATCTATCTTGTATGGTTCTTCTGATGTATGATCTCATGCTTTAGTTAATGAAATTTGGCTCTTTTACGTCGTGATATTTGTCTTAATTGTACTCATAAGTCACAATCTTAACTTTCCTTAACAAGATAAAAGCTAAAATCATAATATTATGTCTAAAACAACCCCACCGGTAGCGGTCCCTTATGAAGGGATGGTCCCTCATATTTAAAGGACCATCCCTAGATAATATGAATTATCTGATCTATCTAATTTCACTTCCGTCAAATTTTTCTTTCTTATCTAATCTCTATTTTTTTTCTTCTACAACAGCTATTTCTTATTTCACTCATTTCTCGTCTCTTCTCTATAATATATATATATATATATATGTAACACCCCCGAAAATCTTAATGACAGCGGAAGACTAATTCGGGTGTTACTTGAATGGAGATCATAGTCAATAATTATAGAAAACGACTCAAAAGAGACGTTTTATTAAAATAGTTATCATTCATCGAAAACTCATAGTTTGTTACAAAATATTGTAAATAGATCATGTGTTTTTCCCAAAAGAAAGATCATGAGTTTGAAAGAAATGATAACTTTTATGTTTTACACCACCAGATAAGCCTTCCCATGCCCCGTTCCGCACCTTGGTCATAATCTTCACTGATTACCTGAGATAACATGCTTAAAAAGGTCAACAAAAATTGTTGAGTGAAGTCCATAGGTTTAAAATAAGTTGAACACAAGTATAAGATCATGATCATTGTAAACTAACAATATCATAAGAAAATATCACAGATTATTATGCGCTAAGCTCATGAAACCAAGACTCAACTGCATACACCGAATTACCAGTGTACGTAAGTATGCCCCAAGGGAGGTAATAGCCAATTACCTAAAGATATTCGATATGGTGCGCCCCGGTTATTTCTCTATAACCGAAACGGGGTTCGTTATTCCCCATAGTACTATTCACGATATCTACGTTCACTCGCGGTGACTAATGGTTCATGATCAGGGGACTTGTGGCTAACAACTTAGGCAATACCAATAATCAAGAAGATCAAGCATTTATGAAAAACCCTTGTGTTCTAGTTTAGAGCATGTATCTCCCTCGCGGGGTTTATAAAAATAAAGTAAAAGCGAGGCTATGAACTCACCTTGATGATAATGCACACGCAAAAATAGATCAAGCACAATGTAGCGGAGGTTCCAACTCGAAACCTAAAATGATGAGATGGCGAGTCTCAGCAAATGAGCATTTTGGTTCGCGACCAAAATAATAAAGCATTGAATATTCTTATTCAATAGATCATTGGATTGTCCAATCCAATAGTGTGCGATCGTGATTAACGTTTTAAGTTAATTTACATGCTACATTGTCTTAACTAGTGATCGTCACTTACGCATAAGTGAAATGTTTTCCCCGTTGTGATCTTAATAGATTTGTTGAGTATTTTAACGTGTTTGAATAAATTCCCCGTGTGTTTTATCGGATTCGATATATATATATATATATAATTATAATCTTAATATATATATATATATATAAGTAATACATTAACGTTATCCGAAAATAAAATACTCATATGATCAAGATACTCATTTTTACGAAGTTATTATGGGTTTATAAGTTTTTCTAAACTTTTCCCGAATTTACACTTTTACCCTCGAGTTACAAAAAGTACAAGTTTAGTCCCTATACTTTTAGAAAATGACACTTTCTACCCGAATTATATTTTATACCCAAAACTTTCAGAAATGACAACTTTGACCCTCGGTAAAACTGTTTTTACGAAAACGGCCCTCTAGGTTTCTTTTATACGTTTTAAACCTTTGTTTTCCAAACTTGACACTTTTAATCCAAAAGTTTATTAATACTAGTTTGAGGTAATTACACCTTCGATCCTTGTGGTTTTTAAGCGTGTTCATGCACGTGAAATTACCCCTTTTACTTTCGAAAAGATGCATATTGGTCCCTTAACTTTTCATGCATGTTTATATACGTATTACATTGAACCTTTAACTTTTTAAATGTTACGCTTTTAACCCGAAATTCATTTGTTTTGCAAAGATAGTCCGAAATACTTTTAAATTAAACGAAGACCTTGTGTAACTAGTACAAGCTTATCCCTAGCTTATTTTTAGAGCTTATTATCTTATTTCTAATTCATTGGGCCGGGTTGAATCTTTCTTGGACTCAGTTTGGACATATTGGGCTTTCGGTTTGGGCTTCAGGCCCATTAGTGTTTGCGTGAGTTTATACGAATGTTTCCGGCTCGTTTTAACTAGTGATGATGCGTCGTGGTACAACTATATCATGTGCATGACGCTAGTTGTTCTTAAAATGGTGCACACTACCTATATATATATCATGCGACAATTAAGTGTAACGAGATAATGTGAAGGTGGCAAAGGTGACTTACAATCACTCGTATGAGTGGTGATGATAGCAACGAGACGAGCTAATGAGAGTGCTAGCAATACCCGTGTTCTCCTTATAAAGTTACTCGAGCTATTATTTACCCAAGTATTCTCCTAGCTTAAACCTTTCTCTTCTACTCCCAACTACCCGAGCTAAACTCTTTGTGTTTCTCCTTTGCTTGACTCGAGCTCCACAGTAGATGTTTAGTGAGGGTGAGTAAGTTTGAAAGAGTTTGTGATTGATAAGATAAATGGTGTGTGAGTGGTCGTGTGCTTATAAAGAAAACACAAGCATGGCTTTTTCAATTTTTAAGTCTCCTAGCTTCCTAATTCTAGCCTTATAGTCACATGTTATTTTGAGTTTGTTTATGTTTGTGTGCATGTTTCTTGGCGTGGGATTTATGGCAGCCAAGATGGTGGCATGTTCAAGGTTTTGTCAAATCATTTGAAACATAGTTTCCATTGGTTTATAAAGTCAAGCTTGGTCAAAATGGATTAGGGGAGTATTTTATATTAGTTTAGGGTAGTCTAAGCAAGAGTTTTGTCTCCTCTTTTATTCACCATACGCAAGCCTTGGGATCCAAGAGGAAATTCTAAGTTTCTAGTTTAGTTTGGTTGTATCATGGCTAGTTTGGTTTCTTGTTTGCTCGCTCGGTTCCAACAGAAAGAAGCACCAAAACATTTTTATTCCTCAACTCCTTAAATACATTTTTGTGGTCATGTGACGTGAACAAGATTCAAACCAAAACTTGGGTGGGTTGGACTTGGCAGCGAGGCCCAAGGAAAAGAAAGAAAGAAAAAAAAATGTTTGGATTGCTTGTTGGATTGGACGCAAGACAAGGCCCAAAGAAATAAATGAGTTGGGCTCGAATTGGGTAACGAGGCCCAAAGAAATCACGGGTGTGGGTTTGGGTCCGGTTACGAGGCCCATTTAGGAGTTGAGTTGGATCATGAGGTGGTACGGAGTCCAATGAGTTCCGAGGTCCGTTACGAATATTATATATTTTTATTATAATTAGATTCGTAATTTTTACAAATTTTTACGTATTCATTACGTATTTTAGGATTATCAGGATAGTGGGGAAATTTATTTAGATCACAACGGTATATTTATGAACGCTCAAGCTGCGTTGATCATGCATATGCCAAATGATATGCAAATGTGATGTTTAGAAAATTTCCTGACGAAATAGATCGTGATTAATTCCTGATTAAAACGTTAAGTACATTGAAATTTTCCGGGAGCTTACAGTACCTACCCCTTAAGAGAACCGCGTCCCGCGGTTAAACTCGCAGAGGCTGTCATGGGTGATCTAGATGAACAGGTGGGGATACTTGGAACGCATTACATCCTCGCGCTCCCAGGTGAACTCTGCACCTCGTTTCTTATGATTCCATCGAACTTTAACGATAGGAATGCGGCTTTGCTTAAGCCTCTTAACTTCTCTGTCCATGATCTCGACTGGTTCTTCGACAAAGCTAAGTTTGTCATTGAGCTGGATGTCCTTGAGTGGTACGACTAGAGTTTCATCCGAAAGACACTTTTTAAGATTTGAGACATGGAACGTGTCATGTACTCGGCTAAGTTCTTCGGGAAGATCAAGTTTATATGCCACTGGACCAATTCTTTGAAGAATCTTAAATGGTCCGACGTATCGAGGTTTGAGCTTTCCTCGTTTTCCAAATCTGACCATCCCTTTCCAGGGTGATACTTTGAGCCTTACACGGTCTCCGACTTGGAATTCCATTGGTTTTCTTCGAACATCTGCGTAGCTCTTTTGTCTATCTCGAGCTGCTTGCAATCTTTGCCGAATTTGCATTATCTTTTCTGTTGTCTCTTGGACAATTTCGGGGCCTGTAAGTTGTACTTCTCCAACTTCCGCCCAGCAAACTGGCGATCGGCATTTTCTCCCATAAAGTGCTTCAAAAGGAGCAGCTTTAATGCTGGCGTGGTAACTGTTATTGTAAGAGAATTCAGCCAAAGGTAAGTGTTTATCCCATCCTTTTCCGAAATCAATCACACATGCTCTTAGCATGTCTTCCAGAGTTTGGATCGTTCTTTCACTTTGTCCATCTGTTTGAGGATGGTACGCGGTACTCATATCTAAGTTGGTACCCATGGCTTTTTGAAGCGTTTGCCAAAATCTTGAGGTGAATCGGCTATCACGATCAGATATGATAGAGATTGGTACACCGTGACGAGAAACAATCTCTTTGATGTACAGTCTAGCGAGTGTAATCATCTCGTCGTTCTCCTTGATTGGCAAGAAATGAGCGGACTTTGTAAGGCGGTCTACAATAACCCAAATGGTGTCAAAACCATTAGAAGTTCTTGGCAACTTTGTGATGAAGTCCATTGTGATTCTTTCCCATTTCCACATAGGAAGTTCTGGTTGAGTTAGCAATCCAGATGGCTTTTGATGTTCAGCTTTAACTTTCAAGCATGTCAAACATTTACTGGCGTAGACAGCGATATCAGCCTTCATATTAGGCCACCAGTACAAAAGCTTTAGATCTTGATACATCTTGTTGGGACCAGGATGTATGGAATACTTTGATTTATGTGATTCATGCATGATGAGCTCTCGGATACCTCCAAAGAGTGGAATCCAACTTCGATTTTTGAAACATAGTGTTCCGTCCGATCTCTTCACAAATCCATTCTCATTCTCCGGCATGCCATAAATCTTCTCATTCGGCCTATTTTCTTCTTTAAGGGCTTCGATTTGAGCTTCAAGAATTTTCGATGGTAGGGGTGAATTGATTACCATTCCCAATGATCTCACTCTAAGTGGCTTAGGGCGATCTTTTCTGCTCAAAGCATCGGCAACAACGTTTGCCTTTCCAGGATGATAACGAATCTCGCAGTCATAATCACTAAGCAATTCGAGCCAGCGACGTTGACGCATATTCAATTCCTTTTGATCTAAGATGTGTTGAAGACTTTTGTGATCAGTGTACACTATACACTTGGTTCCGTACAAATAATGTCTCCATAATTTGAGTGCAAATACCACGGCGCCAAGTTCTAGATCGTGAGTAGTATAATTCTTCTCATGAGTTTTGAGTTGTCGTGACGCATAAGCAATCACTTTGTTCCTTTGCATGAGAACAGCGCCTAAACCCATATGTGAAGCATCACAATATACTACAAAATCTTCGGCTCCTTCTGGTAGTGCCAAGATAGGTGCTTCGCAAAGCTTGTTCTTCAGGAGTTGAAAAGCTGATTCTTGATCGTCTCCCCATTCGAATTTCTTCGTTTTCTGGGTTAACTCGGTCAGTGGTTTAGCTATTTTCGAGAAACCTTCGATGAATCTTCGATAATAACCAGCAAGTCCTAAGAATTGACGAATTTCAGTGGGATTAGTGGGTACTGGCCAATTCTTAACAGATTCAATCTTTGCGGGATCTACATGGATTCCTTCACTGTCGATCACATGACCAAGAAATTAGACTGTCTCAATCCAAAAATCACACTTGGAAAACTTTGCGTACATTTTTTCATCCTTGAGTAACTTCAGGACAGTCTTCAAATGTTCCGCATGTTCTTCTTTATTACGAGAGTATATAAGAATATCGTCGATGAACACAATGACGAATTTATCCAGATATTGTTTGCAGACTCTATTCATGAGGTCCATAAATACAGCAGGTGCATTAGTTAAACCGAATGGCATTACTTGGAATTCATAATGGCCATATCGAGTTCTAAATGCGGTCTTGGGTATATCTTCTTCTCTTACCCATAACTGATGATATCCAGATCTTAAATCAATCTTCGAGTATACACTCGAGCCTTGTAATTGATCAAACAGATCATCGATTCTTGGTAAGGGATAGCGGTTTTTGATTGTGAGCTTGTTCAATTCTCTATAATCGATACACATCCGGAATGATCCATCTTTCTTCTTAACGAATAATACCGGTGCTCCCCAGGGTGAGGAACTTGGTCTAATGAATCCTTTCTCGGATAGCTCTTCTAGTTGTTTGGATAACTCTTGCATTTCTGAGGGCGCTAAACGATATGGTGCTCGTGCTACAGGAGTAGCTCCAGGAATAAGATCGATTTGAAATTCGACTTGTCGAGCAGGTGGGAGTCCAGGCAAATCTTCTGGGAACACCTCAGAAAATTCCTTGATTACGTGTACATTTTCTAGTCGTTTCTCTTCCGACTTCTTTTCCGTTACTTGAGCTAAGAAGGCATAACATCCTTTTTCCATGTACTTTATTGAATTTGCACAGGATATGATATTTAAGTACTTTCTACTTTGATCTCCTTGGATGACTAATGTTTCACCGTTGATCGGGATATGAACGGTTTTCTCGTCACAAACAATCCTAGCACGGTGTTTGGACAACCAATCCATGCCAATTACGACATCGAAACTTCCAAGTTTGATTGGCAAAAGATCTATGAGGAACGAATGATCTTGTAATAGAATAGGACAATTTCGGATTACAGTGTTGGTTCCTATTATTTTCCCATCGGCAAGCTCTATCTCGTAAGTTGTATCTAAGACGATTGGGGATATTTCAAGTAATGGTGCGAAAGTAGTAGATACAAAACTCTTATCGGCTCCAGAATCAAACAAGATTTTTGCAGAATGATTGTTAAGAGAATACGTACCCGTCACAATGTCAGGGTTCAACGGTGCATCTCTATCTCCTAGCATGTACACTCTTGCACGAGCATTGTTTGTTTGAACGACATTTAACTTTGGGCATTGACTCTTGAAATGACCCGGTTCTCCACATCCATAGCAGTTCATGTTTGTCACAGTGTTGCCTCTTTCAGGGTTTCGACAATGTTTACCTTGATGACCTACCTTGTTGCACTTATCGCACTTCACAGTACAAGGTCCAGAATGGTGCATCAAACATCGGTTACACTGGGGATGTGGCCCTACATACCATTTTCCAGCAGTGGGTGCAGCATAAGCCCTTGCGGCTTCTTGCCTTCGGTTTTGCCGATTGTGATGTTGATTTCTGTTGTGGTGATATTGATTGTTGTTGCTCCGATTGTTGTTGTTGGATCGATAGTGGTTGGAATTTGAGGTTTTCCGATCATCAAACTTTCTTTTGTTGTCACTTGAGCCTTGTGCATTTGCAAGCTTTAGTATTGGTTCCATAAGGCGGTGGGATACAATGACAACTTCTTCAACAGTTTTTGGCTTCGAAGCGATGACATCTCCTTCGATGCTTCGAGGTAAACCTCCGATCATAGCTTCCAAAAGCTTTTCATTGGTGGGAAACAAATGAGGACATAGAGCTCTCAGCTCGTGGAATCTCTTGAAGTATGTCTTGAGATCATTACCTTTAGCAGCCAAATGGTAATACTCATCTTCGAGTTTCTTGATCTCAGTCCTCGGGCAATACTGTTTCATTAGCAGTTGTTTCAGATCTGACCATGAAATCTTACAAGCTTCTTCCATTCCAATTGGTTGAGCATGGCCTTTCCACCAAGATAACGCATCTTCTAACAAAGTTCCAGTCACAAACTTGACTTTGCAATCATTTGTGCAGTCACTTAGCAGAAATACAGTCTCGGTCCTCTCAAACCAATGAAGTAAACCAATAGCACCTTCAGTGCCCTTGAAGAATGTCGGCTTGCAGTTCATGAACTCTTTGTAATTACACTTGCGAGTTACAGTGGACTCACTTTGATTTGTTGGAGTGTTAGTTGCATTTGAGTTTGCCATTTCAAGAAGACGTGCAGCTTCTGCGACACGATTCTCTTCAGCAATGCGAGCAGCTTCAGCCTCACGTGCTGCTTGAGCGACACGCTCAGCTTCAGCCTCTCGAGCAATTCGGGCGTTCTCAGCTTCTCTTGCAATTTCAGCTTCACGTGCCTCTTGGGCAATTCGTTCAGCTTCAATGCGTTCAGCTTCGGCTCTAGCAGTATCAGCGACATGTTGTGCTATAGCTGCGCTAACACTTTCAGCGACCATTTTCTGAATAGCTGCGGGAGTGATGGTGGATGAGGTAGCTTTCTTCTTGACCATTTTTCTAAAATTTTCAAGAATAAATACCAAGGTTAAGAAATTATCGATCGATGATAAAATTGATTTCATATCATACATTTCATAATAGTCCAGATTACCACTTTAAATAAATGATATGATACAAATCATAATATATATATAAGGACATAAGGATTGGTTCGGCGTACATCACCGAGGAATAATATCATAACATCAGAATAATAGAAATACAACCATGGAATACATCGTTACATAGTTTGTTCACAACCATAAGTTACATCATCATAATTCTTGTTCCAAGGTTACAAACCAAAAAAGATACAAGCCCTAATGCCTCATATGGCGGCTTTATGACACATACTAAGATAAAGATGACTAGGATCTACGCATCTCCCGATGCGTCATCCTGACGACGACGAATCTCCTCAACCATAGCTGTCAAGTCTCGGATCTGCTGCTCACGGGCTCGGTCTCTCGCCTCGAGGTTATCAATCCTCTCCTCCAGAATAGTAGTGTGAGCATGAGCGGATGCAAGCTCGTGATGTAGGACTCTCTCTCGACCCAAAGCAGTCTCTCTCAAAGTGCTAGCATCTCGAATAGTAGTCTCCAATCTCCGAGTCAATTGGTTAACGGCCTCTCTTGCCTCCACAATCTGAGTACTCATCATATCAAACACAATCTCAATGGAGTAGCGACCTACCACGAGGTTCTCGACTTCTTCCTCCAAGCTCTCTATCCTCACTAGTGGAATCTCATCATAATGTGCCATGAGCTCATTCAGCTGATCTTCGTGCCTGATAAGTCTTGTAGCCAACAGAGGAATAGTGTGGTGTACTGGTTCACCGGTAACAGGTATGACTGGAGCTGGTGCAGTAGTCGAGCTTTCTCCAAGCTCAAACGAACTAGGCGCTCCCTCGTCTTCTCTCCAACGTCTGAGTAAAGGTATCAAGAATGACCATCTTCTAGCACCGGATTTCTTCCTTGGCCCGGCCTCGTTGTCCACTTGAGTAGGCTTTTCAGGATCAGATAGTGATGGTGGATAGCACTTGATGCAGAGCGGTAAAATTGGCTCACTAAAAGTGTCCAAAGGAGGTGATGCTGTAGGTGGTGATGAAACAGGAACAGTAGTAGTCTGTTGGTAGAACACAGTAAGTGGCAGTGGTGGTGAAGTAGCAGTAGGTGGAACAGCAGGTGTAACTGGTGATGACTGAGCAGGTGGTGACTGAGCTGGTGATGACTGAGCTGGTGGCATCACATGAGTCATAGTGATGGGTCGCACACGCTTCCTAGCAGTGCGTTTGAAGGTCTTACCATTAGGATGTAGTCTATAAGGTACTCCAAATGGCTCAGGCTCATGAGGCTTAAGAACACGAATCCTACGTCGACGACGACGGATAGCTTGAGCAGATGATCCAGAAGAATCTGATGAAGCAGAGTCAGTGTTTTCTGATGACTTGGATGATTCATCATCCACAGCAACATCTGAAGCAGGTAGCCATTGCTGCGACTCATAGTATTGATCTAGGGTCATGGAAGCAAAAGCATTGTACTCTTGAGGATGAGCAGTCATAGCTGGAGCAGTAGGAGTTCGGGCAACTTCACCTTCCTCAAAAGGTTCAGTTTCGTCCGAAACAGTAGCTGGTATGACAAGACTGGGATGAGCTGGCATAGTGACAGTCGTAGAGGACATGGTGTCATCCATGTCGGTGTCTGAGGACAGAACAACTGGGTGGGATGCAGACATGGTACTGTAACAACCCATAAATTAATGTAAGTAAATGCCAAATAATATAATTATTTTAGTTAGCTAAGCAAATCTCCATGCCTAACTTAAAATGAATGCAATTTACTTATGATCTAGTGATGCATCAATCCCAATGCATAGAGCGGTCACGGAAGGGCGTAAGGCAGTGGTGTAAGATAGTCCCGTTTTAAAAGTGCGGTTATAGTCCAAATGATTTTGAAAACTCTTTGGTTCTCTATAACCTTGGCTCTGATGCCAATCTGTAACACCCCCGAAAATCTTAATGACAGCGGAAGACTAATTCGGGTGTTACTTGAATGGAGATCATAGTTAATAATTATAGAAAATGACTCAAAAGAGACGTTTTATTAAAATAGTTATCATTCATCGAAAACTCATAGTTTGTTACAAAATATTGTAAATAGATCATGTGTTTTTCCCAAAAGAAAGATCATGAGTTTGAAAGAAATGATAACTTTTATGTTTTACACCACCAGATAAGCCTTGCCATGCCCCGTTCCGCACCTTGGTCATAATCTTCACTGATTACCTGAGATAACATGCTTAAAAAGGTCAACAAAAATTGTTGAGTGAAGTCCATAGGTTTAAAATAAGTTGAACACAAGTATAAGATCATGATCATTGTAAACTAACAATATCATAAGAAAATATCACAGATTATTATGCGCTAAGCTCATGAAACCAAGACTCAACTGCATACACCGAATTACCAGTGTACGTAAGTATGCCCCAAGGGAGGTAATAGCCAATTACCTAAAGATATTCGATATGGTGCGCCCCGGTTATTTCTCTATAACCGAAACGGGGTTCGTTATTCCCCATAGTACTATTCACGATATCTACGTTCACTCGCGGTGACTAATGGTTCATGATCAGGGGACTTGTGGCTAACAACTTAGGCAATACCAATAATCAAGAAGATCAAGCATTTATGAAAAACCCTTGTGTTCTAGTTTAGAGCATGTATCTCCCTCGCGGGGTTTATAAAAATAAAGTAAAAGCGAGGCTATGAACTCACCTTGATGATAATGCACACGCAAAAATAGATCAAGCACAATGTAGCGGAGGTTCCAACTCGAAACCTAAAATGATGAGATGGCGAGTCTCAGCAAATGAGCATTTTGGTTCGCGACCAAAATAATAAAGCATTGAATATTCTTATTCAATAGATCATTGGATTGTCCAATCCAATAGTGTGCGATCGTGATTAACGTTTTAAGTTAATTTACATGCTACATTGTCTTAACTAGTGATCGTCACTTACGCATAAGTGAAATGTTTTCCCGTTGTGATCTTAATAGATTTGTTGAGTATTTTAACGTGTTTGAATAAATTCCCCGTGTGTTTTATCGGATTCGATATATATATATAATTATAATCTTAATATATATATATATATATATAAGTAATACATTAACGTTATCCGAAAATAAAATACTCATATGATCAAGATACTCGTTTTTACGAAGTTATTATGGGTTTATAAGTTTTTCTAAACTTTTCCCGAATTTACACTTTTACCCTCGAGTTACAAAAAGTACAAGTTTAGTCCCTATACTTTTAGAAAATGACACTTTCTACCCGAATTATATTTTATACCCAAAACTTTAAGAAATGACAACTTTGACCCTCGGTAAAACTGTTTTTACGAAAACGGCCCTCTAGGTTTCTTTTATACGTTTTAAACCTTTGTTTTCCAAACTTGACACTTTTAATCCAAAAGTTTATTAATACTAGTTTGAGGTAATTACACCTTCGATCCTTGTGGTTTTTAAGCGTGTTCATGCACGTGAAATTACCCCTTTTACTTTCGAAAAGATGCATATTGGTCCCTTAACTTTTCATGCATGTTTATATACGTATTACATTGAACCTTTAACTTTTTAAATGTTACGCTTTTAACCCGAAATTCATTTGTTTTGCAAAGATAGTCCGAAATACTTTTAAATTAAACGAAGACCTTGTGTAACTAGTACAAGCTTATCCCTAGCTTATTTTTAGAGCTTATTAGCTTATTTCTAATTCATTGGGCCGGGTTGAATCTTTCTTGGACTCAGTTTGGACATATTGGGCTTTCGGTTTGGGCTTCAGGCCCATTAGTGTTTGCGTGAGTTTATACGAATGTTTCCGGCTCGTTTTAACTAGTGATGATGCGTCGTGGTACAACTATATCATGTGCATGACGCTAGTTGTTCTTAAAATGGTGCACACTACCTATATATATATCATGCGACAATTAAGTGTAACGAGATAATGTGAAGGTGGCAAAGGTGACTTACAATCACTCGTATGAGTGGTGATGATAGCAACGAGACGAGCTAATGAGAGTGCTAGCAATACCCGTGTTCTCCTTATAAAGTTACTCGAGCTATTATTTACCCAAGTATTCTCCTAGCTTAAACCTTTCTCTTCTACTCCCAACTACCCGAGCTAAACTCTTTGTGTTTCTCCTTTGCTTGACTCGAGCTCCACAGTGGATGTTTAGTGAGGGTGAGTAAGTTTGAAAGAGTTTGTGATTGATAAGATAAATGGTGTGTGAGTGGTCGTGTGCTTATAAAGAAAAAACAAGCATGGCTTTTTCAATTTTTAAGTCTCCTAGCTTCCTAATTCTAGCCTTATAGTCACATGTTATTTTGAGTTTGTTTATGTTTGTGTGCATGTTTCTTGGCGTGGGATTTATGGCAGCCAAGATGGTGGCATGTTCAAGGTTTTGTCAAATCATTTGAAACATAGTTTCCATTGGTTTATAAAGTCAAGCTTGGTCAAAATGGATTAGGGGAGTATTTTATATTAGTTTAGGGTAGTCTAAGCAAGAGTTTTGTCTCCTCTTTTATTCACCATACGCAAGCCTTGGGATCCAAGAGGAAATTCTAAGTTTCTAGTTTAGTTTGGTTGTATCATGGCTAGTTTGGTTTCTTGTTTGCTCGCTCGGTTCCAACAGAAAGAAGCACCAAAACATTTTTATTCCTCAACTCCTTAAATACATTTTTGTGGTCATGTGACGTGAACAAGATTCAAACCAAAACTTGGGTGGGTTGGACTTGGCAGCGAGGCCCAAGGAAAAGAAAGAAAGAAAAAAAAAATGTTTGGATTGCTTGTTGGATTGGACGCAAGACATGGCCCAAAGAAATAAATGAGTTGGGCTCGAATTGGGTAACGAGGCCCAAAGAAATCACGGGTGTGGGTTTGGGTCCGGTTACGAGGCCCATTTATGAGTTGAGTTGGATCATGAGGTGGTACGGAGTCCAATGAGTTCCGAGGCCCGTTACGAATATTATATATTTTTATTATAATTAGATTCGTAATTTTTACAAATTTTTACGTATTCATTACGTATTTTAGGATTATCAGGATAGTGGGGAAATTTATTTGGATCACAACGGTATATTTATGAACGCTCAAGCTGCGTTGATCATGCATATGCCAAATGATATGCAAATGTGATGTTTAGAAAATTTCCTGACGAAATAGATCGTGATTAATTCCTGATTAAAACGTTAAGTACATTGAAATTTTCCGGGAGCTTACAGTATATATATATATATATATATATATATATATATATATATATATATATATATACTCTTGCTCTTGTCCTCTAACTCGTTTTTTGTATCAAGACACCATAGCTCAATTCCCTTCGTACTCTCAACAAGGGGAGCACTAATCAAGGGGGAGCATTAGCATCGTCGATTTTTTCCTCTCTATACATCGGCGACACCTTTTTGACTCTACAAAAAGGGGGAGAAGTGAACTAAAACTCATTAAAAACTTATTAAAACATATTTTTAGCTAAAATGAGTTTGTGTTTCGTAATCATCAAAATGGAGATATTGTTAATACAAATAATGTCAAAACGTTGTTTGCATTATTCGATCTCAATATGTTTTGATAATCACAAAACGTAAGAACATGTTACGTAAAAATATACTTGATAAGTTTGTAACCAAAAAAGTTCGTTTCAACTACAACATCACTTAAGGTATGTACAAACAATATACCAACTTAGTTAAGTGATCAAAGAAGTTACTTTATTCCTAAAACTTACATTTTCATAAATGTGGCAAAAGTTTTTACAAATAACTTATACAAATTAAATTTGTATATAAAAGAAATGTTTTATTCATAAGAAAATATTTGAATTTGAATTTTTCCGCCCAAATCAGATATATTTTCACAGATAAACATTTCACCACTAAAGGATAAAAATAGGAGCATCTACTAGGAACTCCCATATAGGGTCAACGATCCCTTATATATAGGACCGTCTCCTACTCTTGTTGTGCCTATAAATACTGCACTACTTCACAGAAAAATTTAGCCCTCTTTCACAAAAATCTTCTGTCTTCTTCTATCTATCAAATCTCTCTTCTTTAATCACATTAACATATTATAATTTGTTTACAAGTGATCTTGTTACCTTCTACCTCAAAGTGCAAGAGAAGAACACTCATATTCGCCAAAAAACAAAGTGTTATAGATTAGGCATCACACACACGTAACTTGTGTTACAATTATCTTCTTCCTTTAAACTCTCTACAACTCTGTTCTTGTATATTGATGTGTTCGACTTGTATGTGAGTCGATATTAGTTGTGTTTGTCTAGATATGGACAAGGTGCATGTCCATGCAGTGTTTGTATAGACTTGGATAAGGTGTATGTCCGTGTAGCGTTTGTATAGACTTGGACAAGGTGTATGTCCATGTAGTATTGTGTGTAGATTAGGACAAGGTTAAAGTCCATAAAGTGGTGTGAAGACTTGGATCGTGTGAAAGTCCAAGTGGATTAGGTGAAAGTCTGTGAAGTGGTGTGAAGACTTGGATTGTGTGATAATCCAAGTGGACGAAGTGAAAGTCCGTGACGTATTGTTTAAAGACGTGGATTGTGTGCATATCCAAGTGGACGAGGTGTAATTCCGTGTTGTATCGTATATCGATGTATAGATTGGTCCTAGCTAGGAGTAGAACTCGACATTCCACTTAGTGTCGAAAATTGGTGTAAGCGAATATGTATGGGTTTCTCTGCCTGAAGGGAGTTTATTGACATAGTGATTGTAAACTCTCGAGTGTGATACTCGAGGAGTGGAGTAGGGCGAAAAGTAAGCTTCGTGTCAAATCACTATAAATCTCCGTGTCTTGGTTCGATCTTTCCATCCCTTTATCTTTCTTTCATTCATATATTACTTACATTGTGCATTTTCTATTGTTTTTATATATTGTTTATTGATATCACATAACTTGAAATCAAACGATTTTCGAGAAAATAACAAAAAGTTTTAAAAGTCTTAAAACATAAGTAAAATCAATGAAGCTACCCCCTCCTTCTAGTTTCTACAGATGTCCATACAGGACATTCAAAGTTCCTCAAATGATTACGCGCCTGAGTGACATACATAGTGATGCGCGTACGAAGCGCATTTGGGGTCAAAGGAACTTCTTTTTCGTCGAGCAATCTTTTCAACACCCTTGGCAGTGAACCTAATCGTTGTAGTGTAGTATTGGGTAAGCCTCGGGGATTGATATCGTTCTCCAGGGGAATAGGAATGCTAGCAAGAAGTGTATTACGCTAAGGTGAGGTTGAGGATGATCCTTTTTTTTTATCTTTTATATGTTTTTTTAGAAAGCTAAGGGTGAAATCTCGGGGCAATTGGTTTGGGGGGTCGTATTTTCTACCGATTACTCTACTATTCTAATTATCTAATTCTACGGGTAGCTATGTCTATTTGATGTGTGCTCGTGTGATGATTAAAAATGTGTTTACCTAGATACTATTACTCCCTAGTTATCTTTTATTGTTGGTTGAATTGGCACGTCCTTATTCTTAACGCGTTGTGTTTTCTAATGTCGTAAGGTGTGCCTATGCCCTAACTCTTTGAGATTACCTATTGGTTTTGCTTACGAAATCCACAAGTCATTCATAAACTAACTTTAAGGTTATCTTTGGGTTTTTAGACTATGAAATCCGCTAAGTGATTCATAAACTAATTTTCACAAAGATTACTCAAGCATTAAACACAACGATGGCCAAGTTGCACTCCTAAGCCAATTACAATTAAGATAAGAGACAACCTAACAATAATTAAAAACTAGGTTTCATAGATCTAAGCAAACACACAAGAAATTTAGCTAGGCATGTTAAACAAGCAAGCATACACACAATAAATGGAAGACATAGTGATACTATTGGATTAAAACACTTATCTTGATGTGTAAAATAGGGTTTGGGACCCTAAGATACTGTCCAAGTCGGACTACAAACGTTTAGGGTTTTTACTCCAAAAATCTACCTCCCTAAATGCAGAAAAATCGAATATATATATATAGATTTACGCTTAAGACGACGTCGCCTTATAGGTGGGACGCCGTCAGATCGCCATCATTAGGGATTTCGTCTTGGTCAAGTTATCGATGGGACGGCGTCACCTTGGAGTTGTGACGCCGTCAGTATTCATATGGGACGTCGTCTTGGTGCTGGATCTGGGCCGTCTGAGATGAAAAGTCTGAGTGATGCCCTTCTTCTTCAAAGCCTGACGCCGTCAGGTGTTATGAGCAAAAATTCCACTGAGCCGTCTGGTGCATGTATTTATCAAATCTGTATAGAGGGACGGCGTTGCCCTTAGATTGGGATGCCGTCAGGTTCAATTTGAGCAGCTTGAGTAGCTTCGATCTTGACTTTACTTTTTTCTTCATGTATTCACTCCTTTTCGTCCAAATATGCATCATTCCAGCATTTTGCTTCCAAGAGACCTAAAAAGTGAAAAGGAACGAAATTAAGCAGTAACTACAAAAGTGGTCGATTAAGGGCTTAAATGACCCCTTAAAAGTGTACGTTTTAAATCCTTATCAAATATTCCTACACTTGGTATTTGCTTGTCCTCAAGCAAATGTGCTTTTGGCAAATCAATTTATAAGTTAGCGGGCCTGAAGCATAGGTTTAGAATAATTCATAACAAGTAAAAGCACCGCAATAGTCATAACAAGAACGAAGATTATATACTAGCACCTCACAAGGGGTGTTTGGATTCTCTCATCTTTCGGGTTTATATGAAATATAGCAAATGGAAATGGAAGATAAACACTCATTACCTGGCATAGTACATATATTACCATAAGCTTGAGACTAGATTAAACTTCCACCACTTTGGCGTAAGCACCTAAGAACAACTATCTAAGAGGTCTTTCAAGGGTTGTAACGTTATTCTTACGGTAGGGAAACAATGGGTTTTGTTGGATAGGCGATTTAGTGGTGGCAAGTCAAAATTCTTATGTTACAAGCATGAAAAGAATGGCGTTGCTAAGCCAAGATTCGACTCACTAAACTCTAGATAACTTGAAACAAACATACTTAAATTGAAAAACATAAACATAAAGATAGATGTAAGATGGTAGCCCGTATGTTCTTCTTCATTTTTTTTTTTTTTTTTTTTTTTTTTTTTTTTGCATACATTTTTACTCTACCATCCTCTACGATAACATCAAAATATAAGGGATTTATAGGAGCATCCCTACACTTGAGTTTTTATTACTCTAACACTAATTGACCCAATTTGAAAAGATCAAAACACTTGGAGTATTTAATTATGTAGAGAAAGGGAATTTGAATTAAACGTTCCTTCCCGTTACTCCATAAAATAGTACTTTTGCCCACGAGTCCCAATCATCCCAAAACTGTGTACAAAAGATATGACTCGACTTAGCAACCATGCAAGTAACTAGATAATTGAACTAAGGGTTTAGTAATGATAACAATAATGCACTAAAGGTGAGTGCATACAAGGTAGGCTAAGGCGATTTGGGTGTACATTTGGGGGTGGATTGTAAACAATGCTCTTTATTGATATTCCGGAAAACCGAAACATCACGAGAACCGTGAAAAGGATAGGCTCTGAGGGGTTAACTAGGGGTATCATATACTAAAGATGAGTACATCACAAGGGTGTGGGGTAATTACTCGACCGATGTGGAAGAAATAATTATAATACAAGTTTCAAACAAGGGTTATCCTATTGCCTCTTATAATTTAGTTATTCCTAACTACACAAGTGTAGTCTCACTAGCGATCTCGGAATGCATCACAAAACAAGTTCTAGAATCTATTATACTACCGGTACATTCTCTAAGCATTAAAGATGAATGCTTTATTCCTAAAGATCTAGGGGCGAACCTCACATTTTTTGGGTGGAATTTGAGTGGTAAACAGTTTTTGTGCTAGTCATATAACTCCTATCCATGAGACGCGTTATTAAGACTAAAGTTTAGCTCGTACATGTCATAAATTAAATTTGGTGCTAAAATTGCCCTAACGAATATTTCTCTTAGTTTATTACACAAATGACCAAGGACAAGACAAATAATCAAGGATAAGCATAGTTTCTAAGTTCCCGTTTTATTCTCCCTCCCTACACTTAAATTGAACATTGTCCCCAATGTTCCCCGAAAGTAT
The DNA here is from genome assembly GCA_019973895.1 of Chrysanthemum seticuspe. Taxonomy (NCBI): domain Eukaryota; kingdom Viridiplantae; phylum Streptophyta; class Magnoliopsida; order Asterales; family Asteraceae; genus Chrysanthemum; species Chrysanthemum seticuspe. The sequence goes on along the minus strand of BPTQ01000001.1, from coordinate 273,488,199 downwards.
CAAAGTTATGATAAAGGAAGGTAATTAAAAGAGAAAGAAACTAGTACTCCCCTGATTAGCTCGGTAGGATCCGTGTGAAGTTGTGGTTAAATTCTTTCCCAAGAAGAATGTGTACATGATAAGCTCCATCAAATGTTGAGTTTCTTCTCCTTGCCAAATATAACATGCACACTTTAAGAAAACTGACGAAACCTTCTCGTAAAATCGGCGGTAAAACTATATATGACACAACTACACTAGGATATAATGCTTGTGGAATGGATGTTTGCAGATTTTCTAGAAAGTTATGACCTGAGAATTTCCGAAAATTTACAAATAGCACAGAAAACGAAATTTTTTTGATAGGCTATTTCTGCTTGACCTGACATCGTCAGGCTTTAATCCTGATGCCGTTAGGTTGTCATGACAGAAACTGGTCTGCTGCGTTTTCCTGGAAAATTATGGAAAAATCACATCTTTAAAACCTGGAAAAATTCTTGCAAAACATCCATTATGACTCGATACAAGCATTTGACTCTAACAAACACACATATACATCAATTTCACTAATTGTAATTCTCATGTTCACGTTCTTTTAAAAACATACGTAATCTTCCCTATACTTATCTTTTTGTAAAATACCTTTATATGTAATTAAGACGAGGTTAAAGAAAAAATAAAGCATTTTTACAAAATAAAAAATGAGAATAAACAACAATGAAAAGATATATGACACAATAACAAGCAAACAATTAAGCATGGTTTTCCTCCCACGAAGCGATTTTCTTTAGTTATGAGTCTTATAGCTAGACTCGAAGTTATGCTCCTACGTTGTCTCGTGCACGCTTACGTGCCCATATATAAGCCATTCTAATGTTCGCTCATTTTTCTTGTACTCATCTCCTAACTCTAGGCATTTTTTATAGTATCTTTAATTTTTTTCATAGGTATGCCTAAGTCCCTATTGTTTGTCTCTTTCACTAAGTATCGGAATGGGAGACATCCGATTACATGCCTTTTTATCTTTGTGTTTAAACCAAGGGTGTGTACGAGGCATTTGATAGACAAAATCCTCAACTTCATTAGAGAATCTGACTAAACCATCAATCATCTGTTCATTCAACTTAGTCATTCTCTTAAAGGATGTTCCAAATACCACTTGAGTGAGGCTTCCATCAATGAATTCTCCTAAATCTTCTAAGACCATGAATTCAACCAAATAGGCAAAACTTCCAACAAACACATCCGAGTGAGTGACCTCATCAACAACATTGTCCCCTTGATAGGCTAATTCATTCACATTAATTTTATTATATAGATTCCTTGAGGTTAAGTTTGAAGGTAAGAATGAATGCAAGTAAGCATCAAAACTTTCAAATCCTATTTTACAAGGGAATCGCATGTTAAAGGGGCCATCAACCTCAATTTTACACCTAGGGTCAAAACATTGGGAGGGGTCTTCTTCCATTTCAAAACTAACTTCATCGATGACCTCCCCGTTATCAAGTGCCTCTCCATAGTCAAATTATTCATCGGAATCCGAATCGTAGAAAGGACTATTTTCTTGCCAATTTATTTCATTATGCCATAGGTGATTTCCAAAGTGGTGAACGGGTGAAACGTTTTGTGGGATTGCGTTTTCTATTGCGGGATTGGGAGCAGGTAGTGCGAAGTTTCTTCGGCGAAAGATGCGAATCATGGTGAGTGATGAGATTTACGAACAAAGTCACGAAGAAGGGTGATAGACTACAAGGAAGCTAAAAATAGGAAAAAATCTCACTTGATAGAAATCAAGCAAGGGAACCTAAACGAGATAGAAATCTAACTAGCTATTCTATTCCTCGGCAGCGGCGCCAAGAACTTGATGCGCATACGAAGCGTGTTCGGGTCAAAGGAACTTCCTTTTCGTCGATCAAGTTTTTCAACACCCTAGGCGGTGAACCTAATCGTTGTAGTGTAGTATTGGGTAAGCCTTAGGGATTGATATCGTTCTCTAGGGGAATAGGAATGCTAGCAAGAAGTGTATTACGCTAAGGTGGGGCTGAGGATGATTCTTTTTTTATCTTTTATATGTTTTTTAGAAAGCTAAGGGTAAAATCTCGGGGCAATTGGTTTGGGGGGTGGTATTCTCTACCGATTACTCTACTATTCTAATTATCTATGTCTACAAGTAGCTATGTCTATTTGATGTGTGCTCGTATGATGATTAAAAATGTGTTTACCTAAGATACTATTACTCCATAGTTATCTTTTATTGTTGGTTGAATTGTCATGTCCTTATTCTTAACGCGTTGTGTTTTCTAAGGTCGTAGGGTGTGCCTATGCCCTAACTCTTTGAGATTACCTATTGGTTTTGCTTATGAAATACACAAGTCATTCTGTTGGATATTAGTTTTCACATACACATCAAACCATAACACAAAGTGGCGTATAGATGGAATTCTAGAGAGAGAAAGTTAGAGGTTTAGGGAACTTAGTGAGAGAAAGTGAAAGATATTATTATGAGCTCCAACTCTCTACCTTGGGAGGTAGAGAGTATTTATAGTCTTACATAAATCGCCACACATCGGGCTGTGGATCAGGCATACAGTGGGTAAAGACCCGTCCGTCCTCCACGGTGTTACTTAACTAAATACTACTTAACATAAAAGAACTACGACTACGAGCTTTCTAACGATTACATATACTTGAGGTGTCCGACTCTTTAATACCTGGAATTTCTAATTCCTAACAATCTCCCCCTAAGGGAGGTCACCTCAATCATGTACCAAAATTACATTGAATACAAATAGATATTACATTAAAAATTGTTCTTGCATTCTTGATGTAGTCCTTTGTTCCTAAGCTCGTAGTCATTGATTCTTCACATTGCATGTTTGGTTACTTCAAGTGGAGGTCTTTTACTGATCCACGTGATACTAATATTGAACCAGCTTTTGAGATCATCAGCAATCAAAAATCTCTGAGACATCCATTGTGGTGTTGGTATTATGTGATGTTGTGACTTACGGACCGACATGCTCACATTCTGGATCATGATATCTTCACATCAGAGTAGCGGAAGCTTTAGTTGATTCATGATATTGACAGCAGCGTAGCAGAAGCATGGAGTGAAAATATCAGAGTCAGTGATGCACTAATCATGATTTCTTTTGAGTTGAATGTGTTAAGTGAGCATGCGGCTATGGATTGACCGCTTCATTCTGATCAGCTGCAAACGTCGGGTGTACCTGCATACAACAGTTAGCAATAAATCGCACGAAAGTGTCTTTGATCACTTTCGTTGAATTGAGGTACACGGCCCACGGTTCCCCGTTGATCAGTACAGGTACTGCCTGTGATCAGGTCTAATTCCGAGGAACTTCCTTGACAGGGTTTCGCAGCTGCTCTAGCTGTTCTCAAACCGGAACGTCTCAAAGAAGACAACACGGAGAGAGTGAATCAGCAAATTTTAAGTCCACTGATTGTTGAAAAAAGATTTGAAAAACAATCGTGTATTGCTCAATAGAAATTGTTTTTGCAATACAACGAAGGTTTTATTGAAAATCAATTATCAATCATAAAAACACCTTTTGATTTGAAAAATGAGTACACGGTCGATGTGCTAAAGAAAAGAGTTGTTAAGCACAAAGACCGGTTTTTTAAAGGTATCCGTCAATCCCTAACCTGAACCATGATTGATTCAAGAAATTGAATCGCCCCATTGTTTCTGTTCAGTTGTCACATGGTTGATCCATATAATAGATCTCACATGCCACCTACCAGGAGCTTGTTTGATGTTGGCTCCAGAAGGCTTTCCATCTTCATTGTGAAAATGTAAACACATCACTCAGATGTTCTGGCAATACCACAAGGATAATGCGCAGGACTCAAGATATAATCTCTCTTTCCACATTGTGTGAAACAGAGAGTCTTCATTGAAAGTGTCCTAATGAGATTTATTGATGATCTCGTGGCTCTAGACTCAATATGTGCATATTTGGATCCTGTGCCGGAGACTAGGGAGAGGGTCTCCTTCTTCAATATCAACAATCTCTAAGAGAAAGTCGATAGATAATGTCGGTTCCCCGTGAGAATGAAACAAGTCCTTTTAAGAGGAACTTGAGTGGTTTGGAAAGTTGAAGTGCAGTGCGTCACTAGGTCCATGACGTCTTGTCTTCAATACCGATGTTACCATCAGTAGCATATGAATTGAACCCGGTTTCTGCCCTAAGGTTGAATAAATGGAGGGCTATTTGTTTTCACCCTTTTCTCATTCAATTCTTTTTAATTCTTCAACCGCTTCAGTGCTTACCGAGACTTCATAACTAGAACCTTGTTGGGTTTATTCCAGTACTAGCTCAGTCTTAGTCTGCACTCTTCCCATATCTCACTTTTCTCCTTTTATCATCATACCTAAGGACTTCTATACTAGCTAGTGGATTGTCCCTGGGTAGATCCCTCCGGTTCTGGCGGATCATGGGAACCAATACCTATCCTTATCAGCCTTATATCACCGTACATAAAGTAAAGTTGGTCGGTCTATTTGGTATTGTTCATCTGCCATTGGAACCAATTGAAAACCATTTGAAAATCAATCCAGATACTTGTGATATATTATCAAAACATTTTGTACCTGAATTGTTTTTGATATTTTTAGAATAAGTGCTCCCCCTCAACATGTGCATCAAATGTTTGAAATCGTTTTGCACACGGAGGCAAGAGGAAGAAATTACTTCTTTGATTACCATTTTCTAAAAGATATCACCATCACTTCCTTGATTAAATCTAGTAGATAAAGCATTTCCAGGAAGGATGAGGTTTCCATAAATTTGCTCCCCCTCAATATGTGCCTCGAGGTTTGAAAAGAGTTTTGCACATACTAGAGGGAACCTGCACATTGAGATAAATGTTCACGTTTCAAATCATAGGTTTAAGATAGATGCTCCCCCTCAACATGTGCATTGAAAATTTGAAATCGTTTGTCACATGTGGGAAGGACAACATGTACGTCCTCATAAAACCATTTACCGAATAATCAGTTTAAATCCAATTTAAATCACACATTCTCCCCCGATCACAATTATCAAATCATTTGGGATTTGTGATCTCTTATAGATTTAAATTGATTTTGAAAGCTTTTAAGGTGAATTGTGACTTGATTATGAAAGCGTTTTAACTGATACGGATTGGATTTTAAGACTTTAAACTCCATTGATAAAACATGCATGTACATCTTTTGAAAACAATTTAATGCCAAATAACTTTTTAATTTAATTGAAATCATTCTCCCCCTCAATCAATGACGTAGGTTGTTGATTGAGAGATGGATATTTTGACAAATAAGTCCTGATGATTATCAAAAATAGAGACCGAGTTATTTTTTCAAAGCATTTAGTTTTCAGCAGATAAATGTTTATAGAATCAGAGCATGGAATTTGAAAACATGGTAAAACATGGCTCTGTTCTTTCTTTTAAAACCGGGTTATTGCCTGAAAATGACAGTAAACCATTGTTTCTCTTTCTCCCAAAAATATATATATATATATATATATATATATATATATATATATATATATATATATATATATTTTAAGAATTCGAACAACATCTAAAGTCCCGTGTCATTCTTTGAATGACATCACAAAGACCGTAGATATTATCGAATCGAGAAAAACATGACAAATTGACAATATTTTTTGAAGATTTTTTTTTTTTTTTTTTTTTTTTTTTTTTTTTCGAATTTTTCAGATTTTTATGGATTTTGAAATTTTTATAATTTTCTATTTTGTTTTTCGAATAAATATTTACAAGAGATAAATGAAGGAAACCTTTTACTCCTCGTCTTCCTCCTGAAGACGTTTGAGTGTTTCTGGTTGAAGGTTTTTCAAGCCAAGTCGTGGAAGAATAAACTCAAAACGTTCTCTTGGAAGAGCTTTGGTGAAGATGTCAGCTAACTGATATTCAGACCTCACAAAATAGAGTTCCACCACACCTTTTCTACTTGTTCCCTGATGAAATGATGTCGAATGTCGATATGCTTTGCTCTTGAGTGTTGAACATTGTTGCATGAGAGAGCAATAGCACTTTTATTATCACAGTACAGAGGGATTTTGTTGAATACGAAGCCATAGTCAGATAATTGAGATCTCATCCATAAGATTTGAGCACAACAGGATGACATGGCTATGTATTCAGCCTCTGTAGAGGAAATAGAAGTACTCATTTGCTTCTTTGAAGACCAGCTCACAAGCTTATCACCCAAAAACTGAGCGCCTCCAGATGTACTTCGACGAGTATCTTGACAACCTGCATGATCAGCATCTGCATAGGCCGTTAGTGACATACCGGTGTCCTTCGGGTACCAAAGACCATATTGATGGTTCCTTGGAGATACCGAAAGACCCGTTTAACTGCTTCAAGGTGCTTTTTAGTAGGCTTAGCCTGGTATCTAGCACACATGCAAACAGCGAACAAGATGTCTGGTCTACTAGCAGTGAGGTACATCAGGGACCCAATCATACTACGATATTTCGTTTGGTCAATCATGATCCCTAAGTGGTCCTCATCTAATTTGGTTCAGTCAATCATGGGGGTGTCAACAGGGTCACTTGAATCAAATCCAAATTTCTTTAAAATCTCTGTTGCATATTTAGATTGATTTATGAAAATGCCTCCGAGACTTTGTGAAATTTGTAATCCCAAGAAAAATGACATTTGTCCCATCATTGACATTTGAAACTTTGAACTCATTTCATTTGAAAAACGATCACATTCCATTGGGTCTGTCGAGGCAAAAATAATATCATCAACATAAATTTGAACATGAGTTAAATGTTTGCCTGACTTCCTGGTGAACAATGTAGGATCAACTGCTCCTTTGCTGAATCCGGTTGATAGAAGAAACTTTGACAGTGTATCATACCATGCCCTTGGAGCTTGCTTTAAACCGTAAAGAGCCTTCTTCAGACGATAAACGTGAGTAGGATGCTCTTGATTCACAAATCCTTCAGGTTGGCTGACGTAGACGACTTCTTTAAGATCTCCGTTCAGAAATGCCGTTTTCACATCCATCTGATAGACTACCATGTTCTTACTAGCAGCATTAGCCAGAAAGATTCTGATTGCCTCGATTCGAGCAACAGGAGCAAAAGATTCTTCAAAATCAATACCCTCCTCTTGACGGTATCCTTTAGCAACTAATCGAGCCTTGTTCTTCAACACATCACCATGCTCATCTAGTTTCACTTTGAAGATCCATTTAAGAGCTATAATCATAGCACAGTCTGGAGCAGGTACTAACTCCCATACATCAAGTCAATCAAACTCATGAATTTCATCTTGCATGGCATTGAACCATTTATCTTCATTCATGGCGGTTTTAACATCTTTTGGTTCGATCTTAGATAGTAAGGAGTTGAAGAAGCACCATAAGGCATCGGTTGCAAGTTGTTTTCGGGTTTATACATGACGAGAGGGATTACCAATGATGTTGTCTAATGGATGATCGTGAGTCCATTTTCTGAGGTGTTCATGTGGCAGTTGTTGAGGGACTGAGGTAGCTGAGTCGATGTCTCCTGAAGAAGATGGTTCTGATGATGATTCAGGAGCAAATATTTTTTCAAATGGAGCATCTTCAGGAGTTGCAAAGGGATTAACTTCATCATTGATGCCAGAAACATTTCCATGATGTACATTTGAAGAATGATGATTTTTTGATGAGACTGAAGGATCAGCAGCAGGTGCTTCTTGACTTAAAGATATTGAGACTGAAGGATTGACTTCATTCACAGGAATATGAGCATCCTCTGTTGTAGGGATCAACCCCTCATTAGTAATTGAATCATACAGTTCATCAAACATAGGATCAAAAAATTTCTTTACATCATCTTCGGATGGAGGTACATATGGAGTTTCTTGAGAAGAGTTTGGAACAAGGGATGAACCAATGGGACTGTTTTGAAGTGCGGGTCCTGAGCTGGAGTGTCCAGGAGCCATTTGACCGGTCAGCTCATCAAACGTAACGTGAATTGTTTCCATGATATTTCGGGTTCTTTTGTTGTAGATTCGGTATCCCTTTTTGTTTGGTGCATATCCTACAAATACTCCAATGTCAGCTTTAGCCCTAAGTTTGCCTAAGTCTTGACCCTCATTAGTTGGGTAACACAATGCACCAAACACACGAAGGAAAGAGAGATTAGGTTTTCTGTTGTGGACAAGTTCATATGGAGTTTTTCCATGTACAGTGTGAATCAGGGAATGATTTTGTGTGTAGCATGCAGTGGCAATTGCTTCAGCCCAGAGAAACATTGGAACCTTTGAGTAAATCAGCATTGTTCTAGCGGCTTCAACAAGAGTTCGATTTCGTCTTTCAACTACACCGTTCTGTTGAGGAGTTTGTGGTACACTTCTTTGATGGCTGATTCCAACGCTTTCATAGAATTCACTAAGTTGTTTGTTGACAAACTCAGTTCCATTGTCTGTTCTGATAATTCTGACGGTTTTGTTAAGTCGAACCTGCAGCTGTTTGATGAGTTTGATGATGATATCAGGAGTTTCATCCTTTGTCCTTAAGAACATGACCCAGGTGAATCTAGAGTAATCATCAACCACAACTAACACATATTTCTTCCCAAAGATATTCTGCACCCTCATTGGTCCACATAAATCCATATGAATCATATGAAGAACTTCTGTGACAGAGTTAGTAGGTTTAGGTTTGTGAGCAAACTTTTTGCTTTTACCCAATTGGCATGCTGAACAAAGATGATCTTTTTCATACTTTAGTCTAGGTAAACCTACAACTAAGTCCTTTCTGGAAAGATCGTTGATGGTGCCGAAGTTCAAGTGATTGAGACGACGATGCCATAACCATGACTTTGTTTTTGAAGCCTTTGATAACAAGCAGATTGGAGAAGCCCTCATCATGTCATCGATAGAGATGGTGTAAAGATTTGAGCCACGAGTTCTTTTTAACAGTTCCTTACCATTAAGATCTCTAACAAAGCAGGTATGTTTTCTGAAGGCTACTTCTAGATCAGAATCACAGAATTGACCAACAGAGAACAGATTATGACCCATACCTTCCACATAGTAAACTCTAGAGATGACACTATCACCAACAACATAATCTCCATAACCCATAATAGCACCGAAATGATCATTACCAAATCTAACAGTCCCGATGAATTTGCTCACGAAGTTCATGAGCCGCGACCGGTCTCCAGTCATATGCTTGGATCAGCCTGAGTCCAGGTACCACAGAACGATTTGAACGATCTGCAGTTGAACACAGACAAGAATGGATAACTGGATAATTGGGATCCCCATGCAAGAATGGGTTCCATTTGGTTAGTAACAATGTTTGGAACACCCACATCAGAAATAGAAGCATTCATATCAGAAAGTGAGGCAATGGAATCATTGTGAATAGATGCAGTACTAGTGTCTGTATTAGCCCTGTTCACAGTGTGATCACTTCTTAAGGGAATAGTTCTACCAGTAGGCATCCATTTTCTAGTGGGCATTATCTGATTAGTCTTATGACCAACAGGTATCCAATAAAAGCCTATTTTACTGAATGTTCTTCCTGTGGGTTTCCACTGTTTTCTAACTTTCTTTCGTTTTTGCCTTTTAGCCTTCTTAGCATGAATTTTTGCATTAACAATATTAACTGGACAATTAACATCATTAGACAGAACATTAACACCACATTCATGATTAGAAACAGAATTCAGGCAGACATCAGTACAAGGTTTGCAAATAGTATCGGAATTCGAATTAATTACAGTATGCCTAAGGCTAATACTAGAATCAACACGATTCGTTTTATTCAATTCAGGCTTAAAGTTCCTAGATTGTTCTTCTACTCTCTTCCAGTGCACATTCTTAGCTTGAGAGGTCCTATCATTCCTTGTATTGTCTTGAGACTTTGACCTGCTCCGTTTAATGTCACTGATTACTCCTGTAGAGGGAATGGGAACATTAGTTGGTTTAACTACTCTTTGCATCACCTGTTTAGATGTACTGGGGTCTGAACTACATGCAGGTGCACTAAGGTTCACTTTCTTAAAACTAGAGGTACTGAGATTTGTACTCCTAGAAGGCACACTTGAGTTCTCTTTCTTAGCATTGACAGATCTGGAATCTGAACTACTTAAAGGCACACTACGGTTCACATTCAAAACATTGGGAATCGAATGCATATCATACTTGGCATTAAGCATCGAGCATGGAATCAAAGGATTAACTCTCTCACCTAATGACTTTGGGCATATTGTGATCAAGCATTCTAAGATTTCTTGAGATCGTTTGGCATATAAGCATGCATGTCCAATTGCATTATCATGAGGTTTCTCTAGCTTATCCTCTTCAACAATCTAACGCAGACATTCTAGGCAATCCTTAAGGGATGAGAAGTATGTTTGAATAGCAAGTTTGTTGTTCCTTAGATGAGGAGGGACATATGTCACAGATAAAGCATATTTATTACAAGAGTGAACCTTTGATACAACATTCTCCCCATTGGTCATTGGCAATTTCCCTTTTACCTAACTCTTCAGATTCTCAATTTCCTTTTGCAATGAAGCTATTTGTTCGTTATTTTTGTTACGAGTGACTTTAATTGATTCAAATAACTCATTGAAATGACGTTTAACCTTTTCATTTTCTTCTAGAAAACTTTTGTTTTTCTTTTGTAAAGCATTTACTAGGTTTTGAAGATGAAACGTTTGAGAATTCTGAGAATCTAAAGGAGGAGGCATTTGGGAGCCTGTCATATTGTTCGTTTGACCCTTTAATTGAGAGATTTGGGCTTTCAACTTTCTGATCATGTTACACTGAGCTTGAATCTGTTCATCACGTTTGTTAATTTGAAAAACTGCATCAAACTCTGGAGCATCTGAAGATGTCTTGATATTTGAAGTTTTGACATTTTCTTTGAGATGTTGATATTTGAGTTGTAAATTAAAATGCCCAACTTCTAGTTTAGAAAAATGTTTAACCAAATTGTCGTGATCATCCAGTTCAATTTTCTCGTTTAGTTTAGAATTAGTTTTTTCAAGCTCAATGACACGATCATGGGAGACTTTCAGGGCCACAGATAGTTCATGAAATTTGGAAGCATTAATAGAGCAATTTGAAGCAGTGAAAAAAATATCTTGAGCAACACATTCAGTAATAAGAGTCTCATTTAAGGTATGCAAGTTCTTCCTCTCAATCTCATTATATTTTAGTGCACGCTCATAATCACTAACTTCAACTACCATTGCATCAAATTCCTTTTCCATTCCCTTGATATCAGTTTCTATCCCCTTTTTAAGACTCTCAAAGTGATCTTTCAGAAGTTTAAAGAAAGGCATGACCTCAGTTAAATAACATTCTTTCATTTGCTCAAAACCCCTTTCTCCTTCCGTTATACCAGTGGGTGTGATCCTTTTCTTGCAAGTTTTCTCAAAATCAACAAATAGTTGAAATATAACATATTGGCTAATTAAGGTCTTGCTTTTAGTGGCAATTGTTCTAGGAACAAGATGCATTGGTGTATTAGGAGGATACACAGTCGCTCTAGGAATTTTCCATAGAGGAGGGTTTGTTTCAACAATATTTTCAGCTTTCTGCTTGTCTAAATCCTTTTTCCAGAAAACTTGTTCGGGAGTCAACAATGTCTGAGGCTTAAACATGTTCAAGGAAATCCAGTTTTCCTTTTTGTAGTCATGGGGAGTGATAATTATTTTTTTTCCTTCGCATTTAGGATCATCTAATTTTTTTTTCATCCTTTCCCTAGTGACTTCATCTGATTTCTTATCTTCCTCAGTGCACTCAACGCAACTAGGTTTCTGTCTAGGTTTAAGAATCTCATTGCCATCATAGATCACACTTTGAGCTGCTTTTGCTATCTTTCCGTACTCAGGGTTGGGTTTATCTATAATGGGAACACTATGCTTATCGCTTAGAACTCTATGTTTAGTGACCATGTGAGCAGTCTGAATGGTGTTACCTTGTAGGTACAACTTGTTTTCAAGTTTGTTTTTCAAAGTTTTCAGATTAGAAAAATCTCTCAAGAGTTTTGATTCCTTTGCATTAAATTCTTGCTTAAGCATTTTCACATTTTCTTGAAGTTCTTGTTTTTGCTTAGCTGTTTTAGAAAGTTTTTCTTGCAAGGAATTTAATTCTTGTTTCAATACTTCTTCTCTAAAATTACTTTTTCTAATGACTGTACGCACTTGGTCATCCATTTCCTGCTCACGAGTGGTCAACTCAAATTTAGCACGTTGTTCATAGACAGCAACACGTTCTTTATAGATATTTAGTTCAGAAATTACAGAATCATCAGGGGCACATGCAGTGTATTCATCAAAAACATAGTTATTGTTGACTGCAGAAGATGCATCACTTGGTACACCTTCACTTTCACTTTGTTTCACGTATTGATCATATGGGATAATATCGATATTACCCATATTTTCAACATTTGATTCAATAGTTTCAGTTGATTGTACTTTGTCATGCATCTGTTGCACATCAGCATTATCGTATAGTTTTAATACCTCTGAGATGAGTTTGTCTTGGGATGGGCCAGCTAGTGGTGAGGAAGAGACCTTGGGAGAAACCATTGGAGAAATGCTAGCCATAAAAATTGTGTGTGCCGTAGGTCCATCATCCACATCAGAGTCGTATGCATCACAATCAGTGACTTGAAAGGCATTCTAATGATTGTGACCTATCTCCTGAATAGGCTGCTCATCCATATCTGCATCATAGGTCTTGGCATTGCCCTCAGCTAGAAACAGCAATTCCTCTTCATCCAAAGCAGCACCATTGTCCTGAGCTTGTACCAGCAGCATCTTATCTCTGAAGTAATCAGCATTCTGTGGACGCTTTGGAGATGTGCAGTTCCTTGCAATGTGTCCCTCACCACCACAGTTATAACATTTGATTGGCTTAGCTTGACCTTGGTTACCATTCCTTCCTCGATTCTGGTTGCCAACATGACCTCTACCAGCTCCACCTCTTCCCTGATCATACTGTCTTTCCTGAACTGGTTGCACCACGATCCTTCCATCTTTAACAGTGGCTTGATTGTGTGGGTTAGATGCTGTTCTGAGGTTGTTGTTGGTTTATGGGAGAGAATTCATGTTTTGACTAATCAGAAGAGCTAGTTGATTAATGAAGTTACCCACGTGTGCATCAGCATCAGCTTGTTTGAACATAGGATCAGGAATGAGTTTGTGATTACCATTACCCAAGGGTATGACTTGTGATGCTTTGGTTGTGATTCCGATGTTTGAGTAGAAGGCAGTTGAGTCATTAGACGAGCTTGTCTCTCCCTGGTTGGTTTTGAACTTATTGAGAATCAATTTTTCAAACATAGCATGTCTCTCATTCTGAAGGAGGAAGGCATAGAGTTGCTCATAGTTTGTATTCTTCAATCCTTTAGTGAGCTTCACAGCGGTGACAAACTTGTGCCATTCGGGATTCATGTTGTTCACAAATTTTGAGTTTAGCTGAATGTTAGGCATAGTCATTCTGATGTTCCTCATGTCATTCACTAACTTATGAAATCTCACATAGTACTCATAGACATTCTCATCTGGTTTCATCTTGAAGTGTTCAAATTCGTCATAGAGTTGGGATTCTCTGTCTTCCATAGTTAATTCTGAACCTGAGATAAGCATCTTAACATTATCCCAAACTGCCTTTGCATCAGTGTTATGATTGATCAGCTTGTAGATGTCTTTAGGAAGACCTTGAAGAACAATGTTTGAAGCCCTGATATCTGCATCGAATCTCTTTTTCTCCTTATCATCAAGCTCATCATACATCTTAGGTCTGTCCATTCCGTAAACAGGAGTACCATCTTCATTAGTATCAAGTATGTCTCTAGTCGTCTCAACTCGATATGGTCCTTCATCAATGGATTTGAGAATGTTGACACCATTTTCCTTTCCAAGGCAGTACAATCTGATTCGTTGAGCCCAAGAATCGTAGTCAGTTCTGTCAAGCATGGGTGGACGAGTATCTGACCCAGCTGCTTGAACATCCTCTGCAACAGTGGAGATGATAGTAGGAACGTTGGTAGACATGTTAATAGATAATACGGGATTTTATAACTCTATGATTAAACCGAGAAATAGATTCTTTCACGGGATTTTACTAAATCAAGAGAAAACCGTAAACAATCACCCAAGTCGCTAGAAGATAATGCACCAAGTCGCTAACACTTAATTCGCTACACCACTAAGTCGCTAGAGTCCCAAGTCGCTAGACAAATGCAAGTCGCTAAGTAGTAACTCGCTAAGCCTCAAGTCGCTAGCAAAATTTTGGCAGCAATTCGCTACTCAAATCGCTAAAGATACAAGTCGCTAAAGAGCAACTCGCTACAGACCAAGTCGCTACCACCAAGTCGCTACCCGTAGTGGAGAGTCCACTACTTGTACTATAAATCGCTAGATCTAAGTCGCTAGGTCTAAAACTGTAACTCGCAACAAATTTGTAAAGCAAGTCGCTACGAAGAAAATAATCCGTGAGTTAAGTCGCTAGCAAGAAAAAACCACATAAACATCACTTTTCAATCCAAAAACAACCCAACCAAGATGATTTAAGCTTACCAAGTGAAAACCTACACACTTGTGATGATTCTAAACATAAAAGTACAAACAAAATCCAAACATTAACACAAGAAATCAACCAAATGATGCAAAAACCACTAAACTTTTTCAAACTCAAAAACCACCTAAAAACTACTAGAAATCCAAAGATGTGCAAGATATGATCTAACCATGGCTCTTGATACCAATTGTTGGATATTAGTTTTCACATACACATCAAACCATAACACAAAGTGGCGTATAGATGGAATTCTAGAGAGAGAAAGTTAGAGGTTTAGGGAACTTAGTGAGAGAAAGTGAAAGATATTATTATGAGCTCCAACTCTCTACCTTGGGAGGTAGAGAGTATTTATAGTCTTACATAAATCGCCACACATCGGGCTGTGGATCAGGCATACAGTGGGTAAAGACCCGTCCGTCCTCCACGGTGTTACTTAACTAAATACTACTTAACATAAAAGAACTACGACTACGAGCTTTCTAACGATTACATATACTTGAGGTGTCCGACTCTTTAATACCTGGAATTTCTAATTCCTAACACATTCATAAACTAACTTTAAGGTTATCTATGGGTTTTTAGACTACGAAATCCGCTAAGTGATTCATAAACTAATTTTCACAATGATTACTCAAGCATTAAACACAACGATGGCCTAGTTGCACTCCTAAGCTAATTACAACTAAGATAAGAGAGTACCTAACAATAATTAACAACTAGGTTTCATAGATCTAAGCAAACACATAAGAAATTTAGCTAGACATTTTAAACAAGCAAGCATACACACAATAAATGGAAGACATAGTGATACTATTGTATTAAAACACTTATCTTGATGTGTAAAATAGGGTTTGGGACCCTAAGATATTGTCCAAGTCGGACTACAAACGTTTAGGGTTTTTACTCCAAAAGGTACCTCCCTAAATGCAGAAAAATTGAATTCTATATATAGATTTACACTTGCGACGGCGTCCCCTTATAGGTGGGACGCCGTCAGATCGCCGTCATTAGGGTTTTCGTCTTGGCCAAGTTATCGATGGGACAGCGTCACCTTGGAGTTGTGACATCGTCAGTCTTCATATGGGACGTCGTCTTGGTCCTGGATCTGGGCCGTCTGAGATGAAAAGTCTGAGTGACGCCCTTCTTCTTCAAAGACTGGCGCCGTCCGGTGTTATGAGAAAAAATTCCACTGAGCCGTCTGGTGCATGTATTTATCAAATCTATATAGAGGGGCGGCGTCGCCGTTAGATTGGGACGCTGTCTGGTTCAGTTTGAGCAGCTTGAGTGGCTTCGATCTTATTTTTGCCATTTTCTTCATTTATTCACTCCTTTTCGTCCGAATATGCATCATTCCATCATTTTGCTTCCAAGAGACCTAAAAAAGTGAAAAGGAACAAAATTAAGCAGTAACGGATATAAAAGTGGTCGATTAAAGGCTTAAATGACCTCTTAAAAATGTAAATTTTAAATCCTTATCACATAGTCAGGTGGGGAAACCACCCGGACAGGGGAGTTCAATCCCAATAGATCTATTCACAACATTCGCGCTTACTACGTAATTAACAGTTCAAAACTTAAGAATCTATAAATATTTTGTGCACTTGTGTCCGTATATAAATACAAACCATGTATTTAAATAAAGTAAGTAATATATTTTAGGAAACAAGTAAAGTGTTTCAATAAATGAGTAAAACGTGTAATGTATGTAAGTAAAATGAGCATGCATTCTCACCCAAAAAGTAGTTCAAAAAGAGTAAAAGTGGGTGTCATGAACTCACATTATGTAAACATGATAGCGAACGTGCTAATAAAATGACGAGTAAGACGAGGAAGCCCTAAGAGCAACCTAAAATAATATGTTATGTCTTAGGTTTTATAATGATAACTTAAATATGCAAAAAAGAGTTTTATAAAGTTTTATATATAGAAGCAATTGGGAAAATTATTATGACGGGTTTATAAATTTAATAAACCCGATGTTAAGTGTGGTTTAGTTTTAAAGTAGTTACCCAATGTTATAAATTTCGTTTCTCCTTAATCGTAAGGAGTTATGAATTAGTTTTAATGTCATCGAAAAGGTAATTGAGTGTATTTATCAAAATTTTGGGTCCTACGACAAAAAAATTTAGAACTTATGTAAAATTACTAATTTACCCTTATGTGTCAAAGCTGATTTTTTAATGCACATTTCAATCTCATGAAAACGGCTTTATCTTGAGTTCTACTACTCCGTTTGATTCCTTTCAAGCGGTCACGTTTAAGTTAAAGAGCCTGCTACAACTATTATTTAATACCAATAGGAAGTTCTTTACAAATTTTATGAGTTTTTGGCTATTAAAATCTGGTTACCAAATTTGTCATAGTTTTACTGTTTATTTTTTAATTAAATCAACGAGTGGAGTTACGGAACGAGCCACCCGGAAAAATGACCACAAGACCCTGTACTCTAACATTAATGTTTTACCTAAGACTCTAAACCTACTGATTTCCCCAATAATTCAATCTTTGCAACTGTTCAAAACTGTCCCAATCAAACAAAGTCCAAACATGTTTTTCTAATGGTTTTAGCCATGTACAATGTATATTCATGTCAAATAAATGTATATAACACACAAAATGTATAAAATTTATAGGAATGAAGATGGAAATTTTGTTTCCTTACAAGGTTTGTGATGAAAAAAATACAAAAACAAGAACAATGAATCAATAACACTAAAACCTAAATCACCAACAAAAACCCAATGCTTCCAAACCAACCAACCAAAACCCTTGTTCTAACCAATATTATCCTTGAAAAAACCTGGTTTATCTTCCCAATTAAACCCTTATAAATCTTCCAAAAAAAAACACAAAATAAGATGATGTAGAGGTGGTTTTGAACCAAGGATCAAACTAGTAACGCATTACCTTTACTCTTGAACAAGAAACTAATAACAATAAAAGATGAATATGTTGTTGTGGTGTTGCTTATGGTACGGCACAAGGGAGAAGAACAAGAGAGATGGATTTTGTTTGTGTTAATAAGATCTCGATTGCAAGTATCAAGTAGTTTGATTTAGTGGTAACATGTATTAATTACATGTATAAGTTGTAAACTCATCAAGACATGTGTCTTTTTGAGTAGTTAGTGGATTTTAATTTTGCAGTTTTAAGGCTATAATGTGTACTTTGATCCCGATAATTGAAAACGTAAAGTTTTTAAAATGCGAAACGTAAAACAGGGTAATACAAACGTCTAAAACATATAAAAATGTTATAACTTGTCAAAACAACTAATTTAGTATATTAGATAAGACACAAGTTCATCCGGGTGTTCAAACGTTGTTAAAACTTAATAACGTAACTTGTAAGTGCATAAAATGTAAAAGGTGCAAGCTTACGTAAAAATAGAAAAAATAAAATATTTCATATAAAATATGAATGTAAGGAAAAAAATGCATACAATATGTAGACTAAGCATAGTCTAGTGTCGGTTTAAATTAAATGTACGTTTAACAACGTACGCAAGTGAACTTTATCAGGTTACTCGTAAAAGTTAATTTCACGAAATTGAAATAGATAGTAAAAGTAAGTGGCTAAATAATGAGCTGAAAAGTATGAATTGTTACAGTCTATCCCTCTTAAAGGAATCACGTCTGGGGATTCAGTTTGTGTTGGTTTTTAGAGAGATGCCAGTGAAGAGGTGTGGGTACTTGCGGCGAATGGTTTGTAGGATAATTATCGATGTAGTCCGATATGTCGTTTTGGAATATGATGTAGGATGAGGCTGACTTTACATAGCAAGGATAGGGTAAGAGTTTACTTAGTTGTTATGCTCGATCGTACGAATACCTATTTGTTTATACTCACACAAAATTTTCTTTTTATGGATATAACTGAAAAGTCATTTTTAACAAAATTTACAAGTAATTGCTCCTAGCATAACATGATCCCTCCTGAAGTAGACAAAGGTTATAAGGCTATGTATGATTGAAGATCGATAATGTAATGTTAGGTTTAGTCAAGTAGTTTTATGATTCTTTGTGTTAAATAGATTAAACCACACTCTTTATAAAATAGTAATCGAAGTAGTTCAGAAGATTATATTAAAATGGTTTATAAGAAAAATGGAAAAACAATTTTATAAGATGATAACAAAACAATTTACAGCATGGAAATCGGAAGTAAAAAGTACAACGGATGAAATTATCACAACATGTTGATACAGAATAGTAAATAGTTTTGACTCGAACATTTCCACAACTTGGGATAAACGTACACGAAATAAAACAAGGTTCAAGAGAAACTACTATTTTTCATCTTTTAAGGAATACAACCCAAGAGGACCTAAGCTTAGGTCTTATTATGCAAGGTAGGAAGACTCTTTCTCTAAACATCATCATTCCACAGCGTCATTAAGGTCTTGGTGAGCTTCTCCTCCTCCAAACATATATGTTCTCCCTCGAACCCTTCCTCCATTCTGGTTCTTCAGTTTCAGGAAGTCCTTCCTTAAATGCCCTAGGGTTTCACACTCAAAACAGCTTCTTAGAGTCCTTTGATTTGTATGGTTCTTATAGTCATTGGTTTGGTGACCACTTTCATACATGATCCACATGTTTCGCTGCAATGACCTAAGAGATGAAGATTGCATGTTTTGCAGTAAGTTAAATTTCCAACATATCTCTTCTTGGTTTCTGGTCCTGTAGTATAAGCTCTAATAAATTTTTGTCCCCTGATCAATTGTTGAGCATAATTATCTACCCGGTTATCTTCCCAGTTCCAGTTGTTGTTGTTGGGTCCTTGAGGAGTCCCTGTCCGTACAACTTTACCCGTTAGGTTTCTAGACATCCAAATTGTCTCATCTAATGTGAGTGGATCAAAAGAAGTCACGTTTCCTTGAATATTGGGTGGGAGTCCCCAGATGAACCTTTCTAGTCATTTCTCATTGGTTGAAACCATCGTTGGGCACAATACTACCAATTCTGGAAAACGACGAACATAGGCCGAGAGATCAACAGGTTCCAAAAATCTACTTCCATCTTCTGTACCTCATTACGAGGGCATTACTTCTGATCAATAACCTCTTTAACTCAGTCCAAGTAATCTTTAAAGTATTCTCGGTACCAATGGGTTGGGCGAAAGCATTCCACCATGACAAAGCATCGTCTAGAAGTGTGCTTGAGGCATATTTAACTTTGCAATCTTCAGCACAGTTGCTGATTAGAAATACAGAATCCGTACTCTCAAACCAATAGGTCATACCCATCGTTCCTTCAGTGCCCCTGAAATTACTGGGCTTACAGCTCATGAATTCCTTGTAAGAGCAACCTCTAAACTCTGGTATAACATTTATTCCTACGGCGCCTCCAATTAGTCCTCCAGTTGGCCCTTTAACATTAGTGCCTCCGGCGCCTCCAACATCGTTAGTCTGATTTAGCTCGTATTTTGCAATATTCACTTTCAACAATAAGAAGTTCGATAGCAGCTCGACTCATCCTCTTTGGCGGCATGATTCTATCAACATAAGAAAGAAGAGTGACACGTAGTAAAGACATGTCCTAAAAGTAGGCGCTCTAAAGTGGCATGATCGGTTAAATTCATGTTCAAAATAATTGACATGTTTCTAGGCGATGGGATACGAGGTAATGTAAGTGTTTCAGAAGTGTGGGATGGGTGTTACAACTCGTCTCTAGAAATAGTTAATAAGGAAATCAGGGAATTTGACAGACTGTAATGAGTTTTTATGTAAATTGTTATTATGTAGCGTTAGGAAAAGTTTTAAAGACCACTGTATCACTTACAATGTCTTGGAAGAGTTTTAAAGGCCACTGAAATGTTTGAGTATGCATGAAAGTTTATGACTTAATGTGCGGTATGCAGTGGAATGTTTATGATGAAATGGTATGATGTAACGGTTATAATCTAGGCACTAAATGCAACCTAATTCTATATAACCATAGCTCTAAAACCAATCTGTAACGCTCTCAAAATATTGCAGCGGAAGATAATGTCACTAGGTTGTTACTTCATAGTACAAAGTTCAAGTTATAAAATACGTCATCTAAATAAGACGTTTTAAAAAGTTACCATTCGATAAATAATACCAGAGTTATAACAAGAGGTCTCAAGTGTTAAGTATATAAACATTTTCAGAATATCATCGAATGGTTAATCTGAATGCATGAAGTCTTAAAAACATGTCATGCGACCCAAATGCTCCACATGCAAGCAATCGCCTTACAGACTTGGGAACAATACATGCTAAAAATGTCAACACAAAGGTTGGTAAGTTAATAAGTTTATTGTAAATTGATGGAAGTACCTTGATGTTCTGAATTGCGGAGGGCATTTCTTCGCTTGTTAAGTTCTCTTTCTGGTTCTGCAAATGGTTCAAAAAGAGTTTTGGTGGAACTGCGGGTTCTAAGTTGCTTAAGGGGGTTGGTATGAAGACGTGGTTGTTGGTTATCATTTTCCATGGTGAAAAGTGATGGGTGTCACGAACAAAGGTCACGAAGAAGGGGGATAGACTAAGAGAAAGCTAAAAATGAGAAAAAAGTTTACTTGATATGAATCAAGCAAAGAAACCTAAACGAGGTGGACTACTAACTAGCTATTCTATTCCCCGGCAGCGGCGCCAAAAACTTGATAACGCTACACGCGTCGTTCGGGGTCAAGGAAACTTCCTTTTCTTCGAGCAAGTTTTATAACACCCTAGGCAGTGAACCTAATCGTTGTAGTGTAGTAATTAGGGTAAGCCACGGGTATTGATATCGTTCTCTAGGGGAATAGGAATGCTAGTGAGAAGTTACTACGCTAAGGTTGAGGTTGAGGAAGATTATTTTTTATCTTTTTATGTTTTTTAGAAAATGAAAAGGTACGAATCTCGGGTATTGGATTTGGGGGGTTGGTATTGCTACCGATTACTCTACTATTATCTAATTATCTAAGCTAAGGTTGTGATAGTCTATGTCTAATTGATGTGTACTCGTATGATAGTTTAAAGATGTGTTTACTTAGGTTTTACTACTCCTTAATTATCTCCTATTGATGGTTGATTTGTCACGTCCTTATTCCTAGTTGCGTTGTGATTCTAAGGCTATAGGGCGTGCTTATTTCCCTAACTCTTTGAAACTACCAAAGGGTCTTGTTTACAAATCCTCTAGTGATTTATAGACGCCTACTCTACGGTTGTCCTTGAATACTTTATCCTACAATTACCTAGATAATTATATTCTAAAGTTCACAAAGAAATTTCAAGCATTAAGTACACAACGAATAATCTAGCGCACTCTAGATCATTAGTCAACTAAGATAAGTATCAACCAATCAATATTCAATAATTAAGTTTCATATTCCCTAAGCAAACACACAAATAAATTAGCCGGACATGGAGAACATGCAAGCATACACACAAATAATCAAAGACATAATTAAATTAATGAAGTAAATACTTATCTTGATGTATAATAGGGTTTAGAACCCTAAAATACTACACAAGAAAGCCTTGGTTCGGTTTTAGGTTTTTACTCCAAAAGACTACACACCAAAAACTGAAAAATTCGGATTCTATATATAAGATTACATCTGCGACGGCGTCACCTTATGTTTCGTGACGCCGTCGTGTCGCCGTCATTAGGGTTTCGTCTTGGCCACGTAAACCTTGCGACGGCGTCACCTTATGACTGTGACGCCGTCCCCTTCAGCTCTGACGCCGTCTTGGCTGCATCTAGGCCGTCTGAGTAGCGACGGCCTACTCCTTTAGAACCTGACGTCGTCCCTTGAAAACATGCAATTTCGCCTCTGACCCGTCGCAAAATTCCTTCCCGACGGTGTCGCAGATACGCAGTGACGCCGTCGCCTTATGTTTCAGCAGCTTTGAGTGTCTCGATTCTGACTTTGGCCATTTTCTTCGTATATTCGCGCCTTTTCGTCCAAATAAGCATCATTCCAGCATTTTGCCTTCAAGAGACCTAAAAAGTGAAAAGGAACGATATTAAGCAATAACGGATACAAAAGTGATCGAATAAGGGCTTAAATGACCCCTCAAAAAGGTACCTTTTAAAACCTTATCAAATATCCCTACACTTGGTATTTGCTTGTCCTCAAGCAAATGTGCTTTTAGCCAATTAATTTATAAGTTAGGGGTCATGAAGCATCCATTCAAAACGGTCCACAACACATATAAGCCCCGAAAAAGTCATAACAAGCACGGAAATTACATACTAGCACCTCACATGGGGTGTTTGGATACTCACATATCTCTCGGGTGTATATATGAAATATAACTAATCGGAAATGGAAGATAAACACTCATTAACCGGTCCTAGTACATAGATTACCATAGGCTTGAGAATAGATCAAACCTCCGTCGCGTTGGCGTAAGCACCTAGGAAAGACTATCAAAGAGGTCTTTTAAAGGGTTGTAACGTTAGGCTTACGGTAGGGAAATGAAGGGTTTGGTGGGATAGGCTATTTAGTGGTGGATAGTCAAAAATCTCTATGTTGCAAGTATACGAAGAATGGCGTTGCTAAGCCAAGACTCGACACTCTAAAACACTAGGCAACGAAAATAAACAAACATAATTTAAAAGATAGATGTAGGGTGGTAGCCCGTATGGTTTTTTTTTTTTTTTTTTTTTTTTTTTATTTTATTTTATTTTTTATTTTTTTTTTTATTTATTTATTTTTTTTTTTGCATACACTTTTACTCTACCATCCTCTACGGTACATCAAAATGATAGGGATTTATAGACACATCCCTACACTTGAGTTTTTATTACTCTAACACTAATTTGACCCGAATTGAAAAGATCAAAACACTTGGAGTACATTATTATGCAAACAAAGGGAATTTGAGTTTAACGTTCTCTTTCCTATGTTTCATAAACTTTAACTTTTCCCATGAATCCCAATCATCCCAAAACTGTATACAAAGGATATGACTCGACTTAGCAACTCATGCAAGCAACCAGATAATTGAACTAAGGGTTTTGGGTGATAACATAAATTTGCACTAAAAGTGAGTGCAATAAAGGTAGGCTAAGGCGATTTGGGTGTATATTTGGGGGTGGGGTGTAAACAATGCTCTTCATTGATATCCCGGAAAAACCGAAACATCACGAGAACCGCGAAAAGGATAGGCTCTGAGGGGTTAACTAGGGGTATCGTGTACTAAAGATGAGTACAGCGCAAAGGGTGTGGGGGGAATTACTCAACCGATATGGAAGAAGTAATTATATTACAGGTATCAAACAAGGGTTTATCCTAATGCCTCTTATCATTTAGTTATTCCTAACTACACAAGTGTAGTCTCACTAGCGATCTCGGAATGCATCACAAAACAAGTTCTAGAATCTAATATACTACCGGTTCACACTCTAAGCATTAAAGATGAATGCTTTAATTCCTACTAATCTAAGGGCGATCCTCACATTTTGGGTGGAATTTAGGTGGTAAGGGTTTTTGTGCTAGTCATGCAACTTCCTATCCATGAGACGCTTTTGTTAAGACTAATGGCCCACTCCTATACGTCATGAAAAAATTTTAAATTTGGCTAAAATTACCCTAACCTACATTTTCTCATGGTTTATTACACAAATACACTTGGACGAAAAGGGTGTTTTTTTTTTTTTTTTTCAAAGTTCCCGTTTATTTTCCCTCCCTACACTTAAACTGAACATTGTCCCCAATGTTCCCCGAAAGTATCAAAGTTATGATAATAGAAGGTAATTAAAAACGAAAGAAACTAATACTCCCCTGATTAGCTCGGTAGGATCCGTAAAAAGTGGTGGTTAAGTCTTTTCCAAGAAGAGTTTTTGCGTGAAAGGCTCCTTCCAAACTTGTGTAACTTCTTCTTGATAAACTAAACCTGCACACTAGAAGAAAACAAACGAAACCTTCGCGTAAAATCGGCGGTAATAATATACATAAGACTCGATTTAAACTAGGATATAATGCTTGTGGAATGGATGTTTACAGAATTTGTTTTGAAAGTTAAGACCTGGAAAATTCCAAAATTTTACAAGTAGCTCAGAAAACGAGAAAAAGTAAGCTGATGTTTTTATTCCTTCCTGACGCCGTCAGGTTGCAATCCTGACGCCGTCAGGTTATCCTGACAAAAACTGGTCTGCGATTTTCTGGAAAAAATTCTGGAAAATTTACATCTTTAGAATCTGGAAAAACTTCTGCAAAAACATCCATTATGACTCGATACAAGCATTTGACTCGAACAAACAAACATATATATCTTTTAGTTAATTGTTATTCTCATGTTCACGTTTCTTATGAAAACGTGTGTAATCCTCCCTACACTTATCCTTTATGTAAAATACTTTTATATGTAATTAAGACGAGGTTAAAAACAAAATAAAGCATTTTTACAATTTCAAACATGAGGACAAACAATTAATAAAAGATATATGACACTAACAAGCAAACAATTAAGCATGGGTTGCCTCCCACGAAGCGCTTTTCTTTATTTAAGAGTCTTATAGCTAGACTCGTAGTCCTACCCCTACGTTTTTGCATCACCGCCATCTTCTTCTAAAACAATGTCCTCATCGTTCATCATTTCAATATTATCCAATTGATAATGCTTCACCCGTTGTCCATTAACAGTGAATTCTCTTCCCTCATGGTCTAGTAACACCACCGCCCCATTGCTCATCTGCTTTCTTACTGAAAAGGGCCCATACCATCTGGATTTGAGTTTTCCCGGAAATAATCTTAGTCTTGAGTTATACAAGAGCACCTTATCTCCTTCCAAAAACTCTTTAGGATTCTTTATTCGTTGATCATGCCATCTTTTTGCCCTTTCTTTGTAGGTGATTGATGATTCGTATGCTTCCAGCCTCAGTTCATCCAATTCTTGGAGTTGTAAGAACCGATTTGACCCTGCTTCAGAATAATCCATATTGCAGGCCTTAATTGCCCAATATGCTTTTTGCTCCAGTTCGATGGGGAGGTGGCATGCCTTTCCGTAAACCAAGCGAAAAGGGGTTGTTCCAATAGGTGTTTTGTAAGCAGTTCTGAATGCCCAGAGTGCCTCATCTAGCTTGAATGCCCAGTCTTTCCTATTCTGGTGGACCGTCTTTTCAAGTATTCGTTTTAATGCCCTATTTGTGTTTTCTACTTGCCCATTTGTCTGAGGGTGATATGCAGTAGAAAACCTATGTGGGACGCCATACTTCTTCATCACCTTTTCCATTTGAGCATTGCAAAAGTGAGTCCCTCTATCACTGATCAATGCTTTGGGAATCCCGAATCGTGCAAAGAGTTTTTTTAGAAAGTGGATAACTACCCTCGCATCATTAGTTCTAAGGGCTTGAGCCTCTACCCATTTGGATACATAGTCGATAGCCACGAGAATGTATTCATTTCCTCCAGAAGATGGAAAAGGTCCCATGAAGTCTATTCCCCAAACGTCAAATATTTCGCAGACTTGGATATAGTTCTGAGGTGACTCATCCCTTCGCGAGATATTTCCTGATCGTTGGCATGCATCACACGTTTGAACTAATTTCTTAACATCTCGAAAAATAGTAGGCCAATAGAATCCGGCATCAAAAACCTTTCGTGCCGTGACATTCACACCATGATGTCCTCCAGATGGTCCTGCATGACATTCTTTCAGAACTCGATCAATCTCTTTACCGGCCACGCAACGTCGAATGATTTGGTCGGGACATATGCGGAAGAGGAAGGGTTCATCCCAGAAGTAATGTTTTAATGTAGTGAAGAACTTTTTTTTATCTTGCTTGGTCATGTAATTCGGCAAAACCCTACTGGAAAGGTAGTTGGCATAATCCGCATACCATGGCTCAATCTCCTTAATGGCCATCAGCCGTTCCTCGGGAAAAAAATCGCGAATCTCGGTGCGGTCCAATTCATCTCTATCAGGGTTTTCCAAGCGTGATAGATGATCAGCAGCGAGATTTTCAGCTCCCTTTTTATCCCGAATTTCAATGTCGAATTCTTGAAGTAATAAGATCCACCTAATGAGCCGGGGTTTAGCATCTTGTTTTGAGAACAAGTAGCGTAAGGCGGAGTGATCGGTGAAAACGACAGTCTTAGAAAGGACGAGATATTGCCTGAACTTGTCGAAGGCAAAAACAACGGCAAGAAGTTCTTTCTCAGTGGTCGTATAATTCTCTTGTGCTACATTCATGGTTTTGCTAGCATAGTAGATTGGTTGAAAATGCTTCTCCTTCCTTTGGCCGAGCACAGCTCCGACAGCATAATCACTAGCGTCACACATGATTTCGAATGGCTGAGACCAGTCAGGGGTGACCATTATAGGTGCTTGAGTGAGATCTTTCTTTAGTCGGTTAAATGCTTCTTTGCATTCTCCAGAAAAATCAAAATGGGCATCCTTAACAAGAAGCTGTGTCATTGGCCGGGCAATTTTTGAGAAGTCTTTAATAAACCTTCGATAAAAACCTGCGTGACCAAGAAAGCTGCGAATGGCTTTTACGGTAGTAGGATAGGGGAGTTTGGAAATCGCTTCAATTTTTGCCCTATCGACCTCAATTCCACTCCCAGAGACTTTATGCCCTAAAACAATTCCTTCTTTTACCATGAAATGACATTTCTCCCAATTCAAGACCAAATTGGTTTCCTCGCACCGTTTCAACATCTTTCTAAGGTTGGAAAGACAGATGTCGAATGAATTCCCAAATACCGAGAAATCGTCCATGAAGACTTCCATGCTGTCTTCAATTAGTTCGTGGAAAATGGCCATCATACATCGCTGAAAGGTAGCGGGTGCGTTACATAACCCGAAGGGCATTCGCTTGTAGGCAAACGTCCCGTAAGGACATGTAAATGTAGTTTTTTCCTGATCTTCAGGGGCAATGGGAATTTGGAAGTATCCTGAAAAGCCATCAAGGAAACAATAGTATTCATGCCCGGCTAACCTTTCGAGCATTTGGTCGATGAATGGTAGGGGAAAATGATCTTTTCGAGTAGCATCATTCAACTTTCTGTAGTCAATACAGACACGCCATCCAGTAACTGTTCTTTGCGGCACTAACTCGCCCTTCTCATTTTTTACAACCGTCATTCCTCCCTTTTTTGGAACCACTTGGACCGGGCTGACCCATGGGCTATCTGATATGGGGTAGATGAGACCTGCGTCTAGAAGCTTAATGACCTCTTTTTTCACTACTTCCTTGATGTTAGGGTTTACCCGTCTTTGTGGTTGAACGGTTGGTTTGTAATTTTCCTCCATGAGGATTTTGTGAGTACAGAATGTAGAATCAATTCCCTTGATGTCGGCAACACTCCATGCAATCACCCCCTTGTATTCTTTTAAGACTTCTAAGAGCTTCTCTTTCTGACTAGTGGTTAGCGAAGAGCTTATGATGACAGGAAGTTGGTCTTCTCCTTGAAGGAAGGCGTATTCCAGGTGACTCGGGAGATCTTTTAGTTCCAGGGTAGGGGGTTCCTTGATTGATGGTTTTAGCTTGTTTTCCTGTTTCTGAAGCTCAATAGGTTCAATTTCATCTTGACGCGGATAAAAAGAAACAGCTCCGACCATTTCCATTTCTTGGCTGTTGTATATTTCGTTGTTATCATTATTCATGAATTCGTTTAATAGATGCTCATCAATGCAGCCATCTATGTCATCAACAAATTCATCAACTTCCTCAACTAAATATACCGGATGACCGCAGGAGGAGGAATGCCTCATAGAATCCTTAATGTCAAAGGTTAAGCTTTCTGACCCCACTCGTAAAGTGAGTTTACCATCATGAACATCAATGATGGCACGAGCTGTAGCTAAGAAAGGTCTGCCAAGGATTATTGGGACAGAGTTATCTTCCTCCATTTCTAAAATTACGAAATCGACTGGGAACTTGAATTCTCCTACCCTTACGAGAACATTCTCACAAACTCCAATGGGATATTTGATTGATCGATCAGCCAATTGGATACTCATCCTAGTGGGTTTCATTCCTGGATATCCGAGTTTAAGAAACATGGAGTGAGGCATTAGGTTAATGCTTGCCCCAAGATCAGCCAAGGCGTTTTTCATCGAAAGTGCCCCTATAGAGCAAGGAATGGTAAAGCTGCCCGGATCTTCCTTCTTCTTGGGCAGACTTTTCTGGATGATAGCCGAACATTCTTCTCCTAATGATATCAACCCTTCAAGCTTCTTCCGATTAGATATCAATTTCTTGAAGTATTTACTATGTTTAGGGATGTGATAAAATACATCGAGGAGTGGTATGTTGACGGATGTTTGTTTCAAATAAGACAATATTCTTTCATTGTCTTCTTCAGCCTTTTGGTTTTTTAGACGAGAGGGATAGGGAATTCGAGCGAGAGTTGGTCGTTGGGCTGGTGCTGGTGTTTGCGGCGGAGGGTCATGAGGAGTTGAAAGTGATTCAGGAATTGTCTCATTTCCTAACACGGGTCCTTGTGTGGTGGGGGTCTGGTTAGGATGTGGGGGGTCCTTGGTAGTGGTTCCTGACCGAGTGGTGATTGCGCAAGTGGGATCGTGAGGGGCTGGGCCAGATCCACCTATTCTTTCGTGAAGGTTGGTGAATTGACTTTCTAATTCAGCTTGCTGCTCTCGGATAAACTCCCCAAGACCTTTTAAGAGTGTGTTCCCTTCCATGGTAAACTGCCCGAGTTCTTCTTCAAAGAGGTCACGGGTGGAGTATTCAGATCCTTCCCTTCCTTCAGTTTTCCATTCTAGATTGCCCCAAGGATCACATTCATCGTTTTGATAGAACGCGAGGAGTGAGGGGTCATCATAGATGTCATGACTAGAAAGAAGTACGCTCTCTTGGAGGGCGTCATCGCATTCATCGCTCTCGTGTGGCGCTCCACAAACGTCACATATGAGGTATGGGTTAATTAGCCTTTTTGGTTCAGGCGATCTATTGAGATAAGCTAACTTCTTTTGTGCTTTCTCGATCCGATCATCGAAGGATAGCTCTTTGCTTGAGAAAGTAGAGATGCTTAACGCATTCGTTGGTTTGTCCCAATGGCTGTCCTGGTATTGAATGTATTCCTCAATTTGGTTCCACCCTTCTTCCGCAGTGAGGTTCACTATTCTTCGGCCAGTTGAGAAATCAATCCCTTTTTGATCCTTCCGGGAGACATTGTCGTAAAAGATTTGAACAAGCAACCAAAGGTCGATACCGTGGTGTGGGGCTTGCTGAATAAGATCTTTATAACGACTCCAGGAGTCGGTGATAGATTCTTCATCTGTTTGATGGAAGTGCAGAATTTTGCTCCTAACTGCTGCAATTCTTCCAGGGGGAAAGAACTTTTTTGTGAACTTGGTTGAGAGTTGTTCCCATGTGAAAATAGACCTTGGAGGGAGCTTATCGAACCATTCCTTGGCTTGCCCTTGAAGAGAAAATGGGAAGAACCGGAGTCTAGATGTCTCCTTAGATGCTCCGTCGGTATAGATAGCATCAACGATTTTTAAAAACTGTTTGACATGGTGGATTGGGTTTTCGTTGTGGGATCCGTGGAATTGACATGCCTTTTGGATTAACCAAATGTCAGACGCATGCAATATCTCATTGACCTGTTCCGAAGGATAGACAATGGCACTGGTGAAACCAGATGCAGAGGGGGAAGAGTATTCCCCGAGGGTTTTCGCTTTAGGAGGATTTGTGGATCCGTTGGCTGGAGTGGCAGGAACTTCCTCGCCATTTTGACTCCGATCGTCAACGACGGTGGTTTCAGGGGATTGTGGGGAATGAGGTGACTCTTCATCAGACGTGACTTCATCAAAATTGATGGAAGTACCTTGATGTTCTGAATTGCGAAGGGCATTTCTTCGCTTGTTAAGTTCTCTTTCTGGTTCTGCAAATGGTTCAAAAAGAGTTTTGGTGGAACTGCGGGTTCTAAGTTGCTTAAGGGGGTTGGTATGAAGACGTGGTTGTTGGTTATCATTTTCCATGGTGAAAAGTGATGGGTGTCACGAACAAAGGTCACGAAGAAGGGGGATAGACTAAGAGAAAGCTAAAAATGAGAAAAAAGTTTACTTGATATGAATCAAGCAAAGAAACCTAAACGAGGTGGACTACTAACTAGCTATTCTATTCCCCGGCAGCGGCGCCAAAAACTTGATAACGCTACACGCGTCGTTCGGGGTCAAGGAAACTTCCTTTTCTTCGAGCAAGTTTTATAACACCCTAGGCAGTGAACCTAATCGTTGTAGTGTAGTAATTAGGGTAAGCCACGGGTATTGATATCGTTCTCTAGGGGAATAGGAATGCTAGTGAGAAGTTACTACGCTAAGGTTGAGGTTGAGGAAGATTATTTTTTATCTTTTTATGTTTTTTAGAAAATGAAAAGGTACGAATCTCGGGTATTGGATTTGGGGGGTTGGTATTGCTACCGATTACTCTACTATTATCTAATTATCTAAGCTAAGGTTGTGATAGTCTATGTCTAATTGATGTGTACTCGTATGATAGTTTAAAGATGTGTTTACTTAGGTTTTACTACTCCTTAATTATCTCCTATTGATGGTTGATTTGTCACGTCCTTATTCCTAGTTGCGTTGTGATTCTAAGGCTATAGGGCGTGCTTATTTCCCTAACTCTTTGAAACTACCAAAGGGTCTTGTTTACAAATCCTCTAGTGATTTATAGACGCCTACTCTACGGTTGTCCTTGAATACTTTATCCTACAATTACCTAGATAATTATATTCTAAAGTTCACAAAGAAATTTCAAGCATTAAGTACACAACGAATAATCTAGCGCACTCTAGATCATTAGTCAACTAAGATAAGTATCAACCAATCAATATTCAATAATTAAGTTTCATATTCCCTAAGCAAACACACAAATAAATTAGCCGGACATGGAGAACATGCAAGCATACACACAAATAATCAAAGACATAATTAAATTAATGAAGTAAATACTTATCTTGATGTATAATAGGGTTTAGAACCCTAAAATACTGCACAAGAAAGCCTTGGTTCGGTGTTAGGTTTTTACTCCAAAAGACTACACACCAAAAACTGAAAAATTCGGATTCTATATATAAGATTACATCTGCGACGGCGTCACCTTATGTTTCGTGACGCCGTCGTGTCGCCGTCATTAGGGTTTCGTCTTGGCCACGTAAACCTTGCGACGGCGTCACCTTATGACTGTGACGCCGTCCCCTTCAGCTCTGACGCCGTCTTGGCTGCATCTAGGCCGTCTGAGTAGCGACGGCCTACTCCTTTAGAACCTGACGTCGTCCCTTGAAAACATGCAATTTCGCCTCTGACCCGTCGCAAAATTCCTTCCCGACGGCGTCGCAGATACGCAGTGACGCCGTCGCCTTATGTTTCAGCAGCTTTGAGTGTCTCGATTCTGACTTTGGCCATTTTCTTCGTATATTCGCGCCTTTTCGTCCAAATAAGCATCATTCCAGCATTTTGCCTTCAAGAGACCTAAAAAGTGAAAAGGAACGATATTAAGCAATAACGGATACAAAAGTGATCGAATAAGGACTTAAATGACCCCTCAAAAAGGTACCTTTTAAAACCTTATCAATCTACTCACAACATTCGCTCTTCTACGTAATTAAAGGTTCAAAATTTAGGAAATCTGCTAATGTTTTGTGCACTTGTGTCCATATGTAAATACAAACCATGTATTTAAATAAAGCGAGTAATGTATTTCAGTAAACAAGTAAAGTGTTTCAATAAATGAGTAAAATATGTAAGTAGTACGAGTAAAGTATTTAAGTAAAACGAGCATGCATTCTTACCCCAAAAGTAGTTCAAAACATGTAAAAGTGGAGGTCATGAAATCACCTTATACAAAGATGATAGTAAATGTGCTATTAAAGTGACGAGTAAGACGAGGAAACCTTACAAGCAGCTATAATAATATGTTGCATCTTAGGTTTTATAATGATAATGTTAATATAAAAAAATGAGTTTTATAAAGTTTCATATATAGATTATACATTATACTTAGTTTTTATAAGTTTTATAAAGCAAATGGGACAATTTTTATGACGGTCTGGTAAGTTTAATAAACCCGATGTTAAGTGTGATTTTGTTTTAATGTAGTTACCCTATGTTATAAATTATGTTTCTCCTAAACCATAAGGAGTTATGACTCGGATTCTACGTCCACAAAAAGGTAATTGAGTTTATTTAAAAAATTTGTGAGTCCCAATGGCCTAAAAGTTCTAGAACCTGTGTAAAATTACTAATTTACCCTTATATGTCAAAGCTGATTTTTGGCTGCACATTTCAGTCCCACGAAAACGGCTTTATTTTAAGTTCCACAACTTCGTTTGATTACGTTCAACCGACCATGTTTAAGTTAATGGGTCTACTACAACTTTTATCTGAATGACAAGGATTTAAAATGTGCATTTTTAGGGGGGCTCGTACATTTATGACCAGTTATTGCCTTAAATCGTTCCTTTTTACATTTTAGGTACTTGGGACGCAAAACCTAGAAACCAGCATGTTTTCGGGTAATTTGGACGAAGAAACGAAGAAAACGACCAAGTCACAAAAAAGTCTGGAAAAGGGCCCCAGACGGCGTCACAACCTCAACGTGCGCCGTCACTTGCATTTGGACGTGATGATTTGATGGAAATTGTACATGTGACGGCTCAGAACATTTGAGCAAAGTTAGAACCTGACGACGTCACTTGCATTTGAAGACCAAGATTCAAAGTAAGAATTACACGAGACGACTCAGACTTTTTAAAGAGAGACAGCGTCATACATCTTGCCGGCATCAGAGACACAAGGCGATGTCGTCACAATGACAGCGATGCAACTGAAGAAACCCTAATGACGGCGAGCTGACAACATCACAACCATAAAGTGACGTCGTCACAATTGTAAAACTATATATATTTTGGTATGTTTTCTATTATTGATGTAACACTTTGGAGAGGAAAAAACCCTAGATGAATTTGGGCAGCATTTTAAGGCTTTTTCAGCTACCATACTCATGTTTTATTGAAGTTAAGTAATCCCTCTTTAATTATTCAATATGTTTATGCGTTGCTTGATTTTATGCTTTCCTTTTTTTCACTTTAACATGCTAGGCTAGATCTATTAGTATTTGCTAGATTGAATGAAACCTACTTATTGATTATTGATTGTCGTCTCTTGTTTAATTGGTTGTCTCGCGTTAGGATAAGAAAATTGGCTTAACTCTTACATGTATTAGCTTGTCCATCTTATTAAACGCAACCCTAGAGTGCGTTTGATAAAGATTTAAAACGTGCATTTTTAGGGGGTCATTTAAGCTCTAAACTCGTACATTTGTGATCAATTATTACCTTAAAATTTTCCTTTTCACATAGTAGGTACTTGGGAAAAAAATCTAAAAACCAATGTATTTTGGACTAAAATGGACAAGAAAGTAAAGAAAACGACCAAGTCAAGAATCTGCCTTACCATGAAGATTTAACCCAGATTTTACAACCAACGGCTCAGAACTTTTGTAGACCTTAACACCTGACGGCATCACTTGTATTTGAAGACCATAATTCATAGTAAAAGTTATACGTGATGGCTCACTCTTTTAATAATCGACGGCTTCAAGGCACATTCAGACGCCGTCAAAGACTCAAGGCGACGACATCACAACAGCAACTTGCAAAGGACGAAAACCCTAACGGCGGAGAGTTGACGGCATCACAGTGAATTGTACAATATGATTTATGATTAGTAATTCAATAAATCCAATTAGGATATGATTATAGGGGTGGAGATAAAGTGAGTAGAAAACTTAAAATAAAAAAGGATGAGAAATAATTATAATCATACATGTGAGATGCATCAACTTGAATTAGGTGCATCTTAATTCACTTAAATGCATCTCAATTAGTTTTAGAAGTGATTTTGAAGTTAAAATTAGTACTAGCAATAATTTTGACCCGAATGGGACGAAAAATACATCGGATTCGCTTAACTTGATGATATGCATCTAAGTTTTTGCTAGAAAATTAAAAAAGATTAGTGATGCATTTAATTCAAGTCGATGCATCTCTAATATGTGGTTATAGTTATTTCTCATTCTTCTAATTTTTGTTTGATAATAAAGGCCTATAGGCTCGGTTTGTTGGTATAGGGTTGTTTATCATTTATAGTTTAGGTTTGTTTAGGGCTGTCGAAACCCGTCGATATGCTGCTGTTTTTTGTTCATTTCATTCTGCACCCCCGTGGAAGAATAAGTATAACTCATTTGTTAACCGTTAATTCATCATGATATTTGGGTTGTAGCTTCTCAACATGTGGTCATAAATTCTCACTAAAGGGATTTGGTAACGGATCTCTCTTGTTGGAGATATCATTCATCCAAGTTACTACCAGATTCACCCTTTGCTTATGTTTAGGTTTTATTGTGTGCATTTGCCAGTAGGGTTTAGACCACAATTACGTTTATTAGTACGGTGAGTGCGTTTGTATTCTGGTTCTTTTGGTTGTCGTTTAAGGTTCCATCTGATTTGTTCAATTTGTTAATACAAATAAACCGTAAAAATGTTTATTAATATTTAGCGATCTCTTTGTGTTTTGTTGATAACAAATATAATGTTATCATAAGTAAAATTATAAGGATACATGTTATTTTTGTAAAGCATTTACATATAGTCATTTAATACAAATTGTTGTAATAAATCATTTATTGTAATAGTTTATTAGGATGGGTAAAAACCACAACCCATGACCCATACCCATGGAGCATATCCATGACCCATGGTTTTAACCCATGATCCATTGACTAGATGCATTGCATCTATTAGATACACTAATATATAACCATAGACCAACCCATAACCCATGACCCATAACCCAAAAACCCATGGGCAAAGAGGAGCATCCCACGAATCCCTGGAGTTACACTAGACGGATCCCTTAAGCAAAAGATTTTTACTCATTTTACTCACCCCTCTTCTTACTAACTCTCGCATATATTCTTATACTCTTCTAACAAAAGATCACTTGATCTAGAGAGTTGTTCTTCTTCTTCTATTGTGATTCTCATATAGGTCCTTCTCTAAGGCGAGATCACGAGCATTCTACAAGTCAACCAAGCAAGGCGTCCTTGATTGATTTGTTCATCCACAAGATTTCTGTAGCAAAGATCTTGTACTTCATATTTCACATATTTGTTGTGTAATAGTCGTGTTGGTTTGTTCCTCCGTGTTACGGACTCGGTATTTAGCTTTGTACCGGAAAAAGGTGTAAGCAATGTTGTGAAGGCTTCTCCGCTAAGTTGAAGGAGTTTGTTGACATAGTGCTTGAACTCTCGAGTAGGTGACTCGGGGAGTGGAGTATGGCAAGGAAGGTGTCCATGTAGCCGAACCACTATAAATCGGTTGTGTCATTTCTATCCCTTACTTTACTTTCTTTACTTCGTTACTCTTAGATCTATACTTTCTCTTCATCCATACGATTTCACTTAACATCGAATCTAAAGTTTTTAGAAACTAACTTAAAATTGGCAAAACTATTCAACCCCCCCCCCCTCTAGTTTTTCTCAATTGGCATCAAGAGCAAAGTTTATAAAAGTTTTAAAGTAAACCGTATTGTAAAAACTTTTCGATCTCTATGGGTTCTGAAAATTACAAGGAAGGGCAATCCATGCAATGACCTCCACTACTTGAAACTAATGGTTTTATTTATTGGAAAAATAGATTCGAAACGTATAAGAAGTCTAAAGATATTGATATTTGGTACATCATGTTGAAGGCGATTTTGAAGCCATTGCAAAAGATGAAAATGGAAATTTAGTTAACATACCTCATGATAAACTCACCGATGAGATTAAGAAAAAGCTTTCCATAAATAGTGAAGCTAAAATGGTTTTATATATTGCTTTACCCAAAAAGGAATTCGAAACAATAAAATAGATTTTTTTGTTCAACAATATGAACAATTTTCAATATCGGATGAGGAAACTATAGATCATTCTTTTGCTAATTTTAATACTATAATTACATCTTTACAAGCACTTGATGAATCTTTTTCTAGCTATAATCATGTTAGGAAATATCTAAGGGCATTTCCATCTAATTGGAGATCTAAGGTGACGGCAATCGAAGAATCAAAAGACTTGACAATCCTCACCCTTGATGAACTCATAGGGAACTTAAAGGTCTATGAGCTTGTCCTTGCTAAAGATTCTGAAGCCTCAAAAGTGAAAGAGAAGCACAAATATCTTGCCCTTAAAGCCAAGAAGGTCTCAAGCGATGAAGAGGTCTCCTCTTCGGATAGTGATTACGAGGAGTATGCCATGGCGGTAAGGGACTTCAAAAAGTTCTTTAGAAGAAAGGGAAGATACGTCAAACAACCATATGACGACAAGAAAGGATTCTGGAAAAGCAAAGAGGACGAGAAGGCAAGGGATGATCGCGCTTGCTTTAAATGTGGGGACCCAAACATCTTTATTAGCAAGTGTCCCAAACGCGATGATCAAAAAGCATTCGTGAGCGGTTCGTGGGGAATGAGCGAGGGGGAGGACGAAGAAATTTGTCTTATGGAAAATGACGAGGTGTGCTTAAAGGTCGACCTAGATCCGGATTAATAGATCAAGGATAGCTGGTGCACGAGGCACATGACCGGCAATAAAGATTTATTCTCCACATATGAATCCTTCAATGGAGGAAATGTGGTATTTGGAAATAGCAAAAGCAAAATCATCGGTAAAGATGATATTATATTCGGATCCACTTGTCAAGACATGTGTGATGATTTCTCTAAAATCATGCATGACGAGTTCGAGATGAGTATGATGGGAGAACTTAGTTTCTTTCTTGGTCTACAAATCAAACAAGTAGAAGATGGTATCTTCTTTAATCAATCTAAATACATAAAGGAGATGTTAAAGAAATTCAGTTTAGAAGAGTCAAAACCCATAAGGACACCAATTTCATCCGACACTAAACTCACAAAAGATGAAGACGGCGAATCCGTTGATAACACA
Source organism: Chrysanthemum seticuspe (assembly GCA_019973895.1). Classification (NCBI taxonomy): domain Eukaryota; kingdom Viridiplantae; phylum Streptophyta; class Magnoliopsida; order Asterales; family Asteraceae; genus Chrysanthemum; species Chrysanthemum seticuspe. Next base: position 273,450,721 of record BPTQ01000001.1, on the reverse strand, counting down.
AAATATCGTGGCATGATTGGTAGTCTCCTCTACCTCACGGCTAGTCGGCCGGATATCATGTTTAGTGTTTGTCTATGTGCTAGGTTTCAAGAAGATCCTAAAACATCACATCTAGAAGCCGTCAAAAGAATCTTTAGGTACATTAAGGGTACGACTCAATTAGGATTGTGGTATCCTAAGGGTACAGGGGTAGAAACAACTGTATATGCAGATTCTGACCATGCAGGTGATTATGTTGACCGAAAAAGTACTAGTGGGGTATGTACTTTTATGGGATGTTGTTTAACATCTTGGTTCTCAAAGAAGCAAACGGCATTGGCCATATCAACAACCGAGGCCGAATATGTCTCCGCCGGCAAAGCATGCCAACAAGCACTATGGATGAAACAAGCGTTAGTTGACTACGACATTCATCTAGGTGACATAGCCATTCTTTGTGAGAACAAAGGTGCCATCGACTTAAGCAAGAATCCGGTATTGCATTCTCGCACCAAGCATATAGAGATTCGTCGTCACTTCTTAAGAGACAATGTTCAAAAGGGGAACATCTCTATTGAGAAGGTAGCGTTCGAAGACAACATAGCCGACGTCCTCACCAAACTATTGAAGCGGGAACAATTCAACCTACTTCGTCTTGGTCTTGGTCTCATGGAACAATCGTCGTAATTAGCTTTTAAACTCTACAAGGTATGTAAACACTAGCTTCCTTCTTTCTGAGTCTAGGATCTCTATTTCACGCACAACTAACAAGCAATACGAGAATTTTCAAAACCCAAGATAAGTTTTTACTTATAACTCGTAATTTCATAGTTTTCTCTTATTTTTCAAGATAAGTACCTTTTGTAAACACGTAATTGCATACCTATTTTTTTTATAAATGGTTTATTCACACAAAGAAATCTATTTTCAAAATGCTTTCTAAAAGGATACCTCTTCCCATATCACTTTCATAAAAGCCATTTCTCACATCTAGGACAAATCGCTTTTTCATTATTAATACAAAGTAAAAAACCGTTTTCATTGCATCTCATGTCTTTTGAATGCTAAAGAGAACACATAACTAATATGTGTTTTCGGGTACATTCATTTAAGCAACAATGAATTAGGAGCACTCGGGTTATCTCACATAATAGTGTGCTTTTTCACTTCTAGTTTATTTTTATTTTCCTCTTAGGAGTCGAGATAACCGCAACTCCAAATGGTTTGCATATAGGCACACACTAGGCACAAATGTTTCCACAAGGAAAATTTTGAAGCTGCTTGAGTCACCAGTACCAGGGCCCAGCCTTAATGCTGGACGGTTCCATCAAGGGAAGGATCCGTGGGATCTGTGAGACAGAAGATAATTTTATCTTCTATTTTTATCTCACTTTGGATGAAAACTTCAATATTTTCATCATTTTTTTTATCATTTTTTTTGGAGTATGTTACTTAATGCTTGTGTTCTCATGATCACATGCCTTAAATTCATATCTAATCATTAGATTTTAATCCACATTTTGGGTCAAGCATTCATTACAATCCATTATTTTTCTATAAATATGATTCTCAAAATGCTTGCATATTCATCACTCTCAACCTCACAAACAAACATCATCATGTCATCTAGAAGATCTTCCAATATAGATAAATCACCTAGTGAAAACAATCCCTTTCAAGAAATCCAAAACTTTGTCCTCCCACCTTCCAAAGTACCACCGCCCAAATCTAGAAAAACCGCACGGATTAGCATCCGGCCTTGTTGCTTATCAAAACCATCTTCAAACGGTTCATCACCAACCACTCATTCACCACAAGATGCTTCCATTATAGCACCTCCTTCATCACCAACAAGTACACCAACTTCATCACCCATCAAATCACCACCTACGGTCACTCTTTTGGAACTCCTTAAGACTCCAACAAGATCTCAACAAACCAAGCAAAAAGAACTAGTCTTTTTGACACCTCCAACTTCTCCAAACACAATTTTCAAAGACCTTGAAACCTCACCACCTTTAGCTCCCATTTTGTTAATAGAACATCTAGGTTCTTTTCCACCACCACTTTCAAACATTCCGGACTTTGATCCGTATTTTCCAACTTTTCCACCACAACTTCCGCATCTCATAAATCAAAGTAACTCGGAAAACTTCCTCACTCATTACCCACATCACTTACATTGTGAACATTGCCAATCCACTAGGGATCTTGCAATAGAAATTAGGGAAGAAATGCGAGTCATACTTAATCTCATCATTGATCGCATCAACATGATCACTCCCCAAAACTTCCATCCATAACCTTATGCAAGCATGAAAGGAATCATTCTTTCTTACTTTTAGTATTTTTCTTTTGAGTCATTTTTAAGAACAAGTCTTGTTCTTAGTTTTACATGCTTGTATGTGGCATAAATGCCACTACATTTTTTTGTTTTATTACAAGGCCTTGTTTACATACTTTGGCTCCCAATCTTGATTCTCTTCAATCACAAGATTATTTATGCATGTTTCCACATTTTATTTCTTCATTAGGGTCACTTTTTATTTCGACAAAAAGGGGGAGAAGAAGTAAAACTTAGGCTTTCAAAACATACATCTAATCTTAAGTTTTACTCGTCATAACATTATGTTTTGTCATCAACAAAAAGGGAGAGATTGTTAATACAAATAAAACGTAAAAACGTTTATTAATATGTAGCGATCTCTTTGTGTTTTGTTAATAACAAATATAATGTTATCATAAGTAAAATTATAAGGATACATGTTATTTTTGTAAAGCATTTACATATAGTTATTTAATACAAATTGTTGTAATAAATAATTTATTATAATAGTTTATTAGGATGGGTAAAAACCACAACCCATGACCCATACCCATGGAGCATATCCATGACCCATGGTTTTAACCCATGATCCATTGACTAGATGCATTGCATCTATTAGATACATTGTATCCAAATAAATAACCATGGACCAACCCATAACCCATGACCCATGACCCGTAACCCAAAAACCCATGGGCAAAGAGAAGCGTCCCACGGATCCCTAGAGTTACACTAGACGGATCCCTTAAGCAAGGGATCCGTGCAACAGTGGCAAGATTATGCCTATAAATAGAGAGCTATTTCTTCCTTTTTACTCACCCCTCTTCTTACTAACTCTCTCATATATATTCTTACACTCTTCTAACAAAAGATCACTTGATCTAGAGAGTTGTTCTTCTTTCTTCTATTGTGATTCTCATATAGGTCCTTCTGTAAGGCGAGATCACGAGCATTCTACAAGTCATCCAAGCAAGGGGTCCTTGATTGATTTGTTCCTCCACAAGATTTCTGTAGCAAAGATCTTGTACTTCATATTTCACATATTTGTTGTGTAATAGTCGTGTTGGTTTGGTCCTCCGTGTTATGAACACGGTATTTAGCTTTGTACCGGAAAAAGGTGTAAGCAACGTTGTAAAGGCTTCTCCGCCAAGTTGAAGGAGTTTGTTGACATAGTGCTTGAACTCTCGAGTAGGTGACTCGGGGAGTGGAGTAGGGCAAGGAAGGTGTCCTTGTAGCCGAACCACTATAAATTGGTTGTGTCATTTCTATCCCTTACTTTACTTTCTTTACTTGCATTACTCTTAGATATATAGTTTCTCTTCATCCATACGATTTCACTTAACATCGAATCTAAAGTTTTTAGAAACTAACTTAAAATCGGCAAAATTATTCAACCCTTCCTTCTAGTTTTCCACACAATTGAATTTGTTTGGTGGATATGTGTTTGTTAGCAAAATTTGGATCGGTTTTTGTGGTTTTGATATGCAATGTTCGATAATGATTTTTTTTGTTATAATTTTGTACTTTTTCGATGTTGGTATTGGTATTGGTATTGGTATTGGTAATGGTACTGAATTGGAAATTGCTTTTGAATTCGTGTTGGTGATAGTGATGCTACAGTCATAAACTAACCCGACTATGTCTTAAGTAGTTATGTGTTGCATCTTGACATTAACTTGTTTTGCATCTGTATATATGTCTGATTCCAGTTGGTTCTACATTCGATAATGCCTGGTTTTGCATCTGTCTGGTTCTATTTGATTTCTCTCTCCGTTGACCGCTGTTGGATTCCTCTATGTCGCTGATATGGCTCTGCACTAGGTTTTGTTATGTCTGCATTTGTCTGTTTTTCTAAATATTTTCTTTATCTGCTTTGTCTGCATCTGTCTGCCTGAATCTGCTCTTCATGTCCTTTTGTCTGCATTTGCCTATCTAAATCTACTCACGTTTATTTGCGTAATTATGCTGCTTTGCTCTAATTTGGTTTTGCAATGACTTTGGTCTATCTATTTTTAGACTTGACTATTGTCGCCATATTACAGTTTGGATTGCATCGGATTAAGACTTTGTCCAGCACCGAGTTTGCACTCTAGAACACTCCACTTATTGTTATTTTTTCAGTTTAAGTTTATTTTCCATTCGGCAAACTCCTAATGTTTATTGCTGTAGCATTGCGATTTTGAGAAGGGATGTTGGATAACAAAAGCCTATAGGCACGACACGTTGGTTTTAGCCCGTTTAGGATTTAGGGTTTAGGTCTGTCAAGGTTACAAAATTCGTAAATCGTAGTCGGTCAGTCGCTCCCCTTATAGCTTGTAATCGATCTAGATGGGATTAATCGGTGACTAATCGGATTGGCATTTTTGGTAAGTTTTGGGTATTTTCTGTAAGTTTTGGGTATTTCCGGTAAGATTTTCCTTAAAAACACAACTTGTAATAGATATTAATAATGATTATAAGTGATTAAAACAAGTTTACGACGAGTTTGGAAGAGTTCTGGCAAGTTTGACCACGGTTGACCTCCGTTGACCATGATTGACCTATTTGTTTAACCGATTTACACAAATAAAAAAGGTTGGTGGCCCAGTAGCTCGTAGGTGGCGATTAATCGATCTTTTTTTGCAACACTACTATTTATTGGTATGTAACTTCAGTTGTTCATTGAATCTAATAATATAATTTTCGAATTCCCTCTTATTTCTACAATTTGATCCTAAGTCATTATCGTTATGAAAGAAAGATAACTGATTAGGCCATGATTTCTTACTCCTTACACAAATTTTAGGTGTGTGATAAAAACCGAATCTCCTTAGTGAGGTTTTTTTGTGAGGAGGCTTTTGATTGAAAGAAACTAGTTTATTTATGTATCTCCATATATAATCCATGTGATTGTTTGAACTATGGAGGTTGAGGGTTCGATCCTTACTCCATACAAAAAGGTCGAAGGTATTATAGAAGCAGTCTCTTTACCTTCGGATAGGTGTAAAGCTGTTTACATCTCACCTCCTCCATACCTCATGAATAACGAGATTGAATTAACGTTGCTTTTCATTCTTTGAACTATCATGCAAAAACAAATCTTCATCTTCGGACTAAGATAAACCGAGTCTGCTCATTTTATTAACCCTCATATATATATATATATATATTCTTGGGGAAATCACCGACGTTCCACCATGAAGAAATTGAGTTTTAAAGATATATAGTGAGCAACCAAACAATCGGTGAAAAGATGTTGAATGTTTCCGAGCCCAGCGTCACTGCACGGAACCGCCAATGGGCCTGTTTTCTGGAGTTCAAACATCCTCACTCTTGACTATATTGTTACAAAGACAAAATACGTTCGTAGAGAATTTTAAGAATTTTTAATTTGCTATTACATATGAGTAACTACACCAAGAACTTTGCCGTTACAAACTATTAGGTTCTTTTGATGTGATAGTGTCGGGGTCTCTACATTCACCATTTGGAGTCTAAGTTTTACGGAGTAGTAGTATGCATGTTTATATGCTGTTTATAGGAGAATGTCAGTAGTTCAAAAGTACAATAAGACGGAGTCATTCAATAATTATGATAAGTATTTGTATAGGTTCCAGTTCTTTTGTTGCTATCCCACTTAGGACGGCCGTAATAAGGCCTAAGGCCATGTATTTTGTACAATCACGCTTGACGCTGCATTATGATGAAGGAGAGACCATTATTGGTCGGGTGAAGATTATGTGAATCGGTGGTTACCATTGAAATGAAAGTGGTGAGGGTGTCTTCCTTTGTGTATGTGATTTGTGATTGTATTGTGTAGTATGTTTGTGAGTAAGTGTGGTATAAGTAAATGGTAAGTAAAGTGATAAACTATTACATAGAAGTAGTCTTTAGAAGTAGTCACCACCACAACCATCATGGTACCGGCCGTTAAGCCAATAAATATGATTCTAGATTCGCATCCCGTTAATATAGCTTGATAATTGGAGTTATAAAGTTATTTAAGTTATCTTTATCTATAAACAGGATATCATAAGTGTTGCTGCTTATATTCCCCGATTATTTACATCCAACGAGACGTCCATGTCAATGCTTCATTTCTCAATTTCTTACATTAGATGCCTTAATCATGATTCTATTCACACATCAAATTTATATTATATATAGCTTAGTTAATGCATGTAGAGTTGTATGTTTATTTAATTTCAAGTTCATCATACGAAACTCGCAAAAATGGAGTACTCAATTGGCCATTTCGACAATAGCAATTTTAGCATGTTCCAACCCGATATCACACAAGAAACCAACTTTGAACACTTAATTTCCGCCATTCAATGTGAGAGCACGGATTCGGATGAAAAATTCTGTCTAGACTACGAATGCAATCACTTTACCAATGCATGTATGGCAATGCAGTTGTTGCCGCAGTTGTATGGCCATAATGAAGCCAGTGATGGTATTGGTAATGGTAACTTTAATAACTGTAATGCTAGTGATACTGGTAATGATAATGGTATTGGCATCGGTTTTTATGATGTGATGGATCCGAATTTGAATGCAATTTGGAACCAGGAAGAGGTTGATGTGAAGGTTTTTGGAGACGATGATTCCTCTGAGACGGTGACTACCCGTAATCCAGATACACAAAGAAGGAGTGGAGGTGGCGTGAAAGGTGATCGTACAAGGACCTTGATTTCTGAGAGGAAGAGGAGAAGTGGGATGAAGGAGAAGCTTTATGCCTTGCGTGCGCTGGTACCCAATATCACTAAGGTTAATTTCTTTTTGTCACTATACTTAAAAAACCGTTGCTAAGAACCATCATGGCAGAAGCTAGCGCCAATTCCAGCTAGCTATAGGGTGATAAATGTGTTACTAAATTCGTCAAAACATAATAGTTATAAATTGATGTGTAGTATAGTCATTAAATACTAGTTTCTTTCCATAATGGTATGACCTACAACAAAAATGTTATAGATTACTACTCCCTCCGTCTCAAATTAATAGTCCACATTTCCTTTTTGGGATGTCTCAAAAAGATTGTCCACTTTCCCTTTTTAGTAATAAATAGGGAATTTAGTGGAAGAATATTCTATATGAGTGGTTGAAAATTGTTGTGGTCCTACTTTTATTAAACTTGATGATTTTTGTCTCCTGACAATAATTTTGAGACGGAGGGAGTATTAGTTATTACTCGTAGTATTATAATGTGTTTGTTTTTAAATCTGTAGTCCCATGGCTTGAAAAAATGATAGTTTGACTTATTTAGTACATCTAGTTTAGTAAGACAGTGTTATATAGAAGATGAATTCTTGTTTTTCTTTCAGATATGATAAACCTAAATTTCTTCGTATGTAGATGGATAAAGCTTCGATAGTCGGGGATGCAGCACGATACATTCATGATCTTCAAACACAAGCAAGGAATTTAAGGTCTGAGCTTGCAACGATTGAAGCGACAAAAAACCATCAAATGTCATCTCAGAATTCGAGCAAGACCCATCTTTCAAAATCCCTTCCAATATTGAAGAAGATATCAAAGGTTAGACCGAAAAATTTTTGTTAAACATACCTAGAGCATAAACATTCAATATTAACATGTATTCTTTTTTTTTTGAGGGGATTTAGATGGACATATCTAACGTGGAAGAAAAAGGATACTATGTGAAATTAGTTTGCAACAAAGGTCGAGGTGTTGCTGTTGCCCTTCATAAAGCACTCGAGTCGATCACAAGCTTTCAGGTTCAGTGCTCGAACTTGGCAACCGCTGGTGATAATTTTGTGTTGACATTCATCTTAAATGTAAGTTCAAGCTTATCTCATTAAAAAAAATCACCTTTTTGGTTAATTACGAGGTGTAATTAATCTGTATGTGTGTAAATCTGCAGGTTACAACTTGCGAATTTGATATAAGCCTACCAAATTTGAAGTTATGGCTTTCTGGGGCTTTCCTTAATCAGGGTTTCGAATTCAGCACGTTTCCATCACCCTAAATTAACTTGCGTAACTGACGTTGGAATGATTCATATGCATATATGTGTGATCATTTTTATACGTTCGCACCAAAAGAAATGCATAATGAATTATTTCGTGCTTTCGTTAAACATAATGTATCGTATGCCTCACCAAGAGCATGTAACTTTTTTTTTACTAGTGATGGTTTCATGGATGTTAACTCGTAATAAAGATCTGATTTGATTACACCTCTTAGTTTTTTAAAAGGATGAATAGTAAACTGCTTTTAGAAGGAAAAATGTTTCCTCTAATTAATTAATACTAGGATCACAGCAATTGCAATTTTTTTGGGGAAGTTTTCACAAAAAAACTTCTAGCAAGAAGCTAGAGAAACAGAGATCCAAAGAGTTACAAGATCATGCTTGCTATCAAAGAATTATCTAGCCATTCAATCCAATTGAAATTGCAAGTAACACCGAATATAGTACTCCGTTATAATAAACTAAGTGGCTAGTATTCATATATTATACCTACATTAAAAGCACATTCTGAGACTACTTGTTCTTAAACTGAAAATTTAAAATCTGAGACGTGTCCTGCTCAACTGTTAATTTGATAGTAGTCCAGTTGTCACAAACTCCGGAGGCCCGGAATTCAAACTTGAAAGGGGCCGGGAATTAGACAAGAAGTTTTGTTATCACCCATCATTTTTATCTTTCCGATTAAAGTTCTTAACGTTGCTCTGGATGCTCAAGATATGAACTTCTTTGGTAGGTTGCTTGTGGGTATGGATAATGTTCGTTCTCCCACCTCAAATTTGCAGATGATACCTGTATCATAGGTGGATGCATGGTATTCTTAGAACGTCAAAAACCTTTAATTTCTAGAATACTCACCAGTTTTCACCTCTCCTTCGATCTGGAATGCTAAATTCGCTCCAATCAAATTATGTTGGTGTGCTACACATTAAGCATGTTCAATTGGCAATGTAGAAACAGTTTTAGGTTTGATTAAGCTGTACTATAAATAAGCTCATTTTGTTGTAGAGCCGATATATTAATCACTGCCCTTAAAAGCTCGAGTACATATAACATAAGGTTTGAAGAGCTCAATAATAACTCGTCGATCGATCACTTAAAAGCTGGAGTTACACAATACAAGTTCATGTCGTTTGGAGCTTCTCGTCTCTTATTTTTGTTGTTGTTCGTAACCATGATTTCAACCTTTTGGCCGACTAATCAACGGGATTTTATCCCATGCCACACTAACTCAAACCGGGTAAAGCATTCTCTTTTTTAAAAAGGTTAGTGTGACCGCTTAGAGTTGTTTGCACCTAGCAGAAATTGAATTTAAAACCTCAAAAATAGTTACTACAAGGTCTTACCACATGTCACCCCTAAGTGGTTCTCGTCTCTTAATTTTCAATTCACATGCCAATATCACTTTGAAAATTACCCACTCGCTCGTACTATTTAGATGAGTGGGGCATATAAAAGACAATTAAGTAGAAGTATAAAACATTTTTAGATATCAGTACACAAACAAAATAGAATTTTGTGACTATGATTGTGTAAAGAGTGAGTACGTGTCTCAAGTTTAATTCTTGTTAAGTGCATACAATTATGAATAAATCACATCAATCTTTTAGAAGGTTTTTCTAGTTAAGTCTGTATGGTGGCCGAATCAAACCCGAGCACTAGTGAGGCCAAAAAGTCTGAAATTATGGTTAACAAAGAGAGAGAGAGGAGAGAGAAAAAAAACTTATATGTGATGACAATAGTTTAGATTGAAATTCTTTAACCCGTTTTATCTAAAATAAAATGTGTAGCTTTATGGGTTAAAATTCTCTTGTTGCTATCACTGTGTGCGTCACTGCTCATGCTCCTTGATTATCTACAGCTAATTAATAAGGTGACGATAACAATGACTCGCCTATTTCTTGATTGATGTTATATTATACATAGTTTAGTTGATAGTTAGTGCATGTCCTTAAAAAAAATTAGTTAGTGCATGTATTCTAGTATGTCGTATTAGATAAAAAAAAAAAAGATAATAACTTATAAATGTATCTTACTTGTTATCATCTCTTTTTATATGTATCGAATTACTTGCTATTTATATACCCAGCTTGCATTTTGCGTCACTTATATGTAATTTATTTTTATTTTATTTTTTCTTAATTATTTTTTTTTAAACTTTTTTCCCTCCGGATCATAGGAATGTGGCAAAAGATTATAAAATACAAAAAAAAATTTTAATTCGATACATATAAAATATAGGGTGACAAGTAAGATAATTATTCCTAAAAAAATGTCATACCAAACTCACAAAAAACAAAATTCTTTGAGAAGTCAGTTAGAAATTTCAATGAAGTCTGATACAACCAGATAAATTTCATGCTGAAACCGACTTTATAAACTTATTTGCCGCTATTCGATGTGAGACCGTACGTGGCTGGTATTAAAATTGCTTGTATACACTGAGCATTAAATCACTTTACCAATTCGTGTAAGAGTAGATTCAACTTTATACATAGAAGAAGGAAAAAAAGGGACCTCTCCTTTATCTGCGACATTGGCGATTTTTCTAACCCTAAATTGGCAACTAAAAAAAGTTAAACTTGATCCTTTAACCTTTAACATGCATCGATCTTGCTTTGGATTATGATTTGCACTCGTGTGCAATCCTATATCTTTACTTGATTCATGTATTTTATTGAAGTTTAATCGCTAGGGTTTCAAAAAAAAATTAGTGTTTTCTTTTTAAATCGTTTTTTATGGTTTAATTTACTGAATTGAGCTACCTATTCTTCCTGTTTTATTTTTTGTTAATGTTTGGCTTGTGAGGACTTTTTCTGTTTTAATCTTAATCGTTACGAGTTGTGTTGGGTTCTTTGGCTTATCGTTTGGCTTAATTTGCAATGTGGTCTATATGTGCTGGTTATGGAGAAAGGGCTCTTAAGTCCGAAAGGGAGAGGGAGAGATAAAGGTATTAAAGAGAAGACTGAAAACGTAGATGGTGCTACTCCTTGTACTATTAAATTGATGCAAAGAAATTGTTCGTATGGGGTTTTTAAAACTTATGCAGATTTAGACGTAGAATTCCCCACATTGGAAACAACAGTTAAGAAACAATCTGATTAGCTTACTAGTACAAACAAGGATTCGAATGTGGATTATGTGAATAGTAATAAGGATATATTGCGGCAAAGATCCATGATTTGGAACGTCAAATGTTGGAGGGTAAGCTCGTGTTAGTGGGAGATGATGGATTACCTGTGAATGTTAAGAATGTGAGTTAGGTGTCTTATAAAACAGGTCATGATTAGATTGGTAACTCTATTGGACCTGTTTTTTATGCGAAACTAGTAAATGGTTAACCGAGTAAAGGAAGTGTTAACTTCCGTACATTGTACGCACCCGCTAGTAGTGGGGCAAATGTTTCAATCTCACCGAATTTGGTTCATGTTGTTCATCAACATGTTGGAAACTCTGGGTATGGGTTTTTTTTTGGGAAACGAGTGGCATATCCAGTTGTTGAGAACTATGGCAAGGATACTTGGAGTAAGTATAGCCTTGTTCAATCAATGATGAACTCTAAAGGCTTTTTTTTCTTCGAGTTTAGTTCTACAGACGGAAAGGACGTGATGCTTGAAAATGGCCTATTATTAATTCAAAATGGGCCGTTGATACTAAAAAAGTAGTCATCGAACGCGGATCTTATGAAGGAGCACGTGTGTAATGTTCCAGTTTGGATTAAGTTCCATGATATTCTTATTACTTCACTCACGGATGATGGGCTGAGTGCTATTGCAGCCAAACTTCGTACTCCATTGATGTTAGACTCTTATACGTCAGTTATGTGCACGGAGTTATGGGCTAGGTCGAATTATGCTAGAGCCATGATTGACTTACGAGCTGATGCGGAACTGAAAGACACTCTCGTTGTGGCTGTTCAAAAATCGAGGGTGAGGGGTATACTTTGAGCACTATTCGTATTTAGTACGAGGGAAAACTTCCAAGATGTTCAAGTCGTAAGGTTTCTGGTCACTTTTTAGATGAGTGTCTTAAGAATCTCTTAAAAACGCCAAGGCAAGGTATTTGTGGAGCTCAGGTCGGTGCGAAGTCACACTCGGTGGAGGATCAAAATAGGGGATTTGTGGAGGTTAAAAGGAAGGCTTCGATGTCTAGGAAGATTGATGGAGTAATACTGAATAAACCAAAATCTAACTTTGGGGATCATCCTAAATCGAAACCAGCTAAACCAAGTAAAGACAAGGAGACCAACATAGAAAATGTGGTATCTACATCAGGTACTATGGTTAATATGAGTAATCAGTTTGGTATTTGAATTCATTGGATGTGAAAAACAATGCTACGGGTTATAGGGAGGATTTGCAAAATAGGAATGGTGTTGGTTCGAACACTGGTACCAAGAAGGTTGCTGATTTGGTTAATGAGGAAAGTGAAATCGTTCTGGTAGATGTGTGTGATGAAACTGCGAGCTTTATGACAACTAATCATCCAAAGGTTAATAAAGGTTCTACTAGTGGATTTGGAGTTAGAAAGTCTAGTTTGTATGAATAATAGAAAAAGAACTACGAAGAAGACCCCTATGATGATAGTGATTTCGATAATTTTGGCCTTATCAAAGAACAAATGGCTCTTGCTAATTCTTTTGATATTAATCTTCGTGGTTAAATTAGATATGATTTTTTTTATAGTTTTTCGTAAGACGAGTTTGTCATTCTTATGATAGTTAGAGTTTGAAGCATAAATTATGCGTTACCCGCACCCTATGTACTTAACTGTTTTTTAGAGTAATAATTTGGTTTAACAGTTTAACCCCTTTAATTACCCAAAAATTTGTGTAAGAGTTTCAATTATGTTATCTATGGATAAAAGTACATATCATTCACAACTTAATACAAAATTTATTCACTTAGTTTTTTTATTGCATTAGCTTCACATATACCTTTTTTCCAGTTCCGTCACCTACGGAAGGAAGCCACATATCACTATTGGATCCCGTCCACACCTGATGCTCTTACAGCAGTTGTTTCCGCAGACGTATGGTCACAAACTCACAATGAAGCCATTGTCGGTACTAGCGTTGGTAGTTGGTACTTGCATTGTTTATTAACTTGTTATGGTGTGAAGGCTTCTTAGAAAGAGGTTACGAACTATGTTGGATGATGGAGAAGCTTTACACGTTGTGTTGACTGATAATCAATATTACAAGGTTATCATTGTGTCAGAAATGCAAAAATCATAAGGGTGAAGTCCATAAAAATGTAACATACTAAATCTAGAGTACCAATGTAGGTGACGCACCTCATATTGTTCTATTGCAAGCAAATTACTTTCAAATAAATTGACAAATATGTAATTTGGTAACCTTAGATTTCTAATGGTAAAAATATTGCACCGTTCGTCCTAAATACATAACTTCAATTAAAAAAATGCACCGTTAGTATTCAATACATAACCTCAGTTAGTCCCACCACCACTAATTACCACCACCACCGATCACCACCACCACTCACCACCGCCACCCACTACCACCACCACTTACCACCACCCACCCACCACTAACCACCACCACCAATAACCATCGCCACTCACCATTACCACCCACCACCACCACCATTAAACACCACCATCACTCACCGCTGCCACCAACTGCCACCACCCACCCACCACCTACCACCAGTTACCATCACCACCACCAATCACCACAACCACTCACCATCGCCACAAACCACCACCCACCACCCCCACCACTTACCACCATCAATAACCACCACCACCCACTTCTACCACCACCTCCGCCACTTATCACCAGCATTCACCACCGCCACCACTGCCACCACTACCATTGATCACCACCAACACCAATCACCACAACCACTCACCAACGGCACCCACTACTACCACCATCACCACTCACGAATGTCACCCTCAAGTGGTAGTGGTTGTAACACCCCGCCTTATCTGACCACAATATTGTCCGCTTTGCCCGTAGGCTCACGGCTTTGTTTTTGTGGCCTCATTTGAAGACTTCCCGGCAGGTCACCCAAGCCAGTACTACTCTCACATGAGCACGCTTAACTGCCAGTTCCTAAGAACTCCACCCGCAGTAGACCACAAAACGCGTTGTGTCATTGTAAGGCGAATGTTATCTTATGAGCCCAGCATCTCTCCAGGCCACAGCCGATGTGGGATTTGCCTAGGGTGTCACAATCACCCCCCCCCCTTAGGGACTCATCGTCCTCGATGAGGTTTGCCCCACCATCCCGAACGGCTCAGGAGTGGCTCTGATACCACTTGTAACACCCCGCCTTATCTGACCACAATATTGTCCGCTTTGCCCGTAGGCTCACGGCTTTGTTTTTGTGGCCTCATTTGAAGACTTCCCGGCAGGTCACCCAAGCCAGTACTACTCTCACATGAGCACGCTTAACTGCCAGTTCCTAAGAACTCCACCCGCAGTAGACCACAAAACGCGTTGTGTCATTGTAAGGCGAATGTTATCTTATGAGCCCAGCATCTCTCTAGGCCACAGCCGATGTGGGATTTGCCTAGGGTGTCACAGTTGTGGTGGTGATTGGTGGTAGTGGTGGATGGTAGAAGTGGGTGGCGGTGGTGAGTGGTTGTGGTGATTAGTGTTGGTGATGATAACTAGTGGTAGTGGTGGTGGTGGTAGTAGGGCGGGTGGTAAGTAGTGGTGGTGATTGGTGGTGGTGAGTGGTTTTAAGTGGTGGTGGTGGGTGGTGGTAGAAGTGGGTGGCGGCGAGTGGTGGTGGTAAGTGGTGGCAGTGATGGGTGGTGGTTTGTGGATGTGGTGAGTGGTGGTGGGTGGTGGTATGTGGTAGTGGTGAGTGGCTTTGGTGATTAGTGGTGGTGGTAAGTGGTGGTGGTGGAAGTGGGTAGCGAAGGTGAGTGGTGGTGGTGATTGTTGGTGGTAGTGGTGGGTGGTGGTGGTGAGTGGTGATGAGTGGCGGTGGTGATTGGTGGTGGTTGTGGTGGCAGTGGGTGGTGGTGGTGAGTGGTGGTGGTGGGACCAATTGAGTTATGTATTGAGGATCAACGGTGCATTTTTTTAACTGAAGTTATGTATTGAGGACTAACAGTGTAATTTTTTTACCATAGTTAGAAATCTAAGGTTACCAAATTATATATTTGTTAATTTTTTTAAAAGTAATTTACTTGCAATAAAACAATATGAGGTAAGTTACCTATATTGATACTCTAAATTTTGTATATTATGTATTTATGAACTTCACCCAAATCATAATATACATTATTGATATCTATGGTAAGTAAGTTGAATTAAAATTGAGGAACACAGAATATTATGATGATGTTCACATATCTTCCTAAACTAATAAACTTATGCGGATTATAACTACTATATTTCTTAATATACTTAGCCCCAAACTTTAATATAACTAACATGACCTAGTCAAATATTGTTATTTAATTAAGGTGTTATTTAATGCGTAAGTTTCTAGAAAATTAATGTGACTTTTTGTTTAAAATTGAGTTAAGCTTTAATTTATCTTAAGTACATTATAATGCATTTAGGTCATTTCTAAAAAAAAGTTTTAAAAATGAGAAATGCTTAAAATTTAATACATCCTATTATTCAAAAATAAATGCAGACATTTTCACTAAATTAAATACAGTTTTCAAATCATTTGCAGCCCATTATTAAAAACGTGTAACCGCTAAAAATCATTATTATCAGTAATGATTATTAAATACATATAACCGCATTCATTATATAAATACACACAAATCATTTCATATCTCTCTCACACCCATCTAAAACATCAACAATAAGACCGAGTGTACCCGTCACCATAAAATTTAGTCACAGAGTACTCGCTGCCGCATTACGCTGGTAGCCTACTATAAGATTTAGTTGATTTTGTATATTTTAGTAAGACATGATAATACAATAATTGTACTGAATTCTCATTTTCAATTTCTTTTCACATGTCATTAATTATATGGTTTCAATCATATCTATAATGTATTTAGGACTTCCTATAAAAGGAAGTCTTAAAAATATAAGCCTACACATGTTATTATAATTAGTAATTCATATAACTAAAAAAAGAAGCATAATGTACAACACTTTAATGCACATAATTTTCAGACGTATACGACAAAAAACATAGCGTATACCACTTTAATGCACATATTAAAAAAAATACCACATTAATGCTATTTAATATAGTGAATTAATTAACTGATCAATAAATACAATTAATACAGTTATTAAAACACCCATAACATAATAAATACAAATTATCAAACATATTGTACAACCAAATTAAACACAATTCATACATTAAATGTCACTAATACTAATAATATTCAAGCCCGAACGGGCAACAGGCCAAATGGGCTTGAGCCCGAATGGGCGCAGGCCAAACGGGCTCGAGCCCGAACGGGCACGAGCTAAATGAAATTCTTGAAATCCATAAATCTATTGGCAAAAGGAACATAATAACCTAAAATACATGATTCACTTAAAAATTTTATATGAGGGTACCTGCCGCAGAAGCGCGAAGGTACCCTACATTAAATGTCAGTAATACAAATAATAAAGCACATTATACAAATATTAAAGCCCGAACAGGAAACAGGAAACGGGCAAAATGGGTTTGAGCCCGAACAGGCACGGGCCAAACGGGCTCGAGCCCGAACGGACACGGGCTAAATGAAATTATTGATATCCGTAAATTTATTGTCAAAAAGAACATAATAAACTAAAACACATGATTCATTGGAAAAAAATTATTTTAGGATACCCGCCGCCGCAACACGCGGGTACCCTGCTAGTAGATTGTAGATAATCTTTGTATGCATATATAAGTTGGGGAGGTATGCATCATAATACAGAAGATCTACAAACGCAAGCAAGGAGTTTACGAGCTGAAATGCAACAATTGAAGAAATTAAAAACTAAAATGTTAGCCTAAACTCGAATAGAATCTACGTTTCAAACTCGCTTCCAGTATTGAAGAAAATATGGAAGATTATTTGACAGATGACAATTTGTCATTTAACCATGTATGAAATCATATACAGCCACTTATTACTTAGAGTTGGTGTAACGTTTCTTTTCTGATGAAGAGTGTAAGATTTAGGAATAAAGATATAAATTTATAACGTACTTTACAAAAAAACTCATTATGCTCTATCTATTTTACTTATTGTCATAATACATAATCGTTCTTATTTTATTCGGTTATTTTCTGTCCGTTTTTATCCGTTTTCTTAAATCGTCCATTTTTATCCGTTTTCATTTTAATCTGTCCGGATAAAGACCGATAAAAACGGATAAAAACAGTTTTTATTATCCACGTCAAAACGATTTTTATCCGTTTTTATCTGTTTTTATCCGGACATATTAAAATGAAAACGGATAAAAATGGACGATTTACAAAAACGGATAAAAATAGACAGAAAATAACTGAATAAAATGAAAACGGCTATGTATTATGACAATAAGTGAAGTAGATAGAGCATAATGAGGTTTTTTGTAAAGTACGTTATGAATTTATAGTTTTTTTCCTAAGATTTATTTACATATGTTTCAGGTGGAGAAAAAAGATATTGTTTGAGATTCGTTTGTGACAAATTAAGGTCATGTTGTTACAATGTCACTTCATAAAGCGCTAGAGTTGACTTTTACCCTGATTCGTATCTTTCTATAGAACCCTCTTCAATTAATTTTCAAAAGTAATTAGTCGTTATATATGCAATTGTCTCGTAGTTTTGGCTTGTTGGGGCTCTCTAAATAAACATAGTTTTTTTGCAACAATACATTCCCGACTTCTTCGGTGGGTTTCATGTGAGTTTTGAAATGGTCGTTCCTTTTGTGTTTTTGTAATGCATTAACGCCTAAGGTTTAGCCGCTTTGTCCCCTGCCTACTTTTATGTTATGAACGTTAGCGCCTAGGGTTTGCATTGTTTCTAATGTGAACGCATAGGCTTGGTCTTTATGCGTTTTGTTCAGCATGTTCTTGGCGTTTTAGGTTTGGCTGGGCGTTTTCATGCATGAACACTTATGTGACCTTTCCTTAGGCCTTTAGGGTTTGGTTGGGCGTTTGTGGCTTTTTAGGCATTTACGGTCTCCCTTTATTAGCCGTTTAGGGTTTGGTTGGGCGTTTGTGGTTTATTTAGGCGTTTATGGTCTTTTACGATTGTGGTATTTTAGGCATTTTGTGATATTGTTGGGATATAAGGCGTTTTGGCGGTGGTTGTATTTTCGTGATATTTTGGTGGTATTTTGGTATTTTGGTGGTATTATCCTTGGTATTATCCTTAGCGTTTTTGGTTTTGATTGTAGTGGTGTTTGGTTAGGTCCATGTTCTGATCGTTATGGCTATCTTGCGGTTTCATTGGCCTTTTGTGGTTCGTTGCCATGATGGTGGTGGAAACTGGCTTACCAAAACCTCATTGATCACTCAAATAGCATGATCATCATTTCAATGGGGATGTGCTAGCTATCACAAAACATTATCGGCTACTAATCTTATTGTTTTCGAGGGAATTGAGGTTACGTTTAAATGTATGGGTCTTTGGTTTTGCGGGGTTTGTTTTAAGATGCATACTCTTCGTTCTAAGTGTCGACATGGCACTGGATTTGATTTTGTGCCACCCCTTATTATGGTGATGGTGTTATCAGGTTCAAGCTATATGAGACAAGTTCCTTCTTCTGTTCAACTTACCCATATTGAAGATTTGGTGTTACACGAGCATGGTGGTTTCTATTTGCCTCTTCTTAACACTTTTCATTATAAGGGGTTGCGTACTGTCAAATCCATCCCTCGAAAGTGTAGATTGGGGTTCTGTCGAGTATTGAAAGGAGCTCTTAATTAGGTGATTGCTCGAGGCGTAATATTGAGTGTAGTTATGCTATAAGTTTTAGCACCTGGAAGAGTATATTGCTAATGTCATTTGATCTTGGAGTATGCATGGTGGTAATTTGTAGCTTGTGAAAGAGGATTTAGCTTAACATTCCCCTTCATGGTCTAATATTGATGAGGAAAATTTGGACTTGGGTAAGCGTAATGTCAAGCAGTTTAAGAGGAAAATTTGTGATAGCCATTATACTATGGCAGTTAGGGTTCTTTCTTTTTCTAGTGTTCTTCCTTATAATGATGCTACTCTTGAGGACTTAAAGGATAAGAATCCTTTCAAACTTGCTCCCCTTTTGCCGCATATAACTACTGATCATCATCACCTGATCGCATCTTCTGTTGTGGTTCTAGATATGATTAAGAGTTTCCCTCGTGGTAAATCTTGTGGACGGGATGGTTTGTGTTCCCAACACCTTTTGGATTGTTTATGTGGTACTGGTATGGATTGTTTAAGTGGTGATGAAGCTATTTCTTGATTTTAAATGCCCCCGGATGTTGGATGAGTATACTGATAGTGCTCCTCTCACACCAAGGTCAAGCTGGGAGGTGGTATACGTCATATTATTGTAGGTATTGTTTGGAGGCATTTGGTGTCCAAGGTTAATGTTGCTATGATTAGCCATTCTTTGGATGGTTATTTAAATGATATACAGTTTGGTGTTGGGGTATCTAGAGGAGGAGAGGCTATACTTCATGACGTGAATCGGTTGATTGAAGACCGTGGAGATGATGTGGGTCTTTCGATGTCGTTGGTGGATTTCAAAAATGCCTTCAAATTGGTGGATCGTGAGGTTATGCTACAGAAATTTCGCTATTGTTGTATTTTTATTTCATGTTGCGTGAAATTTTGTTACTCCAGCTCATGTGATCAAATAAGTACTATATTTATGCATAATTTATCTCATTAATTTGCTCACATGCCATGATTTTATATAAGAATCGTTACTTAATCATTTACTTTTGTGATTCTTAGTAATTATGGAGCAAAAATGGAAAAGATGCGGAAAATGACTTTATTTGGAGCTAAAACGAAGAAAATAAAGAAGTATATTGATCAAACGTCTAATATGACAAGTCAATACCAATTAGATATGTCGTATCCCCATACTAAGAAGATTTTAAGACCATTGCGTGACTTTGAAGAATACGACATATCCATCTCTGGGTATATGCCGTATATGAAAACTTAGTCGATTTGAAAGTACAAGATAATTTAAGAATACGACATATGCATACCTGGACATACGTCGTATAGGAGCCCTAGCTGTTTGAAGACCCATGACGGGATTGCACACAATACGGCATATCCAAACCGATTGATACAACGTATCCGAAGGCAGTTAGCTATTATTCTAGAATATTTTATTAGTGGAGCCCGCATAAAATACCCCAATACATTGTATTCACGACCTTCAAATTCCGTATCGGGCCAGTTTCCAGAAACTATAAATAAAAGCCCTTGTTTCGACTTAAGGCATAACATTCACCACCAAAGCCGGTTCCAAAAGTGATCCAGATCCAAGAGAGGCCAGAAAAGATCACCATAACCCAGGAGGACATCTCGTATCATAGTTATATTATTTAATCATTCGGTTAGAGTATCATTTTTATTATGGATTCTATTCATATGATTTTGATTATCACATTGTGTTTTTCCTACTAAAATCATCGGCTAACACCCTCAGGTGTTAGCCAAGTTTATGACTGTCTTGTTTATTTGATTCGTTTATTTGATTTATTGCATTTTTGTTGGATATTTTATATGTTTATCGTGCTCGATTCGTTTGTTTAATTGCTTGAGGTATGTCGTCTATTGTCTAGATTATAGATTGCTAGATTCATGATCTGTGTCATAATGGTGGGTGTAAGTGATATAATGTTCAGGCATGCTTGCCATTAGGACTAGAGGTGGACCAAGCCCTAGGTTAGACGCATTGTGATTAAGGCAAGTAAGTTAGCGTGGGAACTCTTATAGATGACCATTCGCGAGACTTTAGGTACTCTTAAATCCCATTAGACTACTAAAATAAATTATATTTAATAGTTGAAAGACTTTATGCGTGCTTGGAGCTTATTAATGTTGTGAACATCAGGGTAAGGGTGAATATGCATAGGCTAAGTAACCGTGACTGTCTGGCTTAGTCTACCATAGATATGAAATGTATTCACAAGGCCGACTCCATGATCCTCGAGTCTCAGTCCTCGTTTCCTGACTCACCAATAGAAGTAGCTTTAGATCATTGCACTTGTAGATGAATCACTTAGACTTGATAAGATGAACTGGCTAGCACGTTATTCTACCATTAACCACAACCTTACCTTTTATTTTGTTATTTAATTGCTTTCTGGTTTAAGTATTAGCTTAGTAATCAAATCCATGCCAATCTCTCAGACTGAACCCACTTTGCATAATTAGGATAGATAATTAGAATACTACTAGGTTTAGTGATACTGGATTTCAGACCAGGTTTTACTATTTATAATTTCTCGTCTGCCTAAGGTATAACTATGCATAAATGGGCAGTGTTCCCGATCGTGTATAGTGTAGTAATCGGTAAAGCCGAGGTCGTCCCAAGAGCTATGAGTGCGGATCTACTCTAAGTTCTAATGTCACTGATTTTAAAGGGGGTTTTGAATTGATTAATAATTAAACTAATGAAAATAAAATGAAAGCAAATTAAAAGTGATGAACAATCAGTAGGGAGAAAAGTGCTAACCTAATTACTAATCTTATTACGCCATAACTAAGTTTTCCTATTAATATTTTCTATCGCTTCATCTGGGGGTAAATGTCACTCGACTCCTCGGGTAAATTCGTCTAGCCTATTTTCCATAGATTCCTATTTGTAACTATACGATTGCCACAGTTCGTAGGTTAACCTATGTAGAGTCATTAAGTACCAGCTACAATCTAGACTTATTCTAAGAAAACTCGGCCTCTCAAAACTTAGGTTTCCCTTAACTTCTTAAGCATCTCCATTTGGTACGTGATCATATGGTCAATTTGCACACAAGATAGTGGTATTCCTATGGTCAGTTCTTATCACTACTCGCAACCTATTCGTCTAGGGTCCGGTGGTCAATTCTCTTAGCTTCCTAGATACTCCCAAACATTAACACTACCGAAACAAAGGTGTCCATGAATAAGAAAAGAAAATAAGCACATAAAGTGATACGAAAACGAGAAAACTAAATCATGGCAACAAAAATTTCATAACTAGGCTAACACCAAAGGTGTTTAGCCAATCATATTAAATAATGCAGGAAATTCAATGTTTAAGATCATAATGAAATACATTGAATTAAATACAAATGCTTGATATGAAATACTAAAACTTATGTAGTAAATGGCATGAATTCTCCCTTGGAAATGCTTCGTATGCTGCTGAATATCGTCCCTCTGGAAGCCCTTTTACGTCCTTTGGTGTTGTGTGTTGGGAAGTTCCCTGAAAATGCAGAATTAGGGCTTGTATTTTTTTTGGGTAAATGGTTTATACCCGGTGAATATAATTAGGGCTTGTATTTATAGCCTCGTCAAAGTTACGATGTAAACTTGTGAACTAGTTACGCCATAACCATTGTATCTCAAACGATCTTATCCATAATAAATATTTACGGCGTAATCTTAAGAACCTTGCAAATGGGTTACGGCGTAAGTATCTTGACCATAAAAATTCTTCTAAGTCTGGAATTATATACGGCGTAACTATGTTGTGAAGTTACGATGTAACCTTGAACTGCGTTGACTTTGGTCTTCTAGTGTAAATCCTAGTTACGGCGTAAGTAGAGTATGTAATTATGCCGTAACTCTTGTCTGGCCAGCATACTCTTGTATATTTACTTTAATAACCTTCCAAATCCGCGTCTCTTTGTTCATAAGCTCATTAATGACCTGAAAATGATACATTAAGAAATAAGAGTATATTTTCAAGTAAAACAATACAAATGATGAGCATATTAAGGGGAAATTGACACAAAATATCAATACTATTTGATGTTATCAAATATCATAGGCTTGGCGGTTACACAAATCTCCACCACTAGAGCTAAGGTCAAGATAATCCTTAAAGACAATGTTGGGTGAACAAATTTAATAGGTTAAGGTGAATTGTCATTACTAACGTGCTACGGCAAAGGCGACAAACACCATCGATACATGACCAAATCCATGTCCATGACACCAATGACTGCTCACTCCTTCACCTAAGCATGATTCACGACTAAAAGGTAGGATAAGACATGGTATACATATAGATGGTGAAAACTAAAAATAGCAAGCAAATAATCTTAGCCTACAACCAAGTCGTTACCGCCCACTGTCCATCCAAAATCCAAGCTTCAAGACTCAAAAACTGGATCATAATGTAACAAGTTAGTGTGCCATAAGTAGATATCATATAATGGTGCACACACTAACTTGGTCTTCAACCAACTCATGTCTTCAAATGAATGCGACCGAGGCAAACTCCTCGATACTAGTCCAATAAGCTTCTAAGGATTAGTACTTATAAAGTTTGCACTATCCTTTTACGATAAGCAATAAGCTATAAACAAATAAATAAGTCATTCCCCCTCCACTTGAGATGAATCATATATTAGGAATATGGAGGGTCTTCAATGATCTTCAAAAATGTGTCTTCTATGTAGGTGTGATTCTTGAATCTCTCTACCCGAACCTCAAACTTAGGAAAACGGAAACTTCCCAATCATAAATCAAGACTACACGGTAGGCTAAGGCGAATAGGTGTAATGAAATAATACAAAATATGGGTTAAGAAATGAAAAGAATAGCTCGAAAGGGTGTAACTATGGGTATCTTGCACTAAAGGTGAGTGCAACAAAAGGGTTTACACGGGAGTCGATAAGTCGAGGTGACTAATCGATAAACACACACAACAATACACATATGGGCTATTTAGTAAATACTAAAATATTGCCTTCTCGAACTATCCCCCCAAATGTATCAAGCTAA
Source organism: Chrysanthemum seticuspe (assembly GCA_019973895.1). NCBI lineage: Eukaryota > Viridiplantae > Streptophyta > Magnoliopsida > Asterales > Asteraceae > Chrysanthemum > Chrysanthemum seticuspe. The sequence continues at coordinate 273,426,575 of BPTQ01000001.1, read as the reverse complement.
CTCGACACATTACTCGTCTATGGTCTCAAAATGATGTAAAAGCAATGTTTTAAAGTTTACAATACTGCCGGCATACTCAATATTTGGTTGATTTGAGTAATATGGGGAGAATGAAAGGCTAAACCTCACCAATAAAATCAAAAGGTATAGTGTGCTCAGCCAAGGTCTATTCTAGTTCGGTTAAGAAAAACATGTCAAAATTTTTCAAAATGGCATAATTTTACAAAACAAACTAGAAAAACGGGCAAATGAAGTTCAAGTTATAATTCTACTCCCGTCCGACACTTGAAATGTACAAAGTCTCTTTTGTACACAAATATGCAAATAAAAAGAAGAGAAAAATAGAATTGGTACGAGAACTCCACTGAAATTTGCTCAATAAATGGTAGAAGGGTCACGTTGAAAAGACTTGCCTTTACTTCGCCTCCATGAGCAAACTTCAAATCCCTGAAATCACTACACTACCAACAAGCATAAATCTAAAAAATAAAAAGGAAAAATAAATAAAAACCTAGCTCACTTTCGTAGGAATCACTGTTGCATTTAGCGTATGCAACAAGCCTTTTAAACCACTCGGTGTCCCAAGTGGACGAGTGAAGTCTTGTGAGGTTTTACAGGGAACACACCCACAAATTTCATTTAAAAACTAATACAAGGTTATGGAATGCAAGTTAATTGAAATTAAAAATTTTCTGGTACAGGGGTAGATTACGGAGTAAACTCATGAAGTGAGTAACGCCGTAAATAATTAGACATGATAAAATTGCAGATGTCTAAGGATGGTTAGGGCGTAACCATAACACAAAGTTACATCATAGAAACTTTCTGAGACGAATTCTAGGAGTGAAAAACTCCATGGTGCATTTCCAAGCCATTTTTCTTCCTCCAATACCTGCAAAAAGTTGTTACAAAGCATACCAAACGAAACTACTGATAAAAAGGAAGGAAAGGGATAATTTAGGTTGTCTCCCGAAAAAGAAATTTTGTTTATTAATGAGTCTTTTAGTTATACTCAAGGTCATGGTGCTTTATTATTGTTCATGGACTTGACCATCCTCGTCCATCTCTCTTATTAAATTGTGTCTTACCCATGCAACATTGGTTGTAGTACAAAGAAATTCTTTCTTTTCAATTCTTTGTACCTTAGCAAACTTCTCATCAGGTCCTAAATGGTACATCGTAATTTCAAACTTCTCTCCAACAATCGAAGGTGGTCATTTGTAAGGTATGCCTCAAATCTTACATCTCCGTTGCTCGTACGCTTCATCATCTAGGTCTGTGAATCCATCATATCCTTGTATATCAAGGTAGTCAATAATTCCTTCCAAGTCATCATCGTCGAATTCTGTGCCATTAAACCGTTCATCATCAAGCTTATTCTCGATAAGCGCAAGTTTGCAACGGTTTTTCTCTTCTCCCCACCTTGTTGCGTACACATTCCTATTCCCATCCCTTTCATCATTTAGATCAACGTCTTTGCTTGGAGTGTCTTATTTCATGTAAGCGCTCCAATATTCTCTTTAGTTTAAGCATCCGCTTTTCCGTATCTGATTTTGATTCAATTGTCAAAACCTAATTTATCCACCCATGGTAATTCACCTCTTTCTTTGTTGTTGATGGAGGTCCAAAAATAATAATTATTTCCAATCCTTACTTTGCTACTTCATCCATCACAGTCTTCATTATACGGGTCACAAGAAGCCCAAAATGTGTGCTCGTTGGTATCTCCAATCATGTTCTTCTCGCACCAATGTTTTCTTCCATTTGTTCTTCTTGTATCATCTTTTAGTTCACTTGAAAGATTTTTTACATCTTTGTTTTCTGTGAGCTCCCTTTCATTTGATTCAAGGTCGTTCTTGGTGATAGGGGTTTCATTGTCATGGGAGCGGTTCAGGTTATCCCAGATGTTCCTTTTTTCCTCTCTATCAATCTTATCATACATGATACATATCTAATCTTCGAAGGGTATTGTACCTTCCCATTCAAGTTTCCTTCTATCTTGATCATTAGTGGAAGTCCATAGATGTTTGTTATTTTGTAACCTGGCTTCGTCACCCCCACCATCGACCAAGTTTTCTTATGGGCATCTTGTGACGATGTCAGGTTATGAAATAACAACATCTATAGACTTCTACTAATAATCAAGATAGAAGGAACCTTGAATGGGAAGGTACAATACCCTTCGACGATTGGATACATATCGTGTATGGTAAGATTGATAAAGAGGCAAAAAGGAACATTTGGGATAACCTAAACCGCTCCCATGACAATGAAACCCCTACCACCAAGAACGACCTTGAATCAAATGAAATGGAGCTCACTGAAAAAAAGTTGTAAAAAGTCTTTCAAGTGAACTAAAAGATGATACAAGAAGAACAAATGGAAGAAAACATTGGTGCGAGAAGAACATGATTGGAGATACCAACGAGCACACATTTTGGGCTTCTTGTGACCCGTATAATGAAGACTGTGATGGATGAAGTAGCAAAGTAAGGATTGGAAATAATTAGTATTTTTGGACCTCCATCAACAACAAAGAAAGAGGTGAATTACCATGGGTGGATAAATTAGGTTTTGACAATTGAATCAAAATCAGATACGGAAAAGCGGATGCTTAAACTAAAGAGAATATTGGAGCGCTTACATGAAATAAGACACTCCAAGCAAAGACGTTGATCTAAATGATGAAAGGGATGAGAATAGGAATGTGTACGCAACAAGGTGGGGAGAAGAGAAAAACCGTTGCAAACTTGCGCTTATCGAGAATAAGCTTGATGATGAATGGTTTAATGGGACAGAATCTGACGATGATGACTTAGAAGGAATTATGGACTACCTTGATATACTAATGGATTCACAGACCTTGATGACGAAGTGTAACACCCCCCGTGATCATAATGACAGTGGAAGACTAATCGGGGTGTTACTTGGATGGGATCACAGTCAATAATCATAGAAAACGACTCGAACGAGACGTTTTAAGAAAAATAGTTATCATTCATCGAAAACTCATTGTTGTTACAAAATATTCCAAATTATTTTAAATGTTTTCCCCAAAATACTGAGCATGAGTTTGAAAGAAATGACATCTTTATGTTTACACCATAAGAAAAGGTCTTGGTATGCCCACTCCGTGCCTTGAATATAATCTTCACTGATTACCTGAGATAACATGCTTAAAAAGGTCAATAGAAATGTTGAGTGAAATCCATAGGTTTAAATTAAAGTTGAACACAATAATATGAACATGATAATTGTAAACAATATATCATAAAGAAAATCACAGATTATTATGCACTAAGCTCATGCAACCAAGACTCAACTGCATACACCGAATTACCAGTGTACGTAAAGTTTGCCCCAAATGAGGTAATAGCCAATTACCTAATGCAATTCAAATATGGTGCGCCCTGGTTATTTCCTATAACCAAGACGGGGTCGTTACTCCCCATAGTACTATTCACGATATCTACGTTCGCTCGCGGTGACTAATGGTTCATGATACAGGGGACTTATGGCTAAATACTTAGGCAATTCTAATAATCAAGTAGCGAACACTTATGAAAAACCTGTGTTCTAGTTTAGAGCATGTATCTCCCTCGCGGGGTTTGCAAATAAAAGTAAAAGAGAGGCTTTGAATTCACCTTAATGAAAATGAACAAGCACAATATGATCAAGCACGATGTAGTGGAGGTTCCAAACCGAAACCTAAAAATGAGATGGCAAGTCTTAAAATATGATAAACCTTTAGTTCGCGGCCAAAATAATAGAGCATTGAATATACTTATTCAATAGATCATTGAATTATCCAATTCAATAAGGTGTTGTGTTCGCTTAATGTTATAAGTTCAATTTACGTGCTACATCAACTTAGTTTCTTATTTATCAAAAGTCCTCACTTACGCATAAGTGAAATGTTCCCCGTTGTGATTTTGTGGAAATAATGTGTTATTGAGTGTTTTAGTTCGTTTATATACCATGTGCATTATTTCCGGATAACGGTTTTTATATAACTATACTTTTATAACTATACATATATAACTATACTTTTATACTAGTGGACGAAGCCCGCCCAATGGGCGGGCATGTCTTATAATTATCGTTGACATTATTTGCTATAGCGAAAGAAGGAGGGTAATCGGAAAGAAGTTTTTCCATAAAAATTATATAGCATGTGTTTTAAAATGTAACTTTACTACCCTTCTACATTTGCAAGACTTGCACCACCGTAGGAGTGTGCAGGGAAAGAATGCATAAGGAAAATTTGTTGTTATTTAGGTTTGATTTAGTTCTCAATATTTAAGTGTTTACTTTATTTCACATTTGAACTAAATGCATATACTTTGCAAGGACGAACAATTTATTAAGTTTTAATTCCTATTATAAGATTATCATTCATTTCTTTTTGTTTGTTATTCTTATCACACTCATGAGTCATGACCTTTGAAGATTCAAGGTTGAGATCCAAGCATAATGCAATCAGAAATACTGCAAGCCAAGTACTTAAATAAGCATTCCCAAACACCCTGTTAACCAGCTTTTTAGAATTTAACCCGTTATACCTGTAATAAACATTAAATGTCATCAAAGCCTTATCATCTTCGGTAGCTGAAGCCACTAAATCAGATGTCTCGACCAGTTTGAATGGTAAATTTGAAAAAGTAGCAAAGTTATTATAAATTATAATAGGAATCTAAGCGTGATATATTAACTACTCACTGTACTGGTAACCTTGATAAAATTTGGGAAAAAGCCACTCTAACCTGTCTCTGGCGGCTCGAAGTAAATATAAGAATGTATTGATCTGGCCACCAGTATAAGCTAAAGGCAATGGCTTGTCTCTCATATACATTGACAGAGACAACAATTTGTTATTCTTATTAACCAAGAATGGCTGCTTGTTTAATCACTCATGGTAACTTGTATTAAAAGGTCATAGGTAAGCCTGTAGCCACTTGTATCAAAAAGTAAGGTAATTAAGAAACGGGCTAGGCTTATGTTTATTATTGAAAAAGTAAGTTAACAAAAAAATAGATATAAACATACTAAATTATATATTGAATGGATTAAGAACGAAAAGAAATATACGTTTATCGAATATGAGAGAAAATATAAAGTTTGACAACATTCGTGTTTACAAACTTATTTACATGAATGTTGCATTTGCTAAATCACAGAGGGTCAAGATGTCTGATTGACACCTTCATTCTAGAACCTTGACAGCCGGCACATTTAATTGAAGCGCCTGACTTTGACCCGTTACTGCAATATTTATAATTTCAGTTAGACAACATAATAGAATATATTATAAGTTAGACACCATGCACTCATTAATAGCATACATTAAGACCCTAAATGTAATGCAAAAATGCAGATGAAAAAATTCCACATTAAAATAAGAATCAACGTGTAAGGGCCGGTGAGCAGGAGGTGAGAATCTCTCTTCATTCCAGAACCTTACAGGCGGCACATTTCATTGAAGCGCATGACTTTCACCCGTTACTTCAACATTTATAACTTCAGTTAGACAACATAATAGAATATATATTATAAGTTAGACACCATGGACTCATTAATAACATACATTAAGACTCTAGATGTAATGCAAAAATGTAAATGAAATAATTTCACATCAAAATAATTCTGACCATGTAAGGGCCGGTGAGTAGGAGGTGAGGATCTCTCTCATTGCTCTTCTCAACCTTAAGGGACCATAAAGAATCCATCAAAGACCACTCTCATCCACGAAACTTGCCCTTTTCTTGATTTAACATTCCTTAAACCAAATATTGATAAGCATTATGTCTAACCTAATGTCATTATACAGAACCACGTCATAGTAATACCAAACAGAAAGTGTTTTTTTATTTAAATTCAAACCTCACGAGGATATTAGTTCATTTAACATATAAATGATTATTAACCACTGTTATTCTGCTAAGAGCACGAACTAATAGAAACGTGTTCTTTAAAGCTATCACTTATTCGAGGGACCCTTTATTTGTCAAACCATATGTCATATGTAATCAACACTTAATATAAATTTAAAAGAAACAACACCTAAGAGTATATCTAATGCATAGAAACTCATAAATCATTTAAAAAAATAGATCGTCATTGACTCATTGAGATAATTGAAATTATGTAATAATATTTTACATTGCATACTAAATGTTTATAAGTATTTGAAAATTCTAAACAGTGTGTTTCGGTCGAACCCCTTGTTGACTGTAGAATATCACATGTTTTGACATGCTACACAACCTCTTGATGGTCCATTTTTTCACCTCTGTTTAGTCCTGTACTTTATAGATATTTGATTGTAACTCACTATTCTATCGTTTTTTAGATTTGCACTCTTCTCGTGTCCCTTGAGGCCTGATGTAGAGATCCTTAGTGGCCTCATTGGTTCAAAGCAATGGTATCTACAGAATATTATTGAAAACATAACGTTAAGTAGTTCAGAAGACAAAAGCTATTTTTTGTGTAAAATAATAAATGATTAAATAATAAAGGCCTTACTGTAACAAGAAACTTTTCTTTGATTAAACAATCTGACTATTTGTTAGGGTCTAAGTTCTCAATATATTCTGAATGGAATTCCCGATGGGCGTGTGTCGGGTTGTTGTGCCTCACGTAGTGCTGCCAGTGCATCTTGTAATGATCATGTTGCTATATACAAAACCAGAGCTCTACATCGCAAATTATTGAGTTATTATAAGTAATTAATGTGTCAAGAAATACTAAAATGAGTACTACTAATAATAATAACGAGTGTGAAAACCCGCGCGATGCAGCGGGATTGGCTTGAAAGGACTTACTTTGTAGCGACACTTAAACCTTACGGACTAATTTTGCCAGGTTGCAGATAGCAATTAATGCTAAAGGACTAACTTTGCAGCGCCACTTGAACCTCAGGGGCTGTTTTTGCCAAGTTGGGAAAGATTGCATTTAAAGGACTAAGTTTGCAACGCCACTTGAACCTCAGGGGCTGTTTTTGCCAAGTTTAGAAAGATTGCATTAAATGCATGGTTTGCACACAAATGCATGGTTTGCACACAAACCTTGTACGGTTTTTAGTATAATATACAAATTAATGTTTTTGAATAAGGAGTTTAGGCATTAAAATAATGCATTGTGCGACTTTTACCCGTTTGACCCATTTTTATCTAAACTGTACTTTTATTTTGACTTTCAGTAAAAAAATATAAAATTATTACACATGTGAAAAAATGAAAACTAGATCAAATTGAATGAAAAGAAATTATGATACCTGTAGATGTTATGTTTAGCATGAAAAACATGTTTGGCCCATCTATGTAATACCCTAACCATAATGTATGAGAAAGTCTTCGGATTCACAAATATCGTGAGCAGTATTTATCAAGCCTAATTCCCTTGTGAAAAAATTGCCTTTTCATAATGATAAGAAAATTTTGATAGAGAGACAGCTAATTCGCTAAAAGAGCAGCAAATAAAAGTGCAGCAAGGAAAGTCTATTCTGAAAGAATTCTATCCAAGTAAAAAGGCGAGAATAACAGTTTCAGAGGAGGAAGCTAATGATGATTTCCCTAGTGAAAAACTGGAATCCTGCATGGATATTGAAAAGCTTGAAAATGAGTTTGTATTGACGTCTGCGGAACATTTGCTCTCTCTGGCGAATGTTAGTTGGACATTCACTGGAATTGAGAAACCTCCTCCAAACTTGGTTGAGCTGTTGGTGCAGTCGAATCTATATGATATGGTTTTCACTGTAATTCCAAAATTTTATAAAGGTTCAGAGTTGAAGAGGGAGCTGGAAAGAGTTTTTGTTGCCATGTCCCTGAAATGTTGTCCAGCCAGGGAAAATATAAAAAAGCAATGTCTACTTCTAACATCGTCGAAGAATGAGGTTGCTCATAATTCGTTAGAATGAGGTTGCTCATATGGTCGATCAATGTGAAAAACTAAGAGCCTTGTTACAAACAGCTCTGCAAAAGCATTTCCAATAGCTAAATATTGATTCGGATGATGTGATGTCCTCTGCAACCTCATAATTTTTCATCATCTAATTTCTTACCTCTAAACTTTCCCAACTCTAAAGCTGAACACAAACCCCAAATGTCTGAGCTTTCGAATTTGAAAAGACAGACCTTAGTCTTGATACCAATTCTGTGACTAAGGTTTAAAAGTTGGAGAGGTTTTGTTATTTAAGGATTACAAAATGTATAAGAAATGGCAGCAATCAACACAAGCCTAATGCTTGAACTTCTGATTGCTTCAGAATTATGTATCTACACTTCCTAAGTTAGCAATCAACACAACAATTAGCAACCAAATTATTTCACTTTTAGAACAGATTAAATTAATAATGCAAATCTGGATCAACTAATATGAAATTAAGATTTCTAGATTAATCTGTATAGTGATAACAGTGAGGTTTCCATTGATCTTAGTGATTTTTCGAACCACCTTCATTTAGGTCATACTCTTTCTTGAATATCTAGATATGTACCTTTTCTTTTATTAAATTTACAACAGGTCCTGGTCATAGTAGTTAAAGGCAAAAGCCACAACTACGCGATCATCGCTGCATCGCACCTTAGGCAAGAGATAGGAAAAGGTGAGAGCCTATGTGAAGTAAGCCGCTATAAAGTACCACATCTTGCCTCACACTCAGAGCGCCACCAAGATTAGGGCCACACCTCATTAAATTATACAATATGGAAATCTAATTTTTGCGTGTTTCCATTATCATTTTCTGTAATGGTGCGACTCTGAGCTATATTTCTGAATCTGCCACTTTATGGCTTTTGAGCAGCGGTGGCAATTTGTGATGGGTTCTGAATCATGGGTTGGTAGAATCTTTTAGAATGAAAATTACCCATTTGGTTAGTTGTGTTGATGAGCCTATCCCTAACCTGGACATGCTTAACCCATGCTACTTGTTTAAGATCGCATAATTTACAACAAATAAAACTATGACCTTTTTTTAATAGATTAAGCAGTTTTTGATTATCGAGTCACCCATTTGGAGGTGTTATGATTAGCTCAAGTTATATCAAATGAATAACACAAGGCTTCTAAAAATAATACAAATAATCAAATTAGATCCAATTACCTCAAGATGGTATTTCTTCTGTAACATTTTTCGCACACTTTCAGTGTACACACCACACATCCACTAACTGAACAACAGCCCTTCACAGAGGAGAGATTGTGTCTATGTAATGCTGCTGTTGTCGCAGCAAGTGCCTGTTAAAAGGAAGTTATTTAATGTGGGATCAGCATGATTTGAGGATAATCACATCATATCCCTTAAATCAAGGTGGTGATATACGGTTTCTAATTCTTCAAATGTAACAGCCATATTTTCCTTTATTAGATCATTGTATTATGTGTATATAATGGTTGTTCTCTGGTTGTAAAATATATCAAAGAAATATCAATAGAAAGCAAAACAATTCTCTCTTCTTATCATGGTTTCAGAGCAGGTTTGCTCATCATATACCGTATAAACCTTTTTTTTCCTCAATCCCAACCAAGCCATGTCTGTGGAAACAAATTTATCCCTACAACTAGCCAATCTGTTAAAGAATGGCATCAACTCCCAATCTCAAAACCCAAAATTGTCTGATAACCTTCAAATTAATCTCAAACTCAACAGTCAAAATTATGCACTATGGACTCGGATGATTCGAGTTGCCATAGGCGGAAAGTCCAAGGCCCTGTTATCTCATCTGACCTCAGACCCTCCAGATCCAAAAGGTGAAGATTACGAGCATTGGGAACAAGAAGATTTAATTGTCTTTTCATGGCTTATTCAGAACATCGAACCAACACTAGCAGGCAACCTAACCGAGTATCCCACGGCAAAAACCTTGTGGGATGCCCTTGTAGTCACATACAGCAGTGGAAGGGACAAGTTACAAACCTTCAATCTTCATGTCAAGGCCAATGATATCAAGCAAAACGATAGTTCTCTTGAAGAACTCTGGATCACACTCCAAGGAATCTGGGGAGAGATCGATAAAATCGATCCAAACCCCATGAAATGTCCGGAGGACATCAAAGCGTACTCGAAAATCAGATCAGAACAAAAATTATTTCAATTCCTAAACGCTCTTGATCGAAAATATGAATCTATTAAAAGAGAGATTCTCCGTTTGGATCCCCTTCCAACTGCGGAGGCGGCATATGCAACCGTACGAAAGGAAGCCGCTCACCAGATCATTCTGGGAGCAAATAACTACGATGCGCAGGGCATAGCAGCGGGGCTGGTGGCTAACAACGCAGAAGGGTTGGGACTCGCCGCTAAAGGGCATCGCCGGTCATAAGGGAAGAAGAATGGACCAACAATCAGAGAAGATAAAACTCACCTGAAATGTGCTAATTGCGGTAAGACAAGGCATACCAAAGAACAGTGTTTCGAGCTCGTTGGCTACCCCGAATGGTGGAATGATGGCCACAAGAAGGGCACCAAAGGCCTCGGATCAGAAAAGGGGAAGGCTCCCATTGTTGATAATGGCAGCAATCGGAAAACACCCATTGGTTTTGGGGGTGTAGCATCGGCGGCACAAACACATGGAGGAGAAGAATCTCCTTTTTCGATGGATGCAGGTACAGGGGTTGAGAGAACAAAAGTCTCGAAACCTCCCACTTACCCTTCATTAAGTTTCGCTAAAACATATGAAACCTCTCAAAATACCACCTTTATTCATTTTTTAAATGAAAGTTGTAAAAATTGCAACAAGAGTCCTAGTGGTAGTAGTATAGTAAACATGGCTCGAAATGAGAATATTACACAGGAAAAATCATGGATTTTTGATTGTGGGGCTACTGACACTATGACTCACGATTTATCAGACTTTGATACCACAACTAAACCGACAAAAACGTATATACATACAGCGAATAGAGAGAAATTGCATGTGAAAACTGGGGGAACCATTGAAATATCTCCAACACTCAAACTTTCAAAATGTCTCTATGTTCCTGATCTATCACATAAACTTTTGTCGGTAAGTCATGTTACAAAAGAGTTAAACTGCTCCGTCCTCATGCATCCCACTTTTTGTATCTTACAGGATATCAGGACCGGAGCGATCATTGGGCGTGGCACTGAAAAACATGGGTTATATTACGTGGATGAGGTGGCTAGAAAGGGGACTGTACTACTTTCACATGGTACAGCAGAACGGGAAGCTTGGTTATGGCATAGGAGATTGGGGCATCCATCTACCGGTTATTTATATGTTTTATTTCCAAAACTTTTTCCTTTGAATTGTAAGTCACACTGTGAAACGTGTGTGTTAGCTAAAAGTCACCGAAAAACATTCAAACCAAATAACACAAGAGTTGATTTACCTTTTTCATTAATACATTCGGATGTGTGGGGTCCTGCCCCAATCACTGGGGAACAAAACTATCGTTTTTTTGTTATGTTTGTGGATGATTGCACCCGTATGACCTGGGTATACTTATTAAAGAGTAAATCTGAAGTTTTTGATAAATTTACCACATTTTATACAATGATTCAAACTCAATTCCAGAAAAACATTCAAGTGTTTAGATCTGACAATGGCGGAGAATTCGTGAATTCTGATATGAAACACTTTTTTAAAACCAAGGGTATAATTCACCAAACCTCTTGTCCTCATACCCCGGAACAGAATGGTGTCGCCGAACGAAAAAATTGAATCGTACTAGAAATAACTCGGGCACTTCTAATAGAGTCACAAGTTCCGAAGTCTTTTTGGCCTGAAGCCATTGTTACGGCTGTCTATCTCATTAACAGGCTCCCAACTCAAATCCTAAAGTCTAAAACTCCTTTACAAGTCCTCACTGAGTATACCAAACCTCCATCCACTCTCACTATGGAACCCCGAATTTTTGGGTGCACTGTATTTGTCAATATACCAAGATCCTACAGATCAAAACTTGACCCATGTTCTGAGAAGTGTGTCTTTGTTGGGTACGGGATAAATCAGAAAGGCTACCGCTGTTATAATCCTAAAACCCGACACATGTACACCACTATGAACTGTGATTTTCTTGAAACTGAGTACTATTATGCCTCCCACCTCAGCGGTCAGGGGGAGAGAGAAAATGACACCCTGAGTTGGTTGAGAACTGCTTCATATGGAGAAGAAAGAGGCAAGAACTCAGAAAATGAAGATCTAAATGAAGATCCACAAGACAATGCCCCCAAGAAACCGCTCCCAACCTTATACCCACGGTAAGTGATACTCACTCATCTCCTATTGAAACAACTAACTTGTAAGGGCAAGATGAAGAACAAGAGGATACAAATGGATATGAGGCTGAGCAAGATATTCCTGAAGGATCTCCAGCACTAGAAGATATGTCAGAGAAATATGTCCTACCACCAAGGACAAACCGGGGTGTACCACCGAAAAAATATTCCCGAGAGAAGGAGACCAGGAGAAGCAGATATCCAATGGCTAACATAGCCAAAGGAGATCTATCCAATCAAGCCAAGGCGTTTGACTCCTCGTTATATTCTGAAGAAATCCCGACGAACATAGAACAAGCCTTAAAATCAAGGAAATAGAGAAACGCGATGGAAGAGGAGATGAGAGCTCTCACAAAGAACAACACTTGGGAAAAGTGTGTCTTGCCACCAGGAAACAAAATTGTCGGGTGTCGGTGGGTGTTTACATTAAAATACAAACCCGATGGTACAATTGAAAGGTACAAGGCAAGATTAGTAGCTAAAGGTTACACACAAACATACGGGGTTGATTACTCGGAAACTTTTTCTCTGGTTGCAAAGATCAACACCGTCAGAGTTCTTTGCTCCATTGCAGCAAATAAAGGATGGCCCTTACACCAGTTTGATGTGAAGAATGCATTTTTACACGGAGAACTACAAGAGGAAGTTTACATGAAAGCCCCACCTGGATTTACAAACAGGTTTGGAGAAAGAGAAGTTTGTTTCCTGAAAAAATCTCTCTACGGATTAAAACAGTCCCCAAGGGCATGGTTCAGAAGATTCACATTGGTCATGAAGAAGTATGGCTTCAAACAAGGCAACTCAGACCACACCTTGTTTATCAAACAAAGGGGAAATCTCATAACCTGTCTAATAATCTATGTCGATGATATGATTATTACAGGTGATGACAAAGAAGAAATAACCAAACTCAAGAAGAGCTTGTTTATAGAATTTGAAATGAAAGACCTGGGAAATCTCAAATATTTCCTTGGAATTGAAGTTCTGAGATCAAAACAAGGGATATTCATGCACCAGAGAAAGTATGTATGTGATCTATTGGCAGAAACATGTATGATTGATTGTAAACCAGTACAGACCCCGATGATCATGAATCAAAAGCTCTCTAATGAAGAAACAACACATCCAGCTGACAAAGGGAGATACCAACAAATGGTGGGGAAGCTAATATATCTCTCACACACTCGACCCGATATAGCATATGCTGTGGGAGTGGTAAGCCAATTCATGCATCAACCACAAAAGGCTCATATGGAAGCCGTCCTAAGAATCTTAAGATACCTCAAAGGAACGGCAGGACATGGAATTCTATTCAAACCAAACGGTCATCTCGAAACTCAGTTATACACCGATGCGGATTGGGCCGGAGTTAAAAACAACCGAAGATCTACCTCAGGATACTTTAATCTAGTTGGTGGGAACCTCGTCACATGGCGTAGCAAGAAACAAAAAGTGGTAGCACTATCAAGTGCAGAAGCTGAGTTCCGCGGAATTGCGAGAGGGATAACTGAAGTGTTGTGGGTACGAAAATTACTAACCGAGATAGGATATCCTCCACAAGAATCTAGCAAGGTAATAAGTGACAACAAAGCAGCTATTCAAATATCAGGAAATCCTGTACAACATGACCGAACAAAGCACATAGAGGTAGATCGCCACTTTATCAAAGAAAAGTTGGAAGCTAAGATTATCACACTTCCATTTGTTCGGTCAGAAGATCAACTTGCTGATATCTTAACAAAAGCTGTTAACGAGAGATCCTTGCATGAATGCCTGAGCAAGTTGAATTTCAGAAATCCCACCATTCAACTTGAGGGGGAGTGTTAAAAGGAAGTTATTTAATGTGGGATCAGCATGATTTGAGGATAATCACATCATATCCCTTAAATCAAGGTGGTGATATACGGTTTCTAATTCTTCAAATGTAACAGCCATATTTTCCTTTATTAGATCATTGTATTATGTGTATATAATGGTTGTTCTCTGGTTGTAAAATATATCAAAGAAATATCAATAGAAAGCAAAACAATCCTCTCTTCTTATCAGTACCAAACATCCCTCGATAAAAATTGCATAAAGAACACATGGAGTGGTTGCAGAAGCATAGTCATCTCTCATAGCTTGATAATTGCGCCAAAACAGAACGTATGGACAAAAAATTGATATGTGGTACCTATCATCATCTCACCTAAGTAATAATCAATGGAACAGCCAATCAGCATCGAGTGAGATGCCAAATTCTTATGGTCTGCCCACTGTGGATGTCCGCTATCACACCCTTTTACCTACATCAAACAACCGGGTAGGTGTAGGTGGCACTGATCAACCCTCTATGCCATCTATTATGCCCCGAAGACCATCAAGGACTAATCCTGATATGCCAAGATCAGGTGGCTCATATGTTCATCCATTTGTTACTTCAGCAACAAACTTAAGCATATACTTTGTTTCGATTAACATAACATGCACATATGAGGAATGCAAACCTGATTTGTTAACGTACCCTTCTTTCCAACGGTGATGAAATATTATCACTTAAAACTCTAATATAATTATTTATATTCAAATTATGCACCCACTTTGAACGATAATTATAGTAGTATTATACCATGGAAAGGTATAATACCACTATACTGTTTTCTCCTCCACATAAGAAAATACAAATCAAGTCACCCATCCCTTTCACATCTTGATACATAAACTTATTAAGAATCAAGTCACTCATCCATTTGAATTTATTTTCTGCACCCAAGGAAATACAAATCCAAATGTTGATAATGATACAATGTAGTACGGGTACAGGTGGACAGATGGGGGGGGGGATGGGTAACAGCTCAGGTATGGTTGGTGACACAAGCATGAACATGAGTATAGCCATATACAATAAGGGAAAAGCCAATCCATTGTAGCTACCACCTAGAAACCGATATATGAAGTTGAATGTTAGTGAGACGATTATTTAAAATATTGATTAGATATATGATATGGTAGGAACAAAAAATTACTGCGGCTATTGAAGACGAAGTGGTGGAGAGTGGTGTGGCTGAGAGCGTGTTCACATTGTGGTAGAGACCCTTCCGGAAACGCTTATGCAGAATGGTCGCTGGGTGCTTGCCTCTTGTGAACACCCAGTTATGTGCTGCTGGGAGACTACCTTACTACATCTCTCCGCTTTTTAAACACAGTATCCATTTGAGTAGATTTTTCTATGTTATAGGTCAGTTTGGGCCTCTCTAAAATGTTGAGTCAATATGAGTACCGAAACCAATAACATCACATTCGGATGTAATATGCAGTTGGTGTTTACAAAGGAAGCCTGTCAAGATTCATAATATGCAACCTTTGGAACACCACGGCTCCAAGTCAACATTGAACCGCCCACAGTGAAATCAACTCTTAACTGATAGATGTGACTCATTATTCACAAACTTTAGGTTAAACTACTTGAGATAAACAGCATCAAACTCTAGGTTAAACTACTTGCAATGGTAAAGGAGTCCATATTCCCAAACTTTATCTAGAATATATAGATTGAAAGGGTGTCAAAGGATACTAAATACCAGGCCATAAGAAGCGAGTTAATTCTTTTTTGGATGATAATTCACATACTTGAGATTTTGTTAATTCTATATCATGAGGACTTAGATTAATCTGAGTCTGAAGACATCAAATTTCTGTTTTTCTTAATTCTATATCACTGCACTACAAATGGGCCAAATGGGGTATGCGGAATAAGTTAAGTTAAAAGAACATAGAAGAATGCCTTACTTTTTTGGTTCTCTTCTATTAAGATCTTTTCGTACTTTTCTTGCTCTTTATCCTTGGCATCTCTGCAAATGAAGAATATTGCTAAATTTATTGAAAAAAATTTTAAGAGAATAGTTTACTATCTCAGAAATAGTCTTTGCCTGATTGAAGCAATTTCCTCTCTCAAATTACCGATTTCTTCATGCAACTTGTCCTTGTCACTTATTAAATAGTTAATCAGTGCATCCGCTTCTGCATCAGAAAGACAAAGAAATAACCCATATTGGACTCACACTGAACATTAGACAAGAATGGAGTTAAAAAATGAAAGGGAGTCAACATTACCACCAAAGTACCAATAATAGTCTTTCGAAAGATAATGAATATTATTAGAGATCACAGTTATCATGTTATTATTGTTTGGTTTCTTTTACTTAGAAAACATCATTTAAAAAAATGCACCTCAGGTCAAATACATCGCAAGCAGACTCCACAATTGAATGCCATTTACTTAGTTGCTAATCGCTATTCCACAATACGACTTTAACCTCATGATAAATTACTAAGTATTGAAATTTGTTTGTGTACCGATGCATCCTTGAAGGAACCTTTACAGCAAGACAATGTAGTTAAGCCTTAAAGGCATGCAACCGTAGTCCCTCCTCAGGCTAGGCCGTAAAACCGTGTCGACTTTAACCCCAATACAACCCGTTTACCTGACCAACTTGTTTATATGACAACTAACTCCCAACCCATTGGGCCGGCTTAGTTAAACAAATTAGTGTTAGTTGTGGGGTTTGATACCATCAGATTCTTCAGGTTCTATACATGTGTAACGACCTAATATGGCAAACACAGACTTCACTGCATCAAACCCTTTGTACAGATCATTCTTCATGGTTCGAGCTTCCGCGATGACTATTCCAGTGCTTAGTAAGATCAAATACATACGGTAAAACGCTTTTGCATCAAGTTGGCCTTCGCTAATCAATTTTGCACCATACCAGTAGCTTAAAGCCCAAACACAACTGGTTAGGCAACAGACTAAGGAAAACAATGAGAAAACAATGAGAATTTATATTCAAACAATGAGAAAACAATGAGAATTTATATGCAAATAGTTAAGGAAACTAAAGAAGTAAATTACCAAACTTCCCATATATTTAAGCAACAGACAATCTTATTACACACATCCAAAAATTATCATGTCTTATCAAATTAATTCCCCTCCAACAGCCTACAAAATCACTTGATTGTTAACCTTCCATTCCACATTTGAACCACTTACTGGATAATTGGTAAGACTTATCGGCTGATGTTTGGCTTTGTTAGTTCATGGTTTCATGGTGTGTTGACTACTATCAGGTAGTTGTTGCTCAGTTGACACTGTTTAGTTGAAGGGAAGTAAAGTCCAGCTATATCTCCGAAATTGCTAAGTGAGTAAATTATGAAATAAGTAGAAGAAACTGCTGATAGTGGAGCATGAATACTCACATGTGGGGGGCACTTTTTGGTAAGATGCGATAAAACCGTCTCCTTGATTACCTCCAATAGAGACTTCCGCTGAAATTATTCGATCAAGCTTGTTATGACTTATGACCCATACTTTAGCTATAACTGTTTAATATAAAAGCTAGATAACGAAAACTTTGTAAAATAACCTTATCATCGTCATCCTTTTCAGCAAGTTGAATCATGTAATCTAGGGCCATCATGAAGCCTGCCTCTATCTGATCAACCTGTTTCCCAATCACACCTTGTGTAGCCAACAATACTGCCAACTCCTCTGATTCTTCGTCCATTTGTAAAATAAACGCGTTTTTTCTTTTCCAGATCATGAATTTATATCATTTCCATTGAAAAATGCGGATTCAGTCATTGCCCTGTACGACTAAGCATATGAAATCAGAAGCTGCAACAAAAAAATGTGCAAAAAGACCAAAACAAACAGAACAGAATCCGTATCTGAGTATCAACTAAAACTAAAACTGTATCAATTTAATTTTTCCATCACTTCAAAGATAATGAAATCACAGAACATAATCAGATCATGCTTGTTTTCTTCTCAATCCAAGTATCGATACAACTTTTTATCTTCTTTGTCCCTTTCTAAGAACTCACGTTCAATAAGCGATTCCATTCTTTTCTTTATAACTATAGGGTTTGGCAAGAATCTCGACTGAAGCTTCTTTGTAACCTCTGCTAGAATATTGTTGTGGTCAAGCACTCGTCTTGATTTCATAATTCTAACAATCGCTGCCTCAATCTGTGGCTTTCTGTCCTCCTCCACCCTCTGCCTCGTTTCTTGCTTTTCAGGTTCAGACTCCTTCTGTGCCGCCACCATTCCGATCTTCACCTTGTAAAATTTTCTAGAAAAATTTTCATTGAAGAAAAAGACATCATTTTCACTGATATCTTTGCTCATGGGTTTTTTTTCTCAAAACATTCTTTCCCTTTGCACAAGCCAACGACTGCAAGCACCGTTTCAATTCCACTCTGGGTATCTCAATCGCCTGTTCAATTTCTCTGTAACTCAACTGATCTGCATCGTTGAATTGCATCAGAACACACATTTGATACGTTGAGACATTAAGCTCATGCTTTACACCTTTGGAAAAAGTTGCTTTGATATCAGCAGAACCCATGTTTGTTTGCCATGTTAATCTTCTTCCATTGTGGGTCCCGAGGTAATACTTTTTAAACTTGTCACATACAGAGAGGATTTTGGGAGGAAGGTTGCACGTGGTGGTTGATTGAGTGGGCCATGACCCGGTAGTGAGAACATGTACAGAGAGTGTGGGTCCATCTGCTAACAAATGTCCCATGGCTTCATAAAACCCTTTCATCGCGTCTTCGGACATTTTCATGTCAGTGAACATCCCTTCCAGCTTTGAGGTAAATTGATATCCGCATTCCGTTTTTAGCTTCAGTATTAAGCTTCTCTCTGCATCTTCAGAAACACTCTTACCCGAAAGAAGACGTTTTGCCAAATGCTGTTTCTAATACTTTTCAAATACATCTTTTTCCTGAAGATAACGGAAAAGCATCATGACTTTGTCTAGTACAATCTCAACATCCTATTCAAGCATTAACCTGATCCCGATGCTGCGAACCAAGCCCATGGAGACAGTTTCTTCCATAGCATGCCATGTAGTCTCCAAGGAAATGGTAGTGTCAATATCCAAAACACCATCTACATCCAATGCACTATCAGTTGTACCAATTCCTGTAATAAGAGAGAAGATCAAACAAAAATCAATAAAACTATTAACTTATAAATAGTCAATCACATATATCATAATTTAGAAGGATCGTATCTGTCCTCAACACAACACGAGTCTTTTGAGCTTTGAAGTCACAAATCTTTTGGAATTTTCAGGTACATCAAACCTTTACTAAAATATGTGTAAAAAGATGAAAATCATCTTTCTATTTATAAGATTAAGCTATCTATTCAAAATATACAAAAGAAAGATACTATACTGACATTAATAAAACTCATAATCGCATTGATGTCAGGCCCATTTGGATCTTCAATGCAGCAAAGAGTCTCAAAAATCATCGCCTCGTAACTGGTATAACAGGATCACAATAAGAATTTGCTTCACATTAAGTTTATACGCATTCACAAAAGATGGTATAACAGGATCACAATAAAAATATTGCTTAGTTGGATAACAAATGATTATGTGACATTAAATTGAATTACATGGCATTAAGGTGGCATTTGTGGAAAATGCCTCCTGTTATATATAATATATATATATATATATATATAGCTTGGATCATTTAAAAAGTTGATCTCAAAAGAAAAGTAATCTCAACCATTGGATCACCCCCTCTTCCCCTCCCTTTTTTCACACCAAACTACATGGACCTAAATGTATTTTCTTTCATTCTTTAAGGAAGTTATGTAAATTCGCACCCTACCCCCACCCCGCCCCGCCCCCCACCCACCCACCCACCCCCCCCCCCCCCCAAAAAAAAATCCCGCCAAAATTTTTTTTCAGGGGGACAAAATGTTTTTTTTTTGGGCCAAATATTTCCCGCCAAATTTTTATAACTGTGATGCACCAAAATAAAAAGATGCATCACAGTTATAAAAATTAGTTATAACTATGATGCACCAAATTTTATAACCGAGATGCATCCAACGATTGTTACCTAATATGCTCCAATAACATTGCAAAAACTTAGTATACTATACTCTTTAAGGGGCATTAGTTATACAACAAGAGACGGAGCTATGGTATCCATGGTAGCGTCGCATGCTTTGTCATTCGGATAATGCTAGTGCATATATTAACAATCGAGAATTGATGAAAAGTAAGTAAACCATGTGATTAATAAAATGACTTTGAAACATGTTAGGATAATTGATTTCATTGTATATCTAACCATGTGATTAATAAAATAAGCGTGTTCAATCAGTTGAAAAATCTCTCTTTTATACACAAAGGTTAACGGTTCTAATTCAAAAAAAGTAGTTATAACTATGATGCACAAAATTTTATAACTCATATGCACACAAAAAAAGGTGCATCAAAGTTATAAATTTTTGGCAGGAAAAAAAATTTGCCCCAAAAAATATTTTTTTGGTCGGATTTTTTTTTTTTTTTTTTCGCGGGGGGGGGGGGGGGGGGGGGGCGGGAGTGGGTGGGGTGGTTTTCAAAACTTACCCCTGAAGTTTAAGATGTTTCAAATTAGACCCTATAACTTTTTTTCTCACTTTTTTCTCTAATTATACTTTTCTCTACAACCGCACTATATATATATATATATATATATATATATATATATATATATATATATATATATATATAGTGTATCTTTATTTTGAGAACCCTATTAAGTGCGAGAACTACGAGAACTCTCATTGACCAATCATAATTTAGTAAACCATTTTTCTTTTAAATTAATATAATTAATTCGTAGGGGCATTATGGGTATTTAACATTAACACAGTCTTCTAAAAAACTGCTCCACTAATTCTTTTTTCACTCACATATTTCTCTCACATATCTTCTACTCACAACACAAACCCTGATTATTTTTTTTAGCCGCCATCAAAGATTTTTACATCTTTCCATGAAGATTTAACAAAAACCGGGATAACTAAGCCTCACCGGAATAAAAATCAACCAAAAAGCAACCTATCTGAAACCGATCTAAAAAATGGTTTTTCAAAATAAAACCACCTCGAACCTCCATGATCACGAATGAAAACCCCAGTTTTTTCGAAGATCAGTCCTCTCGACGCGATTGATAATTTCCGGTGTGTTTTATGCTTCCTGTGGTTTTTTGAGTTTGTTTTGGGTTGATCCGGATGTGTCCAATTTTCGATTTCATGTGTGGTGTTTTTTGCAGGGTTTTGACTGGATCTGAGGGAATGTAAGATCTATCTCTAATATTTTCAGAGTTTTGTAAGATCTGGTGGTTTAGAGTTTTGTAAGATCTGGTGGTTTCGAGGAATGTAAGATCTGGTGGTTTCGAGTTTTGTAAGATCTATCTCCAATATTTTCAGAGGTGCATATAGCTTCTTCTTTTTGTCATGTGCATCTTAATTTTTTGTGCTACACCTTTGATGTTAATAGCTTGACAGTATGACCCAAGGCAAAGACTGCAAAGACGCAAAGTGGATCTAGGTGATGGTACATCAATGGATACATGGAAATGTTGCTCTAATGACAATAAGCCTTATGTAGGAAACCCTTATTTAACAGATGGATGTGGCTTTGATTATGACGTCACAGGTATGTAATTCTGTACTTCGTATTATATTTGTATTATTTTGCTTCTTTTTTAACGTTGGTGTCATGTGTTTGTTTGTTGTCTAACATAAATGTTAACTTTCTCTTACAACTTTTGGATAATAGCTTGACAGTAAGTTAAGTGTGGATTTGTTTGAAACAAACAAAAACATGTACTGTAATAATTTGTTCTCACGGTCTGATTAATACATATGCATTCAAGCCAATGGATTTTGATTGGTCTTACCGTCTTAGTATATTAACACACTTGTTTTGTTAATGTATTTTTTACAAACTGCACATGTCGATAAATCGTCTCGATGGTAAACACATAGCGTTAGTGTTGACTTTCTTCATCCTTATATTAATATTATTATCTTTTTTAGTTTTTAGTCATATACCCACTGTGAACTAATTGCCATTTTTTTATGGTCCACATCATTTAGATTCTTTTTTTTTTTACTTCCAGGAGTGATTCTTTGGTTCATATAATAGAAATTGTAGAATATTATTTGATTTTGAATTACCATGATATATGAATTAATCTGAGGATTCAATATAGTTTATATTACATTATCTTGGTCTTGCTTTTTATGCATTGATCTAGTTATATGATTAAAACATGTATGTTTTTAACGGAATGCTTAAAACATGTATGTTTTTAATATCCAACCATATGTTTTGTGAATGGAATGCTTAAAACATGTATCTTTTTAATATTATAAAACATATATGTTTTGTGATTCGATTATATCTGTTTTGCATACATAAAAAAATAGCTCTCTTATTTGTGTTTGTTAGTTTAAGCTTGTCTATGTGTGTTATGTTATCTTGAGTTTTATTTTAAAAGTATTTAAACTTGACTATTATTTTTTCTAGGCGTGACGTTCTTTGAAGGCGTGCACACATACCGGAAGTACATATATGTTCTTGGAAGGCGTGCATGTATGTTTTTGAAGACATGCACACATGTTCAAAATAATATGATGAGAAACTTCAAAAACATATATTTTGTGCACATATGTCCGTTTACGTTAATTATTGCTAGTGCACAAGTGTAAAGATAGATTATATTCATGTATTTCTTCTTATTATAAATTTGTATTTTAATTGTATTTTAATCTATATCAAATTTTGTGTTTAACATTATGTTCTTGGTTATAAATTTACATGATCTAAAAATACATATGCACCTTTTAAATTGAAAAGCATGTATGTCCAAAAAAACTATTCCAAAAACCAAAATAATAAAATTAATTCATAAAAAACACATATGCACAAAATTAGTTTTAAAACATGCATGTTCATAAAAGAAGAAAAAAATAATAATAAAAAAAAACGAAAAATAATATAAATTTGACTTTTACTATTATACCATTTTGGATTAAATAAAAAGGTTTAATAATTCAAAAATTAGCATTGATATGTTGCACAATATGCATTAATAGTAGTACATAAGGGGTTCTCGCAGTTCTCGCATTTAACAGGGTTCTCAAAATAAAGCCCCCCCTATATATATATATATATATATATATATATATATATATATATATATATAAGTTTAAATGAATTATCGAAGTAAAAAATACTTGTTATACATTTTAAGTTGTCAAAATACTCATTTTCACGGAGTCGTGATAAATTTATAAGTTTTCTAAACTTTTTCCTGAATTTACACTTTTTACCCTCAAATTTTAAAATATACAAGTTTAGTCCCTCAACTATGAGAAAATGACATTTTCTAGCCCAAAAATACTTACGTTCCAAAGTTTTAGAAATGAAAGTTTTGGCCCTTGCAAGAAACTATTTTTATAATGTTTTAAGAATCGGATTTTACGCAATTAATCCCTTAACTTTTACAATCTTGGCACAAAACTTAGGGTGTGTTTGTTTCATTAAGATGTTTTGGGTCTGAATCTGACTACCACATGTTACTGGTAAGAGGTGGTTGGAAAATCTAAATCTGAACGAAGTAATGTTGTTTGTTTTTGTATAAGTGTCCGAATGATTTTAAGTGCTCGTTTTTGCAATTTGTTTATTAAACCAACGCAATACGATAATAAGTAACTTATGTATATATGAAACAAGATTTTTTATCATAAATATAACATAATTAATAAACAATCAAATATATTATATAAAGTTTACAAAACGAGTAAGAGGCAGTAAGACAAGTCCCCCACCTCTTACTAAGTAAAATGTTATATGTCTAATTGGGTCTTACTCAAAAGAAAAAAAAAAACAAACAAGCAAAACGTTTGCCCTCCTCTTACTGGTAAGAGTAAGAGGGCTAGTAAGATTTTTTTTTATAAAACAAACACACCCTTATATTTTACCTTTTTATAACTAGTTTGGCGTATATGCACTTTCGCCCCTTGGACTTCCCATGTACACGCGTGCATGTATATATTTCAACCTTTATCTTTCGGATAAATACCCTTTCTACCCTAAACTTTCCCATGCTACAATTTACGTATATAAAATACCCTTTAACTTTCGAAAAGTCACATTTTCTACCCAATTGTCAAGCGATTTGCAAAAATAGTCCCAAGTTCATGTTTTCGACTTATAGTTCATTTAGCTTATTCAAAAGTCCAAGTTAGCTTATTTTTAGCTTAAAGAGTGCTTATTTTCGTTAATGGACCGGATCAAAAGGTTTTGGGCTTGGTTTTTCACGTATTGGGCCTTAAGGCCCAATCGGTTTTTGTCTTTGTTTTGGTAAACGATCGAGACAAAGGGGGTTTAGAGGGTTTTCTTGGTTGATCAATTGTGTCATGAGTGTGGTGTGATGTGTTCACAAGATACTATAAGCAAGATTACATGTTCGAAAGTATCATTATTCATTTTATACGCGTTATAAAATAAATAATAAGACATGGTGCGTTCAATGTTTTTAACGAGTGATATACATATATGAAATGAGAAAACGAGTTGGAAAAAGGACTTAATACACCGTCAAGGAGTGGTGATGATATGAGAACGAGATTAGATACCCACGAGAACCCTTGTTCTCCTTATAACCCAATATAGTTTACCCAAGACTTGCGTGTTTCCTTTTCTTTCCTTACTCCCTTCGACAGCCCTTAGTGAACGAATTGTGACCTTGTGTGAATAACAGTGTGTTTTTTTTTTGAGAATGTTGGATGAATGGTATGTCTTTTCCAAGACTTAAGGTATGTTTTTAAAGGAAAGTGGCATGGTATCTTCATTATTTTACTCATAGATTATCTGGGTTCCAAGATTTTTAAAACATGTGTTTTTCTTTGATTTTGGGCATGCGAAGGTGGCAACCAACATTGTGGCATGCTTTCTTGCCTAGTCGAATAAAGGAACATATTATCCCATGGGTTTCAAAGTCAATGGGTGGTCAAAAGGATTAGAGAGGATTTATTATAATACTAGGGATTATTTTAATGTTGTTTAGTAGGAGCATGGTTTTGTCTCCCCTATCTTACTCACACACGCAACATTAGGGACAGGGGGAATGTATGTGTTATTGTTATTGTGATTTAACATCCTTGTTGTTGTGTCCCTTTGCTTCTCTCGACCGGTCATAAAAAGAAAGAAAACAAAAATAACTTGACAATGTTTGGTGATGTTGGGCTAGTAGGAGACGTGGCCCAAAGGGAAGAAAAGGGTGGGCTTGGGACTCGGTATTGGATCAAATGCAAGGCGAAGCCCAAAGAGAAATATAGTGGATGTTGGGCTCGGTTGAGGCCCAAGATGTAGTGGGTGTTCGTTGGGCTTTTAGGCCCGGTCTAAAATATATAAATTTATTTTTATTTATTATATATATTTTTATATAATTTTATTTATATTTATCTTAAGTATTTAAAGATATCGCGATTGAGGGGGATTTCGTTCAGATCACAACGGTATAATTTTGAACGCTTGAGTTGTGACAACTGGCAATTAGGGAGCCCATTTTAGGTAACCGCATTACGCTAAGTTAAACTGAGTAATTGCCTTTAGAACTATTTCGATTAACCATGACTTGTTCTGATATCGTTTATTTGTTTTTATGATTTATTTTATTATCGTACGAGTTGTCATATGAGTTTTAGCCCTTTTCGTTAAGCACTATGTGATTCGGCACAATAAAATCCTATAACGAGAAATAACGTAACTTTTAAACCGTAACACGAAACCTGATATATAAATAATCAAAACTCATTGAAAAACGTAAATAAAAGTGATAAAAAGTCAAAGGAACGTCGTGGGATACTCGTAGGACAATATATGAGCTAGGGAGCGGGTAAACGAGTTAGTTTTATAAAAATTACGGATTTGGCCCCCCTATAAGCCTATGGCCGGCGCCCCCTCCCCACCTTTTTATTATTTTTGAGGTCCCTAGTCCCATATATATATACCCCATCCCATCTTATTTATCTAGTTTCTTTCTCTCACTAAAAACACACACACACACACACCTACTTTCTCTCTCTACTCTCTCTCTCCTCACAACCAAAAACCCTAACCCTAAAATAACACCACCACTGCCGCCCATTGTCCGGCGAGATTCCGGCTAGTGGTATCTCACCTCCACCACCATCTTGTATTTCTTTCCTCTTTCCATCCATATATAGCACGCGCCTTGAATCCACCATTAACACCTCCAAATCTTGCAAAAACTATTCGGATTTCAAGGGTTTCTGGGTAACTTTGTAGATCGGGTTTGGAAAAGGTAAAAGGAGCATTGTGGTGACTCGTTTGAGTCAATATGAGTCACGTACGAGCCCTATTTGGCTCGTACAAGTGGCGACATGTAGTGGGTTTTTACGAATATGGGACTAAAATGAATTTATAACTAATGAAACATAAACTAGTGTTATGATATCGTGTATTGTGTCATTTATTTGTGTTTTTGCATTTTTATCGTTGTTTCATGTTCTTGGTTTAGATTAGTTGATGGGTTTGATGATTGGATGTTGTTTGGAGGTTGTTTGATTGTGTTTGGTTATTGGAGAAGCCATTTGGGGAGTGTTTGGATGGATTTGGTAGGTCGTACGAGCCACTAGGGTTTCGTACATGGGATTGAAGTGGCGTACGAGACCCATGAGGACCAAGGGTCCGGGTCGGGTCGTTGTAGTAACTTCTTGGTAGTTTTTCTTGGTGTTTGGATGATACGCGTGGAGCCGAAACGCTTCTAGAGCTTGTTTGGTTCACGTGGTCTTAACCGGGACCGTGTCAAGACCATTAGGGTCGCGACATTGGTTACGGGGATTTTCGGTAGTTTGTTTGGATGGCGATATTGATATGGGTTGATTGGAGATTGATTTGCGCTATTGTGATTATTTACTTGGACTTATATTATGAATTGTCAACTTTGAGCAACGTCGGTGTTACTTTGACTTTTTAGTCATAGTTGACCCCGACAACGCGGTAACATGGTATATATTGGACTATAGATTTAATAAAAGCCGAGAAGTCATGACTCGTGCTTGTTGACTCGAAACGAATAACGATTTGAAACTTATATTGAAATTGACGTAATATATATATATATATATATATATATATATATATATATATATATATATATATATATATAAACATGCAAATAAAACTAAGAAACATAAATAATAAATGGTTTTTATACTAAAACCTTCGATGACAAGACTTGTCTTGTTATTCGCTATTTTAAATGGGAATTAACGACTAAAAATGGAAATGTTTTCTAATTAATGAGTATTTAATCTTTCGAGTGCACGTTTATCGAAATGTGCCATTTATGAGCATTTAATGTCATTTTTGAGCATTTAATACTATTTACGTCTCGTGCATGGGTTACGGATGACCTAACATTAATAGCGTCAATCCACGTGGATAACGGACTTATTAGGTTGACGAATCTAATAAGAGCCCGTTAGGTACGTAGGATAACATTATTAGTGGGTGAATTATCCTTATGACTCGTTAGGATGCGACCGGTTTATGGGATAATAAGCGACACGAATAAATGATTGAGTTTATCGAGTTGACGAATTCGATAAGGTCTAACTATTTATTCCGAAACTTATTGGACTATGGAGCTTATCACTTAGACATCTCATTGGGTTGCATTGAGTCGCATTATGTTTATTTGAGTGCATTCAGGATGTCTTGTTGAGTCAATACACACACACGACGATACCAAACGCTAGGACTAAATGGTGAAACAAGATATTTTTGGAGATAAAGAAAAGGAGTACATTGGGGTAGATAGCGTTGAATTTGGAATTATATATTAAGAATTGGTTTATATTAATAGGTTGTGCCGAGTCAGTAGTTGTTGAGCCGTGTTAGTTGTTATCTTTGTTGCTAGTGTTTGTTTGTGCGTTGCTTGCTTGAGGTGAGTTTCATAGCCCCACTTTTATCTCTATTTTAACTAAATTGGGGTGAGAAATCATGCTACTCTTTTGGACCTTTTAAACTTTTGATTTGCTTATGTGTTGACTGTTTAGATAAATATGCGGTAGATGTTGCCTTAGTCTAGGGTGGAAATCTTATTGCTATGACACTTGCCTAGCTAAGTATAGACTTCTACCTCGACCTAGTCCAAGGTAGCATTTGTTCTAGACCTTGCTACACCTGCGCTAGCTAGTGTTGCTTAGGGCCCTACTATGACGTCGATTATGTTATTGATGGTATTGATTATGATATTGGTATGTGATTGGTGTGATATTGTGTATCTATCTTAGTCACGCATAGCAAATAAACTCTTACAGGTCCACCATTGAATTTGAACCTAAACTTATGAACTCTCCAGCGTTAGCTGACCTTTTAGCATGTTTTTCTCAGTTATCTAAGT
The DNA here is from genome assembly GCA_019973895.1 of Chrysanthemum seticuspe. NCBI lineage: Eukaryota > Viridiplantae > Streptophyta > Magnoliopsida > Asterales > Asteraceae > Chrysanthemum > Chrysanthemum seticuspe. Next base: position 273,398,053 of record BPTQ01000001.1, on the reverse strand, counting down.
GATGTTTGGAATGCTTGTTCTATGGAAGCTTAACAATGAGGCATGGTTGAAGGATCATATTTAAACTCTGATAATATTATGCGGACCTATTTTATAAATCATGTTGGGCCTTACATTTGACTATTTTGGGATGATTGTATTTGGATAATTAAATTTGGGATTGGTTTTTGAACTATAATATGATTATCTTATTTGCTATACTTGTGTGATGTACCAATCCAGTAACGCCTCAAAAACTTGTTTAAGTCTTCCGCTGTACTGAGATTTGGGGGTGTTACAGATTGGTATTAGAGCCAAGGTTATAGAGAACTAGGTATTTAATAAAACCTAAACTATAACTACTTGTTAGAAAATTTTTATCCTCGACCGACGCATGCCAGCTTGCCAAGCCGAAGCTTCTTTCATTGAGAATGCTATGAACTGCGATTTGATTGATGAGATATGATGAATTGTGAATTGATTATTGAGATGTTATGTTTTGGGATATGGTTATTGATTTTGGAAGATTATGAGCTTGATTATATGATTGATATGACTTGGGATTATATGATGCGTGGATTATGTGATAGAATGGAACTTATGAGTTTTATTTAAATGCATATTTTGTGTAATGCGGTACCTCTATTTTAAAGCTTTCATTATGTGATATATGTTTTGGTTGAGTTGATGCGCTTATTAGAACTAGTCGTTTTTGAACACTGATACCTACCCTATGCCTTTGTCACAGACCATGCCTTCACTAGCTTACGATGTGTCTGAGGATGTCCTTGCTGCTACTTCCCCAGCACGGACTCTGACGACTGTTGCGCAGAGTGATCCCTATGTGATTGCTCGACATTCTAGTTTCACTTCATCATCATCTGATCGCCCTAGCTCATCTAGGCATCTCACATTGCATCAGGTCTTAGCACGAGCCCAGACTCCTAGGCTTACTCGTAGTACTGCTCGTATGTCTGTACGACCACCATCATCACCTATTCACCTGTCAGCTCACTTTCTCCTGTTATCACCACCTGCATCACCATGTCCTAAAAGACCTAGATCCCCTACTATACCACCTCAGGATTCACCTTCACAGAGACGCCGACTCATGGACTCTCCCTCTGTAGATGAGGATGTGGAGGAGTATGTAGAGGAGGATGTGGATCCTCATAAGGAGGATGATGAGGATATCCCTGATGGGGGTACTCCGCCATTGCAGAGTCGTACACATTCGGTGCATTCTCCAGGACCAGGCTCTCCCTTACCTTTGCCTGAGCCTGATTCTCCTGGGCATCTTTTTGACTTTGGCTCACCTCCTCACTCACCTGAGATAGGTAGCCCACTAGGTTCAAAGATACCATCAGAGATTGCTTCAGAGCCTGACGAGTATGGGGAGATGGGTCTTATTTGGGAGAGGATTACATCTCAGGGTGTTAGGCTTAGTCAGTTAACAGATTGACTAGTTGGAGTATCGAGGGCTAGTGTAGAGGATTTGAGAGCAGATATGGGTTCCGTAGTTAGGAGGACTACGATTTTGAGAGAGGGTATGTCAGAGCTCCATGAGCAGGTAGGGGACCTACTGAGAGGGTTCGGACAGCCCGAGAGGCAGACCTAGCACTATGGCACAAGGTAGGCAAGTTGGAGAGGGAGGTCGTGGATCTAAAGAGTGATCGCAACGCTCAGCGTGTTGAGCTTTCATCTCTATGGAGGGAGGTTGACGATGTTAGGAGATCAGTTAAGAGTGTTCGTGATCGTGGCTAGATTATGTTAGATTCATAGCATTGTACCATCTTGAAACTGAGTAGTCTCTAGTTCGAGATGTAGATCTATCCTAGTTATCCCGTTAGTATCGTTGTTATGATCATTTTTTTTATTACTCTGCATCCTTTCATGTATTCCAATTCGAAACCTATGAGTTATGGTTATTAGAAAGTGCATCCTTTAGTTTTGATTTGGTCTCTAGTTATTTCGTTATGATGTAGTGTTATCCTTGTTAGCCTTGATTATGTATTCGTGCGTGATTCGATAATCCTTGGAACCAAACCCAGTCTTATAGAGCGTGAATTGTGAACTTATGAAACTGTTGTTTTAACCTTCAGATCAATGGCACCAAGAGGAAACCCGCCTAGGACCAACCGAGCAGCTCCTGCTGTTGTGATTAATCCTATCCGTCGAGGTCGTCATCCGACCACGACCACTCCACCTATTGAGAACCAGAACACTGATAACCCCACAGTTGGGAACTCGAATGTTAATGACCGTGTTGAGAATGGTCATGTTCCACTAAACCCTCCGCCTTTGAATCAAGCCCACATCGTCCAGCTCGTGACACAGCGTGTAGCTGAACTGCTAGCTGAGTCTAATCACTCTAACACCTTTGGTGGAACCCCACCGCTTAATCGAGCTCGAGATTGTACCTACAAAGAGTTCCGATTTTTTGGTCACATCGAGTTCGGAGGAACCGAGGGAGTGGTTTACCTAACAAGGTGGATGGAGAAAACTAAGTCTGTGTTTATCGTTAGTAACTGTGATGAGGATTCTAAGGTTAAGTATTCAACTTTCACCTTGAAGGACGAAGCGTTGACTTGGTGGAACAACTATCACAGATCAGTAGGAAGTGAGATAGCCTATAGCTCGACTTTGACCCAGTTTAAGGCTCTTCTGATCAAGACTTATTGTCCTAGGAATGAAGTTAAGAAGTTAGAAATTGAGTTCTGGAACCATAAGGTTAAGGGTAACGACATGACAACTTACAACCGTCGTTTCCAAGAGTTGTCGCTGCTTTGCCCAGAAATTGTTAGCACTGAAGCCTTTAAGATTGAGAGGTATACGGATGGATTGCCTCTAGCTCCTAGGAAGGATGTCATCACTGCGAAGCCGGCTAACTTGCATGAGGCAGTTACCGTGGCTCAGCGTTTGATGGACTCTGTTGATCCTAGTTGAGCAAACGATCTAATATAGAAACTGACTTAGAACAAAAGCTTATTAAGTATCACGCGGAATTTAATACTTAATCTTAAGAAGAAGAACAATAAACATTCAACACCTCAATATTATTATTAATACGAATACTCTAACCAATATTAGGGTTTTACAACCTTGAAGTGTATCGACCTTAGATATAAAACATACGTATATCTAATCTAACCTAGGACCTCCTTTTATAGGCTAAGGAGTCCTATACATTATACAATACGTAACCCACAAGATAAATATCTTTTCCATATTTATCTAATACAAAATACTAAACCGACTATACAAGACTAGCAGTGGTTACAATACATTATCCGTGGTTACACAATACTACTAGCCGCGGTTTGTCTTCATCAGCGGTTCCATCCTTCTGTCCGTGGTTATATCAACCCTGTCCGTGGTTCCAGCACTTAGAGTAATTCTTGATCCAAGGAACCAAAAACCCAACAATCCTCCCCTAAACTTGATACATTCCAACAGAATTCTCAAGTTTCCTTTAAGCTCAAAACATCTGAATTGGAGGATGTAGCCAAACACTTACTAGCCTTAAGAATATTCTCATACTTCAGCAACAAATTGTAAGCTTGACCATCATAGGGCAACAACATCTTGATACAACCAGGCTTTAACATCTGAGCAATAATTCCTGGATACTTATTCAGTTGAGGATATTCACCTTCTACAAGCATATGAATAATCTTTCCAGAAACAGTTAAAACATGAACTCCACAAGTTTGATATAAAAACCATCTTGTAACATGCCCATTATAGAGTCCTTGCCATTCAAGTTCATCATGAGTAGGTTCAAATAAAATCTTCAAATGGTGATAAACTAGTCTCTCATGATAATCATTTGGATGTTCTTTACCAAACTTATTCTTGTAAAGTATCCAAAGATTCATCAAATCATCTCTATCAAAATACTGAAGCATCTGTGAAAATTTATTATACTCATATACTTCATTGTTGAGTCTTTGAATTTTCCAAACTCCTTCACTTCCAACTTTAAGCTTAAACTCATAAGAAATAATTTGATTAACACCTTCAACTACTTTGAATCTTTTAGAATCAGATGTCTCCTGAGGCTCAGATTTTCTCTTTTGTCTACTTTGAATCCACTCTTCTTCTTTCTTAGAATTCATTGGACAGAAATCATCATTATTAATCTTCATACATCTCTCATAAATCTCCAAAATTCTTTCAAATGTACATTTACTAAGATTATCAGGAATATGTATGCCTGAATTCTTAATAATCTTCATCAATACATTTCTCATCTGTGCAATTGAAGGAGGTTTCTTTCTTATAACTTACTTCCTGTTTTTACCAATCCTCCTTGCCCATAGACCCAAAAGTCTAGCTCTTTCCTCATCATCCAATAGTGCCCATTCTTGTGCAGTATATTCATCATGTATTTGTTGAGAAGTTTCAAGATAGTTTTGTGATTCATACCATGTATCTAACCATCTTTGACTAGCTTCCTCTTCATCTTGCTTCCTTTTCTCTAAAGCTGCTTGTTCATCAGCTATAATACTTTTTGCATACTCTGCATCATAAGCTTCTTGTTCTGCTTTACTTTTAAACTTCAGCTCTGGTACAACAACTCCTTTAACTTTTCCAATATCTGATTGAATCACTTTCTTCTTCAAAGGTTCACCAATAACTAAACTTTTACCTTTAGGTTTGGTTGCAGTAGATTGAACAGATAAAACATGTGCAATGATAGGTGTAGTAATAGATGAGGTTTTGCTTAGATTTATCAATGTACTTGCAGCTTCTTTCTCAACTTCTTTAGATTTAGGTGGTGATACAGAAAGGGTTGTGACGATAGTGGAAGTGGTTATGATAGCAGTGGGTATGACAGTAGTGGGTACAATTTCTATGTCTAAAACTGCAGCAGTGGTTACAAGAGTACTAACCGTGGTTGTAGACATACTATCAATGGTTATGTCCTGCACTACTTCATTTTCTACAACATTCTTCAAATTTTCAAGAACTGCCTCATTCCCATCTTTATCAGATACCAAAAATTGTTGATCTCCACTATCAACATCTTCTTCCATAGATCACTCCTCCCCTGTTTGGATACATCCTCCACATTCAGAGCTGAAGAGGAGTCCACCTTCTTTTTCTTTCTTCTCATAGCTCTCAAAACAGCAACCCCAGGTCTTCTTACTTTTTCCAAAACCAACATTCTGTGCTTCAATCTCTTAATATCCTTACCCTGAAACACAGCCAACTCCTGTAGACCTGAAATTGTATCCTCTATTTTGGCACATTTATCCGTCAATTCATTAAAACGTTCAAGAATATCCTCCCCACTTCGACCTGTGTGAACTGATCCGAGAGGTGGTTCATTGGAAAAGTCATCATGTACCAGCTTAGGATCCGTCAATTCATGTTCATGTTCCAAACTATCCTTATCACTTCGAGCTGTGTAACCTGCTCCGAGAGGTGAATCCTTGGATATAGTAAACATAGCATCAGACCTTGCCTGATCATCTATGTACCCTGTAGCAGCCATTTGGCTAGGGATTCTTCCACCTGTGTTAAGTTCCAAAGAACTCTCCACATTAGAAGTTGCCAAAGGTTGGGTCTTATTTATGTTTCCACTATCCTGACCAGCATCAAAGCATGAATCAGTAGTGGAAGCCCTTCCAATCATGTCACCTCCACTCCATGTGACAGCCTCATTAGCAACACTACTAACACCAGCCTGAGGTAGCTTAGTGCCCTTATGTCTCCTAGTCCAGACAATTGGTGTAACAGTGGTTTGGGTTTGACTAGAAGTAGGTTGAGTGACATTAACAGTGGTTTGAGGTGTACTAGCAGTGAGTTCAGATGTACCAATAGTGGGTTCAGTGACTATAGGTTGGGATTCAAGACCTTCATCAAACTCAGGATCAGTAGGCAAAGTAAGCATGTGGGGAAACAAAGGAACATCTCTTATCTGCATATTTGGCTTCTGATTCCTCATATGTGCAAAAACCTTAGGAAGCATAGGATGAACTTCATACGCCCTAGAATGCTCAACAGGTTCATTGATTTGGCTTTCCACAATAAGTTGAACAAACCTAGGATACAAATAGTATTTACCCTTCTTCCTAATGTTTTGTACTAACCCCTCATAAATCATCCTAGACCAATTGAACTTTCTTCCATCAGACAAACAAATAACAGCAGTAGCAATTTTGGAAGGAAAGTCATTAAAGCCAGTGGTCTTATTACTCATACACATCAACAAAGTATGAATAAGAAACTTCCATTGTGGTGAAAACAAACTCTTAGAAAATTGTACCTTATCACCCCTGTGTGTATATCCTAACCTTTCTAAACCAGCTACAATCTCAGCATCTGAAAGATTATCAATACCATCAGCATCATCAAACAGTAAAACTCTCCTAATGATCTCCTCATCAACTGAAATAGCATTCTCATCCACAACAGTGCTAAACACTTCGACTCCATCAACCTCTTCAAGCTTAGCATTCCTCCAGAACTGATGTATGTAGGCTTTAAGGATGGTTGATGTGACCGTTAAAGCATAGTGTCAAAAACTCCTTTATCTTTTAGCTCATCTTGTAGATTGCCCTGCACATGAATTAAAAAAGTTAGTTCCTTTTGTGGACCCAAGGCAATACTGACTTGGGTCTGCCCTGTGCATCAAAATATTCAAATTTCTTTAGGTCCATTGATGCACTGTTGACATGATGTAAAACCTTGGTCTTAGGCTTCCATTGTCAACTTGCTGAGGCCTTAACAACATAAAAATGATTTCCAACCACTGTGTCAGTTATCACCTTTGGAATTTTTAAAACTTCTTTTGTTTCAGAGGTGATATTTTGCTTGTCAGTGGTTTGACTCTGCTTAGCCGTGTTTACATTTTGCTTAGCAGTGGTTGGAACCCATTTAGGTGCAGCAGTGACTATTGATTTTGTTTTCCCATTCCTCATCAACACTGCCCTGGGAATCATGTTACAGTTAGGATGAGGGTTTGTTTTCTTTGAAAAGTTTTGATGATTTACCCTCCTCCAATGATTCCAAACTTGTGGTCTGTTTTTATGACAATTTTCTGTAAGTGTTCAAAACTACCACAGTTATAACAAGCTTTCTTGACACATTGAAACTCATCACCTAATCTGCTAGAAATTAGGCCATTTAAGCTTCTTTGATTGCCCCTAGGTTTATATTTTCTCATCTGTTCCCTAGGTATTTCCTTGTACTCAACTACTTTCTTTGTAATTTGAGCTCCAAATCTAGGTACAAGGTTGGCTTGTTTAGAATCAACTTTCTTAACATGTTCTTTCTTTTCAGGTTGAGTTGATTCAGATCTATTTTCCTCAGAATCTGATTCCCAATCTTCAATTGTGGGAGCATCAGATGACTTATCAGAACCTATCTTAGGTGTTTCAATCTTACTTAACCCTTCTATAGGTTTGTTAAAACTGAATTCACTACTAAATGACAGTTCTTTAGCAGGTGGTGCATGTTTCATCAAAGAGGGTGGTGGCATATTATTGTAACCTATCCCAGAACCCTTTTTCATTAGATGACTCTCTATAGATTTATGAACCATATCAAAAGCAAATTGTGTTTTAGCAACCCTAACTACATGTTGTTCTTTTTCTTTTAGGGCCTCTTCTTTTACACTCTCTGCCAGTTCAAGTTTCTCTTTAAGCATTTTAATCTCTCTATCCTTAAGATCAATTTCACCACCTAGTATATTGATCTTATCTACATACTCAAACTCACATTTAATATAGTATTTTAGCTTCTCTTCCACACTCTCTAGACCAACTCTATAACCTAAGTTGTCCATAGACAGTCTTTCTACTTCTTTCCTCATACTCTCAGTGATAGCTTTTTGAGATTCTAAGTTATCATGACATGATTTAAAAGAACAAGTAGATGTTATAGAATCATTAGATACCTCAGAATCTGAACCAGAAGATGAAGCATAGGCCATTAGAGCAAAGTTATGCTCTTTTGAAGCTTTACTAGCAAGAAAAGCTGCATTAGGACCTTCATCAATCTGATCACTCCAATCATAATCACCAATCCCATCCTGAGCAACCAAAGCTGAAGAAGCAGCAGGCTCTTCTATAGTCTTCTTAGTGCCTTCAATTCTCTTAGGAGCTCGACATTCCCTAGCAAAGTGACCTTTCTTCTTGCAGTTAAAGCACTCCATCTTGCTTTTGTCGAACCCAGCTCTCCTTTGACCATCATACCTAACCTGTCTTTCAGTCCTCCTCAGAAACTTCCTTGCTTGGAGAGTCAACATTGCCATTTGCCATTGAAGATTAATCTCATCAAGATCATCAGGATTAATTTGATCTAGATCTTGATTCAAAACATCAACACTGGTAGTTAAATCTGACAGAAAAGCACAAATTGCACCATCACTGACAGTATCACTAACAGTGGTATTGTTTGCAATAGCCGTGGTTATTCCATAGGCAGCAATGGATACATCATGTGGACTTTTGTGATTGGTTGAAACAAAAGCAAGGTTTTGATTAGCAGAAGATGCACCAGCAATGTTATTCTCAGACTCATAAACTTTCAAGTTGTTGTAGAGATTGTCCAGAGTCATCTTATCAAAGTCCACCTTATTTCTCCACACAATCGTATGAACAGCCCATTCAGGAGATAGACTTCTAATGAACTTCAAATTTATATCTTCTTGAATAACATTGTAGTCCACTGTCTTCAGTTGGCTAATCAGTTTTTGAAGCCTGTTGTAAGTGCCATCAAGTTTTTCTCCACTAAGAGCAGTGAAGTTTTCAAGCTGATGCTTGAGCATATTCTTTCTTGATTTCTTTGTAGCTTCATTACCAGCAAACCTTGTCTCAAGAGCATCCAGTAACTCTTTAGCAGACTCATATCTTTCAAAGTCCAAAGCATACTCATTAGGTATTCCCATAGAAAGAATACTATGAGCCTTAATCTCCATCTTCCTTTTAGCCTTGTCCACTTCACTAACAATATCTATTGCCTTACCATCAGCACCCATCTTAGGAAGAGTATCACCTTTTTCAACGACATCCCAGATGGTATAATCAATCATACCCCCTCATTCGCATTCTCCAGATTTGATACTTACCATGCTTGAGCATAGGTACCTTTGAAGCAGTCACCATGTGAGTTTCGTCAGACATCTTAGCTTTCTTTGAATAGAACTTAAAAGAACTTCTTCTTGGTTACAGTTTCTAGATCACAAGCTCTGATACCACTTGTTGATCCCAGTTGAGCAAACGATCTAATATAGAAACTGACTTAGAACAAAAGCTTATTAAGTATCACGTGGAATTTAATACTTAATCTTAAGAAGAAGAACAATAAACATTCAACACCTCAATATTATTATTAATACGAATACTCTAACCAGTATTAGGGTTTTACAACCTTCAAGTGTATCGACCTTAGATATAAAACATACATATATCTAATCTAACCTAGGACCTCCTTTTATAGGCTAAGGAGTCCTATACATTATACAATACGTAACCTACAAGATAAATATCTTTTCCATATTTATCTAATACAAAATACTAAACCGACTATACAAGACTAGCAGTGGTTACAATACATTATCCGTGGTTACACAATACTACTAGCCGCGGTTTGTCTTCATCAGCTATTCCATCCTTCTGTCCGTGGTTATATCAACCCTGTCCGTGGTTCCAGCACTTAGAGTAATTCTTGATCCAAGGAACCAAAAACCCAACAGACTCTGTTGTGTTACCATGGACCGTGCTTAATAGTGTGTAGGAATTGCTCAAAGGTAGGACACATGGCCAAGGACTATAGGTCCCGTCCCCTTGCTGTGGCCCAAACTGCGCAAGGAGCAGACTGGAAGGCCATTATCACCTGATTTGGATGTGGAAAGAAAGGGCACTACAAGAATGAGTGCCGAGAGCAGTGGGTAAGAGGATACCCCGGTAATGGAGGAGGATTTGTTAACCGAGGTGTGGGAAGTAATGGCCATAACCCTGTGAAGCGTGAGGTTGAAGGGAACCATCAGGGTTCTAGGAATCAATAGAGAGACGTGGGAGCCGCGCGAGTGTATGTCATTGGGAAGGAAGCCGGCGAGGACCCGAACGTAGTTACGGGTACGTTCTTTTCAATAACCGCTATGCTTCCATACTGTTTGATACTGGTGCCGATATGAGTTTCGTATCCACCACCTTTATGCCATTACTAGGAATTTCCCCAACACCTCTAGGGTTAAGTTTTGATGTGGAGTTAGCTAATGGAAATAGGGAAATGATAGACACTGTAGTCCGAAGTTGCACACTAAGTTTTCTAGACCACCCGTTTAGCATAGACCTTTTGCCAGTTACCTTAGGAAGTTTTGACGTCATCAACGGAATGGATTGGTTGTCGAAGAACGGTGCACACATCATCTGCCATGTGAAGATAATGCGTGTACCGTGTGGCGGAAAAGTTCTGAGCATACAAGGAGATCGGAGCGACAGTGGAGGTCTCTCCCAGTTGAGCATCATCTCTTGTATTAGGGCCCAAAAGTACACCGATAGAGAAGGTTATCTTTTCTTGGCTCGAATTTCTAAAAAGAAAAGCAAGAAGAAGAACGAAGGACACCTTAAGGATGTACCTGTCGTTAGAGATTTTTCGGATGTGTTTCTCGATGATCTGCCAGGGATTCCACCTGTCCGACAAAAGGAATTCCAAATTGAGTTGATACCTGGTGCTGCACTTGTAGCCTGGGTACCCTATCGACTTGCTCCAAGAGAATTGGAGGAACTGTCTAAGCAGTTGGCAGAGTTGTCAGAGAAGGGATTCATTTGGCCAAGTTCATCACCGTGGGGAGCACCAGTATTGTTTGTTAAGATGAAGGATGGATCATTTCGGATGTGCATTGACTATAGGGAGTTGAATAAGTTGACTGTGAATGACCGATATCCGCTACCTAGAATAGATGACCTATTTGACCAACTCTAAGGAGCTAGTGTCTTTTCCAAGATCGACTTGCGGTCTAGATATCACCAGCTTAGAGTTCGAGAGGAGGATTTCCTAAAACGACATTTAGAACTCGTTATGGGTACTATGAATTCCAAGTAATGTCGTTTGGTTTGACCAACGCGCCAGCGGTATTCATGGATCTCATGAACCGAGTGTCTAAGCCATATCTGGATAAGTTTGTGATAGTATTCATAGACGACATCTTGATTTACTCCAAGAATTAGAGGGGAGCATGAAGAGCATTTGAGGCTCATTTTAGAGTTGTTGAGGCAAGAGAAGTTGTATACCAAATTCTCTAAGTGTGAATTTTGGATTCCGACCCTGCAATTCTTAGGTCACGTGATAGATAGTCGAGGAGTTCATGCTGACCCAGCCAAGATTGAGGCCATTAAGGAATGGGCCGCCCCTAGGAACCCATCAGAAGTCCGCCAGTTTCTAGGTTTAGCAGGCTATTACCGGAGGTTCATTGAGGGATTCTCCAAAATAGCTAAGACGCTGACCAAACTGACGCATAAGGACGTTAAGTATGAATGGGGAGAAAAGGAAGGAGAAGCGTTCCAACTTCTGAAGGAGAAGTTGTGTAGTGTGTCCATCCTAGCTTTTCCTGAAGGGAGCGAAGACTTTGTAGTGTACTGCGACGCTTCGCATAAAGGCTTAGGTGCTGTTTTAATGCAACGGGAGAAGGTGATATCTTATGCCTCCTGAAAACTTAAGAAGCATGAGAAAAACTACACCACCCATGATCTGGAGTTAGGTGTTGTAGTGTTTACCCTTAGGATTTGGAGACATTATCTGTATGGAACTAAGTGTGCAGTGTTTACCGACCATAAAATCCTGAAGCACATCTTAGACCAGAAGGAGCTGAATATGAGACAGCGTCATTGGTTAGAGTTACTCAGTGATTATGACTGTGAGATTCGTTATCACCCTGGTAAAGCCAATGTCGTGGCAGATGCACTCAGCCGTAAGGAGAACATTCCACCTTTACTCGTTCGATCCCTAGGAATGACCATTAGTTCGCCTCTACCGTCTCAAATCTTAGCCGCCCAAGCTGCGGCGTTGATGGAAGAGAACCGTCCATTTGAGAACCTTCATGGAATGGTAGAAAGTGAAAACGGCTTCTTGAAGCGTTCCGACGGAACCTTATGCTTCGGAGACAGAATCTGGATACCATTTCATGGCGGAATACGTGATTTGATTATGCATGAGTCACATAAATCAAAATACTTTATCCATCCCAGAGCCGATAAGATGTATCATGAGTTGAAGAAACTCTACTGCCAAACAAGAAAGCCGACATAGCTCTGTATGTCAGTAAGTGCTTGACTTGTTCCAAAGTAAAGGATGAATACCAGAAACCCTCAAGACTTTTAGTTCAACCCGAACTCCTTGTATGGAAATGGGAGCGAATCACCATGGACTTCATCACCAAATTACCGAGAACAGTTAGCGGCAATGACGCTATCTGGGTAATCGTAAATCATTTGACTAAGTCTGCTCACTTCTTGGCCATTAGCGAGGTCGATAGTCTCGACAAGCTCGCTCAGCTGTATATCAAGGAGATACCGGTCCCGAACTCGTTCTAGAAACCACTGAGAAGATAGTTCAGATCCGTAATCGTTTGCAAACCGCTCGTGATAGACAAAAGAGTTAAGCCGATAGGAGACGTAAACCCTTAGAGTTTCAGGTAGGATATCGTGTTATGTTGAAGGTTTCTCCTTGGAAAGGAGTGATACGTTTCGGCAAGCGTGGAAAACTCAATCCCCGATATATTGGTCCCTTTCCAATCCTGGAAAGAATCAGACCAGTAGCTTACCGTCTTGAGCTACCTTCGGAGTTGAGCAGTGTACACAATGTCTTTCATGTTAGTAACCTTAAGAAATGTCTTTCGGAGGAAAACTTAGTTGTACCTATGAGGGATATCCGTATTGACGAGAAATTGAATTTCGTTGAGGAACCGATTGAGATCATGGATCGTGAGGTTAAACAGCAGAAGCATAGTCGAATTCCGATTATCAAAGTTCGTTGAAACTCTCGTCATTGACCAGAGTTCACTTGGGAACGTGAGGACGTATTCCGTAGGAAATACCCTAAACTCTTCGTGACATCAAGAAACTCGGAGTGAAACCCGGGACGGGTTTCTTCTGAGGCTGGGAGGTTGTGACAACTGGCAATTAGCGAGCCCATTTTAGGTGTTGAACTTGTTGAACACAGATAGACCTTGACAGATCTTGAGCACTCCCAACAATCCTCCCCTAAACTGGAATTTGACTTGGTTAAGTTCCAGTTTCCTACCTTGATAGATCTTAGAGACTTCAGTACTTAGAGGATTGTTCTCAAACATCAGTAGCAAAGAACCAGTAATAATCTCATCTCTATGATGACCAAACTTTGAAACGTCAGGTCTTTGCAGCAACACATGACATAGTGTACATCAATACTTATTAGTTGCATACTATTCTCATCACATCCAGGTGTGTTAACTCATGAGAGAGGTGAATCATTGAAAATAATGGATTTGATGTCTTTTTACCAATAGCCATCACTACTGGAGTCGCCAGATGTTTAAGTCCGAAAACTATGGTACATTGATAACCATCTGATTTATGAGCAAATTAGCAACTATATAAACGGATTTGATGTGTCTTTACCTGTAGCCGTTTGCTCAGGACTAGTCAATTCTTAGAATTGGTGAATTGATAACCAAATATGGATTCAGTTGCCTTTACCACAAGCCATATACTTTTGGGCTAGCCAATTCTTGGATTCCAACAAGGAATATACCATGGTGAATTGATAACCATACAACTCTCAGCAATTAAGCATGGGTGGTTGCATACCCTATGATTTTGAGCAAATCATTACAGCTATCAACAGATTTGATGTGTCTTTACCAAAGTTGTACCCTTTGTACTAGCCAACTCTTTGATATACACAAGGTATATCTGGTGAGTTAAAAACCATCAACAACAAACAACAAACCTGCAAGAAAAAGTTAGTTTTTTTTTTTTTTTTTTTTTTTTTTTTTTTTTTTTGAACTAAGAAAATAACAAACAAAACAAAGAAAATAAACAACACAAAAGAAAATCCTCCCCTGAGGCATATGCCTCCCCTGAGGCCTATGCCTCCCCTTAAACTTTGCAGTTAAGGGTTAAGCATTCCAATATTGACCACAAGGTGTTGAAACCTTGGTCCATCAAAAGCTTTTGTTAACAGATCTGCCAGATTATTATCTGTATGAATTTTAGCCACATTTATCAAATGTTTTTCATATGCATCTCTTATAAAGTGGTGCCTGATTTCAATATGTTTGGTTCTGCTGTGAAAGACTGGATTTTTGACAATGCATATGGTACTTTGATTATCAATAAAAAGAGTTGTGTTCATGAAGTTGTACCCATAATCCAGCAGTTATTTTGAATCCAAAGGACCTGTCCACAGCAATTTGCAGCAGCAACATATTCTGATTCAGTAGTTGAGGTGGCCACAATGGTTTGTTTCTTGCACTTCCAAGAAATCAATCTTGTTCCAAGGAATTGACAGCCTCCAGTTGTGGATCTCCTATCCAGATTTGCACCAGCATAATCACTATCACTATATGCTTCCAACTTAAAATGAGACTCTTTTGGGTACCAAAGGCCTAAATGAGGTTGGCCTTTGAGGTACTTAAAGATCTTCTTGACTGCATTGAGATGGGAAGTAAGTGGAGTGACTTGATGTCGAGAGCAAACACTCACAGCAAAAGTAATATCAGGCCTTGAAGCTGTTAGATACATTAATGAACCAATCATAGATCTGTATAAATGAACATTCACAGGAAGATCTGGTTTATTGTTGGCTTTTGTTTTTGGAGCTTCATAAGGTGTTGTGGCAGTTCTGACACCTTCCATACCAAATTTCTTCAACATGTCCCTCACATATTTATCTTGACTGATAAATATCCCATCTTGTTTCTGCTGAACTTGGAGACCCAAAAAGAAAGTAAGCTCCCCCATAGCACTCATCTGAAATTCTCCCTTCATCAGATCCTCAAATTCCCTGCACCAAGCTTCTTTAGTGGATCCAAAAATGATGTCATCCACATACACTTGCACAAGTATGATGTCTGTCGAGTTCTTCTTCAGAAAAAGAGTCTTATCAATGGCACATCTTCTGTAGCCATGCTTCAGCAGAAATGATGAAAGCCTAGCATACCATGCCCTTGGTGCCTGATGAAGTCCATAGAGAGCTTTAACGACTTTGTAAACATGATTAAGATGATCTGGGTCTTCAAATCCTTTGGGTTGTGTAACATAAACTTCCTCTTCTATCTCACCATACAGAAAAGCACCTTTAACATCCATCTGATACAGCATGAAGCCCATGTAGGATGCATAGGCCAAGAAAATTCGAATAGCCTCTACTCTAGCAACAGGTGCAAACACTTCATCATAATCAATCCCTTCCTCTTGCCTGTAACCTTGAGCTACTAATCTTGCTTTGTTTTTAATAACCACACCTCTTGCATCTCTTTTGTTCTTCAGAATCCATTTAGTTCCAATAGCATATTTGCCATCTGGTAATGGTACCAAGATCCAAACTTGTTGGTTTTGAAACTGTTGCATTTCGTCTTGCATTGCCTCAATCCAACTAGAGTCTTCAAGAGCTTGAGTGACACTGGATGGTTCTACTTGAGAAAGAAAACTCGCAAACAGACAATGCTTGAAGTCTGTGTGATTGTCTCTTTGCTGATTTGAGACATAAGAGAGAAAAGCAACCTGTCCAAATTTAGGACTAGAGATAGCCCTTCGAGTTCTAACAGGAGCTAGAATGTCACTAATAATGTTGGATTGAGGGTGAGTTATGTTGATTCTTTTAGTAGCAGTGGGGTTGACTTCAATGGTAGGTTCAAGATTAGACACAGTTGGTACAAAAGTTGTGTCATAGGAAGGTGAGTTGAAAATGCCAGATTTGGGTTGATGATTTCCAAGATCTGAAGGTCTTGGAAAGCGAGTATACGGTTCACCAAAGTCTGTGGACACTCTAGTAGGAATAGGAGTAGTAACAGTCGAGCTTTCAGCAGATTTGATGACGATGGGAGAGACTGCATCAGTGTCAGCAGAAATATGGTTTCCACTGACAGCCTCATTTGCAAACTCCCCATTCACCTTCTCAGCTTCAAGCTTAGCTGGAAACTCTTGAGTCTGAAGCCTAGCAAGGTCCTCCGCATAGTGTGATTCATCTTCACTCTCAGCTAAAGTATCTCTAGAAGAGTTACCTGCAACATTGTTAGGGGAGAAAGAAGGCACAAGAATGGGTTGTTCATCATCTTCAAAATCACTTCCAGAGTCAGCATCCAATGTACCTGCATTATTAGTGGGAGATTCTTGAGATCCTGCACTCTGGTTAGCCATATGTCTAGTATACCCCATATAATCAGTTAGGTAGTCAAGGTCAAAAGACTACACATGACCCTGTCCTTGAACATTGGGCTTATCTTCCAGGTATCTTAGGTTCAAAGTCTCCTCTATCTTTTTGGCAGATAAGTTGTACACTCTGTAAGCCTTGCTATTAGCTGAATAACCCACAATATAACCATCATCATCTTTCTCATCAAACTTCCCCAATGGATCACTGGTGTTTAGAATGGTCACTTGACAACCAAAAGGTTTGAGGTAATGAATGACTGGAACCTTCCCAAAGAGAAGTTCATATGGTGTTTTGAGGTGAGGTCTAGTAATGGAGACCCTGTTAAGCACATAGCAAGCTGTGCCAACAGCTTCAGTCCAGAACATAGTGGGCAATTTAGAGTCTGCAAGCATTGATCTTGCAGTCTCTATCAAGGTCCTATTCTTTCTTTCAGCTACCCCATTTTGTTGCGGGGTTCTTGGATTGCTATAGTCCCTTATTATCCCTTTGGACCTACAGAGTTCTATAATAATAGCATTCTTGAACTTTGTCCCATTATCACACCGAATTCCCTTAACCTTCTTGTTCAACTGATTTTCAACGAGGGTGATGAAGTCTTTCAGCACTGGAGTTGTTTCATTTTTAGTCCTTAGAAAGAACACCCAACAAAATCTGCTATATCCATCAGTGATAACCAAACAAAAGTACTTGTGATCAATGCTTCTGACTTGAGTTGGACCAAATAGATCCATATGTAACAGCTGAAGAGGCTCAGAGATAATGCTCACTGCAGTGACGGCTTTGTAGGAGGCTCTGTGTTGCTTCCCTTTGTTGCATGCAACACAATTATGATCATTGGAGAAAACTTTGGAGGGTAGACCTTCAACAAGACCCCTTTTAGAGAGTGTGTTTATGGTCTTGAAATTCACATGAGCCATTCTCCTATGCCATTTGTTAGACTCATCCAATGATGCTTTAGCCAGTAAACAAGTGAGGTCACCTTCAGGATGAACTTCATTGAGGTTGAATGTGTATAGATTGTGAGTTCGAGGAACTCTCAGTAGAATTGAAGTATCTTCTGGAAGCTTGAACTCTTTAGAAAGAACAAGACATTCATCTTCAGAGAAGAGTACCTTATTCTTGGTGTCAAAAATTTGTGAGACTGAGAACAAGTTGAAGTTCCCTAACATAGTACACATTCTCAAAGTTCAGTAGGGGAGTCTTGATGGTGCCTTTCCCAGTAATTCTACCATCACTTCCACCAAAGGTCACATTGCCTCCTTCTTCAATAGGGACAAAATTGTGCATCATATCTCTATTTCCAGACATACTTCTTGAACAGCCACTATCAACAATACAAATATCTTTATGCTTAAGAGGATGATCCTACAGAAACAAACATATATACAAAAGAATGTTAGTATACAGAGGAGGCTCAAGTCATTGCTGACTTGAACCTGCCTTCTGGATCATTAGATTTAGGTCTGGCAAAAGAGTAAGATCCACCATTGTTCTTGGGTTTCCATTAAAATTTGGGTCCCTTATTATTCCAAGAACAACCTGCTAAGGACTTGACAGCAGTACCCCAACATCCTTTCCTATTATTCATAGAGTCAACATATGTAGGCCAATAACCATGTTTAAAGTATGGGCTAGTAGGTTGCACATATGGTCTATCAGCTGATCTCCTCCAAGGAGAGTCAGTATAAGTAGCTTGTGGGACATAAGGTGGAATATTCTTAACATTGGTCCAGACTGGTCTAGGTTTCTGCTGAGTAGCACATCCACCCAATCTTTGCTCATAGAAATCACAATCCTTAATTAAATGAAATTTACTTCCACACGCAAAACATGTCTTCCTTTTGGAAGATTGATTCAACAAAGAAGATGTTCTATTACAAGTAGAAGTACTTAAACCAGAAATATTAAAGGAATTGTTTTTAACAGACTTATTATGCAAAGATTTAAATGACAAGTCTTCAGGGGAAACATGCTTGGAAGTTGATTCCTCAGCAGCTATCCTAGAAGGCTTGTAGATAGACTTGGGTGCAAGCTTGGGTGTAGGCTCGGGTGTAGGCTCAGGTGAGGGCTTGGGAAGGTCTGACTTATCACTTGAATCACAGCTGAACGTAGACCCTTGATCCGATGAATTGTCACTGTCAGAGAAAGAGACAAAGTCATAAGATGAAGCATCGGTGTCAGGTAAGTCTTTTGACTTTTTGCCATACAGATGGTGTGATCCATCAAAGTCAACAGTAATGGACAGGTCAGTGGGCATGAATTCACCTCTAATAGGTCCAGGGACAACATGTAAATCACCTTCCTTTTTAAAATGTTCTAAGCCTGCAGGTGTAGATTTACGCCCATCTTGCCTAGCTTCCAATCCTACATACTTTTGAAAACCTAAACCTATGCCAGAGTTCACTGATTGACTATTATAGAGTTCTCTAGCTAGATTGTCACCTGATATCAACCATTGTTTATGTCTAGCTATTTCCTCAGTAAGTTTCTCTTTAAGCTCTAGATTCTCAGTAATAGTATCAGCTTTTTCCTTTTCAGTGCGTTTAAAGTTAATATTAGCAATATCTAGATCAAATTGTAGCACTTTAATCTTTTCTTCATAAGCTATCTGATTCTTTTGAAACCAAACCTTTTGTCTTTCTAATGTTTTTAACGAAAGTTTATAAGCTTCATTATCAACATAGCATTCATTGTATTTAGGTTTCATAGTATCATAAGCTTCTTTAAGTTCATTGTATCTTTCACTACAACCAAATATAAAATTGTGTACCTGAGAAAGTCCCATCAAGGCAAACTGATCATGCCTATCTTCTGAAGTGCATCTGGCCAGCAATCCAAGCTTCTCTGTATCAGCAGCTGCCTCATTCACAGGTTCATGTGCAGCCCAGTTGACCTGTTCATCCAAGGTAACAAGAGCTGCTGAAGTGCTAGCTTCCTTCTGATTCTGCTGATAGGAATTGTAGCTAGCTCCCTCTCCACTCTTCCTATCTTTGCATTCCATTAAGAAATGACCCATCTGATGACAAGAGAAACACTTGACCTTTCTCCTATCAAAACGAGCTGGTTCCTTTCCCTTGAACCCAAACTTTCTTCCTGACTTCTCTTCAAAACTTTTGATATCTACTGAAAGCATGGCCACCTGCCATTTCAGCTTCATCTCCTCCATTTCGAGTGGGTCCACCTGGTCAAAATCTTCATATACAAGATGTTGCTGAGTATCATAGTCAGCAACAAATGAATGAAGAACATCCTCCAATATACTACCAGTTTTAGCTTGAGGACATGATGGACTGGGATGATAAGATGATGATGGTAAGTAAGTTGGACTTGGAGCATGCATCATCATGTTGGAGAGAGATGCCCCAACAAAGGCTGTATGACCAGAAGAGGATGCACGGTAGGGAGATCTGACATCCGGTTCAAGAGATTTGAGTTTGTTGTATAACTCATCAAAAGTGAGCATGTCCAGCCCACCTTTAGCTTTAAGAGCTATACTGACATGTAACCATGATGGAGGCAAAGATCGTAGGAACTTTGAATTGCAATCATCATTGTCAGGCTTTGCATTCAGCTGGTTTAGCTGACTCAGAATCTTGTGAAACCTGTCGTATCCCTTGTGGACACCTTCTTCTTCAGAGATATTGAACTCTTGGAAGTGTTGTCTTAGCATGGACTTCCTCATTCTCCTTGACTCTTCATTGCCACCAAACCTTGCTTTAAGATCCATCCATATGTCCTTTGCATCATTCATGTGGTGAAAATCACCCAAGTGATCTTCAGGAATGGCTTGAAGAAGGATGGTTCTTACTTTGTGCTCTCTTTGCACAGCTAGAATCTCTTCAGCAGTTTTGGGAGGGGTAATGGTAAACTTACCATCAAGATCTGGGATAGTCTTCTTCAGACTGTTTCCATTCTTCACAATCTCCCACAGATTCCAATCAATATTGGAGATCCAGTTCTGCATCTTCATGGTCCACAGATCATATTCTTCCTTTTTCAAATAAGGAAACTTACCATTACTGTTGGAGAGACTAAGTTGCCGCATAGAGGTGGTGTTTTTGATGTTGTTGTTGGTGACTTCTGATTCATCATCAGTTCCAGGCATGGTGAATATGTTTTTGGTTGTAAGGGGGTGAGGTAAATATGGTTCTCAGTATCGTAGAGACTCTCCCGAGGCTCTGATACCACTTGTTGAACTTGTTGAACACAGATAGACCTTGACAGATCTTGAGCACTCGTGGATCGTTAGTGTTGCCTATGTAATCATAAGCAAACTAATAGAAAATCTCTACAACTAGTATTCTATAGCGGAATGTAAATACAAGTTGTTATAACTAAGAACACTTAGATCCTCAATGGATCTTTTGTTAACTGAAACTCTATGTTTCGGATGAGTTATCTATTACAAACTATGAAGTTCCTTTTATAGACAAGGAACCTTAATCTATTACTACTCAATCGACTAAACATGCAAGCATGCATTTAATGACTAAAACACTAATCAATATTGAGCAGTACAATAATACCCGTGCTAACCTCGGGCCGTTCAAAGATAATGATGGGTTAGCATTTAAATAATAAAGCGCATGCTGATCCTAGTCAGCTTCCACCCTTCAGCAGAAACACGGCACGACTTCTATACTTCAGCAGAATCTCTTCTTCAGCAGATTCTGCTTCTACTTCAGCAGAATCCTTCGGCAGTATTGACAGCAGAAATCCTACTTCGCATAATTCCCAACATTAGGTAATCGCATTACGCTAAGTTAAACCGAGTAATTGCCTTTAGAACTATTTCGATTAACCATGACTTGTTCTGATATCGTTTATTGGTTTTTATGATTTATTTTATTATCGTATGAGTTGTCGTAGGAGTTTTAGCCCTTTTCGTTAGGCACTATGTGATTCGGCACAATAAAATCCTATAACGAGAAATAACGTAACTTTTAAACCATACCACGAAACTTGACAAATAAATAATCAAAACTCGTGGAAAAACGTAAATAAAAGCGATAGAAAGTCGAAGGAATGTCTTGGGACACTCGTAGGACAATGTATGAGCTCGGGAGCGGGTAAACGAGTTAGTTTTACAAAAATTACGGATTTGGCCCCCCAAAAGCCTATGGCCGGTGCCCCCTCCCTGCCTTTTTAGTATTTTTGAGGTCCCTAGTCCCACATATATATACCCCCATCCCACCTCATTTATCTAGTTTCTTTCTCTCACTAAAAACACACACACCTACTTTCTCTCTTTACTCTCTCTCTCCTCATCACCAAAAACCCTAACCCTAAAATAACACCACCACCGCCGCCCACTGTCCGGCGAGATTCCGGCCATACTCCGGCGAGTGGTATCTCACCTCCACCACCATCTTGTAGATCTTTCTTTCCTCTTTCCATCCATATATAGCACGCACCTTGAATCCAACATTAACACCTCCAAATCTTGCAAAAACTATTCGGATTTCTTGGTAACTTTGTAGATCGGGTTTGGAAAAGGTAAAAGGAGCATTGTGGTGACTCGTTTGAGTCAAGATAAGTCACGTACGAGCCCTGTTTGGCTCGTACAAGTGGCGACATGTAATGGGTTTTGACGAATATGGGCTAAAACGAATTTATAACTAATGAAACATGTAAACTAGTGTTATGGTTTCGTGTGTTGTGTCATTTATTTGTGTTTTTTCATTTTTATCATTGTTTCATGTTCTT
Organism: Chrysanthemum seticuspe; assembly: GCA_019973895.1. Classification (NCBI taxonomy): domain Eukaryota; kingdom Viridiplantae; phylum Streptophyta; class Magnoliopsida; order Asterales; family Asteraceae; genus Chrysanthemum; species Chrysanthemum seticuspe. Next base: position 273,376,000 of record BPTQ01000001.1, on the reverse strand, counting down.
GGTTTAGATTAGTTGATGGGTTTGATGATTGGATGTTGTTTGGAGGTTGTTTGGAGGTTGTTTGGTTATTGGAGAAGCCATTTGGGGAGTGTTTGGATGGATTTGGTAGGTCGTACGAGCCACTAGGGCTTCGTACGTGGGATTGAAGTAGCGTACGAGACCAATGCGGACCAAGGGTCCGGGTCGGGTCGTTGTGGTAGCTTGTTGGTAGTTGTTCTTTGTGTTTGGATGAGACGCGTGGAGCCGAAAAGCTTCTAGAGCTTGTTTGGTTCACGTGGTCTTAACCGGGACCGTGTCAAGACCATTAGGGTCGCGACATTGGTTACGAGTATTTTTGGTAGTTTGTTTGGATGGCGAGATTGATATGGGTTTATTGCAAATTGATTTGCGCTATTGTGATTATTTACTTGGACTTATATTATGAATTGTCAACTTTGAGCAACGTCGGTGTTACTTTGACTTTTTAGTCATAGTTGACGCCGACAACGCCGTAACATGGACTTTAGTATATATTGGACTATAGATTGAATAAAAGCCGAGAAGTCATGACTCGTGCTTGTGGACTCGAAACGAATAACGATTTAAAACTTATATTGAAATTGATGTAATATATATATATATATATATATATATATATATATATATATATATATATATATATATATATATATATATAGGCTCCGGTTCTATTGAGAAGGTTTTTACTTTGAGAAGATTGAGAAATATTCGTTTGAACAAATTGATTCATGTTTTTTATTTGATTCACAAGTAAACATCATTTTATGGTGAATCGAATCTATAAATCACACATTTGATTCACAAATCATTGTTAAAATCGAGTTATATTGATGATTCGCTAAATTTGTACAGATGATTCAGTATTTTATATATATATATATATATATATATATATATATATATATATATATATATATATATATATATATATATATATATATATATATATATATATATAGTGTAAGGTTATTTTCAGAACCAGAAAAAGGTCGAGAACTGCGAGAACCGATCTGAGCCATCTATTTTTTGATCAATGGTTAAAAGCAATGGTGGCACAAATGTAATAAATTAAAAATTCAAGTTACTTTTTATAAATGATGAAAGGTCATTTAAGGAATTTCACAATACCCTTAAAAAACTGTCCAACATTGATTTATCTTTCCTTAATGTATCATTCGTACCCTCTCTCCATTAACCTAAAAACTTCCCACTCTCCTCCACCAAAAACCTAGCCACCACCCCTTCAATCCCATATTCATGGCCTTGTTCTAGCGTCTCCAACTCTCCACTAACAATCGTAATAACGTAAACGTGTCGGTCTCTTCATCTAAGATTTAATTCTCCAAAAAACGAGATGATAATGGTACGAATCTGGGTATCTATGTTCATAGATCTGATCTGATATTTTTTTACTTTCTATCTGATTTCTTTTTTTTTTTACTTTCGATCTAAATTTATTTTGGATTTTGGATCTGATTTTGTTTTTGACTTTTGATTTTTTTTTTGAAAATGAAATAACTGATCTGATGTCAAGTTATTGTTTTATAGGTTGTGTTAGGAGTCAGGGTACCTGTTTTCGATGTTTTATATAATGAATCTCACTTTTCTTTGGTGAAACTTATGCACACAAATCTTGTTTAAAGCCAATCATTTTATATCTATTATCTTTAATTATTTTGGTTTTGCCTCAATTCTGGTACTCCATTCATATAATATGATATCTCACGAGGAGGGTACAAAAATGATTAATAGATGACTACTGAGAAGGAATGTCATTAGAAGTTTCTCATCTTTCATACACTTTTGGATTTTTAGCTTTTCTTTATGTTAATTTAGTTTTTGTATGCATGTGCCAACATTATAATGATATATAACATATACTAATATTTATAATGACGGACGGCCATTTAGTAAATCTGTAAATATCGTGTATCATTTAGTTTGATAAAACTTGTGCGTGCTTCCGTTTATTATCTGGTAATGTAATGATTATTTTATAGTGGATGCATATTTGTTTTAAGAGGGGATGTATATTTGTTTTATGGTGTGTATAAATTCAATGAAAATACACGTGCAGAATGGTTGGAAATACATGTGCACAAAGCATAGGATTAGGGGTTCATTTACTCGTCTTTGTTGTTGGTTTTAGTTTTTAACATAAACTTTCTAATGTGATAGTATTCTTTTTTGACACCAGTAACAGTAGATATGTGTTTTCAAAATATTATCGTCATTCTTGCAGTGCATATGTCATACATAACTACACAAATAATATAATACAACGTCTCTTAGATAACTTTGAATCATATTATTGTTTTATGTTACATTTGATTATGATTTTGTGTTATATTTTTTATGTTCAAATTGATTGCGAGTGTTTCTCATAAGAATTTTGCAGGTGTTTACAAGGATAATAAACTTTTGAAGTGAATGTTTAGTAGTTTTAGGCCTTGAACAAGTTGGTAAAGATGAAGAAGATGACTAACGCTAGAGTGCACATGTGTTTTTAGCTAGTACGATGAGAGATTGATTATGATAAAGATATAAAGAAACAAGTGCATACATGAAATACATGTGCACATGGACGAACTTGAATACGTATACACAAGTGCACATGTATTTTGAGCATGTTTGATAAAGATGACGGCGATTACCAATATGAAGAGTGCACATATGTTTTGAACAAGTACGGAAAAAAGTTGATCGTGATAAAGATATAGAGGCATAAGTGCATACACGTGATAAGTGTGCACATGAACAAATTGGAATACGTATGCAAAAGCTAGATGTAATTGTAATATTTTTTGAATGTTATGTATATTTGGAAAACTAATGTAACTGGTAATGTCCAAAGGTTTAAAATAAATGTATATAAGGTATGCATGAATGCATTTAGATGTATTTTATTTAAACAAATTGTTCAAACAATGATTCATGATTTTAATTCCAATAGCGTTAATAATTCGATATAATAATAGGTAGAGGTTTAAGCAATTAAAAAAAAAAAAAACACATGGAAATTTACATTATTTAAAAAAAAACACATATGCACCTTACCAAACTTGCATGTTAGAAAAAAATTATTCTAAAAATAAAAATAAAAAAATTAAATTAGGAAGAAGAAACGTTTTTTATTAAAAAATTCAAAAAGAAATTAAAAAATTGTGCTTTTACTAATATACCCTTTTGAATTAAATTATAAAAATAAATATCCAAAAAAATCAGATTGGTTGATGCTGGTTCTCGCAGTTCTCGACCTTTCCTTGGTTCTCAAAAGAACCCTTCCCTATATATATATATATATATATATATATATATATATATATATATATATATATATATATATATAATATATATATATATATATATATATAGGGAATATATTAGCTACAATTTTTTGTAGCTAATTGGCTACAATATTATGCTTCAAATTGTGGGTCCCTGACTCTTTTTGTGGGTCCTGAGTCATTACTGTGGGCCCCTGATTAATTTCTTGTGTATTTTTTGTGGAGGATTGTAGCTAGTTGGCTACAAAAATTGTAGCCAATATATCCCCATATATATATATATATATATATATATATATATATATATATATATATATATATATATCTCAAAATTGAGAGACTTTTAATATTGATTCAAATTTTTTTTTACACATTTTGAATTTTAATCACATTAAAATGAGTTTTACGCTTGAAAAACATGAATCAAAGTTAAAAATCTATCGGTTTAGAAAACCTTCTCAATCTTCTCAAAATAAAACCCTTCTCAATCGATCCGGATTCTATATATATATGTATATATAAACATGCTATTAAAACTAAGAAACATAAATAATAAATGGTTTTTATACTAAAACCTTCGATAACAAGACTTGTCTTGTTATTCGCTATTTTAAATGGGAATTAACGACTAAAAACGTAAAGGTTTTCTAATTAATGAGTATTTAATGTTTCGAGTGCACGTTTATCGAAATGTGCCATTTATGAGCATTTAATACTATTTACGTCTTGTGCATGGGTTACGGATGACCTAACATTAATAGCGTCAATCCACGTGGATAACGGACTTATTAGGTTGACGAATCTAATAAGAACCCGTTAGGTAAGTAGGATAACGTTATTAATGGGTGAATTATCCTTATGACTCGTTAAGATGCGACCGGTTTATAGGATAATAAGCGACACGAATAAATGATTGAGTTTATCGAGTTGACGAATTCGATAAGGTCTAACTATTTATTCCAAAACTTATTGGACTATGGAGCTTATCGCTTAGACATCTCATTGGGTTAGATTGAGTCGCATTGTGGTTATTTGAGTGCATTCATGATGTCTTGTTGAGTCGATACACACACACGACGATACCAAACGCTAGGACTAAATTGTGAAACAAGATATTTTTGGAGATAAAGAAAAAGAGTACATAGGGGTAGATAACGTTGAATTTGTAATTATAAATTAAGAATTGGTTTATATTAATAGGTTGTGTTGAGTCAGTAGTTGTTGAGCCGTGTTAGCTGTTATCTTCGTTGCTAGTGTTTGTTTGTGCGTTGCTTTCTTGAGGTGAGTTTCATAGCCCCACTTTTATCTCTGTTTTAACTAAATTGGGGTGAGAAATCATGCTACTCTTTTGGACCTTTTAAACTTTTGATTTGCTTATGTTTTGACTGTTTAGATAGATATGTGGTAGTTGTTGCCTTAGTCTAGGGTAGCAATCTTATTGCTATGACACTTGTCTAGCTAAGTATAGACTTCTACCTCGACCTAGTCCAGGGTAGCATTTGTTGTAGAACTTGCTACAACTACGCTGGCTAGTGTTGTTTAGGGCCCTACTATGACGTCGATTATGTTATTGATGGTATTGATTGTGATATTGGTATGTGATTGGTGTGATATTGTGTATCTATCTTAGTCTCGCATAGCAAATAAACTCTTACAGGTCCACTATTGAATTTGAACTTAAACCTATGAACTCACCAGCGTTAGCTGACCTTTTAGCATGTTTTTCTCAGGTATCTAAGTGATGTTTGGAATGCTTGTTCTGTGGAAGCTTGGCAATGAGGCATGGTTGAAGGATCATATTTAAACTCTGATAATATTATGCGGACCTATTTTATAAATCATGTTGGGCATTACATTTAACTATATTGGGATGATTGTATTTGGATAATTAAATTTGGGATTGGTTTTTGAACTATAATATGATTATATTGTTTGCTAAACTTGTGTGATGTACCAATCTAGTAACGCTCCGAAAACTTGTTTAAGTCTTCCGCTTTACCGAGATTTGGGGGTGTTACATGAGTCGCGTTGATCATGCATATGCCAAATGATATGCAAATATGATGAGTGAAAATTTTCGTGATGTTCTAAGTCGTGCTTTATTCATGTTTAAGATGTTAATTACAATGAAATTTTCCGAGAGCTTACACGAAGCGTACAAACAAAGGAGATGTAAGCTTTTAGGCATACCTTACAAAAGACCACCTTCGATTGTTGTAGAGAAGTTTGGAATTACTAGGTACTATTTAGGACCTGATGAGAAGTTTGCTAAGGTAAAGAGAATTGAAAGGAAGGAATTTCTTCGTACTACAACCAATGTTGCATGAGTAAGACACAATTTAATGAGAGAGATGGACGAGGTTGGACAAGTCCATCGGCAAGAATAAAGCACCTTGGCCTTGAGTCTAACTTAAAGACTCGTTAATAAAAAAAAAAAAGTGCTTTTTCAGGAGACAACCTGAATTATCCATTTCCTTCCTTTTTATTAGTGTAGTTTGGTTTGGTATGCTTTGTTATAAATTTTTGCATGTATTGGCGGAAGAAGGATGGCTTGGAAACGCACCACAGAGTTTTTCACTCCTGGAATTCGTCTCAGAAATTTTCTACGGCGTAACTTTGTGTTATGGTTACGCCATAACCATCATCAGACATCTGCAATTTTATCAGGTCTAATTACTTACGGCGTAACTAAATTTATGAGCTTACGCCGTAATCTTCCCCTGTAACAGAAATTTTTTAATTTCAATTAACTTGCATTCCATAACCTTGTATTGGTTTTTAAATGAACTTTGTGAGCGTGTTCCCTGTAACTGTCACGAGACTTCAACGTCCACTCGGGACACCGAGTGGTTTAAAAGGCTTGTTGCATATGCTAAATGTAACCGTGATTCTTATGAAAGTGAGTTAGGTTTTTATTTGTTTTTCCTTTTTATTTTTTTAGATTTATGCTTGTTGGTAGTGTCGTGATTTCAGAGATTTGAAGTCAAGTATCACGCTTGATAATTTTTGATTTTGTGAACCAAAAAATAGGACTTGAAAACGCTTGTGAATACTAATTTTGGAAGTCCAAAAATGAATGGAAGTCAAGTATCACAAAATCAACGACTATACTAAGTACATAATAAAAAAGAGTAATTTTTGGGAACCATGGCCATCTACTAAACCGGAAGTGACGGAGTATGACTAAGCATAAGGAAGTGAACGATAGGTTTGGGATTGATTCACATGCATTTTCCTATGATCCCCCAATTTGTCTTGATGAAAATGAGAAGATCTATGCCAAAGCCGAAATTGCTATTCGAGACATAATTCTTTGGCTTACTAATATAACTTTTGATCAATAGTTGGATATCAAGTTTGGTGATCACCGGATTATTGATGATGAGACTAAAGAGAAGATGCGTAGTGCATGATTGGTAAGAAGCTATAAAGAAGAGTTTGAAGAATACAAGAGTTTGGTTCGCAAAAGAGAGTTGGAAGCTCAAAATTGCAACTTGGTGGTTAGCACTGATGACACGGCTTTTATTCAATGGTTAGCTACTAAGTTCGCCAATTACCTAAAGATGGATTCTTACACTAAGAACACACTTTGGCTTTATAGTTTAAAGATTGAGGATGAAGAGGAGTTAAATGACGAAGCGGATAACAAAACTCTTAATTCTTATGAAGCAATGTTTGATGAGTGATTTGAGGTAACCTATGCAGGGAGTCAAGATATGGATGAGGAAACTAAGGCAAAAATTTGTTTCCAATGGAATCACATGTATAGAATGGAGAATTTACTGAAAAAGATGAGGATGACGACTTGTGTGATTATGGACAAGATGAGATAGCGAAGATCATTAGGATTGAATTTGATGTATTTTCATACGAGCCACCGTTATGCAAGGAATTACCTTCTTAAAATTGATAAAGACTTGATTACAAGTGATATAATCGGGTACAAGATGTATGAAGAGTATGAAGATACATAGTAGCTTGAGCGGGATAACGAGACCCCATGGGTGGATGAAAATCCATGGGAAGACGATAAAGACAAGATATGTCATAGATGTGAACCATTGTGTTTTAAAAACCAATATGAGTAGTGGCCTAATTGCAATTGGGAAGTTGATGTGCCTAAAGTGGACAATCAGGTTTTAAATTTAGAAAGATTTATACAACCTAGACTAATTCTACACACTAGAGAGCAGTGTACCCTAAACGTGTAGTGATTGGTAAGTACGTTTGTCGACCCTAAGAACGGTGTATAATCTCTAGTTGTCTAATTGAAATGACAATCTACCTAAGAAAACAATAAAAAGCCAAATATGTATTTAAGATCCACGTGATCGTATTTTATTTTCTAAATAACCTAATATGATGATACAATGGCAATCAACCAAGAGGGATAAAAGCATTTGCTAGACAAATCCTCTAAGTCCAATAATTATAATCCTACGTGCAATGTTTAACCACAATCTCAATAGAGGCTCTAAGGTCATTAGATCTGATTTTGCAGTTGTGGTCTATCCTATGATCACCGAATACCTACACCTGCATGAGAGAATAACCTATTCAGATCATAGTCACTGAGTCCGCCAACTAGTATATGACATGTGCCTGTCTGTTTTGCAATAACACCCAATACCTTTTAGTTGCCAATCCACAGATATCGACTTACACTTTCTATAGAATTACTCGTGCTAAGGGTTACTCAATGATCATGAACTCCATTAGTCAATCTTACACACTAGGTTTCACTTTGTGTCCTACTTCCAGGTACATAATCAGCCTAAGATTCATAATTCATACCAAAACATAAAGATCTAGAGTGCACACTACATAAATTATCCATTAAGATAAATAATTAAACTGTAAGACTAAATTAACTAAAACATTAGATCATCAACTAAACAAACATAGAAGAAATACAAATTTAACATAACAATAAACATGACACAACAATAAAAAGTAAAGATCAATAAATTATTAAGGAATAAAAGTATCAAATCAAACTTAATTATCGTTGCTATCGTGCTAGTGTTATACAAACCATAACTCCTCTTTAGTTACATCATCTCCTAATCGAATAGCATGGCAATCCCCAAAGGGATTACCTACTACGCCTAGCTACTGCTGTGCTCCTTCTCTTTTTGTCTACTTCACAAAACACAAACAAGCCAAAGGCCCTTTTTCCTTCTCTTTTTGCTGCGTCCAAAAGCCAACCGAACAAGTCCAACATTTATTGGGCTTACTCTACTTTGATTATTAAATATAGTGAGCCCAAGTGCCAATTTGACAAGCCCAAGCTTCACGAACTGTTTTTTCATCAGATAAAACAAACGAGTTAACTTTATACTTTGGTGCACTTTATATTTTTAATATAATGCAGATCTCTTTTTTCCTTTTTCCATAGCCTTTTGAATCAACAAAAACGGAGCTCCTATGAATAAGTTATGATATAAATCCAATAATAAAATAATTTTCCATTCCTGCTGATCAAAAAAATAATAATAATAAATAAATAAATAAAAAATCCATTCTAATACATAACATAAACAAACAAAAGAAACGTTATTCTGATGTCGATTATATGATTGTACCAAACAGATGACTAAATCCTTTTCTAACATATTCACTAGTTAAAAACCCGTGTAATGCACGGGATGTTAAGAATTTTTATTTAGTTTTACTAAAGCCAACAAAACTCACGATAGCTTATCTTAATATGAATTGGATAAAATTACAAATACAAATAAAAGTTTTGCTAAAGCCATGACGCAACAAAACTCACCAATCTTCCATTTTAGAGATGTCTTGTGAATTGTGATTAACACGTACTGAACGAACCACAGAGAATGGATAATAAAACCAAGGATGCAGAATACCTTAAGCTTCTAAAACTTCACGAAAGAAAGATTCATTTAGACATTTCATCAAATAGTTGGTGTTCAACAGAGAAATACAAAATTAAATACAACCATATTTCGTTACCAAACACTGACATATAAACCCGGTAAAGCCTTGTAACCCAAAAAAAAACATAAACAAAATCATATAATTACATCTTACCGAGCAATGAGCACAAATGCAGAAATTAGCAATCGAAGCCCAAAGATCACGCATACAATGAGTGATGAAGAATTATAATCGAGTACCTCATAATCTATATATATAAACAACAAATTTCATTGTTTAAGAATCTCATTCGGTTGAAAAAAAGGTATTATAAGAGAGATAATAAAAAGAAACTTAGACAGAGGAAAATATGTTGATAAATGATGAATATGAATTTAAATTTCAAATTGGTTCACTGATCTAAGCTTTCAGGCATTGGAGGGCTGTTGGTGGCTCTGATTCCCAAGTACAAGGCATGATAGTATACAAAATAAAATACGTATACATGTATACATGTATACTACTCAATTAAAAAGTATAAATGAATACACATGACATCAGCTTTTTTTCAATTATCCAATAAAGTCACTCAATTGAAGTATTTTGTTTCAATTAGCCAATCAAATTACTCAACATGACATCAGCTCAAACCCCCTTTTAATAGATAGTATAGAAGATTCTCTTTCTATGCGATTCCATTCTCAGGCTCATTTCCATTCTCTATCATTCGTTCATACGAAACGTCCCCTAAGTTTATCCTTTGAACTCCATATGATTTTAAACTAGGGCTAATTGTCTGAAAAATCATGGAACTTGTCATTTTTTTTTTCTGTAGGGACTTGACTTTTAATTTTTTTATTAAATTCAAATACTTTCTTAATGTTCCTATTGTATGCATCATTATCATTTAATCAAAAATAAATTACATAAATCATCCACGTGATTCATTGGACGGTAGAGAGCACAATTGTTTCAAACTTTCTATTTACGTCTCTCAATTTATAGTCCAAATAAAAAAGTCATGGTTTAACCAATTGAATATTAATTTTTTGAAATATAAATTGAATATTAGAATCACATCAATTTTTATGAAGCAAATTTCTGTGCCGATGATTAAGGGTGTCAGTAGGTGACTCAATCCGCACCCGAACCCGATAAAACTTATCAAGTCAGGTTAAATCGGGCTAAAAAATCTTGTTGGGTTGTTTTGACCCGAACCCGATAACCCTATATTGTTATAGGGTCAAGTTTGGGTTGAATTATTTATGTTATCGGGTTATCGAGTCAACCCGTTAAGACCCGAAATATATTGCTTTTACTTTGTTTTTACTGCCTATTGCATAGTTTAATCGATCAATTCATGTCACAGTAAAGCAAAACCCTCACAATTGAGTCCATCCATTCTTTTTAGTTTTCCACACAGACGTAAATGTAATATGTTAACAGGTCCATGTTTTCCATTAGCTGATTAATTTAATGCAGTGGGTAACAGATAACAACCTATTGTAGATGATTGTAGATAAATTGAGTCCATCATTTATGTGTATACATACTTACATTGGTAGCTCATACGTGACCATAAATGCAAATATGTGCATGATATTATATTGATTGCTATTAATAGTCTTATTAGAAAGCTTTCACATGTGCCATCTACCGGTTTAAAATTTAGACAACTCTCATGCTAAATTTTAGACGACTCTCATCCAGCACTATTTTGGTCTTCACTCATGTAAGGATATGACATACATTTGGTAAATAGATTTGTCAAACTCTTTTAAATCTATTCTACTGAGCATGAATAAATGCTATTTTGTGTGCTATTTTATCAAATTCTTTCAAATCTATTCTAGATCTGCCAAATTCTTTTAATAGTTACAAGATACATAAATGCTATTTTGTGTGCTTTGGTTGTCTAGAAGAGTAAGTACACAGTGATATTTTTTTCGAAAAATATACAAGTTGTTTATCTAGTCGTTTATTTACGTAGAGTTGGATTATCTTATAACCTGACAACCTAACTGACCCGATCCGACTTAACTCGACCCGATAAGCACCCGAACCTGATAATCTGATTTTTTATCAAGTCGGGTTGCGGTTCACTTTTTAAAAACTCAAAACTCGACTCAACCCGACCCAATAAACCCGACAAGCCGATAACACCCCTATCGATGATATCAGCTTATTACTAGCTAATGCAATACTCCCTCCGTCTCATATTTATTGTCCATATTTCCTTTTATGGATGTCTCAAATTAATTGTCCACTTACCTATTTTAGTAAGAAAAAGAGAATATAATGAGAGAATATTCCATTTAAGTGGTTGAGTGTTATAATGGTCCCACTTTTATTAATATTTGTGCTTCTTGTCTAGTGACAATAAATTTGAGACGGAAGGAGTATTATTTTACCCATGTGAGTGAGTGACGCGCATTACTTTTTTACCCATGTGAGTGAGTGACGAATGAATGCGTGAATACTAATACGGAGTATAAGGAAGCCGGTCTCCGTATTTAATTAACCGTACGACTCTGTACGGGTGTGACAAAACTGATATTATATAAAAATCAACCGATAGCGATTGAAGTAATATTATTTATCTAATAGAGTTTTTTGTTTTAACAATTTACAGGTTAATTAAATGATGATCCATTGGATTGTTTTTTTAAAAATTGATCCATAGGAGACGTTTGAGAATTTGTCTCTACTTATAAAGATCGATGTTAAAAAAATTCGTGCATATTAGTTGTACAAGATTTTAAATATATAAAATTCAAATGCAAATGTACGTTTAGCAATCACCATTTTGATCCAACTGTCATTCATTTTCACGTCGGATACTATGAGAGAATGAGCCAAATGAAGTGAGACGAACTATCCTTAAGCGACTACGAAAAAAACTTGAAGCAGAGGTCAAACTGACGAATAATTTGTTGACTGAGCTGACCAGCCCCCTTATCAGTTACGGTTTGCATACTCTCCTAATGACCACTGAAGCAGATATGCGTACCACAAACAACTTGAGGGTAGCTAGAGATGAATTGCTGAGAATAAAGAATTCATAAACAATTACAGAAAAATATAAAAGCTCGAATCATGTATTTTTTTCGTTTAATGTATTTTAATTTCCGTATCGTATTTTTAATTCCGTATGTTTACATTTTTAATTTATGCAATGTTTATTAATTTAATGAATTTTTTTTTCTTTTAAATTACGATCGTCATTGTGGTCACCACTAGCAAGTTATGGTTGGATGTATTCTTGGAGAGAAAAAGTTGTTATGACGCTGATGTGCCAAATGATGACCACAATATTTATGATTGCCATTAGCAGTGACTTAAGAAGGATCCTTGTAGTTTTTCTTTCTTGTTTTTCTTTCTAGAAAAAAGAGAAAAAGAAAAAGAATGATGTATTTAGTATTGACCTTCAACAATGTTCGAGTGGAGTGGACGGATACAACATCGTGATGAACTAATCAGATCCACAACTAACTTATCAGATCCACAACTAACTTATACATATTAGATGATAAATTAGGTTATGCACAAATTCGTCTATGGGCTTAAAGTTGGTTAGGTTTTTTTTCATATATTCTCTATATATTTTGGTTAAATAATACATCATACTCATAGAGTTAATATCATTCAACATGGTTTCAGAGCGTGTATGATCCAAGACCTAGTCGGCTGTCATGAACCGCTGCCTATGTACCACACCGTCACACCTTTTTTTTCCCCTTTTTTCACATATTCATCATCTGTCACTTCTTCCGTTTGTAACATAAACAAACGTTTATCATATCATGTTTTCTCACATCCCACGTTTGTCACCATAAACAAACGACTTCCTCATCTCCTAACCCTAAAACAAAATACTACACAGACCTAGCCTTTGTCGCTGCTTCGCAGACGACTCTCTTCTTCATCTCTTCTTCATCCCCATCCGCAACAAAACAGGTATGCCAAAGCACCACAAGTGCTTTTGAAGTGTTGCATGCCGAAGACATCTCTGTTGGCATCGCAACGGGTCTTCTCCAACAAAATAGTTTTAGTTTTTCAATTTAGAGTTTTTTGCTCCAATCCGAGTTTTCGTGATTTTGCCTATCGAATTGCGGGAAGTATTAGATGATAAATTAGGCTAGGCTCAAGTCCGTCTGTAAGCTTAGAGTCAGTTAGGTTTCCTTCATGTATTCTCTATATATTATTGTGGTTAAATCGGGCTAAAAAATCTTGTCGGGCTGTTTTGACCCGAACCCGATAACCCGATATTGTTATAGGGTCAAGTTCGGGTTGAATTATTTATATTATCGGGTTATCGAGTCAACCCGTTAAGACCCGAAATATATTGCTTTTACTTTGTTTTTACTGCCTATTGCATAGTTTAATCGATCAATTCATGTCACAGTAAAGCAAAACCCTCACAATTGAGTCCGTCCATTCTTTTTAGTTTTCCACACAGACGTAAATGTAATATGTTAACAGGTCCATGTTTTCCATTAGCTGATTAATTTAATGCAGTGGGTAACAGATAACAACCTATTGTAGATGATTGTAGATAAATTGAGTCCATCATTTATGTGTATACATACATACATTGGTAGCTCATACGTGACCATAAATGCAAATATGTGCATGATATTATATTGATTGCTATTAATAGTCTTATTAGAAAGCTTTCACATGTGCCATCTACCGGTTTAATATTTAGACAACTCTCATGCTAAATTTTAGACGACTCTCATCCAACACTATTTTGGTCTTCACTCATGTAAGGATATGACATACATTTGGTAAATAGATTTGTCAAACTCTTTTAAATCTATTCTACTGAGCATGAATAAATGCTATTTTATCAAATTCTTTCAAATCTATTCTAGATCTGCCAAATTCTTTTAATAGTTACAAGATATATAAATGCTATTTTGTGTGCTTTGGTTGTCTAGAAGAGTAAGTACACAGTGATATTTTTTCGAAAAATATACAAGTTGTTTATCTAGTCGTTTATTTACGTAAAGTTGGATTATCTTATAACCTGACAACCTAACTTACCCGATCCGACTTAACTCGACCCGATAAGCACCCGAACCTGATAATCTGAGGGTGCGCTTGGTTCAAAATGGGGAATGGGAAAGGGAAAGGCAAAGGGAATGCAAAGGAATAAAATGGAGATTATCATTATATTTGATAGTGCTTGGTTTAAGAAAAACACATTAACCTCCAAAGTGGTGGTGGTGGTGGTGGTGGTTGCTGCTTTTGCTAGTGGTAGTGGCTGGTAGGTGGTGGCTGGTGGTGGTGGTGGCTGGTAGGTGGTGGCTGGTTGTGGTGGTGGCTGGTGCTGGTGGTGGTGGCTGCTAGTGGTGGTGGTGGATGCTGGTGGTGGTGGTAGCTGCTGGTGGTGGAGGATGCTAGAGGTGGTGGTGGCTGGTGGTGGTGGTGGTAGTGGCTACTGGTGGTGGTGATGGTGGATGATGGAGGTGGTAGTGATAGTTGTTGGTCGTGGTGGTGGTGGATGGTGGCTGGTGGTGGTGGTGGTGGTGGTGGCGGCTGGTGGTGGTGGCTGGTGGTGGTGGTGGTTGTTAATGGTGGTGGCTGGTGATGGTGGTGGTGACCGATGGTGGTGATGGGGGTGGTGGTGGCTGGTGGTGGTGGTGGCTGTGATGGCTGGTGGTGGTGGTGGTGACTGGTGGTGGTGGCTACTGCTTGTTGTGGCTGCTGCTGCTGGTGGTGGGTAATTATTACCATACCTCCCAATTTACTGGATAATGCCTCATTACCCAATACTAAACAATGATTGCATTCCCTAGTTCTAACCAGGCATGTTTAATCATTACCTTTGCCATTCCCCACCCCCCATTACCCCCAACCAAGCACCCCCTTATCAAGCCAGGTTGCGGGTCACTTTTTAAAAACTCAAAACTCGACTCAACCCGACCCAATAAACCCGACAAGCCGATAACACCTCTATCGATGATATCAGTTTACTACTAGCTAATGCAATATTATTTTACCCATGTGAGTGAGTGACGCGCATTATTTTTTTACCCGTGTGAGTGAGTGACGAATGAATGCGTGAATACTAATATAAGGAAGCCGGTCTATTCGACATCCGTATTTAATTAACTGTACGACTCTGTACGGGTGTGACAAAACTGATATTATATGAAAATCAACCGATAGCGAGTGAAGTAATATTATTTAGACTAAAATACACCGTTGGTCCCTAAACTTGGCAGGACGCATCGCGATGGGACAAAACTCGGCCTTTTCATCGCCACAAGTCCAAACCTTGGCCATTAAATTCCAGAATCGTCCCTTGACCAATAACGCCTATGTCAACATCTTTTTTCTATTAGTTATTGGAGGGTATTATAGTCCATACACATTTATAACTCAACTTAGTTAATTCTAACTCAAGAACTATTCCATCAAAACAAAAAGGGGTTATTGTTTGAACAAATTATATCAGTGTACCTGAGTCCTCACCACTTAAGTATGACTTCATAAAAGTCAACTGGTAAAGAAAGTATGAGCTGACAGAAATTTACCCAGGATTAACAAAAAAATTTATACATTATCAACTACTTAGCTAGTTGACTTACAACAGTCAACTATATACAGTGTTTGATGAAACTGGAACATAACTGATACTACGGAGTCATTTTCTGATACATGTTAATATACTGATACGTTACAAAATATAAAAGATGAATCTGGGCCCAACTTCAAAACGTTCAACTGCTAAATCTTCAAATGATCTACACAGCTCTGATTGATATCCAGAAACTGTTGAACCGACAAAACATGAACCCTAAATTGATGATGTTGCTGCCACCTTGTCTGCAAAAACAAGTATACAAACAACAAACATATAAGTTATGAACTGTAGTGTTACAGCTTAATGGAATTTAACACATGACATGGTATTCATCACTGAAACATCACCTAGGGTCGCCTTTGGGCGAACAGTGCTAGGACGCAGTTTGTAATCTTTTCTTTGCTCCGAAAGGGTGTCTTAACACCGCTTGAAACATCAGCAGCAGCACCACCAACCCTTTCAGCCTTCCCCTCCAAATCAAAACCAGGCAAGTTCTCAACATCAAACCCTGCAAACTCAACCATTTTGGCCTTCCCATTCCCATCTAAACCTCGCTTAAATTCTTGAACAACTTCTCTCCCTTTTTTTCTGGGCAAAACCTCCTCTTCATCAACCATCTTTCCTTTTCCTTTTCCTTTAATTTTCTCCCTTTTTTTAGCTACAACCCCTTCTTCGTCTTTGATTACAACACCACCTTTCACTCTTGGTGTCTTGGTTCCACTCCCCTGCATTTTTTTCTTATCTATCCCCTGCCATTGACGTCTAGTCCTAAAAGGTGTTTGACTAAGCATCCTAAAGTTAGCATCCTGCTCTACCCAACCCACAACTTCAAAACTGATGTTTTTTAAGTAAAATTGTGCTAACTTTTGGGGCTTGTGGGCTACGAAGATATCGACTGACTCATTTGTTTCAGCCATTCTAAAAAAAGTATGAACATCAACATCAGTATGAATCAAATGCAAACCATTTTCTAGGGATTGTTTAGGATCACAGAAAAACAACGCCCATTTTTGTTCATTAATCTCTGATAACACATTATCAAGGCTTGAACTAAATATATCCATATCACTGGTAAAGGCACACTGATTAATTAATGAACCTCGTTCATATCTAAGTGGGCTATAATCAAAAACCCCATTGTAGTGGATTCTGAACAGGATCTCACCTTCTTCTTCTTCCTTCACATCCTTAAATGTGGAGACGAATATGCTTCTGTCCTGCATTGTTACTTTTTTGTTTTTGGAAGAGGAGAGAATGTACAAAAGAATTGAAGAGGAATGAGAGAGGAAAAATTGGCTTGAAGATGCAGAGTATGAGGAAGCTTACTATGGAGTGTCAGTGGAAGACTTATATCCAAGACATCCATATGTGCTGATAAAATTCACGCTCTGAATGGCACAAATTCCAGCAGTTTTCGAAGGTTGTAGGCTTCTACTCTTCTAGTCATTTGTAATATCGACAATATTATGTTTGAACATGTTTTTGTTTTTTTTGTTGACTTTATTGGTTGACTAGCTTATAAGAATTTATGTTGTCTTTACTCCTTATCTACTTGTTCAAAAACCACATATTATCACCAATTGTTTATCATACCAACATATTATCACCATGGATGTAGAAAATGGTTGTCAAATGGTGTGCATTGACTATTGGGTTGAAAGGGAAAACAGGGCTGGATTGACCTTTTTTGCAATCCGTCCACCTTATAGAGCTTTCATGTGGTATGTTTGTCCAGTGTGCCTTGAGATAAGGGGAAACACATCTTATACTGGTAGCGATGGTGTTACAAGGGAAAATACAACCACAGGAGATAGTGGTGGATATGTGATGGGTCTACATATTTCTGCACCTACTAGTGTTGGTGCATCCTTGGGCAGTGATGAAGAAGAAAGTGTGTAATATATTGGTTTTCACTTACACATCAAACCATAACATAAAGTGGGCGTATAAGTGGAATTCTAGAGAGATAAAGTTAGAGGTTTAGGGAACTTAGTGAGAGAAAGTGAAAGATATTATTATGAGCTCCAACTCTCTACCTTGGGAGGTAGCGAGTATTTATAGTCTTACATAAAACGCCACACAACGGGCTGTGGATCAGGCATACAGTGGGTAAAGACCCGTCCGTCCTCCACGATGTTACTTAACTAAATACTACTTAACTTAAAATAACTACGACTACGAGCTTTCTAACGATTACATATACTTGAGGTGACCGACTCTTTAATACCTGGAATTTCTAATTCCTAACAATCTCCCCCTAAGGGAGGTCACCTCAGACATATACTAAAATTACATTGAATACAAACAGATATGTCATTAACAATTGTTCTTGCATTCTTGATGTAGTACTTTGCTCCGAAGCTCGTAGTCATTGATTCTTCTCATTGCATGTTTGGTTACTCAAGGTGGAGGTCTTTTACTGATCCACGTGATAATAAATTTGAGCCATCTTTTGAGATCATCAGCTATGAAAAATCTCTGAGACATCCATTGTGGTGTTGGAATTTTGTGATGTTGTGACATTCGGACCGACATGCTCACATTTTGGATCATGATATCTTCTCATCAGAGTAGTGGAAGCTTTCGATAATTCATGATATTGGCAGCAGCGTAGCAGAAGCATGGAGTGAAAATATCAGAGTCATTGATGCACTAATCATGATTTCTTTTGAGATGAATGTGTTAAGTGAGCATGCGGCTATGGATTGACCGCTTCATTCTGATCAGCTACAAACGTCGGGTGTACCTGCATACAACAGTTAGCAATAAATCACACGAAAGTGTCTTTGATCACTTTCGTTGAACTGAGGTACACGGCCCACGGTTCCCCGTTGATCAGTACAAGTACTGCCTGTGATCAGGTATAATTCCGAAGAATTTCCTTGACAGGGTTTCGCAGCTGCTCTAGCTGTTCTCAAACCGGAACATCTCAAAGAAGACAACACGGAGTGAGTGAACCAGCGAATTTAAGTCCACTGATTGATGAAAAGAGATTTGAAAAACAATCGTGTATTGCTCAATAGAAATTGTTTTTGCAATACAACGAAGGTTTTTATTGAACATCAATTATCAATCATAAAACACCTTTTGATTTGAAATATCCGTACACGGTCGATTTGCTAAAGAAAAGAGTTTTTAAGCACAAAGACCGGTTTTTCAAAGGTATCCGTCAATCCATAACCTGAACCAGGATTGATTCAAGAGATTGAATCGCCCCATTGTTTCTGTTCAGTTTTCACATGTGTTAATACAAATAAGCCGTAAAAACGTTTATTTATATTTTACGATCTTCTAATGTTTTGTCGATAACAAAAGTAAAATCATATTAACGAAACAAATAAAGTACGTAAATGGTTTGAACTAATAGTTTTCTAACATATTCACATTTTCACATAAAACACTAAAACAAGTATAAGTGATTTTATGATCTAGATATATATATATATATATGTACAACAACTAGTGTTTACATATTGGGTTAGCATATACTTAAACTAAGTATACTAAAATGGGTAAAAGCATGTAAATACTAAAATAAGGTAAAAACATGTAAATACTAAAATGGGTAGAAACTAGCAAATGGTATTGAACCATAACCCATGGTTTTATATATACGACTTATCTAAGTTCATTGTATCTAGAAAGAAAACCATGGATCAACCCATAACCCATGACCCATGACCCATAACCAAAAATACCCATGAGCAAAGAGGAGCGTTCCACGGATCCCTAGCTTTGT
Source organism: Chrysanthemum seticuspe (assembly GCA_019973895.1). Lineage (NCBI taxonomy): Eukaryota > Viridiplantae > Streptophyta > Magnoliopsida > Asterales > Asteraceae > Chrysanthemum > Chrysanthemum seticuspe. Next base: position 273,356,481 of record BPTQ01000001.1, on the reverse strand, counting down.
GCTAGCCGGATCCCAAGTGGAAGGGATCCGTGGGATCCGGGGAAACAGTAGAGAATTTTCTCTATAAATAGAGAGCCATTTCTTCCTTACTTATCATCCCTTTTACATACATACTTCCCCCAAGTATTCTAACCCTCTAACCTCAGATCCAAGAGATCTATGTAGCTTTTCTCTTTTGTTTTTGTGTGATCTTGTAGGTTCCTCTTAAAGGAAAGATCACCTCATCTTGAAGACATGCAAGCTCAAGTCCATGAGTTGCCATGCTTCGTCATCATCAAGACAACGAAGGTTCTCTTGTTGATAGTTCTTCCTTTCTCCATAGATGTTGGGTTGAAGGCATTAGTGAAGAATGCCGAAAGTGTCAAGATGAAAGTATTAGTGAAAGGTGCTCATCATCCGAGTCAAAGCATTAGTGAAGAATGCTTAAGGTGTCAAGACGAAGGCATTAGTGAAGGGTGCCAAGCGTTGTGTCAAAGGCATTAGTGAAGGATGCCGAAGAATCAAATCAAGTAGCATTTGGGAAGAATGCTTAGGTCGTATAATCGATGAGGTGCATCGTTATACATATAAGTGTTTATTTATTCACAAGGATGGTGATATCCTTGATGGTGTTGTAACAAGGAGTAGATCTCCTTGATAATAGGTGTTGTGTCGTGAAGGGTAGTAGTTCCTCCATAATGGAACTAGGTGCTTAGCCTAGTACCTAATAAAGGGTAGGCGACGTTGTGATAGGATTAGTTCTCCTAAGGTGTGAAAGAACTCGGTGGTTAGCCTAGCACCGTATAAAGGGTAGGCGACGTAGTGTTAGGTGTGGTTCGCCTTGGTGTGAAAGAACTCGGTATTTAGCTTTGTACCGGAAAAAGGTTAAGCGACGTTGTGAAGGCTTCTCCGCCATAAGGAGATTTGGTGTAGTGCTTACGAACTCTCGAGTAGGTGACTCGGGGAGTGGAGTAGGGCAAGGAAGGTGTCCTTGTAGCCGAACCACTATAAATAACTTGTGTCGTGGTGATGTGTTTCTTACTCTTTATCTTTCATTTTACGTTTATATATCTATCTATCAACGTCCAACATAAATAACCAAATAGATTGACATAAGTCGATCTAAATATTTAAAAAGGAGTTTTAAATTAGTAAAACTATTCAACCCCCCCTTCTAGTTTTCCACAACATGGTTGATCTATATAATAGATCTCACATGCCACCTACCAGGAGCTTGTTTGATGTTGGATCCAGAAGGTTTTCCATCTTCACTGTGAATATGTTCACATATTACTCGGATGTTCTGGCAAAACCACAAGGATAATGCGTAGGACTCAAGATATAATCTCTCTTTCCACATTGTGTGAAACAGAGAGTCTTCATTGAAAGTGTCCTAATGAGATTTATTGATGATCTCGTGGCTCTAAACTCAATTTGTGCATTTTTTGGATCCTGTGCCGGAGTGATTGGCTCCCAAACGGTCAGGTTTATTACACAAGTCAACCACTTGTGAATGGTCAACCGTAATAAAAGCCAGACAACTTGAGAAAGCAATGCAATTGAGTCCAGAGGAGTTTAGTGTATCCCCGGGTCGTTAAGTCCCAACGAGCTGTGAACACTATAATACAATGAATCTGTGATCGGGTGAATATTGAACAAGAAAAGGGTGATGATTGATTACACTAAGGAAATTAAATCTAATAAAGATTTTGAAGTCATTTTAATTATATTCTAAAAAAAACGTTTAACGATTAAAACCTAAAAACGTAAAACTTAAACTAAAACAAACGTAAACGTGTAAAATAAAAATGTGAAATCAGAAAACTAAAAGACTCATGAAAATGAAAATTACTTTTTAACAATTCTAATAATAAAAGAAAATTTTAAGAAAAAGAAAATTATTTTTAAAACTATTTATCTAATTATTATTAATTAAAAACTAATTTAAACTAATTAAAATTAAGAAAAATAACAAATGAACAGTTAAAATTATGAGACTTTACAGGAAAATCTAAAATATTATTCTAAGCCTGGGAAAAATATAAAAAGTTAGATAAGCCCACTAATAAGCTGAATTGGGCAAATAAGCAGTTTGAATAAGCACTTGAAATAAGCAATAAGCTAACTATAAGCTACCATAAGCTACTAAAGCCTAAATCTGACCTAAAATGAACTAATGCAACTGATTGGGAAGTAAAAAGCACAAGCTACAGAAAAAAACTCGCGACCAGATTTTAATAATTATATGCCAAACGGCCTCTAAGGCCCTATTTTAAGCACTATATTAAGCTATCTAGAAAAATCAAAAAAATAAACTAAAAATACCTAGCTGTAGATCACCAACCAAAGATCTTGTATCCCAAATTTCATCTCAAATGGACTTATAATGAATCTGTGAAAATTCCGTAAAGTTTGGCAAAAATCACTTTTTCACTTCTTTTTTTTTCTTGGACAGAAACAGGGCAAAACTGCCCTGTTTGGACAGCTTATTTAGTGCTTATAGGAAATTCATAAAATTCTACAAAAATGATATTTGAAAACTTCACCAACTGAACTTTAAATTCCCAAAGTTTCAATGCTTTTGACTCAGAAATGAACACATGAAAATTCTGCAAAGGTTGGTGAAAAATTGTTTTTACACTTTGACTTTTACAGCATAAATGAAGATTTGATTAAACTTTGACTAAATTGGGATTTGATCTTGCATAAACAGATTGAAATGATGAATTTAGATACAAAGTGACTCAAATAATCTAAGCCTTAATGATCTAATCCTAAAATGCAAGTTATTACTACTTGATTCTAACTGATAAGAACACTAGAACAGATTATATGCAATTTTGACTAAATGAGTTTATGGATGCAATTTGAAAGTTATTTTATCTAAGTTATGACTACTTAGGACTAAAGCAACTAGGTTTGGCTAATAAGCTAACCTATAACACATATCTAAGCTATAATCCAAACACCACTTTTAAAGCTGATATGAAACTTATGCAATCAAAATCTTTGTTCTGAGCTAAAACATTCCACTATTCTACTTCCTACAATCAAATCAAATCTAAAGGATGCTAGATGATAGCTCAAATCAGTCCTAAACTATGAATCACAAAATTGTGCAAAGTATGCTATACTAACACAGAATTGATGCTAATGATTATGCAGAAAAGAGATATTATCTAAATAATACTGAGTTTAAGCTAAATTATACTAACTATGATACTATCTAAGCTAATCTAACAATTGATATAAGCTATAACAGATTTTTTTAAAAGAGAATGAGTACTCAGATAAAGTCCAGCCATTGAGAAGCTTAAAACATAACCAAATAACTACTAATCTAATCAATTCCAACCCCAATCCAGCTCTGCATCAACCCATTTCCATTTCTGAACCAAAGATCATCCACAGTTTGACTTTTATTGACCAAGGTACTTTGAATATGTAAATGATTGAAGTGAAACAGTTTAATACCAAATAAGCTCACAACAGCTTATGTGAAGCTGAATGAGCTTATTCCAACTTTAAAAACACCTTTATTTAACATGTAAAATTGAAATGCAAGATTGAAAGGAAACTTGGAATTTTATTATTAAAACTGAAATTCTATTACAAATGAAGCTGAGATTACATGAAAAACTTAAGAAAACATTATAAACTATTGAGAAAGCTGGAAATAACAAACATAAAACTGAAAATGAGAATGGAAAATTGCACTATGTCGATACTAAACTACACTACTTACACTAACTATTCAACTCCTCTGCTTCTTTCCTTCTTAAATAATCATCTTTTGGGGTCCTTGCAGACTTTTGAGACTATCCCACCAATTCTGAGCCTTTGATGTGGTCTAATTCATCCTGACCTTTGATTTCCACTTTTGGAGGGAAAAGTCATATTGACAGTTATAGATTGCTTGTAGGTTTGAAGAGGCAATAAATGCTTCTTGGTTATTTGTGGAGGTGGAGGGGACATGGCAGGATAAGGTTGGTGATGAGCTGGTGAGGATGATGAGAACAGGTGGAGGGTGGTTTCTGGAGCAGTGAGGAGGAAAGAAGTATAAGGGTGGGTGGAGTTTTGACCTGTGGTCAAACCACAGGTTTTATTTATTAAAAGGGTTGGGCTGGGTATAGATTATCACAAGGACCATTTTGTAATTTTCTAAAAAATGAAGGGTTGAAACTGTAAATTCCCAAAAGTTATAAAAAGGGTTAATATTGCCAATGATGAATAGCACAAGGGTAATATTTGATAAATTTCCATTTTTAAATACCCGAGGACTAATTTTGCCATTTTTGAAACTTGAGGGGTAAAGGTTGCCAATTTTAGAAAACTTTCATCCAGGGACTAAAAATGAACAAGTTTAATATCCCAAGGACTTATGTTGACTTTTCTTCCAATTTAAACCTTCAGGGACTAATTCTGCCAATTTGTGAAACTTCAGGGACTGAAAATGACAATTTTGTGAACTTTGATCATTGTTTACTTGTTTTCAATCTTTTTGTACCTGAATCACATAAAAACACATTTTCATGATATTTGTAACATTTATATGGTCATTTGTGTGTTTTTGGTCGTTTTTGTGGGTTTAAATAATATAAAATATATGTGTATTCAGACACATATCAAATCCCCCACACTAAACTATTGCTAGTCCCTAGCAATCTTTTATGAACATTTAATGGATTTAAGTCTCTTTACCAAAAGCTGTTACTTCTGGAGTAGCCAAATGTTTCAGTTCAAGTAAGAACCTTGGTACAATGATAACCAAATGATTTTGAGCAAACCACCAGCTTTCAACGGTTTTGATTTGTCTTTACCAGAAGCCGTTTGCTTCTGGACTAGCCAACTCTTAGATAAAATATCTTTGGTGAGTCGATTACCAATTATGGTTTTCCAACTGCCTTTACCACAAGCCATAAACTTGCGGGCTAGCGAACTCTTCACTTTTAAGGATATGGTGAGCTGAACACCATACAATTTTAGGCAAATTGCAAGCCGTCAACGGATTTGATATATGTTTACCAAGAGCCGTTTGCTCCTGGATTAGCCAATCCTTATGTGGGTTAGACATGGTGGACTGATTACCATTTGCTGAGTAAGTGAAAAACACTTACTCCAAAAAAAAAAATTTTGGCCAAAAATGGGGGAATTGGGTGGTATAATTACATGATAAAATTCGTGAGAATTCCCCCCCACACTAGAAATGAATATTGCCCTCAATATTCAAAGTACCGGCGGTTATGCCGAAACATAGAACGTAAAAGGGAAATACCACGGCCATTATTTGTGAATTTTTTTTTTTGGATGAAAACTTATATACAACAGCGGGGGGGGGGGGGGGGGGGGCAACTCCCCCACACTAGGGTGGTACACACGGGTGAAAACCCATGTTTAACTACTGTTTTTGATTACCGAGTCGCTAGCTTGACTCGACCCCGAATTAATTTGTTCATGGGGAAGTAAGTGGAAGAGACAATCTCCATCGGACTTTCATTCAAGATGTTTGTATAAACATTGAAGTACGTGAAAGTTTCACACCGATGAGATATACATAGAACCGGCTCAAAAATGATAGATGAAAATGCCGGGATCAAAAATAATGTCTTCATTCCCGAAGGAGTGAAGAACAGGAGAAGCCACGGGATAGGTGAAAAAGAGAAAGAAAATCATGATAAAAATCTTGACTAACTCATCATCATCAGAAGGAGAATTCATAATAGCATGAATTTCATCATTTAAGCTCAATTGGTCTAGACATATCCCCGGTGTGTCTAGATCAAAGTAGAAGTTATCATACTCTGGTGGAGATATGATATGAGTGAGTTCACAGGAGAACTCCTCAAAGGCGAATGATTCATATTCGGGATTGATTTGAGTGAGTTCACTAGGGAACTCCTCAAAAGTGAATGATTCATAATAGGAGAGAGAATTATGAGAATGAGAAGTGGTAATACCACTAATCTTCTCTCCCATATGATCAAAATCGAACATTTGCAATTCCGGAATAGAATCATCGAACAAAAGTTCACTATCCTTAAAAGGGATAGGATATGAAGTAGGCTTTTCAATAAAAATCTCGATTCTAGAAATGAGAAGATTAACATTCAATAATGTAAGATGAAGAGCTTCGTCTTGGATTATTTCTTCATCATTCTCTTCTCCTAAGCTGACAAGCTCAGAAGGTAATTCCCCCACATAACTTATGTCTCCACAAGATAAAGAATCGTCCTCATCAGAATCAGAGAACATCTCAATATGATCATTTTGGAAGACAAGAGGAGGAGGGATATCACACACATGATCAAGAATTCCCTGTGATTCTCTTGGAATTGGGACAAGGTTCTCAACACTAGACTTTATGAATTCGTCCGATTCCTTTTCAGGAACAGTGTCAAGATGCTCGTCCCCCATGCTCAGAGAGTGAGTGGGAATATCTGGTGTGATAACATCAGACTAAGGGAGTTGAGAAGGACTAGCATACATATGTTTTATACTTTCCATTTGTTCTTCTGCTAGTAATTCCATCATAGTCTTTTCTCCCTGATTTTTCATGGAAGGAATTTCAACTGATGAACTTGAAGAACCGTTATAAAATTGTAGAATATCAAGGATATCTTCATCATCACTGTCATCAGGAATGAAACGGAATCGAGAGCTAGATTTGGCTGCTTTTTCTTTTGCAATTGATTCCCTAATAGTTTGTTCAAAGGCAATTTGGGAATTTAATTTAGCAGTCCGCTCTTCGGCTAACAAAACTTCCATGGATTTTTGATTTGGATTATCTTGGGAATGTTTACAATCCTTCAAATCTTTCACTAAATCCAAAAGATCAAGGAGAAGATTTTGAGGAAGTGGATCAGGCTGAGGTGGTGCCTGATTTATTTGGTACTGTAGAGGTTGGTCATGATATGAAGAGTCGTAATTGTTACAAGGAAATGGATTCCTTGTTTGACAATCAGAGCTAAAGTGAGGACCTCCACAATACTCACAACAGTAAAACTGATGTGGCTGTGAGTTATATGTGTTGTAGTCATAATTGTTATCAGGAACCTGCTCATAGACAAGCGTGTTTCCCGATTGACAATCAGAACTGTAGTGTGAACCACCACAGTACTCACAACAGTAAAACTGCTGAGTCTCACAGTGTGGTAGCTGATGGAATAAATCAGTTGTGTTATGGTAGGAATAGGGATCCTGGTTATAGAAAGACACGTTTCCTGATTCCACCATGCTACAACTGGGGCAATTGCCACCATTATAAGGATCACCACACCATTGACAATCAAGAGGGTGAGGATAAGACATAGAAAAGAATCAACGGGTTACAGAGGGGTTGGGATGAAGAATCAAAGATGTGAGAGGGTAAAGATGGATATTTTTGGATTTTTGGATAACATTTTGTAAAAATAAGAAAGAAAATCTTTTTGGGTTTTTGTGTTTGTTGAAAACTTGAATAAAAAATGTTTTTGGTAATCGATCCGTCAAACGAATTAACTTCACGATAATTATGGTTTTATATGAAAACAAGGAAATATGGACAAAGATGGTAATATACAATGGGTGTATATTCAACAACACTGATGCTTCAAATTCGTAGAAACGCAGCACACCTCCCCGGCAGCGGCGCCAAAATTTGATTGGCTCCCAAACGGTCAGGTTTATTACACAAGTCAACCACTTGTGAATGGTCAACCGTAATAAAAGCCAGACAGCTTGAGAACGCAACGCAATTGAGTCCAGAGGAGTTTAGTGTATCCCCGGGTCGTTAAGTCCCAACGAGGTGTGAACACTGTAATACAACGAATCTGTGATCGGGTGAATATTGAACAGGAAAAGGGTGATGATTGATTACACTAAGGAAATTAAATCTAATAAAGATTTTGAAGTCATTTTAATTCTATTCTAAAAAAAACGTTTAACGATTAAAACCTAAAAACGTAAAACTTAAACTAAAACAAACGTAAACGTGTAAAATAAAAATGTGAAATCAGAAAACTAAAAGACTCATGAAAATGAAAATTACTTTTTAACAATTCTAATAATAAAAGAAAATTTTAAGAAAAAGAAAATTATTTTTAAAACTATTTATCTAATTATTATTAATTAAAAACTAATTTAAACTAATTAAAATTAAGAAAAATAACAAATGAACAGTTAAAATTATGAGACTTTACAGGAAAATCTAAAATATTATTCTAAGCCTGGGAAAAATATAAAAAGTTAGATAAGCCCACTAATAAGCTGAATTGGGCAAATAAGCAGTTTGAATAAGCACTTGAAATAAGCAATAAGCTAACTATAAGCTACCATAAGCTACTAAAGCCTAAATCTAACCTAAAATGAGCTAATGCAACTGATTGAGAAGTAAAAAGCACAAGCTACAGAAAAAAAACTCGCGACCAGATTTTAATAACTATATGCCAAACGGCCTCTAAGGCCCTACTTTAAGCACTATATTAAGCTATCTAGAAAAATCACAAAAATAATCTAAAAATACCTAGCTGTAGATTACCAACCAAAGATCTTGTATCCCAAATTTCAGCTCAAATGGACTTATAATGAATCTGTGAAAATTTCGCAAAGTTTGGCCAAAATCACTTTTTCACTTTTTTTTTTCTTGGACAGAAACAGGGCAAAACTGCCCTGTTTGGACAGCTTATTTAGTGCTTATAGGAAATTCATAAAATTCTACAAAAATGATATTTGAAAACTTCACCAACTGAACTTGAAATTCCCAAAGTTTCAATGCTTTTGACTCAGAAATGAACACATGAAAATTCTGCAAAGTTTGGTGAAAAACTGTTTTTACACTTTGACTTTTACAGCAGAAATGAAGATTTGATTAAACTTTGACTAAATTGGGATTTGATCTTGCATAAACAGATTGAAATGATGAATTTAGATACAAAGTGACTCAAATAATCTAAGCCTTAATGATCTAATCCTAAAATGCAAGTTATTACTACTTGATTCTAACTGATAAGAACACTAGAACAGATTATATGCAATTTTGACTAAATGAGTTTATGGATGCAATTTGAAAGTTATTTTATCTAAGTTTTGACTACTTTAGACTAAAGCAACTAGGTTTGGCTAATAAGCTAACCTATAATACAGATCTAAGCTATAATCCAAACACCACTTTTAAAGCTGATATGAAACTTATGCAATCAAAATCTCTGTTCTGAGCTAAAACATTCCACCATTCTACTTCCTACAATCAAATCAAATCTAAAGGTTGCTAGATGATAGCTCAAATCAGTCCTAAACTATGAATCACCAAATTGTGCAAAGTATGCTATACTAACACAGAATTGATACTAATGATTATGCAGAAAAGAGATATTATCTAAATAATACTGAGTTTAAGCTAAATTATACTAACTATGATACTATCTAAGCTAATCTAACAATTGATATAAGCTATAACATATTTTTTTTAAAAGAGAATGAGTACTCACATGAAGTCCAGCCATTGAGAAGCTTAAAACATAACCAAATAACTACTAATCTAATCAATTCCAACCCCAATCCAGCTCTGCATCAACCCATTTCCATTTCAACCCATTCCAACAGTTTGACTTTTATTGACCAAGGTACTTTGAATATGTAAATGAATGAAGTGAAACAGTTTAATACCAAATAAGCTCACAACAACTTATGTGAAGCTGAATGAGCTTATTCCAACTTTAAAAACACCTTTATTTAACATGTAAAACTGAAATGCAAGATTGAAAGGAAACTTGGAATTTTATTATTAAAACTGAAATTCTATTACAAATGAAGCTGAGATTACATGAAAAACTTAATAAAACATTATAAACTATTGAGAAAGCTGGAAATAACAAACATAAAACTGAAAATGAGAATGGAAAATTGCACTATGTCGATACTAAACTACACTACTTACACTAACTATTCAACTCCTCTGCTTCTTTCCTTCTTAAATAATCATCTTTTGGGGTCCTTGCAGACTTTTGAGACTATCCCACCAATTCTGAGCCTTTGATGTGGTCTAATTCATCCTGACCTTTGATTTCCACTTTTAGAGGGAAAAGTCATATTGACAGTTGTAGATTGCTTGTAGGTTTGAAGAGGCAATAAATGCTTCTTGGTTATTTGTGGAGGTGGAGGGGACATGGCAGGATAAGGTTGGTGATGAGCTGGTGAGGATGAGGAGAACAGGTGGAGGGTGGTTTATGGAGCAGTGAGGAGGAAAGAAGTATAAGGGTGGGTGGTGTTTTGACCTGTGGTCAAACCACAGGTTTTATTTATTAAAAGGGTTGGGCTGGGTATAGATTATCACAAGGACCATTTTGTAATTTTCTGAAAAATGAAGCATTGAAACTGTAAATTCCCAAAAGTTATAAAAAGGGTTAATATTGCCAATGATGAATAGCACAAGGGTAATATTTGATAAATTTCCATTTTTAAATACCCGAGGACTAATTTTGCCATTTTTGAAACTTGAGGGGTAAAGGTTGCCAATTTTAGAAAACTTTCATCCAGGGACTAAAAATGAACAAGTTTAATATCCCAAGGACTTATGTTGACTTTTCTTCCAATTTAAACCTTCAGGGACTAATTCTGCCAATTTGTGAAACTTCAGGGACTGAAAATGACAATTTTGTGAACTTTGATCATTTTTTACTTGTTTTCAATCTTTTTGTACCTGAATCACATAAAAACACATTTTCATGATATTTGTAATATTTATATGGTCATTTGTGTGTTTTTGGTCGTTTTTGTGGGTTTAAATAATATAAAATATATGTGTATTCAGACACATATCACGGAGACTAGGGAGAGGGTCTCCTTCTTCAATATCAACAATCTCTAAGAGAAAGTCGATAGATAATATCGGTTCCCCGTGAGAATGAAACAAGTCCTTTTAAGAGGAACTTGAGTGGTTTGGAAAGTTGAAGTGCAGTGCATCACTGGGTCCATGACGTCTTGTCTTCAATACCGATGTTACCATCAGTAGCATATGAATTGAACCTGGTTTCTGCCCTAAGGTTGAATAAATGGAGGGCTATTTGTTTTCACCCTTTTCTCATTCAATTCTTTTTAATTCTTCAACCCCTTCAGTTCTTACCGAGACTTCATAGCAAGAACCTTGTTGGGTTTGTTCCAGTACTTGATCTGTCTCAGACCGCACTCTTCCCATATCTCACTTTTCTCCTTTTATCATCATATCTAAGGACTTCTACACTAACTAGTGGATTGTCCCTGGGTAGATCCCTCCGGTTCTGGCGGATCATGGGAACCAATACCTAACCTTATCATCCTTATATCACCGTACATAAAGTAAAGTTGGTCGGTCTATTTGGTATTGTTCATCTGCCATTGGAACCAATTGAAAAACCATTTGAAAATCAATCCAGATACTTGTGATATATTATCAAAACATTTTGTACCTGAATTGTTTTTGATATTTTTAGAACGAGAACTCCCCCTCAACATTTGCATCAAATATTTGAAATCATTTTGCACATGGAGGTAAGAGAAAGAATTAACTTCTTTGATTACCATTTTCTAAAAGATATCAACATCACTTCCCTAATCAAGACAAGTAGATAAAGCATTTTGGGGAATGATGAGATTTTCATAATTTTGCTCCCCCTCAATATGTGCCTCGAGATTTGAAAAGAGTTTTGCACATACTAGAGGGAACCTGCACATTGAGATAAGTGATCACGTTATACATCATAGGTTTAAGATAGATGCTCCCCCTCAACATGTGCATGGAAAATTTGAAATCGTTTGTCACATGTGGGAAGGAGAGCATGTTCAACCTTATAAAAACCATTTCCCTTATTATCAGTTTAAATCCAATTTAAATCACACATTCTCCCCCGATCACAATTATCAAATCATTTGAGATTTGTGATCTCTTATAGATTTAAATTGATTTTGAAAGCTTTTAAGGAGAATTGTGACTTGATTATGAAAGCGTTTTAACTGATAAGGATCGGATTTAAAGACTTTAAACTCCATTGGTAAAACATGCATGAATATCTTTTGAAAACAATTTAATGCCAAATAACTTTTTAATTTAATTGAAATCATTCTCCCCCTCAATCAATGACATAGGTTGTTGATTGAGAGATTGATATTTTGACAAATAAGTCCAGATGATTATCAAAGATAGAGTCCGAGTTATTTTTCAAAACAATTTGTTTTCAGCAGATAACATGTTAATAGAATCAGAGCATGGAATTTGGTTGATAAGAAGGCTTTTGATGAATGTTCAAACAAATTCTCAAACCTTGAAAAACAAAAAAAATATGGCTCTGTTCTTTCTTTGAAAAGCGGGTTACTGCCTGAAATGAGAATAAACCATCATTTCTCTTTCTCCCAATTTTTTTTTTTTTTTTTTTTTTTTTTAAGAATTCGAACAACATCTAAAGTCCCGTGTCATTCTTTGAATGACAGCACAAAGACCGTAGATATTATCGAACCGAGAAAAACATAACAAGTTGACATTTTTTTTTTTTTTTTTTTTTTTTTTTTTTTTTTTTTTTTTTTTTTGAAGAATTTTCGAATTTTTCAGATTTTTATGGATTTTGAAGGTTTTATATTTTTCTATTTGATTTTTGAGGATTTTATAATTTTGTATTTTGTTTTTCGAATAGATATATACAAGAGATAGATGAGCATAGACCTTTACTCCTCGTCTTCCTCCTGAAGACATTTGAGTGTTTCTGGTTGAAGGCTTTTCAAGCCTAGTCGTGGAAGTATGAACTCAAAACGTTCTCTTGGAAGAGCTTTGGTGAAGATGTCTGCTAACTGATATTCAGACCTCACAAAATAGAGTTCCACCACACCTTTTTCCACTTGTTCCCTGATGAAATGATGTCGAATGTCGATATGCTTTGCTCTTGAGTGTTGAACGTTGTTGCACGAGAGAGCAATAGCACTTTTATTGTCATAGTACAGAGGGATTTTGTTGAATTCAAAGCCATAGTCAGATAATTGAGATCTCATCCATAAGATTTGAGCACAACAAGATGACATGGCTATGTATTCAGCCTCTGTAGAGGAAATAGAAGTACTCATTTGCTTCTTTGAAGACCAGCTCACAAGCTTATCACCCAAAAACTGAGCACCTCCAGATGTACTTCGACGAGTATCTTGACACCCTGCATGATCAGCATCTGCATAGGCTGTTAGTAACATACCGGTGTCCTTCGGGTACCAAAGACCCATATTGATGGTTCCTTGGAGATACCGAAAGACCCGTTTAACCGCTTCAAGGTGCTTTTTAGTAGGCTTAGCCTAGTATCTAGCACACATGCAAACAGCGAACAAGATGTCTGGTCTACTAGCAGTGAGGTACATCAGGGATCCGATCATACTACGATATTTCGTTTGGTCAATCATGATCCCTAAGTGGTCCTCATCTAGTTTGGTTCGATCAATCATGGGAGTGTCAACAGGGTCACTTGAATCAAATCCAAATTTCTTTAATATCTCAGTTGCATATTTAGATTGATTTATGAAAATGCCTCCGGGACTTTGTGAAATTTGTAATCCCAAGAAAAATGACATTTGTCCCATCATTGACATTTGAAATTTTGAACTCATTTCATTTGAAAAACGGTCACACTCATTGGGGTCAGTCGAGGCAAAGATGATATCATCAACATAAATTTGAACATGTATTAAATGTTTGCCTGACTTCCTGGTGAAGAATGTTGGATCAACTGCTCCTTTGCTAAATCCGGTAGATAGAAGAAACTTTGACAGTGTATCATACCATGCCCTAGGAGCTTGCTTTAACCCGTAAAGAGCCTTCTTCAAACGATAAACGTGAGTAGAATGCTCTTGATTTACAAATCCTTCAGGTTGGCTGACGTAGACGACTTCTTTAAGATCTCCGTTCAGAAATGCCGTCTTCACATCCATCTGATAGACTACCATGTTCTTACTAGCAGCATTAGCCAAAAAGATTCTGATTGCCTCGATTCGAGCAACTGGAGCAAAAAATTCTTCAAAGTCAATACCTTCTTCTTGACGATAACCTTTAGCTACTAACCTAGCCTTATTTTTCAAAACATCACCATGCTCATCAAGCTTCACTTTGAAGATCCACTTAAGAGCAATGATCATAGCACAATCTGGAGCTGGTACTAATTCCCATACATCTAATCGATCAAACTCATGAATTTCATCTTGCATGGCATTGAACCAGCTGTCTTCATTTATAGCAGTTTTAACATCTTTAGGTTCGATCTTTGAGAGTACAGAGTTAAAGAAGCACCATAAGGCATAAGTAGCAAGCTGTTTACGAGTAGATACCGGACGAGAAGGATTTCCAATGATGTTGTCTAATGGATGATCGTGAGTCCATTTTCTGAGGTGTTCATGTGGTAGTTGTTGAGGGACTGAAGTAGCAGAGTCGATGTCTCCTAAAGAAGATGGTTTTGATGAAGATTCATGGGCAAATATGTTTTCAAATGGAGCATCTTCAGGAGTAGCAAAGGGATTAACTTCAGCATTGATGCCAGAAACATTTCCATGATGTACATTTGAAGAATGATGATTCGTTGATGAGACTGAAGGATCAGCAGCAGGCGCTTCTTGACTTAAGGATATTTCGGGTTCCATGATATTTCGGGTTCTTTTGTTGTAGATTCGGTATCCCTTTTTGTTTGGAGCATACCCTACAAATACTCCAATGTCTGCTTTAGCTCTAAGTTTGCCTAAGTCTTGTCCCTCATTAGTTGGATAACACAATGCACCAAACACACGAAGGAAAGAGAGATTAGGTTTTCTGTTGTGGACAAGTTCATATGGAGTCTTTCTATGAAAAGTGTGAATCAGGGAACGATTTTGTGTGTAGCATGCAGTGGCAATAACTTCAGCCCAGAGAAACATTGGAACCTTCGAGTAAATCAGCATTGTTCTAGCGGCTTCTACAAGAGTTCGATTTTGTCTTTCAACTACACCGTTCTGTTGAGGAGTTCGTGGAACACTTCTTTGATGGCTGATTCCAACGCTTTCATAAAATTCACTGAGTTGTTTGTTGACAAACTCAGTTCCATTGTCTGTTTGGATTATTCTGACTGTTTTGTTAAGTCGAACCTGCAACTGTTTGATGAGTTTGATGATGATATCAGGAGTTTCATCCTTTGTCCTTAAGAACTTGACCCAGGTGAATCTAGAGTAATCATAAACCACAACTAACACATATTTCTTCCCGAAGATATTCTGCACTCTCATTGGTCCACATAAATCCATATGAATTGTATGAAGAACTTCTGTGACAGAGTTAGTAGGTTTGGGTTTATGGGCATACTTCTTGCTTTTTCCCAATTGACATGGTGAACAAAGATGATCCTTTTCATACTTGAGTCTAGGTAAACCTACAACTAAGTCCTTTCTGGTGAGATCATTGATGGTGCCGAAGTTCAAGTGATTGAGACGACGATGCCACAACCATGACTTTGTTTTAGAAGCCTTTGACAACAAGCAAATTGGAGAAGACTTCATCATATCTTCGATAGAGATGGTGTATAGATTTGAACCACGTGAACCTCTTAAAAGTTCCTTACCATCAAGTTCTCTAACGAAGCAGGTATGTTTTCTGAAGGCTACTTCTAGATCAGAATCGCAGAATTGACCAACAGAGAACAAGTTATGTCCAAGACCTTCTACATAGTAAACCCTGTAGATAACACTTTTGTCAACAACATAGTCTCCATAACCCATGATTGCACCGAAATGATCGTTCCCGAGTCTAACTGTCCCGATGAATTTGCTCACGAAGTTCATGAGCCGCGACCGGTCGCCAGTCATATGCTTGGAACAGCCTGAGTCCAGGTACCACAGAACGATTTGAACGATCTGCAGCTGAACACATACAAGAATGGATAACTGGATAATTGGGATCCCCATGCAAGAATGGGTTCCATTTGGTTAGTAACAATGGTTGGAACACCCACATCAGAAATAGAAGCATTCATATCAGAAATTAAGGCAATGGAATCATTATGAATAGATGTAGTACTAGAGTCTGTATTAGCCCTATTCAAAGTGTGCTCACTTCTTAAGGGAATAGTTCTACCAGTAGGCATCCATTTTCTAGTGGGCATTGTCTGATTATTCTTATGACCAACAGGTATTCAATGATAGCCTATCTTACTAAATGTTCTTCATGTGGGTTTCCACTGTTTTCTAACTTTCTTTCGTTTTTTCCTTTTAGCCTTCTTAGCATGATTTTTAGCATTAACAATATTAACTGGACAATTAACATCATTAGGCAAAACATTAACACCACATTTATGATTAGAAACAGAATTCAAGCAGACATCAATACAAGGTTTGCAAATAGTATCAGAATTCGAATTAATTACAGTACGCCTATGGCTAATACTAGAATCAACACGATTCGTTTTATTCGGCCCAAACTTAAAGTTCCTTGGTAGGTCTTCTACTTTCTTCCAATGCACATTCTTAGCTCGCGAGGTCGTGTCCTTCCTTGTATTGTCTTGAGACTTTGACCTGCTTGCTTTAATGTCACTTGAGTAGCAGGGATTTGAACACCTAGAGGGCACACTCGAGTTCACATTCTTAGCACTAACCGATTTGAAATCTGAACTACTTGAAGGCACATTAGGGTTCATAACATTTGGCATTGAATGACTTGCATGCTTGGCACTAGGCATAGAACACGGTATCAAGGGATTGACTTGCTCACCTAAGGTTTTAGGGCATATTGTAATTAGGCATTCTAGAAGTTCTTGAGATCGTTTGGCATATAAGCATGCATGGCCAATTGCATTATCATCTGGTTTCTCTAACTTATCCACTTCTACAATCTCACGGAGACATTCTAAGCTGTCCTTAAGGTATGAGAAATATGTTTAAATAGCAAGTTTGTTATTCCTAAGATGAGGAGGAACATATTACATAGACAAAGCATATTTATTACAGACATGTACCTTTGATACACCATTCTCCCCATTGGTCATTGGCATCTTCCCTTTTACCTGACTCTTTAGATTCTCAATTTCTTTTTGTAACAAGGCTACGGTTTCGTTATTTTTGTTACGAGTGACCTTTATAGAATCAAATAATTCATTGAAATGACGTTTAACCTTTTCATTTTCTTCAAGAAAAACCTCATTTTCCTTTTGTAAAGCATTTACTAAGTTTTGAAGATGAAAGTTTTGAGAATTCTGAGAATCTAAAGGAGGAGGCATTTGGGGACCAGTCACATTGTTCGTTTGACCCTTTAATTGAGAGATTTGGGCTTTCAACTTTTTGATTGTGTTGCAATGAGCTTGAATCTGTTCATCACGTTTGTTAATTTGAAAAACTGCATCAAACTCTAGAGCATCCGAGGATGTCTTGATATTTGAAGTTTTGACATTTTCTTTAAGATGTTGATATTTTAGTTGTAAATTAAAATGCTCAACTTCTAGTTTAGAAAAATGTTTAACCAAATTGTCGTGATCATCCAGTTCAATCTTCTCATTTAGTTCAGAATTAGATTTTTCAAGCTCAATGACACGATCATGGGAGACTTTCAAAGCAATAGACAGTTCATGGAATCGAGAAGCAGTAATAGAACATTTAGTAGCAGTGTAGAACACATCTTGAGCAATACATTCAGAAATCAGGTTCTCATTTAGTGTATGCAAGTTCTTCCTCTCAATCTCATTATATTTTAGTGCTCGCTCATAGTCACTAACCTCAACTATCATTGCATCATATTCCTTTTCCATTCCCTTAATATCAGTATCTATCCCCTTTTTAAGACTCTCAAAGTGATCTTTTAGAAGTTTAAAGAAAGGCATGACCTCAGTAAATAACATTCTTTCATTTGCTCAAAACCCCTTTCTCTTTCAGTTATACCAGTGGGTGTGATCCTTTTCTTGCAAGTTTTCTCAAAATCAACAAATAGTTGAAAGATAACATATTGGCTAATTAAGGTCTTGCTTTTAGTGGCAATTGTTCTAGGAACAAGATGCATTGGTGTATTAGGAGGATACACAGTCGCTCTAGGCATTTTCCAAAGGGGAGGGTTTGTTTCAACATTATTTTCTGCTTTCTGCTTATCTAAGTCCATTTTCCAGAACACTTGTTCAGGAGTCAACAATGTTTGAGGCTTAAACATGTTCAAGGAGATCCAATTCTCATTTTTGTAGTCATGGGGAGTGATAATTACTTTCTTCTCTTTGCATTTAGGATCATTTAGTTTCTTATTCATTTTCTCCCTAGTGATTTCATCTAATTTCTTATCTTCCTCTGTGCACTCAAAGCAACTAGGTTTTTGTCTAGGTTTAAGAATCTCATTGCCATCATAGATCACATTTTGAGCTGCTTTTGCTATCATCCCGTACTCAGGGTTGGGTTTATCTATAATGGGAACACTATGCTTATCGCTTAGAACTCTATGCTTAGTGATCATGTGAGCAGTCTGAATGGTGTTCCCTTGTATGTACAACTTGTTTTCCAGTTTGTTTTTCAAAGTTTTCAGATTAGAAAAATCTTTCAAGAGTTTTGATTCCTTTGCATTAAATTCTTGGTTAAGCATTTTCACATTTTCTTGAAGTTCTTGTTTTTGCTTAGCAGTTTTAGAAAGCTTTTCTTGCAAGGAATTTAACTCTTGTTTTAATACTTCTTCTCAAAAATTACTTTTTCTAATGATTGTACGCACTTGGTCGTCCATTTCCTGCTCACGAGTGGTCAACTCAAATTTTGCACGTTGTTCATAAATAGCAACACGTTCTTTATAGGCATTTAGTTCAGAAATTATAGAATCATCAGGGGCACATGCAGTGTATTCATAAAAAACATAGTCATTGTTGACTGCAGAAGATGCATCACTTGGTACAACTTCACTTTCACTTTGTTTCACGTATTGATCATATAGGACAATATCGATATTACCCATATTTTCAACGTTTGATTCAATAGTTTCAGTTGATTGTACTTTGTCATGCATCTGTTACACATCAGCATCATCGTATAGTTTTAATACCTCTGAGATGAGTTTGTCTTTGGATGGGCCAGCTTGTGGTGAAGAAGAGACCTTGGGAGAAACCATTGGAGAAATGCTAGCCATAAAAATTGTGTGTGCCGTAGGTCCATCATCCACATCAGAGTCGTATGCATCACAATCAGCGACTTGAAAGGCATTCTGATGATTGTGACCTATCTCCTGAATAGGCTGCTCATCCACATCTGCATCATAGGTCTTGGCATTGCCCTCAGCAAGAAACAACAATTCCTCTTCATCCAAAGCAACACCATTATCCTGAGCTTGTACAAGCAGCATCTTATCTCTGAAGTAATCAGCATTCTGTGGACGTTTTGGAGATGTGCAGTTCCTTGCAATGTGTCCCTCACCACCACAGTTATAACATTTGATCGGCTTAGCTTGACCTTGATTACCATTCCTTCCTCGATTCTGATTACCAACATAACCTCTACCAGCTCCACCTCTTCCCTGATCATACTGTCTTTCCTGAACTGGTTGCACCACGATCCTCCCATCTTTAACAGTAGCTTGATTGTGTGGGTTAGATGCTGTTCTGAGGTTGTTGTTGGTTTGTGGGAGAGAATTCATGTTTTGACTAATCAGAAGAGCTAGTTGATTAATGATGTTACCCACGTGTGCATCAGCATCAGCTTGTTTGAACATAGGATCAGGAATGAGTTTGTGATTACCATTACCCATGGGTATGACTTGTGAGGCTTTGGTTGTGATTCCGATGTTTGAGTAGAAGGCAGTTGAGTCATTAGATGAGCTTGTCTCTCCCTGGTTGGTTTTTAACTAATTAAGAATCATTTTTTCAAACATAGCATGTCTCTCATTCTGAAGGAGGAAGGCATAGAGTTGCTCATAGTTTGTATTCTTCAATCCTTTAGTGAGCTTCACAGAGGTGACAAACTTGTGCCATTCGGGATTCATGTTGTTCACAAATTTTGAGTTCAGCTGAATGTTAGGCATAGTCATTCTGATGTTCCTCATATCATTCACCAACTTATGAAATCTCACATAGTACTCATAGACACTCTCATCTGGTTTCATCTTGAAGTGTTCAAATTCGTCATAGAGTTGTGATTCTCTGTCTTCCATAGTTAATTCAGAACCTGAGAGAAGCATCTTGACATTATCCCATACTGCCTTTGCTTCGGTGTTGTGATTGATCAGCTTGTAGATGTCTTTAGGAAGACCTTGAAGAACAATTTTAGAAGCCCTGATATCAGCATCGAATCTCTTTTTCTCCTTATCATCAAGCTCATCATACATCTTTGGTCTGTCCATTCCGTAAATCAGAGTTCCATCTTCAGCAGTATCAAGTACATCTCTAGTCGTCTCAACTCGATACGGTCCTTCATCAATGGATTTGAGAATGTTGACACCATTTTCCTTTCCAAGACAGTACAATCTGATTCGTTGAGCCCAAGAATCGTAGTCAGTTCTGTCAAGCATGGGTGGACGAGTATCTGAACCAGCTGCTTGAACATCCTCGGCAACAGTGGAGATGATTGTAGAAACGTTGGTAGACATGATGACAAATTAAACGGGATTTTATAACTCTATGATTAAACCGGGAAATAGATTCTTTCACGGGATTTTACTAAATCAATAGAAAACCGTAAAGAAATCACCCAAGTCGCTAGAAAATTATGCACCAAGTCGCTATCTTCTAATTCGCTATTCCACGAAAGTCGCTAAAGTCCCAAGTCGCTAAACAAAAGACAAGTCGCTAAATAGCAACTCGCTAAGCCTCTAGTCGCTAGCAAAATTTTGGCAGCAATTCGCTAAGATACAAGTCGCTAAGGAATCAAGTCGCTAAATAGCAACTCGCTACTTACCAAGTCGCTACCCGTAGTGGAGCATCCACTACTTGTACTGTTAGTCGCTAGGCCTAAGTCGCTAACTCCACTAACTGTAACTCGCTACAAAAATGTAAAGTAAGTCGCTAGCAAGAAAGAAATCCGTAGGTCAAGTCGCTAGCAAGAAAACATCACAAACATCACTTTTCAATCCAAAAACAACCCAACCAAGATGATTCAAGCTTACCAAATGAAAACCTAAACACTTGTGATGATTCTAAACGTAAAAGTACTAACAAAATCCAAGCTTTAACACAAGAAATCAACCAAATGATGCACAAACCACTAAACTTTTTCATACTCAAAAACCACCTAAAAACCACTAGAAATCCAAAGATGTGAAAGATATGATCTAACCATGGCTCTTGATACCAATTGTAATATATTGGTTTTCACTTACACATCAAACCATAACACAAAGTGGGCGTATAAGTGGAATTCTAGAGAGAGAAAGTTAGAGGTTTAGGGAACTTAGTGAGAGAAAGTGAAAGATATTATTATGAACTCCAACTCTCTACCTTGGGAGGTAGAGAGTATTTATAGTCTTACATAAAATGCCACACAACGGGCTGTGGATCAGGCATACAGTGGGTAAAGACCCGTCCGTCCTCCACGGTGTTACTTAACTAAATACTACTTAACTTAAAATAACTACGACTACGAGCTTTCTAACGATTACATATACTTGAGGTGACCGACTCTTTAATACCTGGAATTTCTAATTCCTAACAAAGTGAACCACTTACAACTGAAATAGCAAGTGGAGAGCGCCCAAGCCAAACACCACGTGAAGCACCTGCAACTGAAAGACCAAATGGAGAACGCCCAAGACAAACACCAGTTGAACCAACTGCAACTGAAAGACCAAATGGATCACCTACTAGTCATTTAATGCAGTGAATTCCTATCAAGAAATGCTATGTTGTCTTTCAGTCTAAATGTAGCTTAACGGATATGTGTGTGATTCTTTTGTTATAATAATTGAATTTTGGATACAATTTGAATCTGTTGACTTTATAAGTCAAACAAAAGAGATTTTAAATACTAACAATTCGGTGTGGTTCCTCTTATAATTTGGTTTGTTGACCTTATAAGTCAAATTGGGTTTTCCCAAGCACCCACCTAAACTGGATATGCAAGTGCAAACTACAAAATGAAAACAACATATCCAAAATATACCTACACCACCACCTAATTACACCATATGAAGCAAAATATACATGTTAACAAGTATCATTTTCAGTAACCATCATCAGCCAAAAAATATACATCTTCATTACATCAACAACTAAAAATAACAGGTGAACTTCTTGATGGGAGGCTTGTTATTCATGAGGGGAGACTTGAGGTCCTTAGGGGGAGGCACATACCACTCATTCCTATTTGTGCCGGAGCATCCCACACCCGCTACAAGACCAAGTACAACTTTGGGAGCGAAAGCCTTGGACGCCTTGGAAGCTTGGGAAGTGGAACCTTTCAAATTAGTGGTCTTAGAAGACATGTTCCCACACTCATCATCAGATGTGTCTGAAATAATGATGACATCAACTTCATTTCCTTTCACGTTCGTATCTGGAAAGATACACAAAACATAAAGAATCAGAGTTCACCCATTACAACTTTCTTAGGTTGCAAACATTAACTCTAAATTTTCTCAGACTCCTTATTCCCATATTTTTCCAACAAGTCTTCAAGTATCACATCAGCAATGTCATCTCCTATATCCCACTTATTCCCATAAGTAGCCATGGCATACTCAACCATATCGTCAGATACCTTTAGCTTGCTATAATCCCTCTTTTTGACAGATTCTGGCACTGCTCGAATTTCTGTCAAATAAAATGGAGTTATTTATGCTCATCCCTTAAAATGGCAATCACACAAATACAAAATAAACCCGACTAACCTTTCATCACTTGAGCTTCTTTCGCAAATCTGCATAAATCATCAAACATTTCATCAGACATTTCATCTTCTTTTAACCAAATATCCCCATATTTTGCCTTCACATATTTTACCATCTCATCAGTTACATCTGTAAAAGTAAGCTCCTTGTCTGCCATTGTTAAAGTGTGTGTGAGGGTTGTGTGAAGAAGGAGGGAAACGATCAAGATGGTATACGGTAAAGCGTTTATCAGAATTAACTAAGTTGAGTTATAAATGTGTATGGACTATAATACCCTCCAATAACTAACAGAAAAAAGACGTTGACATAGGCGTTATTGGTCAAGGGACGATTCTAGCATTTAATGGCCAAGGTTTGGACTTGTGGCGATGAAAAGGCCGAGTTTTGTCCCGTCACAATGCTTCCTGCCAAGTTTAGGGACCAACAATGTATTTTAGTCTATTATTTATCTAATAGAGTTTTTTGTTTTAACAATTTACAGGTTAATTAAATGATGATCCATTGGATTGTTTTTTTAAAAATTGATCCATAGGAGACGTTTGAGAATTTGTCTCTACTTATAAAGATCGATGTTAAAAAATTAGTGCATATTAGTTTGTACAAGATTTTAAATATATAAAATTCAAATGCATATGTACGTTTAGCAATCACCATTTTGATCCAACTGTCATTCATTTTTCACGTCAGATACTATGAGAGAATGAGCCAAATGAAGTGAGACGAACTATCTTTAAGCGACTACGAAAAAAACTTGAAGCAGAGGTCAAACTGACGAATAATTGTTGACTGAGCTGACCAACCCCCTTATTAGTTACGGTTTGCATACTCTCCTAATGACCACTGAAACAGATATGCGTACCACAAACAACTTGAGGGCAGCTAGAGATGAATTGTTGAGAATAAAGAATTCATAAACAATTACAAAGAAATATAAAAGCTCGAATCATGTATTTTTTCGTTTAATGTATTATATTTTCTGTATCGTATTTTTAATTCCGTATGTTTACATTTTTAATTTATGCAATGTTTATTGTAATTTAATGAATTTTTTTTTCTTTTAAATTACGATCGTCATTGTGGTCACCACTACCAAGTTATGGTTGGATGTATTCTTGGAGAGAAAAAGCTGTTATGACGCTGATGTGTCAAATGATGACTACAATATTTATGATTGCCATTAGCATTGACTTAATAAGAAGAAAAAAAAAACACATACTAATAAACACGATACGAAGGAAAAAAAAACGACATGATACGAAAATCTAATTTGGCCAAACATACTTTGCTTAAATAAATTTAAGGACAATTTTCAAATATTTTATGAGGGTTTACAGGGAAAAAGAGGGGGTTAGTAATTTATTTAAAATCAATCTCGTGACCCCTCTTTAGCTCCCCTCTTCCCTCTCTCATTTCATTATCTTTCCCTCACATCACTGCCGGCAACAAACAACAACTGGTACCCTCACACACATAGATCTTTCCCTTTACGATTTTCATCATCATACCTTTATTATTGTTATTATACTTTTCTTCATACTCACTTTTAATCATTCCTCAAAATAAATTCATTTATGTGACAACCCTCAAATTTCAGGTTATTTTACAAACTTTGAAAAAAAAATTACTATTCATCTCGGGAATTTACTATTCATCGGTTACTATTCATCATTTTAGTATTCATCGTTTTTTAAGTCGAGTTGATAGTTTGAGAGGTTATTTCAAAATTTTACTATTCACAAAACACTATTCATTCCCGGAGAAAATTTTATATTCATGATTTTTATTCATCATTTTTTGTAAACTAGGTTTATGAATATCTAATTCGGGTAACCGTGAGGGTTAAGCTGCGTATTCATGAAACATCATTGAGAACTCTACATATAGACTAGAGTTAGTCTACATATCATCAGTAACATCATTTTTATATTAGTTCATGCATGGGTTTGCATATCTCATTAACGTATATTTTTTTTTATTAAATAAACGCTATCGCATGATCATTTATTTTGAATAATTGATCTGACACTCCCAAAGATTATCCTGATATATTTTTATACTCATTTTAAGACTTTAAAAAATTATATAATTAGTTTACCCGATGTTTTGAATTTATTTTGTATATATGTTATTATATATATATAATTACGACGGTTTTCGTAAATTCTATTCGATAATTATTTATTCACTCAATACTTGTGGGCAATGCATTTTTATAATTTTTATGACTTCGATATATTTTATTTTGTTCCGTTAAAATTAATTTCTAGCTAACGCTACACTAAATAACTAGTTATATGTACCAAATATACATTATTCATAACTTAAATTACATTTAAATGATAAAATTATACAAAACTCTTCACCCCATTTACCCTTGCCGACTTTTTCCCCCTAGTCATCCTTTTAATAAATATCTTGATCAATAAGTGAACACATACTCCAAAATGACTAGATAATTGTAATATACAAGAAAGCTATTAAACTAAAACACCTACAAACACATATTAGAAGGTGTAAAAGTGCAAGAAATCCTCTCATCTCTATGATGATGATCGACCATGCCAAGAACAAGAAGAAATCATAATTATTTTTCAAGCTCAAGTATTTTTCTAGTTCATTTAGTAATCTATTTCAAGGTTTTGAAATAAAAACCTAAAGATTAATTAAGTTTCTAGTTCCAAAAACTCTTCAATCACTCAAGTTGCAGATAGAGATCGCACCTCATTTCAGTGTATCTACTTTTTTCATCATAATCATTGCATCAGGTGAGTTCGTAGCCCCACTTTTACTCGTTTAATTGTTTTATAAACTCTTCGGGGGAGATACATGCTCAACTACTTGCTTTTACTTTACACTTATATGAACTTAAATAACTGTTGTTTCACTACTTATGTTAGTGAGTAATTAATCATACTCGACTAAATTGACTACTATTTTATGAACACTATTATTTGAACTTTTGAACTTGAATTAAACTCTTGAACTTAATTACGAACTTATGACTTGTTTGAACTTATTGAACTGTACATTCTATGACCTAAAAGTCTCGCCTTATTGGTGGAGCGTGCAAAGTCTCCCTATGTGAACGGAGCAACACTATAAAGTCTCCCTATGTGAACGGAGCAGCACTATAAAGTCTCCCTATGATAACGGAGCAGCACTATAAAGTCTCCCATGTTCGGAGCAGCACTATAAAATCTCCATTGTTCGGAGCAGTCTTTATTTATTATATACGTGGTGCTATACTGTGAACTATTATGACAACGTATACTTGACTACTAGATACACTATATTTTGTGCGGGTTGTGAACACACAGGTTGCAAGTTTTGTATGGGCGAAACTTGGAACTGAGTGGATTTACAACGCCTTTGCTTTATGGACTAGTCTTAATGACCAAAAACTTTGCCTTTGCTGCATGGACGTTCTTTAAAGGCTTTTCATGATAAACCCAAACTCTATGAACTCACTCAACCATTGTGTTGACACTTTTAGCATGTTTTATCTCAGGTATCTAAGGCATTCACTTCATGGAATGCATATGGACTTATCATAGAGTCGCTGAGCTGACGCATCTCACATATATTTTTATGCACTTAACTGTCGTTTGATTGTAACAAACTCATTTTGGTACATTGGAAATCTTTTGGGACCTATGTTTTGTAAACTCTGATTATTTTACTTAATCAAACGATATTTTCAAAACGACACTTTAGGTCGTTTGATATAACTGTAACTTTGATGCTATGACAATCATCCCCCATGTATTCCATTCCGCTGCAAAACAGGTAATTTGGAGGTGTGACATATTGGTATCAGAGCAACGGTTATAGAGAACTAGGTTGCATCATTGACCCTAGACTATAACTACATCAACATAGCATCTCATCATATCATTATAAGTGCATACTCATTATACATGTGATTTTATACGCACATTATGCGAGTTATTTACTTTCATTTCACATAGATGTATTCAGATACCCATTCCGTTATCCTTTCTTCAGACTCCAACGTGGAGCATACCTTGACATCCCCTATCACAATTTTAACATTAGTT
Organism: Chrysanthemum seticuspe; assembly: GCA_019973895.1. Lineage (NCBI taxonomy): Eukaryota > Viridiplantae > Streptophyta > Magnoliopsida > Asterales > Asteraceae > Chrysanthemum > Chrysanthemum seticuspe. Next base: position 273,329,679 of record BPTQ01000001.1, on the reverse strand, counting down.
GACTCAACACCAAACATCATATGAGTCGATTAGTCCAAGCATTGCATAGTTACTCCTAACTTATACATAGCCTGATCACCTATGTCTAATTTAGGAAGAATCATGCAATAAAGGGAGTATCAGTCTTATATGTGTAAGCAATTCCATAATTGAGCCAAATTTTCAAAAGATTTTCTTCAAACCACTTGTTTCCAGTTTGATCTGAGTGACAGTTCTTGTTTGATGAGTTGCAAAGATCAAGCTAGAATCAAGTTGTTACTCAAACCGATTTAGCCTAATCTCATGAAATTTCTTGTTTGATGAGTTGTGAGATTAAGCAAAAATCGGTAACCTAAAAGTCTTTTGAGGGTTTTGCTCGAGAATGGGAAAGTTTGCCTCATCAAATCTAACCATAAGAGAGCATGTCTTTAGAATGGGAAATGGTCACAATAGCACAAGAACGTACCTAGTTGGATGAGGAACCCATATACATGAGCATTGACATAATCATTTAGACTATACACACGAGCATGAACTTTTAGAACCCTTGTCGAGGTTCGGACTATAGTTATCAATAATTAAATCACGAGGACGTGATTCCTCTAACAAGGGAAGAATGTGACAACCTTCAAATTTTAGGTCATTTTACAAACTTTAAAAAAAATTTACTATTCATCTCGGGAATTAACTATTCACCAGTTACTATTCATTATTTTACTATTCATCGTTTTTGAAGTCGATTTGATAGTTTGAGAGGTTATTTCAAAATTTTACTATTCACAAAACACTATTTATTCCCGGAGAAAAATTTATATACATGATTTTTATTCATCATTTTTCGTAAACTAGGTTTACGAATATCTAATTCGCGTAACCGTGAGGGTTAAGCTGCGTATTCATGAAACATCATTGAGAACTCTACATATAGACTAGAGTTAGTTTACATATCATCAGTAACATCATTTTCATATTAGTTCATGCATGGGTTTGCATATCTCATTAACGTATATTTTTTTTATTAAATAAACGCTATCGCACGATCATTTATTTTGAATAATTGATCCGACACTCCCAAAACTTATCCTGATATATTTTTATACTCATTTTAAGACTATAAAAATTATATTATTAGTTTACCCGATGTTTTGAATTTATTTTGTATATATGTTATTATATACTCCCTCCGTCCCAAAATTATTGTACCTTCTTGACTATCTTAGTCTTTCTTCTTCAACTTTGACCATAATTAATACTTGATGAAAAATATATGAATGTATTGTGTTTTAAATGTTTTTCCATTTGGTATAACTTTCATCAAGTATTATATAACACAAATAAATATATTAATGGTCAAAGTTGAACAAGAAAGACTGGTCAAAGTCAAATGCGACAATAAATATGGGACGGAGGGAGTATATATAATTACGACGGTTTTCTTAAATTCTATTCGATAATTATTTATTCACACAATACTTGTGACAAATGCATTTTTATAATTTTTATGACTTCGATATATTTTATTTTGTTCCGTTAAAATTAATTTCTAGCTAACGCTACACTAAATAACTAATTATATGTACCAAATATACATTATTCAAAACTTAAATTACATTTAAATGATAAAATTATACAAAACTCTTCACCCCATTTACCCTTGCCGACTTTTTCCCCCTAGTCATCATTTTAATAAATATCTTGATCAATAAGTCAACACATACTCCAAAATGACTAGATAATTGTAATATACAAGAAAGCTATTAAACTAAAACACCTACAAACACATATTAGAAGGTGTAAAAGTGCAAGAAATCCTCTCATCTCTATGATGATGATCGACCAAGCCAAGAACAAGAAGAAATCATAATTATTTTTCAAGCTCAAGTATTTTTCTAGTTCATTTAGTAATCTATTTCAAGGTTTTGAAATAAAAACCTAAAGATTAATTAAGTTTCTAGTTCCAAAAACTCTTCAATCACTCAAGTTGCAGATAGAGATCGCACCTCATTTCAGTGTATCTACTTTTTTCATCATAATCATTGCATCAGGTGAGTTCGTAGCCCCACTTTTACTCGTTTAATTGTTTTATAAACTCTTCGGGGGAGATACATGCTCAACTACTTGCTTTTACTTTACACTTATATGAACTTAAATAACTGTTGTTTCACTACTTATGTTAGTGAGTAATTAATCATACTTGACTAAATTGACTACTAATTTATGAACACTATTATTTGTACTTTTGAACTTGAATTAAACTCTTGAACTTAATTACGAACTTGTGACTTTTTTGAACTTGTTGAACCGTACGTGCTATGACCTAAAAGTCTCGCCTTATTGGTGGAGCTTGCAAAGTCTCCCTATGTGAACGGAGCAACACTATAAAGTCTCCCTATGTGAACGGAGCAACACTATAATGTCTCCCTATGTGAACGGAGCAGCACTATAAAGTCTCCCTATGTGAACGGAACAGCACTATAAAGTCTCCCATGTTTGGAGCAGCACTATAAAATCTCCCTTGTTCGGAGCAATCTTTATTTATTATATACGTGGTGCTATACTATGAACTATTATGAAAACGTATACTTGACTACTATATACACTATATTTTGTGCAATGGGTTGTGAACACACAGGTTGCAAGTTTTGTATGGGCGGAACTTGGAACTGAGTGGATTTACAACGCCTTTGTTTTGTGGACTATTCTCAATGACCAAAAACTTTGCCTTTGCTGCGTGGACGTTCTTTAAAGGCATTTCATGATAAACCCAAACTCTATGAACTCACTCAACCATTGTGTTGACACTTTTAGCATGTTTTATCTCAGGTATCTAAGGCATTCACTTCATGGCATGCATATGGACTTATCATAGAGTCGCTGAGCTAACGCATCTCACATATATTTTTATGCACTTAACTGTCGTTTGATTGTAACAAACTCATTTTGGTACATTGGAAATCTTTTGGGACCTATGTTTTGTAAACTCTGATTATTTTACTTAATCAAACGATATTTTCAAAACGACACTTTAAGTCATTCGATATAACTGTAACTTTGATGCTATGACAGTTGATTGTACAATAATTCGTACGACCAGGCCTTCGATGGTGATCGAAGGGTATGAGGGGTGATATGCTTGCGCCAAACTTGTAGCCAATCTGCAATAAGAAATAGTAGACACTTCGTTAAGTGATTGCGCAGGGGTTGGGCCCTGCGAACCACCTCCGGCATGAGAGTAAGTATGTGATATGAGTTGTAAATAATATGATGTATGTGAAATACTGTGTTGAGTGAACATACCATTGAAATGACTCGTCCAACCTATTTATAGATGATGAAAATAGCTTGGAGAGTGTTAGCACACGTTTAGGAGATCATGGGGGCGTCCCCTGATTTGTGGTAACCGCTAGGGCTTCATCCCCACTATCTCGGACTTGGCGGGGAAGCTAAGGACATAGTGGGAACGTGGAAGAAGACCAAGTCAAGGTTCTAATTTTTCTTGGCATCTTCAAGGGAAGACACCGAAGGGCATAGGCCTTCGGCTGGCGGATTCCCAACTGGTAACCATGTCAATGATGAATGGTTTTACGCCACCAATGACTTATGAAGAAAGACTTGGGTCTTCGTAATGCAATTTCGACTGAGGCCGAACGGGGTTTCCTTCGACCTGATTGGAGGGTACGTCATCAAGCCCCCCCAGTCGAAAGTGATATGTACGAACGAGAAATATTGCTTACGACTCAGAAACAGAGACGAAACTACCTCTTCGTCACAAAAAACGAACGAAGATGAAAAGTCTTGCATCTGTTGACCGTAATTAATGCCAACAATTATCCTAACCACCCCTTTTTCTCTGTAAAAGTAAACGTCGTTTCAAAATTTAAACTAGTTTTGAAATCTGGTGATAAGTCGATAATTGTGACACGTGTAGGGCCAAGATTTATCATATGTAGGGGTATATAAATTTGAAAAACAAAAACCCTAACATAATTTTAACTTCTGCCCAAGTTTTTCACCTACTAAAACCTCTTCCGATCAAGCCTTCGATCAAACAAGGTAAAGTATTTCTTCACATCTTGTTTTCAAATACTTTATTGTGGATCAATGTCAACCAATAAAAATTTTGTAATCAAACAACAAGGTTGCACCTTAACACAGAAGGAGCTCAAAGCGTTCCTCACCGATTACCCAATTCCAAAGGAACATAAAATCATGCTACCTAGTAGAAATCAAGGGATATTTGATGCCCCTGAAAACTATGTAGGCTTGTATACCCATGCATTCACCACTTCCAACCTTAGGATACCTTTGCACCCTATGATCTTATAATTCCTCTAGTATTATGAGGTACACATTTCTAGGTTCAACCCTTTTGGCCTAGCCAAGCTTACGACATACATTGTTATGTGCAAAGCTTATGGGTACGAACCATCATTGACTGTGCTTAGGGGTTTTCTTAATCTATACCCGGGAGGAGATTGGTTGACCTTAGCCAAAAGGGGTGAAAGGGATGTGCCCATTCTGATAGATAGGCCTTTTACAACATAAGAAACTAGAAAGGCAAATTCTTTTATATCCAAAACACCATTATCCCTCCGGCATACTCTGCATTGTTAAACCCATACTTTCAATATGATGAGAAAAGATTCAACGATCCCTTGCCCTATACTGTGAGAAGGAACCCTTTGTATCAGCGTTTGGCTCGTCATCCAGCTAATTGCCAAACGTTCCCTGAGCCAATTCTTTTCATGGCTGGCATTGCTGAAAGATGGGAGGGGTCTCCTTTGGTACATGAGATTATTTGTGATGGAGAAAGTATGTACTTTTTTGATTAAAATAAGAAGTAAAAACTTATCTTTCTGATATTTATCTTATTTGCTTCTTTGTGCAGAGATGTCGTTCAGGAACTTTGTGGTGGCTGGTGGTGCAAAGGAAGTAAGCTTCCTTCCAAAGAATTCCCAAGAGACAAGCTATGGCGTGGGCTCCCCATCAGTGTCCATAAACAACAATGATGTGGAAGCCCAGCCCATCGAGCCTGTATCGTCTGCTCCTCCGTCAAAGGAACCCATAGATGTAGAAGATCAACTTGTAGAGAACGTTGCTGACTCTGACGAACCAGTCTCCGAAGGACAGTTGGCCATCGTAGGACCCTCCGGCATAGGTGAGAGGGTCCGAAGCAGGAAAGGTGGCAGTGCTAAAGCTGTGAAGTCTGCTTCGAAAAGTGTTAGGAATTAGAAATTCCAGGTATTAAAGAGTCGGTCACCTCAAGTATATGTAATCATTAGAAAGCTCGTAGTCGTAGTTATTTTAAGTTAAGTAGTATTTAGTTAAGTAACACCGTGGAGGACGGACGGGTCTTTACCCACTGTATGCCTGATCCACAGCCCGTTGTGTGGCGTTTTATGTAAGACTATAAATACTCTCTACCTCCCAAGGTAGAGAGTTGGAGCTCATAATAAGAATTTTCTTTTCTCTCACTAAAGTTCCCTAAACCTCTAACTTTCTCTCTCTAGAATTCCACTTATTCGCCACCTTGTTGTTATGGTTTGATGTGTATGTGAAAACTAATATCTTACAATTGGTATCAAGAGCCATGGTTAGATCATATCTTGCACATCTTTGGATTTCTAGTGGTTTTTAGGTGGTTTTTGAGTTTGAAAAAGTTTAGTGGTTTGTGCATCATTTGCTTGTGTTAAAGTTTGGTTTTTGTTAGTACTTCTATGTTTAGAATCTTCACAAGTGTTTAGGTTTTCATTTGGTAAGCTTGAATCATCTTGGTTGGGTTGTTTTTGGATTGATAAGTGATGTTTATGTGGTTTCTGTTGCTAGCGACTTGACATTCGGACTTATTTCTTCGTAGCGACTTGCTTCACAATTTTGTAGCGAGTTACAGTCTTGGAGCTAGCGACTTAGACCTAGCAATTTACAGTACAAGTAGTGGACTCTCCACTACGAGTAGCGACTTGGTGGTAGCGACTTGGTCTGTAGCGAGTTGCTCTTTAGCGACTTGAATCTTTAGCGACTTGAGTAGCGAATTGCTACCAAAATTTTGCTAGCGACTTGAGGCTTAGCGAGTTACTACTTAGCGACTTGCATTTGTCTAGCGACTTGGGCTTTAGCGACTTGGGGGTGTAGCGAATTAGGTGTTAGCGACTTGGTGCATTTTATTCTAGCGACTTGGGTGATTGTTTACGGTTTTCTCTTGATTTAGTAAAATCCCGTGAAAGAATCTATTTCCCGGTTGAATCATAGAGTTATAAAATCCCGTTTAATCTGTTAACATGTCTACCACTGTTGCCGAGGATGTTCAAGCAGCTGGCTCAGATACTCGTCCACCCATGCTTGATAGAACTGACTACGATTCTTGGGCTCAACGAATCAGATTGTACTGCCTTGGAAAGGAAAATGGTGTCAACATTCTCAAATCCATTGATGAAGGACCGTATCGAGTTGAGACGACCAGAGATATACTTGACACTAATAAAGATGGAACTCCTATTTACAGAATGGACAGACCTAAAATGTATGATGAGCTTGATGATAAGGATAAAAAGAGATTCGATGCAGATATCAGGGCTTCTAACATTGTTCTTCAAGGTCTTCCTAAAGACATCTACAAGCTGATCAATCACAACACCGATGCAAAGGCAGTATGGGATAATGTCAAGATGCTTCTCTCAGGTTCAGAATTAACTATGGAAGACAGAGAATCACAACTCTATGACGAATTTGAACACTTCAAGATGAAGCCAGATGAGAGTGTCTATGAGTACTATGTGAGATTTCACAAGTTGGTGAATGACATGAGGAACATCAGAATGACTATGCCCAACATTCAGTTGAACTCAAAATTTGTGAACAACATGAATCCCGAATGGCACAAGTTTGTCACCTCTGTGAAGCTCACTAAAGGATTGAAGAATACAAACTATGAGCAACTCTATGCCTTCCTCCTTCAGAATGAGAGACATGCTATGTTTGAAAAATTGGTTCTCAATCAGTTCAAAACCAACCAGGGAGAGACAAGTTCGTCTAATGACTCAACTGCCTTCTACTCAAACATCGGAATCACAACCAAAGCTTTACAAGTCATACCCTTGGGTAATGGTAATCACAAACTCATTCCTGATCCTATGTTCAAACATGCTGATGCTGATGCACACGTGGGTAACTTCATTAATCAACTAGCTCTTCTGATTAGTCAAAACATGAATTCTCTCCCACAAACCAACAACAACCTCAGAACAGCATCTAACCCACACAATCAAGCTACTGTTAATGATGGAAGGATCGTGGTGCAACCAGTTCAGGAAAGACAGTATGATCAGGGAAGAGGTGGAGCTGGTAGAGGTTATGTTGGTAATCAGAATCGAGGAAGGAATGGTAATCAAGGTCAAGCTAAGCCGATCAAATGTTATAACTGTGGTGGTGAGGGACACATTGCAAGAAACTGCACATCTCCAAAGCGTCCACAGAATGTTGATTACTTCAGAGATAAGATACTGCTTGTACAAGCTCAGGACAATGGTGCTGCTTTGGATGAAGAAGAATTACTGTTTCTTGTTGAGGGCAATGCCAAGACCTATGATGCAGATGTGGATGAGCATCCTATTCAGGAGATAGGTCACAATCATCAGAATGCCTTTCAAGTCGCTGATTGTGATGCATACGACTCTGATGTGGATGATGGACCTACGGCACACACAATTTTTATGGCTAGCATTTCTCCAATGGTTTCTCCCAAGGTCTCTTCTTTACCACAAGCTGGCCCATCCAAAGACAAACTCATCTCAGAGGTATTAAAACTATACGATGATGCTGATGTGCAACAGATGCATGACAAAGTACAATCAACTGAAACTATTGAATCAAATGTTGAAAATATGGGTAATATCGATATTGTCCTATATGATCAATACGTGAAAAAAAGTGAAAGTGAAGTTGTACCAAGTGATGCATCTTCTGCAGTCAACAATGACTATGTTTTTTATGAATACACTGCATGTGCCCCTGATGATTCTGTAATTTCTGAACTAAATGCCTATAAAGAACGTGTTGCTATTTATGAACAACGTGCAAAATTTGAGTTGACCACTCGTGAGCAGGAAATGGATGACCAAGTGCGCACAGTCATTAGAAAAAGTAATTTTTGAGAAGAAGTATTGAAACAAGAATTAAATTCCTTACAAGAAAAGCTTTCTAAAACTGCTAAGCAAAAACAAGAACTTCAAGAAAATGTGAAAATGCTTAAGCAAGAATATAATGCAAAGGAATCAAAACTCTTGAAAGATTTTTCTAATCTGAAAACTTTGAAAAACAAACTTGCAAACAAGTTGTACATACAAGGGAACACCATTCAGACTGCTCACATGATCACTAAGCATAGGGTCTTAAGCGATAAGCATAGCATTCCCCTTGTTAAGGAACCAAATCCAGAGGTCATTAAAAGGGCTAGAAATGCTCATAAGGTTCTTTATGATGGCAATGAAATCCTTAAACCTAGACATAAACCTAGTTGCGTTGAGTGCACTGAGGAAGATAAGAAATCAGATGAAGTCACTAGGGAAAAGATGAACAAAAAATTAGATGATCCTAAATGCAAAGAGAAAAAAATAATTATCATTCCCCATGACTACAAGAAGGAAAACTGGATTTCCTTGAACATGTTTAAGCCTCAGACTTTGTTGACTCCCGAACAAGTTTTCTGGAAAATGGATTTAGATAAGCAGAAAGCTGAAAATATTGTTGAAACAAACCCTCCCCTATGGAAAATGCCTAGAGCGACTGTGTATCCTCCTAATACACCAATGCATCTTGTTCCTAGAACAATTGCCACTAAAAGCAAGACCTTAATTAGCCAATATGTTATATTTCAACTATTTGTTGATTTTGAGAAAACTTGCAAGAAAAGGATTACACCCACTGGTATAACGGAAGGAGAAAGGGGTTTTGAGCAAATGAAAGAATGTTATTTAACTGAAGTCATGCCTTTCTTTAAACTTCTAAAAGATCACTTTGAGAGTCTTAAAAAGGGGATAGAAACTGATATCAAGGGAATGGAAAAGGAATTTGATGCAATGATAGTTGAAGTTAGTAACTATGAGCGTGCACTAAAATATAATGAGATTGAGAGGAAGAACTTGCAGACATTAAATGAGACTCTTATTACTGAATGTGTTGCTCAAGATATTTTTTTCACTGCTTCAAATTGCTCTATTAATGCTTCCAAATTTCATGAACTATCAGTTGCCCTAAAATTCTCCCATGATCGTGTCATTGAGCTTGACAAAACTAATTCTAAACTAAACGAGAAAATTGAACTGGATGATCACGACAATTTGGTTAAACATTTTTCTAAACTAGAAGTTGAGCATTTTAATCTACAACTAAAATATCAACATCTTAAAGAAAATGTCAAAACTTCAAATATCAAGACATCCTCAGATGCTCCAGAGTTTGATGCAGTTTTTCAAATTAACAAACGTGATGAAAAAATTCAAGCTCAGTGCAACACGATCAGAAAGTTGAAAGCCCAAATCTCTCAATTAAAGGGTCAAACAAACAATATGACAGGCTCCCAAATGCCTCCTCCTTTAGACTCTCAGAATTCTCAAACGTTTCATCTTCAAAACTTAGTAAATGCATTACAAAAGGAAAACGAAAGTTTTCTAGAAGAAAATGAAAAGGTTAAACGTCATTTCAATGAGTTATTTGAATCAATAAAGGTCACTCGTAACAAAAATAACAAACAAATAGCTTCATTGCAAAAGGAAATTGAGAATCTGAAGAGTCAGGTAAAAGGGAAAATGCCAATGACCAATGGGTAGAATGGTGTATCAAAGGTTCACTCTTGTAATAAATATGCTTTGTTTGTGAAATATGTCCCTCCTCATCTCAGGAACAACAAACTTGCTGTTCAAACATACTTCTCATCCCTTAAGGATTTCCTAGAATGTCTGCGTGAGATTGTTGAAGAGGATAAGTTAGAGAAACCTCATGATAATGCAATTGGACATGCATGCTTATATGCCAAACGATCTCAAGAAATCTTAGAATGCTTGATCACAATTTGCCCAAAGTCATTAGGTGAGAGAGTTAATCCTTTGATTCCATGTTCGATGCCTATTGCCAAGTCTGATATTCATTCGATGCCAAATGTCTTGAATATGAACCCTAGTGTGCCTATAAGTAGTTCAGATTTCAGATCTGTCAATGCTATGAAAGAGAACTCAAGTGTGCCTTCTAGGAGTACAAATCCCAGCACTTCTAGTTTTAAGAAAGTGAACCTTAGTGTGCCTGCATGTAGTTCAGATCCCAACACATCTAAACAGGTGATGCAAAGAGTTGTAAAACCCACTAATGTTCCCATTCCCTCTACAGGAGTAATCAGTGACATTAAAGGGAGCAGGTCAAAGTCTCAAGATAATACAAGGAATGATAGGACCTCGCAAGCTAAGAATGTGCACTGGAAAAGAGTAGAAGAACAATCTAGGAACTTTAAGCTTGAATCGAATAAAATGAATCGTGTTGATTCTAGTATTAGCCATAGGCGTACTGTAATTAATTCGAATTCTGATACTATTTGCAAACCATGTACTGATGTCTGCTTGAATTCTGTTTCTAATCATGAATGTGGTGTTAATGTTTTGCATAATGATGATAATGGTCCAGTTAATGTTGCTTATGTTCATGAAAAAAAGGCAAAAAGGCTAAAACGTAAGAGAGTTAGAAAACAGTGGAAACCCACAGGAAGAACATTTAGTAAGATAGGCTATTATTGGATACCTGTTGGTCACAAGAATAATCAGACAATGCCCACTAGAAAATGGATGCCTACTGGTAGAACTATTCCCATAAGAAGTGAGCACACTGTGAACAGGGCTAATACGGACACTAGTACTGCATCTATTCACAATGAATCTAATGCCTTAATTTCTGATATGAATGCTTCTTTCTCTGATGTGGGTGTTCCAACCATTGTTACTAACCAAATGGAACCCATTCTAGTATGGGGATCCCAATTATCCAGTTATCCATTCTTGTCTGTGTTCAACTGCAGATCGTTCAAATCGTTCTGTGGTACCTGGACTCAGGCTGTTCCAAGCATATGACTGGAGACCGGTCGCGGCTCATGAACTTCGTGAGCAAATTCATCGGGACTGTTAGATTCGGTAATGATCATTTCGGTGCAATCATGGGTTATGGAGATTACGTTGTTGGTGATAGTGTCATCTCTAGAGTATACTATGTGGAAGGTCTGGGTCATAATCTATTCTCTGTTGGTCAATTCTGTGATTCTGATCTAGAAGTAGCCTTCAGAAAACATACCTGCTTTGTTAGAGATCTTAATGGTAAGGAACTGTTAAAAGGAACTCGTGGCTCAAATCTTTACACCATCTCTATCGATGACATGATGAGGTCATCTCCAATCTGCTTGTTATCAAAGGCTTCTAAAACAAAGTCATGGTTATGGCATCGTCGTCTCAATCACCTGAACTTCGGCACCATCAATGATCTCACCAGAAAGGACTTAGTTGTAGGTTTACCTAGACTCAAGTACGAAAAGGATCATCTTTGTTCAGCATGTCAATTGGGAAAAAGCAAGAAGTATGCCCATAAACCCAAACCTACTAACTCTGTCACAGAAGTTCTTCATACGATTCATATGGATTTATGTGGACCAATGAGGGTGCAGAATATCTTTGGGAAGAAATATGTGTTAGTTGTGGTTGATGATTACTCTAGATTCACCTGGGTCAAGTTCTTAAGGACAAATGATGAAACTCCTGATATCATCATCAAACTCATCAAACAGCTGCAGGTTTGACTTAACAAATCTGTTAGAATTATCAGGACAGACAATGGAACTGAGTTTGCCAGCAAACAACTTAGTGAATTCTATGAAAGCGTAGGAATCAGCCATCAAAGAAGTGTTCCACGAACTCCTCAACAGAACGGTGTAGTTGAAAGACGAAATCGAACTCTTGTTGAAGCCGCTAGAACAATGTTGATTTACTCAAAGGTTCCAATGTTTCTCTGGGCTGAAGCAATTGCCACTGCATGCTACACACAAAATCGTTCCCTGATTCACACTGTTCATGTAAAAACTCCATATGAACTTGTCCACAACAGAAAACCTAATCTCTCTTTCCTTCGTGTGTTTGGTGCATTGTGTTATCCAACTAATGAGGGTCAAGACTTAGGCAAACTTAGGGCTAAAGCTGACATTGGAGTATTTGTAGGATATGCACCAAACAAAAAGGGATACCGAATCTACAACAAAAGAACCCGAAATATCATGGAAACAATTCACGTTACATTTGATGAGCTGACCGGTCAAATGGCTCCTGGACACTCCAGCTCAGGACCCGCACTTCAAAACAGTCCCATTGGTTCATCCCTTGCTCCAAACTCCTCTCAAGAAACTCCATATGTACCTCCATCTGAAGAAGATTTAAAGAAATTGTTTGATCCTATGTTTGATGAAATTTATGATCCATGTACTAATGAGGTGTTGATCCCTACAACAGAGGCTGCTCATATTCCTGTGAATGAAGTCAATCCTACAGTCTCAATATCTTTAAGTTAAGAAGCGCCTTCTGCTGAACCTTCCGTCTCATCAACAAATCATCATTCTTCAAATGTACATCATGGAAATGTTTCTGGCATCAATGATGAAGTTATCCCTTTGCTACTCCTGAAGATGCTCCATTCGAAAACGTATTTGCTCCTGAATCTTCTTCAGAACCATCTTCTTCAGGAGACATCGACTCTGCTACTTCAGTCCCTCAACAACTACCACATGAACACCTCAGAAAATGGACTCACGATCACCCACTAGACAACATCATTGGAAATCCCTCTCGTCCTGTATCAACACGGAAACAACTTGCAACCGATGCCTTATGGTGCTTCTTCAACTCCGTACTATCTAAGATCGAACCAAAAGATGTTAAAGCCGCCATGAATGAAGATTGCTGGTTCAATGCCATGCAAGATGAAATTCATGAGTTTGATCGACTTGATGTATGGGAGTTAGTACCTGCTCCAGACTGTGCTATGATTATTGCTCTTAAATGGATTTTCAAAGTGAAACTTGATGAGCATGGTGATGTGTTGAAGAACAAGGCTAGATTAGTTGCTAAAGGATACCGTCAAGAGGAGGGTATTGACTTTGAAGAATCTTTTGCTCAAGTTGCTCGAATCGAGGCAATCAGAATCTTCTTGGCTAATGCTGCTAGTAAGAACATGATAGTCTATCAGATGGATGTGAAGACGGCATTTCTGAACGGAGACCTTAAAGAAGTCGTCTACGTCAGCCAACCTGAAGGATTTGTAAATCAAGAGCATCCTACTCACGTTTATCGTTTGAAGAAGGCCCTTTACGGTTTAAAGCAAGCTTCAAGGGCATGGTATGATACACTGTCAAAGTTTCTTCTATCTGCCGGATTTAGCAAAGGAGCAGTTGATCCTACATTGTTCACCAGGAAGTCAGGCAAACATTTAACTCATGTTCAAATTTATGTTGATGATATTATTTTTGCCTCGACAGACCCAATGGAATGTGATCGGTTTTCTAATGAAATGAGTTCAAAATTTCAAATGTCAATGATGGGACAAATGTCATTTTTCTTGGGATTACAAATTTCACAAAGTCCCAGAGGCATTTTCATAAATCAATCTAAATATGCAACAGAGATCTTAAAGAAATTTGGGTTTGATTCAAGTGACCCTGTTGAAACCCCCATGATTGATCGAACCAAACTAGATGAGGACCACTCAGGGATCATGATTGACCAAACGAAATATCGTAGTATGATTGGATCCCTGATGTACCTCACTGCTAGTAGACCAGACATCTTGTTCGCTGTTTGCATGTGTGCTAGATACCAGGCTAAGCCTACTAAAAAATACCTTGAAGCAGTTAAACGGGTCTTTCGGTATCTCCAAGGAACCATCAATATGGGTCTTTGGTACCCGAAGGACACCGGTATGTCACTAACGGCCTATGCAGATGCTGATCATGCAGGTTGTCAAGATACACGTCGAAGTACGTCTGGAGGTGCTCAGTTTTTGGGTGATAAGCTTGTGAGCTGGTCCTCAAAGAAGCAAATGAGTACTTCTATTTCCTCTACAGAGGCTGAATACATAGCCATGTCATCCTGTTGTGCTCAAATCTTATGGATGAGATCACAATTATCTGAATATGGCTTTGAATTCAACAAAATCCCTTTGTACTGTGATAATAAAAGTGCTATTGCTCTCACATGCAACAACGTTCAACACTCAAGAGCAAAGCATATTGACATTTGACATCATTTCATCAGGGAACAAGTGGAAAAAGGTGTGGTGGAACTCTATTTTGTGAGGTCTGAATATCAGTTAGCAGACATCTTCACCAAAGCTCTTCCAAGAGAACGTTTTGAGTTTATTCTTCCACGTCTTGGCTTAAAAAGCCTTCAACCAGAAACACTCAAACGTCTTCAGGAGGAAGACGAGGAGTAAAGGTCTATCTTCATCTGTCTCTTGTATATATATCTATTCGAAAAACAAAATACAAAAATATAAAACTTCCAAAATCCATAAAAATTTGAAAATTTATATACATTTATCTGCTGAAAACTAAATGCTTTGAAAAATAACTCGGTCTCTATTATTGATAATCATCAGGACTTATTTGTCAAAATCTCTATCTCTCAATCAACAACCTATGTCATTGATTGAGGGGGAGAATGATTTCAATTAAATTAAAAAGTTATTGGGCATTAAATTGTTTTCAAAAGATGTACATGCATGTTTTATCAATGGAGTTTAAAGTCTTAAAATCCGATCCTTATCAGTTAAAACGCTTTCATAATCAAGTCACAATTCCCCTTAAAAGCTTTCAAAAT